>OU426982.1:78044662-79252162 GCA_911387785.2 Aelia acuminata | reverse complement strand
TTGTGTATTGAGTCATATAATAATGAGCTTTATTGCTATGTAACTATTTTAAATAAAATAGGTGATTTAAAGTGATTATGAAAAATAAAAAAAACATGAATATACTAATAAAATTAGAATAACAGAAGTTACCAGGTATATTGAAGGAGGAATATAGGATTGACCATTTACAGAAAAGTCTTTGAGATATGAATACTTCTCATCTGTGTATTCAATAGCGATGTTCTTGGAATAAGCTTCGCTCTGAAAGTTAAGGCAAAAAACCAATCTTACTTTATTGAGAATAATATTCACAGTTTTAAGTTTTCTTTTTGTAATAGTTAAAGTGCTTCAAAACCTAAAGCCCTCTCTCCAAAAAATCAAAAGCATGGTATATTTTATTCAGCAATGAAATATTTACCTACATAAAATGAATTAGCAAGCATTGGTAATGAAACTTGGGAAGGAAAAAGTTATTGCTGGAAACAAATTTGTAAATATGACAGCTTTAAGAATATATATTCCAGATCTAATCACGATACTGTCCTTACCTAGCATGGGTATGGAAGTAATTAAAGTTTGTTAATAATTAATAATTTAAGTTTGTGGTTAAAAAGGTTTTATTTGTCAAATGAGTACACCTTGGTCACATTTGATTTGACTCATTCTTTAAGTGACCAGGTTCTATCCGCACTTCAGCTCAAGTTCAAGTTATATTTACAAAGTAAACTTATATTATATTCCCAAATTTTCAAACTCGCTTTAAGTTAAGTTTAGGCCAGTCAGAATCTTGTCAAACCATGCTAACAAAATATTGAAATATTTTTTCTATTTTAAAAAATAACAATATTTCTTAATATTTTATGTTGATTATTTACTTACCCGTACTGATGTGTCATTCACAGCAAAACCATGATTCCAAAATATGAAAGGTTCGAATGACGGAGTACCACGAGAAACAGGAAATTCAACAGGTGGATATAACTTATCAATCTCCATTACAACTCCTTCTAAGTATAACCTTAAGGTAAAAACAAAATTATTTATGTTTGTTTTATCATTAAAATTTTCAAAGTAAAACATAGATGAAGATAAATCTAATCACCATCTGAAACTTAAGCTAAGACAAAGCTGGATGGAGCTCACATTGGCTTAGAGATCTTAATTTACTCTAAATATTATTATTTTTCTAAAACATTACTTAAAGTGAAAGGTATTATGAAACATGAATCAAGGGATCATGTTTCATATTGCGTTTTAGTTTAAGTGTGTGCTTGATTGTAATGTCTTATTAAAGAAGGGGAGAGCGGGGTTGGTTGGCAACAGTTTTCACTTTTTTGATTGTTGAGTCGTTCCTATTAATATAATCCCAATGGGGCTGATACCACTGTAAACTCCAAGTATTAGAGTACTTCAAGTATTTTTTTCACAACCTAATATTTAATACTAAGATCATAGAAAATTGAAGAATTCGTCAACCCAGAGTATGCCAATTAGCCATCTTATTTAAGTATTGCCTGACACATATTATTGTTATTAAAAGCTGCACTATAATGGTATAATAATTTGTAATCGGTTTTTAACAGCTTTTAAGGGAAAATAGAATGACAACAGAAGAAGATAGAAGTTTAGACCTTCGTCACTTTTTTCATAAGAAAAATTGTTCTCATCTTCCTCGCTGGAACTAAAGACAATTGGTAGTTTCACCTTTGACGATGTTTACCTTGCTTTTGTGAATTGCTACTGCGCCAAAAAAAAAGTTGAAGAGAGCCAACTAACCTCACAGGAGAGATCATATGAAAGATGGCTGCCAGGAAAGGGGAGAACAATCAAACAAGAAACTGGTTAGTCAAAAGGTAAGGTAAGGGAGTTTGAGGCTATGTGAACAGAATCGGAGTCAAATGTTTTTCCATGCCTTTAAACCAACTTTACTGAAAATATAAAAATTTACTTACATGTTGTAAAATCAATCAACGATGCACACTCTTATCTACACTGTTAGCATCGGATTCAAAACTCAGGACAAGACTCCCGAGGTCGAGCGGGTCACATGGTACAATGGTAGGGCCTTCACAACAGGTGTGACGGAAACTATAAGCCAATGGCCAACCTACCCCCTATGTCAACTAACCCCGCTCTCCCCTAATAATAAATCAAAAATACTTCATTCAAAATTGCTTCATATAATCGGAATGTACAATTCGCTGAAAAAAAATGAATCACAAATTAGTTCAATATGAGACGGTCCAATAATTGTTTTTATAATGATAACATAAATATAATGATATTAATTGAAGACAGGTTTTGTAAGTTTTGGTTATGAGATGAACTGTGATAAGATTTTCTATCAAGAAAATAGAAGCCGATCACAAGAATTATATGATTTTTTTTTGGGGCCCGGTGTGGCTGTGCGGTAAAGTGCCGTACTCCCATGCCGGCGCTGCGGGTTCGAGTCCCGCCCTGGGTGGTGCTTTTCTTTCGTAGGAGAAGTGTCACCCAGTGCCATGGGTGTTAGTATGGGCAATATAGGGCTTCATTGGAAGCCTTGAAGTCCCCAAAAAAAAAAAAAAAAAAAAAAAAAAAAGAAAAAAAAAAAAAACAAAGTCCTCAGTCAAAATTCTGGACCTTTTCAGAAGCTAGCAGTAAGATTGCAGAAGCAAATGCTGCCAAGATTATCCTGGAGATAGAGAACCAAAAGGAAGTAGTGGGCATAGTCAGATCTTTCTAAGTTAGAAGACTTACAGATACCTTATGTACAACCAGGATGAAACAAAAAGGAAGACCTTAAAAATGTAGGAAGATAAGTTTTACACTCTAAGGAGGGGAACTATACCAAGATTAAGCTGGTTTGATAAATCTTTTAGGTAGCGATTAAATGAGAAGTGAGAGAACAAAAAGAAAAAGACAACACTGTATAGGGGTGTGAACCATCTTACTCATCAGGAGCTGCAGGGATGGATCTTTAAGCAAATAAGGTACTTATGTAGTGTTGACGCATCTGATAAAAAAAAAAAAATATTAAAAGGTCTATTTATTTATTTTTATGTATCTTCTTTTTTTTAAATATTTTTAAATTAGTAAGAAGTATGTAAAAATTGTTTTATTTTATGGTGTTATTTATTTATGGTCTTCTGTTAAATAATTTTTAAATTATTTTATTAGAAGATAAAAGATTCGACCACGGCCGGGAATCGAACCCAGGTCCTCGATTTTTATTTATCTTCTTTTTTTTAAATATTTTTAAATTAGTAAGAAGTATGTAAAAATTGTTTTATTTTATGGTGTTATTTATTTATGGTCTTCTAATAAAATAATTTAAAAATGTTTTATTTTATTGTTAATATTTACGCGCGGACCGCTTGCTTTATGCGCGGCCGCCGGCAATAAACAAGGGAGCCGTACCTTGTATTCTCGTATAGGGTACGAGCGGCCCTGTCTCAGTAGTAGCCTGATGTGATGACAAGCAACACTAGTGTATTTCTCTAGGACTTTTCCTTCATTTTCTCGACTATGTTCCATGAACAAGGGCCCACAGCCACCAGTCGTTTAAGGGAACAACGTCCTACGGCCCAGCCGCCTAACAGGGAAAAATTCATCGCGCAGAACTGCGAATAAACGAGGTACCAGGTATCATCCGTCCACTTCAATGTTTCTCAAAAACTGTAAGTGAACATTTTCATTTCACTCTTAAGTGGTTGCACATGTTCTTTAATGTTGACTTCATAGTGCAAATACGAAAGTTGGAGTAGCTCATTACTCTCTATTAGTTCAGATTATTACCAGCCTCAGTGGCTAGAGCTTTAAGTGCCTGCTTCCCAGGAAAACTGTTCGAGTTCATACTACATTCATTAATATTCGCCTCGTAGTGAAATCTTTTTTTTCCATGACACATTCAGTGTATATTATTAATTATTTTGGGGGGAGAATTTTTTTGGTTTATTGTTTATTTTATTAATAAAATATAAATTATTTTAAGCTGTTCAAAAATTAAGGTCTGGCCACACATGTCCGCACCGGATCCGCACCTTAGCAATAATACAGGTTATGTTCAGAATATTTTTAATTTAACTTTCATATTACCTTTAGTTATGCCTAAAGTTCAAGCCACACATGTCAGACACAGGCCACTTTAGGCATAACTAAAGGTAATATGTAAGTTAAATTAAAAATATACTGAACATAACCTGTATTATTGCTACGGTGCGGATCCGGTGCGGACATGTGTGGCCAGACCCTTAATTAGTAACTAACGTATAAATATAAATATTTTTTCTCTCTTTTCTTTCTAGTGCACCATTCTGTTCAAGACAAATTTATTTATCATTAATTTTATTATCTGATGCATAAAATAATATTTTATATTTGATCTGATATTTTGTTAGCTGTTCTATAGTATATATATATATATATATATATATATATATATATATATATATATATATACATATATATATATATATATATATATATATATATATATATATATATATATATATATATATATATATATATACATATATATATATATATATATACATATATATATATATATACATATATATATATATATATATATATATTTTTTTTTTTTTTTTTTTTTTTTTTTTTTTTTCTCTTGCATAGTACGCCCTATGCAAGAGGAGTTTATTGAATAATTGTGCGTACTCCATGTAAAACTACATATTATACGCATACAATGTACAGTTCAAATTTTCTCTGAACAATGTAAAATTTAATAGCAGTAAATTAAATGTTTACCATGAAAAGATACATAAATAAAAATAAAGATAGGAACAAAATAAAGTACAAAAAGAAGAACAAAATTACCTAACTAAATAATAACAGCTTAATAAATTAATAATAATTAACATATCCTAATACAAATATATCCTAAATAATTCTTAAAGTTTGCCAATGACCCTACTGGGTAGAGGCAATAATAAACAAATAAATAAATAAATTCTTAAAGTGGAATACATAGAAATAAATAAAATTATATTGTAAAATTAAAAGTATAAATAATATATAAAAACATAAAATAAAGTAATTTATAGATATTTAGTTTATTAATTAATATATAATAATAAAATATAGTTAATTAAAGTGTGTAATATTTACGGTGAAAGTTATAATTACAATAATAAATTGTATTTACAAGCAAGATATATATATATATATATATATATATATATATATATATATATATATATATATATATATAATAGAATATATATAGAATATATATACATAATAGAAATTATGTATATATATATATATATATATATATATATATATATATATATATATATATACATAATTTCTATTAAATATTTTTATTTTTAATAATTTATTTCTTTACTTGCATTTAAGAAGTTCATGCCTTTAATTTTTATTTAAATGTTAGCATGCTTTGGTCATTTTTTATTTAATAATAAATAAGGTCATTATTTTTGTTTAAATAATTTTCCTTATGTTTATTCTTAATACCCAGACTGGACGCCAGACACAACATATTAGCGATTGTAAATAGGAAAGGCTTCTTATGAACCTCTATAACATTCGTAACATGTAGTATCGAAAATCCAATGGAACATATCCTCTTATCTCATGTTATCGCCAAACCTCTTCTTATCATTAACCTGTTTTCCGTTTAGTTTTTTGGTCTTTTTGTGTTATTAATTTGGTATATTGTCTATTAAAATGGTAAGGGCCCGATCCTCACTGAAAAGGACTTGTCAGTTGTAATTATTCCTTTTAAACGAGTTAAAGTCGAAAGCTGAGATCTAATAAAGATAATTATGGCCTTAAATAAATTAAAAATGATGCAATAGGAAAAGCGATGCAAACCGCCATACCATCTTTTTCACATATTGTCACGGGGAAAAGCTAAGCAGGCCATTGAACCTAGGAGACCCTGAGAGAGAGGGGGAACTCCTAGAAGAGGCTGGCCTAGGCGAGTAGAAGGGGCAGTCTGAGGAGACATAGTCAGGAAGTCTGAGAGGAGCAGGCTGAGGCAGTCTGAGTCTGGGATGGGCAGTCGAGGTCTGGGAGAGATAGAGAGTGTGAGGCTGGGCCAGGAGAGGGATTCGAGTAGGATAGTAGTCCCTAGTAGCGAGTATCTAAGTGGCCCCAAGTATTAGGAGCTGTGAGACCGCCCTTTTTTGGTAGTTGGGACCTGTAGATTGATTAATGTGTAAAATAAGCGATGTAAATAGTCTTCTGTTCAATTGATTATCGCACAACTTTTGCCCAAAGATCCCTGTGTCACGTTGAACTGGTAGATTTAAGAATAGGGGTGACAATATTAAGGAGCTGATTAGCTTTATTAGATCTCAGCTTTCGACTTAAACTCCCTCAAAAAGTATAAGTTATCATTTTTCACAAAAAGTTATCACACTTTTCAGAGGCAACCGGGTCAAATTTTAATTATTGATAAAAACTCATTAAATAAATATAAGTTTTATTTCTTGTATCTTGGTTACGCTTCGATACTATGTAAGTACTGCAAATAAATATAGAAAATAATGAACTGTGAATCATGAATTAAAACTGAATCATTCCCAAATATTTTTTATTTTCCCTCTTTCCAGTCAGTGCATTGTGAACTCCTAATTCTCGATAAATAATAGAGTTTGCCTCATCTTGATCCACTCACTGTGTCATTGCATTTAAGAACAAGGTTAGAATTATTTATTAAGTACCATCAAACGAACTTAAAAAAAATTTTGCTATAGGCCAATTAGATGGTTTTTAAATGTAAATTTTAAACTTGTTTTATATTGTAAATAGAAATATCCAATTAAAAATGTACTCACTTTCCAAGAGCAGTCAACAGGAAAATCACACCATCTGGTTGTGCACGATGTGTAAGAGGAACGTGAATTGCATTTGGTATAGACTTTTTGAGAATTGCTTGTAACAATCCATGAGGAGCTATTTCAACCACAATAGCATCCTTTGGCACATATTCTGATGCTTCTTCGAATAAGACACAGCCAAGAAGGTTATTAGTATGGTATTCAGCTGAACTGTACGTTGCCGTTTCAGCTTCCCAATCTTTTTTAGGGACCGAAGTAGATATCCATTTTGATGATCTTTTCTTAGGCTCAGGTATTACCTAAAAAATCGGAAAAATATATATTAGCAAGGCACTAAAAGCAGACATTATTAAAGCCTAGTTTGTACCATACTTTGTATTATGATTGTTTGGAGCAAATTGATAATTATAATAACTAGCTGACCCATGCGAAGCATTCGCACTCTAACCTACTTAATATTATAAACGTGTTTACAGGGCTTCTTTGAACACTATATTCGAAGTTACGATAGCGTCATCTGTGATTGTTAGCTGGTGGGTTTGTTTTAGACGAACATAGATGTCACTGAATGAGCGCGCCCTGGAAAATGCCACATACAACTGAACATGTGAAAAAACAAGGTCAGGCAAGTAAAATCCTGCCTTTATAAGCGTTCGTCCCTGTGCCTTATTTTATAAAGGCGCCTTTTATAGGAAATTGCTTTTTACTCAGTTAGAAAGGCACGGTAGGATCAGAAGGGGTGAGGTTAATGGGTGGTATGACGACAGAGTGAATGATCATTCTTCAATCAATTTCGCTGTCATAATGTTGCCCAAGTGAGTTACAACCAATCTGGCACCATTAATTAAGCCCTGCTTAGCGTTTAGGTTTCTTATCAACATAATAGCATGTTTCTTTAATATGAGTTTATGAGGTGGCGAACCAGAAGGGCTTAATGAGTTCAAAAATTCTAATGGATACAACTGAGAGTTTTCCGTCTCTTCGCAGACAACCGAATCAGCACTGAGATAAACCGTTTCCCGTCCAGGTAACAATTAAGAAATAACGTAATCATTAATTTTGGTATAATCGTCATTTTTTGGACATAATATGGTTGCTGAATAAAATTGGTTAACATTGAGTTCAATGATTTCTGTGACGTTGAAAACTTTGGAAATGAGGCTGATGTAGTCGCAGTGGCAATGTTTAGGAATTGCGATGGCTTGGTTGGGGTATTCTGGAAAAATATCTAAATCTCTGCTCCCTAATTTAAGCAACCATTCTGTGAAAACGGGGTCGCCATTGCTTGCTCACCACCACTTACCATTTGCCATTTGGGAGTTTTAACAGTAGCCCACAAAGGAGACCGCTTAACTGAAAGTTCGACAAAGGCTGTTCTAGTGCTGTGTCTAAGAACAGGCAAAACTTGACGGAAATCGCCTCCAAACAGAATAATTTTGCCTCCATAAGTTAGGTTGTTATTCATGATACAAGGCGTGATTTTTAAGTAAGTAGCGTTTTGAAATTAAAAAAATTCTTGCAAAGATATCTCAATAATTTTATTTTTACATGAAAGCCTGTACCTTAATCTACTTTTCTACATAATTTCCTTCATTATTGAGGCACTTCTCATAACGTTGTACCAGTTTATGAATACCCTTCTCATAGAAGTCTGCCGCCTGACTTGTTAACCACTGCATCACAACTGTTTTGACTTTGTCATCGTCTTGAAGACGCTGGCCGCCCAGGTGTTTTTTCAAGTGCAGAAACAGATGGTAGTCACTGGGCTCCAGATCAGGGCTGTACGGAGGATGATCTAGAGTTTCCCATTTAAAAGATGTGATGAGATCTTAGGTCTGATTAGCCACAAGTGGACGGGCATTGTCATGCAGCAAAACGATGCCCTTGCTCAGCTTGCCACGTCTTTTGTTCTGGATTGAACGGCGCAGATTTTTCAATGTCTCGCAATAAGCTGCTGCATTGATTGTCTCATTACGAGGGAGAAATTCCACAAGCAATACTCCTTTTCTGTCCCAAAAAACTGTGCACATGATTTTCCGGGCAGAAATTGTTTGCTTAAACTTCACTTTTGTGGGTGAATCTGAATGCCGCCATTCCATGGACTGTTGCTTTGATTCTGGTGTGACGTAGGCCACCCATGTTTCATCGCCCGTAACAATTTGGCTTAAGAAATCATCACCGTCGTTGTGGTACCACTCAAGGAAAGTCAAAGCACTGCCTAAACGTTTGGTTTTGTGCACATCCGTCAACATTTTGGTACCCAACGTGAGCACAATTTTCGGCAATTCAAGCGCTCGGTCACAATGTCATACAAAACACTACACGAAACATTAGGAAAGTCATCACACAAGGAGGAAATCGTAAAGCGTCTGTTTTCTCTCACCTTATTGTCCACTTCCTGCACCAAACTTTCATTAACAACCGAAGGACGCCCACTCCGTTGTTCATCATGCACATTTGTGCGGCCATCTTTAAATGCTCTCACCCACTTTCTTACCATTCCATCACTCATAATGTTTTGTCCGTAAACTGCACAAATCTCACGATGAATATGGATCGGTTTTTGGCCTTTAGCACTAAGAAATCTTATAACAGCCCGTACTTCACAGTCAGCAGGACTCGCGATTATCGGAGGCATTTTAAACACTCAGTAAACAACGTAAACAAGGAAGAATCAGACTGGAATGGCGTCAGTGCGTAGGCAAGAGTTGTAGGTACCAGTGCGCATGCGCAGGACGCCGACTGCAGCGCTGCGGTCGTGGTGTGGCAAAACGGTACTTACTTAAAAAACACGCCTCTTATCACGTAAATCAACTACGCAGAGTGCCTCTTTCGGAACCATGGATACCTCGTCCCAGATGATGAGGTCTGCTTCACATAGACGGTGCGCATCCTTGGTGTGAGTGAGAATCGAAGAGACGGACGTGTCTTAAGATGGGTATGGGTAGTTTGAAGAGCGAATGTGAGGTTTGCCCGCCTGGTAGAAGCTGTGCAGTGATTCCTGTCCACGCTACTGGCAGAACAACTGTGCCCTCTCTGCACAAAATGTGGCATAGTGTTTTGTAGACGAAATTTTTTCCAGATCCTCCAGAACCGTCAATGAAGAATGAAGCTGGAATTTTATTTCGTACTGAATGGAGTTCCTCATCGGTAATTGCTTTTTGATCATCATTAACTTCCGTAAGCAGTTCTTACATTGTCCTGCTCCTCTTGGATGTTATAGAGGTGTGTTGTGGTTTGCTCCTCGGTAACAACTGGATGTGGCAGATGAAAAGCTTCGCAATTCCTATCGTGCTGTGTGAAAATTGCTTGTAGTTGCTGCAGCGTGAGGTTGTACACCTGTTCGGGCGTGTGTTGTCTAAGGAAATCATCACTAAGTGCGTCTTTGAAAGTATGTTAGCAGGAGAGAAAAATATGCACATTATTGCGAAAAGCCATCTCAATTGTGTAGGCATTGGGTGACCGGCAGCTTCCAGCAGACAATCTTTCCATTCAGAGTCATTAAACACCAAGTGGAGTTTTTTTGCTGCTTGCTGTAAGGATTGGCATAGGGTTCTATCTACTGTCCAAAAGTCCTCAAAGGACTGCAGGCCTCTGACATGAAGAAGCAGTACTTGTAGGTAATATTTTTCGATATTGGCTGGTTTGACGGTGATTATTCGTCCGATGCATTTGGTGTTCATCTTGCGGACGTTCCATTGACCGTTGGACCACACGAAGTGTTCAGGAATCTCGTGGTAAAGGTATTAGCGTGCAGCAATATTGTTATGGTATGATTTGAAAAATGCCATGAGTTTTGAGGTCCCCTGAAAGTTGGCGTGAGCTTCTTTTCCAGCTTGAAAGTAGATTAACTGCTCCTCTGGTAAATGAACAGGGAGTCGATCGATGGCGTGAGATCGGTGGAAAAGTTTACGTTCAAGTGTACGCCACATCGCCTAGTGGGGGCTCACATATTGGCAACTCAAGAAATGATCAATTTTGTCAAAGTTGAGGCACTGTTGCCCTTCAGCATTGGAGGTCACATGTAACACAGCACAGTCATAACTCTTATACACATATTGATAAAGATACTTGACAGATTTGATTGAAGCACAATGTTCCACATTTATGTGAGTACCGTATTTCCTACTAAGGAATCTGTTGTAGGGTACAATCCATCGGTTGTCAATACTAAATGATCGTAAAGTAATTGTAACAACCTTATTGCATCTCCTATAAAGGGGGTAGCCATTGACGTTTAAATTTTTCCCACTTTGAAAATCTTTAGGAAAACCTTTGGTACAGGTTCCCTCTTGCATGCAAGGACTGTTTCGGTTTATAGTAAAGCACCATAAGGTCCGTGTACCATGCTTTCTTGAATGACTTTGAAAAGTTCGGGGTCAATCTCTTTATCGGGAATTTCCACACAGATCAAAGAGTCGACATCCTCAGCTGAGCGCAATTATATAAAAAAAATAAAGCAACATGTGGCAACAAGGGAGACATTAAAATTCAATAACCGTGACATTAGCAATGACTATGCCCAACACGTGGCTCCGCAAGACAATTTCTCACATCACTAGATGCTGGTAGAGATTCATAATATTGATGGCCTGGGTATTAGGTTCTGAAAAGGAAATGTTAAGAGATCTCTTTTTTTTCGAATTCGTTTAGTTCCATACTTTGTAAAATTCTCAGAACTGTCTCCAATGTCCTGTATTAGTGTAGTGTCCTGTAGCAAAACAAGAATCATGCATATTCAATACTTTGAAAAACGTATATATTTGTTACTTTATTGAAAGTATTTCCAGCTCTTATAATGGGCCAAAAGTTTTGACGATTTTAGGTCCACATTTGATGGTTTGACATTGCAGGGGCCGTATGTTTTAATTTTTATTTTTTATAGTGGTTAGGAACCTCTAATTATAATGTTGTAATCACACATAATAAACTTTAAAAATCAATTTACCTGCTAGAAGAACTATTAATATACATAATTAAGAATGACGATTTTTCATACGTGTTATCAGGTTTAGACTCTATTCAGATTCATTTACTCTCTTTGAACAGATGCATCAATTTACTCTCTTTCTCTTTTCAAGATAAAATACAAAAGAATAGTAAAGAAATATAAGAATGCATGTGGATGGTATTAATAAATATGAATTATGAAAGTTTCAAACCTTCTTTAAATTTTCCAACAGAGCAGGAGCAGCTGGCTGAATATATCTGCTGTGATAGGCTATGTTAGAAGCATTCACCAACTTAGCGAAAACTCCCTTTGCTTTTATGGAAGCAACATATTCCTCCATTAATGAAGATGGGCCTGACAAAGTGCAACTTGTAGCAGAATTTCGACAGGCCACATCAATTCCTTCAGGTAAACAATCTTTTATGTCATTGTAACCCATACCTGAAACGTATAACATAAGGTAATGGTATATTATACAGTTTTCGATAATATTATTTATCAATAAACTTCAAAACAGTCTTTTACCAACAGCAGCCATCATTCCAGGAATCAGATCAGCATCGAGGGAGGCCTTTCCACGAGCATAAGCTGCCAAAATCATCTGTTCAGCAGTGAAACATCCATCGGCATAAGCACATCCTAATTCTCCAACAGAATGACCTAGGATTCCGTCAGGTACCAAACCAATTGCATTTAATATGTCTACCAGACCGATCTAAACAAAAAAAATACATGCATAATCAAAAAGGACATTCATTACTCATTAAAATTAAAATTAAGAACAAATTTTCATATTTTTAACTTGTAGTTTTGAATCATTTTTCTGATTAACCACCTATTTAAAGACACGGTTGTATAGTGTTAAAAAGAAAAGATTTAGCATGGAACATGGAAATTGGATCGCTTTGGTTGAGTAATATAAACAGAAACGAGAATGTAAAAAATGAACTTATTTACAGAACTTCAATATATTAAAAAACAACATCTCAAACACACAATCACAAAGCTTTCGCTCACTAACCTCTTATTTTGAGTAGAAATCAACTATTTTATTTTTTATTTTTTTTGTGAAAGGTATTATTGCCATTCAGCGAATCAACAGGTGACATAAAAACTGCCTTATTAGGGCCAAGATTTGATTAAGTAAACACATAAGCATCTATGCCGCCCAAAACATGATAGAACGACTCTAAGAAAGTCGCTGATATTAGTTGCTCCAATTTTTAGCGTAGTTGACCATCCTGCAAATAAATTTAAATGCAGCCCATTTACTTTAGGTTCAACCTTATGTAAGTCCAATAATTTCAGTAGACAGCTGTGTGGTATTGAATCAAATGTTTCCTAAGTCGTAGAAAGGTTTTGTTGGCTTTTGACGCTTGTCTTGCAATGAAGGAATCAATCACCAAGAGTTTTTTTTCCAGCCTCAAGCCATTATTTTTCAACTTAGCTGCTCTATTGCTGTCATGCTGCTAGAGTACAAGTGTTCATATATTTTTTAAGTGAAAATAGATAGAAGTATCTTATAAAAGCCATTCAAAGATGTTACTGGCTTAAAATCTTCAGAATATAGGTTTAAGCCGTCTTTTTTAGGAAGCATAGAAGTGATCCCATCAGGGAACCAGCAGGGGGATTTTGTTGTTCAGTATATCCTAATAGCCATTCACGGAAACTACTAAATCTTTTTATCCAGTAGTTTGAATTTCATCTGTACCAGGCACCCTCCAATTTTTTATGTTCCTGACAGCTCTCATGACATTATTATGTATTATATATTATTGCTACTTTATGGATCTCAATAGTGTAAGCTGTGCCTCTTTCTTGCATGATCTTAGTTATATTTTATGCTTTCCCTAATATTCTTCCAATAAGATCCGATACCCTCAGGGTAATTGCATGATTTCTTCAAATTATGACCAAGATTTCTATAATATGTAAAAAAAAATCTTTTACCGGACCTTTCATAAGGTAGTAAACTTTCCCTGGATGCCTTCATAATCCTATCGTTACAAATCTACTTGAGCCCCGGCTATAAATTACCTTTTAATTTTTAATTAACTAGATACCATTCCTTCTAAAATTCTTAGCTTTCCAATGATAGTTACATAACACTACTCTTGTTTTCAACTAAATACTTCTCCTTTTTTCTAATATATAATACCTATATGTATGTATATAATAGACTACTTAATTATATATATTACTAACTATAATAATTCATTGGAAAGCTAATGTATATATATATATATCTTGATAATCAAATTATTTAAACACTTAACGCCAAGAAGTATCATCTTTTCCAGACAAAAGTCACCTATTTAGGACACATCATCAGTGACGAAGGTGTAGCGGAGGACCCAGCAAGAATTCAGGTAGCCTAGCCATTGCCTGTCAATAAAAAGCAAATTTGAAGTTTCCTGGGCCTTTGTTCCTGCTACTGCCGTTATGTAAGAACGTTTAGAGACATTGCAAAACCTCTGAATCCTTTGACTGAAGAAAGTAGACCTTTCAGCTGGAATAACGAGTGGCAAGAAGACTTTGAAGCCTTGAAGGAACGGTTGACCTCGGCCCCAATATTGAGCTACCCAGTTCCAGCGAGCACATTCATCCTCGACACAGACGCCAGTGAAGAAGGCATTAGCAGAGTTTTATCACAATTGCAGGAGGGCCAGGAATGGGGTATCAGTTATTTCAGCAAAATGTCAAAACCGGAGCATAATTATTGCGTAATCAGGCGGGAACTCCTGGCTGTTGATATGTCCATAGACCATTTCTATAACTAGTTGGATGGTATAAGGTTTTTGTTGCGGACTGACCATGCAAGCTTGAAGTGGCTGCTAAATTTCAGGAATACTGAAGGCTAAGTAGCAAGGTGGCTACAAAAGCTTCAGGAATACGACTTTGAAATTAAACACCGACCAGGAGTAAGACATTGAAATGCAGATACCCTGTCTAGAAGACCATGTCCACCTAATTGCTCCCACTAAGTGGACTGCTTTTCCAAGTGGGTAGAAGCATATGCTGTCCCCAACCAAGAGGCTGCTACCTTGGCTGATGTTCTGGTGAAGGAGTTCATCACCCGTTTCAGAGTACCAATTGAACTACATTCAGATCAGGGGAGGAACTTCGATAGCATATTATTCCAGGAAGAGACTTGGGATTCGAAAAACCAGGACTACGGCTCTCCATCCACAGTCTGACGGAATGGTAGAACGGATGAACCGAACCCTCATAAAGTACCTTTCCAAGGTAACATCTGACCATCAACGAGATTGGGACCATCAGATTCCATACTTCCTCATGGTCTACCGCTCAGCAGTTAAGGATTCCTCTGGACAGACACCTACAAGAGTTCTCTTAGGTCGAGAGATGAGGATATGGACAAGAATATGTATTCGGACTTCTGAAGAGAATAGAATACACACACGAGCTAGTAAGCAAGAAACTTCTCCTCTTGAAGAGACGCTAAGATAGTAGAGCCAATCAGGGCGGGTACAAAAAAGGAGACCTCGTTTGGCTCTACAACCCCTGAAGAAAGTGTCCTCACGTTTCTGTGCCCAAGCTGCAGAAGAACTGGGATGGATCCTACGTGATATAGAAGTGCATCAACAATGTGATCTACAGGGTTTTCAAGTATCCCAAGGGGAAGCCTATGATCGTCCATTATAATAGCTTATAATATCATCCGCTTATAATGTACCGGATGAAGAGACGCTACCATAGTAGAGCCGATCAGGATGGGTACAAAGGAGACCTCGTTTGGCTCTACAACCTCTGAAGAAAGTGTCCTCACTTTCTGTGCCCAAGCTGCAGAAGAACTGGGATGGACCCTACGTGATATAGAAGAGCATCAACAATGTGATCTACAGGGTTTTCAAGTATCCCAAGGGGAAGCCTATGATCGTCCATTATAATAGCTTAGCTCCATGTACAGGGCACCAAGATGAAGAACAGGCGTAGCGGAAACAGGGAAGGACCTTCCGTTACAGAGAGCAGGGCCATGTGGAAAAGGAGACATCTAGGAGGAATGTCTCTGAGGTGGGGGCAGTGTAATCTGAAACAAAACAAAAAACATATTGTTTAGAAAGGATCCCGACTTGATTTTGGAACGAACTAACAGTTGGAACAAACTGTCATGAAACAAACACATCAAACAAGTTTGTGACAACGATTTTCGAGTACCCTCTACGCTGGCCTCGAAGGTTCTGGATTGCTCTCCTTGCGACTATAAATGAGGAGCGTTGGATTAGAGAGTTAGTATTGTTCAAGAGAAGCTCAAGTAACATGGTTATTTGTGTGTACAACATGATAATTTTTGTGACTTGTATAATAATTTGTGTTTGAATAATTTGTGTGGCATTGGAAATTATTAAACTCTTTGAATAAAAATTCTTGAACCCACATAAGTATTATATTATTGCCATATTATTATATTATTAATAATGCCATATTATTATATTATATCATTATAATATTAAGTATAATATTATTAAATTAATATTAATGCCATTAATTTGTAGGGAGCCATGGTGGCTGAGTGTGTTAGAGCGTGACCTGCTTTAGCAATCTAGAGTCTAGCAGAAGTGTGAATTTGATTTTATGGCAAATCCCTAGAATAAATTTTGACATTCACAACCTGGTTAGGATGGGTTACGTCATTCCTCTAGAATATTTATGTATTTATTCCAACATTAAAAAATGTAATTTACTTACCTGAACAGCAGCAATTCCAACAAATGAATTTAATATGTTGTCATAAATTGTTGGATCTTTATTTGTTATCACTTCAATAAGATTAATCCCAAATGGTTTAAGAATTTGATGGCATTTATAAATTGCATTGTAAAAGATAGGAATTTCCATTAGTTTTTTGCCCATGCCAGTCCATTGTGAACCCATTCCAGAAAATATAAACCAAACTGGCTTTTTTTGCATGTTATATTCCTGTAATTAAAAGAAAAGATATCCTTAAGAAATGTATGATGGAAACATTATCCTAAGTAATAAAGTTGCACACATAAGTTTCTAAACTAAAATCACTTACCATTCAAAGTTTTTTTATCTCCTTTCTAAATCCATACACTATACAAATATCTCCTAATAGGAAAAATTATTGTTTCTACATTTACAATAAGTGGTAATAATAATAGTGTACTTTATTTTTATAGAATAGAAATTAGATTTTTTTAAAAAGAAAAAAAAACATATTAAATAATAAGCTATGTGTAATGCATATATATGAATATTTGGTTGCTAATTTGCACACATTAGGCTATAGGCTATTTGCCCGTCTACTCGGTTGGCCTCTCTTCATATAATCCATATTAGTTTGAGTCATTCAAGATATCATAATATGTTACATACATGATCCACATTGCCCAAATACAATTAAATAAAAGAATTCCGATAGATATCTCTCACTTATATTATAACACCAATACATAAAAAATATCAAATGCAATAACAAAAGTCTTGCTTTTAAATATTTAGATAGATAAAAATTATATTTGTTAATACAAATATATTAAAAGTTAAAATCCTTTGTCATCAGTTTCCTATATTTAAATGCATTAACTTAGTATTTATACACAAGATAATTGGTTTTTTGGGACTTCTTAGTAAATTGTGGTTAAAGGAAGATCAATAAGTCCCACATAATTTCTTTAAAAATGCATATATTTCAGCAAGCTATGCTAATAATCTTATAATAAATTGATCTAATGCAGCTAATATCTTTTACATAAATTCTTTTGTCTATAGTGATAATTATTTGAACACATTAAATGTGACCTCACATTAATTTTATATTTTTTATACAAATAGATTGGTTGGTTGGTTTGGGTTAAAGGTGTAAAACCACAGTTTGGTCATCAACGCCTGTAGAAAAAGAGTTTCAATTTTTCAGGGATTTCTTTATATTCAAATTCTCTTCATTAAAGGTATTAATTGTTTTGAAAGTCAAATTTTCTCCATCATTATCACTTCATTTAAACTTTTAATGAGGTTCTGTAGAGAGTTCTCTTCGTCAGCTAAGGCTGCTTTCACGTCTGATGGCACACCGTTCCGAGAGAGTACTCTTCTGTAAGCAGGGCATTATTCAATTATGTGCTTTATGCTGATTTTTCATGTCGCATGCAGAGCATCTTGGTGGTGGTTCCCTTTTGATGAGGTGCTCATGGGTGAACTTTGTGTGTCCGATCTGCAGGCGTGTCAGGGCCACCTCCTCGCGACAGTTGCCGCGGCAAGAGCTATTCCCCAGCTTCACTATTTTTGATTTACTTTCATTTACTTGGTGGGCTTCCTTCCCACATAATTTGCCATTCTTGTTTAATTTTCTCTTTCAGGTGACACGCCAAATCGGAGGGCGATAATAGTGCACATCCTCAGGCCTGGTATGCTGTTAGCTTTCTTTGCTGCCTTGTCCACAAGCTCGTTCCTGATGATTCCTGTATGCCCAAGTACCCATAAAAAATGAACAATTATTCCAATTACCCTCATCATGGATACGTACTCTTGGACTCTCGTTATGACCGGGTTTGCAGAATACAGCTGGTCGATACTGCACAATGCACTTAGGGAGTCGGTACAAATGACGATATTTTCTTTTAGAGTTGTCATTGAATTGAGAAGAGCTTGAGCTATTGCGCGTAGTTCTGCAGTATATATGTTACATAGTCTGTTAAGTTTGAATTTTTAAGTAGAATCGGAGGTTATGGAGGTTGAAGTTGTGGCTATATCTGTTTTTGAACCATCGGTGTAAATAGTGAAAATGTTTGGTATTGATTTAGTAGCTGTTGTAGAATCTTCTTGAATTGAATCAGCTGGGCTTCATCTTTCTATAATTTGATTAGCTTTAAGTACGATTTGGGTCTTTGGAAGTTCCATGGAGGGCTTTGAGATTCGATTGATAATTTGAAAATTGATATTTGAATTTTTTATTTCTGCCATAGCTGCTTTTATTCGCTCGGCTAGCGGAAGCGTGGCATTTGGCTTTCTTTGGAATTCTAGAGAGAATTTAGGTTGAAATATACATATATCTGTAGGAAGGGTGTGTCGGTTGCAAGTATAATTTTGTTAGATAATTTATTGCCAGTTTTTGTTTCCGGAATAGTAGGGGTGGTATCCCTGATTCGGCACAAATGCTTAAAAAAGGACTCGTTCGAAAAGCACGAGTAGCTATGCGGATCCCAGTGTGGTGAATAACATCCAGCTTCGATAATGTTCTAATCCAAGCAGAGCCATATAAAAAACAGCCATATTCCAACCTAGAACATACCAAAGCTTGGTAAATTCTAATCAGGGAAGACCTGTCAGCACCCCATTTAGTTCCACTAAGAACTCTTAATATTTTGGAGTTTTTCTAGGCATCGGTCCTTCAGATTGTTAATGTGGGGCTCTCACGATTAACGTCTATCGAAAATTTTATACTGTACTGGGTAGCACGTTATCATCCAATGACAGTTCTGGAGATGGTAGAGTGTTCCTCTTCCTACTGAAGTGAAGGCATCTCGTCTTGTCAGTGGAAAACTTGAGCCCGAAGTTCGTGCCCAGTAGCCAAGGCGGTTAATGCTATCCTGCAGCTTTGTTTTTATAGTACATATATCGCTAGATCTGCATATTATGGCCAAATCATCAACAAACAACATGAGTTTGACTCCCTTTGATAGGTCTAGACCTAACTTATTGATGGTTAGTATAATAAGTGTCGTGCTCAAGACACATCCTTGTGGTGTTCCACTAACCTGCGAGCAGGTCCTAGACATACCATTTCCTATGCGGATCTTGAAGGCACGATTTTATGAAGTTCAGGAATCTGGCGGTAAATTTAAGTCCCCGAAGGATCACTAAGACGTTCCTTTTCAGAATGGAGTCAAATATCTTAAACATATCGAAGAACACCACTATGACTTGTTGGCAATTAATAAAGTCCTATTGAATTTCCACTTCTAATTGTACAAGATGATCTGCTATACTTCTTCCCCTTCGGAACCCATACTGGAATTCTGGATCATATTGTTAGGTTCAACAATCCATATAAGTCTTTTGTTGGCCATTCGTTCCATCAGCTTACAAAGACAGCTGGTGGTGAGGAAGATAGGCTTTAGGAATCAGGACCATTTCTGAGTGCCGCCAGAGTTGTGGGAGTTCCCCTTTGTGCCAAATGTGATTGTAGTTCTCCATAATTACATTCTGATTTTTATGAATATACAGCAAAATTGAAAATGGTATAAAAAGTGGAAAAATGCAATAAAACGAATAATTTTATTTTAATTTCTACAAATACACACTAATTTTTAATAAAAATTATTAAATTAAAATATTAAATACTATGTTCAATACTACACAATCTTTTCGGAGGCGGCGTAAAATGGAAATGATATGTTACTGATACAATTCCATTAGTAGGCATTGAAATCACTATATCAGAAGAGAAGATCCATTTAGGAGTTTTTCATATTGTCTAGTGTGAAAATTTTTAAATTTTGCGCCGCCTCTGAAAAGATTGTGTTGTATTGAACATAGTATTTAATATTTTAATTTAATAAAGTGATTAAACAACATCATTGGATTGAAGTCCCAGCAAAAAAGGGGAACCATAAAATTGATCGATATCAAAAAAGACTCCCCCACAAGGATAGAAGCAACAGGGTTTGGGACTCATTTTATGGTTAATTTATTATCACGAAGGATATTATTATTCTCGATACTACACTACTGATTTAATTCAAAAGGTTAAGTCATTTATGATATCAATCATTTTCATGGCTGCAAAATTTTTGCTGAGGGGACTTTCATATAATGAGGTTGTTTTCTGGGAGTTATCAAGTTTTATTTTGCAGTTTTTATAGAACATCAGCAAAAGCCTCAAAAGTTGTAGAAACAAAATTAAAAACCGATAATAGTAATCTGGATAACCTAACTGAAGTGTCACATATGAAGAATCGGCACAAGATGTCCGACAAGATATTCAACAGTGACCGTGTATATCCGGAAAAAGACAGAGGTATCTGAATCCTTTGTTAAGTCAACTGAAAATAAGCCTCTCCAGGAATTATTGTATTCTTTTTTAATGTGCATAGCGAGTAAAAGGCAGAAATCAAAATTTAATTTAAATCAATAATGGCTACGATTTTAAATTTAAACGAACTTTCGGGAACTTGAAAAAGTCTTAAATTCTGCTTTAAAACGGTTATCAATACTCAGTTTTCTTTGAAATTCCCCAAATTTGTGGGTCTTATGATTATGGTGTCCAACCGTCGATTAAATCTAAATTTAAGAAGGGTTACTGTTATAGATAAATATATATACATCTAACTAATATTTATGCTAATAACAGAAAAGGACAGCGATATTATATTCTGCTGATATTATTTTTCTTTATTTAAATCTATCGTTGAAAAATTAGTTAAGATTATGTATAGGTTTGTTCCAACAAGCACTTAAAACACATCGATAACTAACAGAATGCTCATGTTCTCCCACTACTCTTTTGATTCTGAATTTGATTGGTTGGTTTTCCTATTTGATTCATCCAGCAGTAAAACAATATTGAGATTTGTTACTATATTGTTACAATATTGAGAATCCGTGACTAGTTCATTAGGATCACTTTCTTCTATTCGGTTAGAGTTGAATAAGTCAGAGTAATAATCAGCAAAATGAGCAGCAACCAATTCAGGCTGATCATTTAAAGCACCATTGATTAGGAGTGTATAGCGGGTAGATAGGTTATTTTTTCAATCCTTTTCCATATTAAATTTGGTGGAGTTGATGAATTGATGGACTCCACAAACCGTTTCCAAGATATAGTTTTACTATTGTTCAAAGTTTTTTAGGAAATAGCTCTCTGTCTCATGTATTCTATTAAATTTTCTTGGCTCATATTTTTTTTAAAATTGTTAAGGGTTTTTCTGCGAATTTTAATGACAGTTCTGCATTCCTCAGTAAACCAAGGAACAGGCAAGTTGAGTGCTCCTTTACTTTTCGGAATAGCGGACATTGCTGCATTTTTGATTCAATTAGTTATAATATGACATCCTTCCTCGATGCTAACCTCCGATGGTGAAGTTAAAGGGGGAGCAGAGAGTGAAGAAAAAAGTGGCCAGTCAGCTTTTTCCAGAATCCATCTTGGTTTAGTTTTTTATTACCATGTGGCCATGTCCCCAAATAAGTGGCGTACAGGGAAGTGGTCGCTTCCATAGAGATCGGGCAGAACAGTCCATTCAATGTTACTGTGTAAAGGAGTGCTACAAAGGGAAAGATCTAATGCCAAATAAGAACCGTATGAAGAGCTGAATTAGGTTGGGTCTCCTGTATAGAGCAGCAGAAGTTCAGAGAGGTTGATAAAATCCTCAATGATTCTACCTCGAGTATTTATATCCCTGGAGCCCCAGAGCGTGTGGTGCCTGTTGAAGTCTAACAATGGGTCGTTGAACCATAACAATGGGTTTAGGAAGTAGCTGCAAGAGGTGTACGGGCTGTATTGAACTATCGTGAAGAAGATAGATATTACATACTGTAAACGTGGTTCTGAGGTGTACTAAGGCAGCTACAGCTTGAATTTCCATGTCGATGACTATTTCTTCCGAATAAATCGATCTATCGACACCACTGATGACTCCACCACATCCACGTTCCTCATTTGGTCCATCTTTTCGATAAATTTCAAAAAATTTCAACGTGAGGTTCTGGTGCGGTTTCAAGTGTGTCTCCTGCAAATACAGACATGAAGGGCTTTGGTCTTGAATTAGTATCTTCCAGTCATTAAACTGTGTTTTCATCCCATTGCTATTCCAATGTAACAAGGCCATGGTAAATTAAAAGAGGAAGGGAGGAAGGAAGAAAAAAAAATATATATATATATATATTTTGGGTAGCCCTCTTGAATTTATAAACAAACGAGGCCAATAGTTAAAGTGATTGTCTAAATTTATCAATAGTTCAATTGAGACATTAAAACATAAAATCATGAGTAAGTAAGAAAAAAATAAGAATATATATAAATGAGCAGAAAAGTTTATGAACAGAGAATGGGAAAGCCATAACATGATATAAATAACATAAAGACAACTAGAATGATTTATATAGGGATAACTAGAATAATAGATAAGCAGATTTATAAAAGGTAGGTTCTGGGTGTAATTCAGACGACAATGTGATTTACTAGTATTATTTCGCTTAGTTTTCTTGCAGAATTTATTTAGGTAATTATTGGTATTAATAATAAAGAACATTTCTTTTATATGAGTCCATATTTTATTATATTTATCCATAAGAGAAAAAATAAATGAAGTGCTGCGCTAAGTGTTTACATTCCTTTATATAATCACGATTTCTTGTCATTTTTTTATTTTTTTGGACTCTAATAAAACCCTCTTTGTCCGTCGATTGCCCCGTGTTATCTGTAGACAGGGTGTTGGCAGAAGGAGCAGACAGTTCCAGGCCTGACATCGGCTGGGAGCTGGACTGGGCCGAGGTGGGCGGGAGAGTGGTGGTGGGGAGCTGGGTAATAGAAGCCACATTGTTAGGTTCTGTGCTGGTCGAAGTGCTGGGATCTGGTGTAGACGAAGACAAGATGTTCGGTTTCTGTTTATTGAATTACTAATCAGTGAAGATTTATTTTCATTATCATTATTTTTAATTTCATCAAATGTAAATGGTAGGTCGGCTTGGATGCCATCTTCTTTCTTTGTAGTTTTATTTATTTTTTCTTTGACTTTCTGAGCAAAGGATTTATTTGAGGAATGAGGGTACCTCTCTCTGTATATTTTTTTCACCTCGTTTAGTGATGTTAAAAAAAGTTTGAGTTTATGAAGTTAATTAAAAGTTTGGTGATAGTCCTCGAGAGTTCATATAACCATCCTCTTTGGAGTCCAAACAAACACTGAATTAATGTTTTTAAATTTTAAAGTTATAAGTTTATAGGTTATGATTTTGTGGAAATCAAACAGTTCAATATTTAAACAATATTTCAAAGTTTACTTGCTTCAAAAGACGATATATTACAAATCAAAAACATACTTGTCTTCAAAACAATCAGCCCCCAAATGCATTATAAACAACTATCAGTATAAAAAAATTAGTAGTCGTTTAATTTATAGATTTTTCAAAGTATAAGGGTTTATTGTAGGTAATACATTAAAATTAATAAGAGTATATGTTATATATGTTATTGGGAGAGTATGCTTTTGAGGTTGTCCCATGCTTTCAGTATCTGGGAACTATAATCACTGAAAAGATGGAAGAGGAAGCTGAAATAAGTTCCAGACTAGCAGCAGCCAATAGAGCATACTTTTCTCTGTCCAAGCTTATTAAAAGCAGACTACTGAGCCGCGCTACAAAAATAACACTTTACAAATGTCTTATAAGGCCTATAGCGACTTATGCATGTGAAACGTGGACGCTCAACAAGTCAGCAGCACTAAAGGTGGATCGTTTTGAGAGGAAGATCCTGAGACGCATCCTCGGGCCAGCTAAGGAAAATGAAACTTGGCGTCTACGCAGGAATAAGGAATTGTACGCTGAGTACCGAGATCTGAGCATCTCCAACTTTGCCAGGTTGCAGCGATTAAAACGGGTTGGTCACTTGCTCATGATGGAGGAATGCAGGGGCCCTTTAAAGGCATACAAGAATACACCAGGCGGATCTAGACCCAGAGGAAGACCCAGATCACGCTGGAAGGATAACGTCCTCATAGACCTACGATATGCAGGGATGAGCACAGCGCATGCTTCAGACAGGACCATATGGGGCAAGATGATAAAGCAGGCCAAGGACCACTTTATGCGTCTGTCGCGCCAGTAAAGAAGAGATATGTTAAGAATTAGGGATGAAAAAAATGATATTATAACACTTATGTGGGTTCAAGAATTTTTATTCAAAGAACATAATAATTTCCAAAGCCAAACAATTTATTGAAACACAAATTATTGTATAAGTTACAAAAATTATCACTTTGTATAACCACACAAATAACCATAGTACTTGAGCTTCTCTTGAATAATACTAACTCTCAGTCCAACATGTGTTTGTTTCATGACAGTTTGTTCCAACTGTTAATTCGTTCCAACATCAAGTCAGGATCTATTCTAAGCAATATGTTTTGTGTTTTGTTTCATGTTACACTGCCCCCACCTCAGAGACATTCCTCCTGGACGTCTCCTTTTCCACACGGCCCTGCTCTCTATAACGGAAGGTCCTTCCCTGATTCCGCTACGCCTGTTCTTCATCGAGGTTCCCTGTATATGGAGCTTTCCTGGATGGAGTTTTCCTTTGTACCTATCCTGACCGGCTCTACTATGGTAGCGTCCCTTCAGCCGGTATATTATAAGCGGATGATATTATAAGCTATTATAATATACGATCATAGGCTATCTCTGCAATCATAGGCTATCTCTGGACGATCATAGGCTTCTCCTTGGAATACTTGAAAACCCTGTAGGTCACATTGTTGATGCGCTTCTTTATCACGTAAAGTCCCTCCCAGTTCTTCTGCAGCTTGGGCAGTACCTTCACTTTCTTCAGGGGTTGCAGAGCCGAACGAGATCTCCTTCTTTGTACCCGCCCTGATCGGCTCTACTATCAGAGTGTCTCTTCATCCGGTCACTGGCGAGGCAAAGGTTCTTGCGTACTAGCTCATGTGTGTATTCTATTCTCTTCAGAAGTACGGATACATAGTCTTGTCCATATAAATCCTTACAGGGTTTGCTGCCAAAAATGAAGTCACAAAGTAACCTCATCTCCCTACTGAAGAGAACTCTTGTAGGTATCTTTCGCCCAAAGAGAACTCTTGTAGTATCTGTCCAGAGTATTCCTTAACTGCAGAGTGGCAGGCCATCAGAAAGTATGGGATCTGACGGTCCCAATCTCGCTGATGGTCGGATGCTACCTTGGAGAGGTATTTTATGAGGGTTAGGTTCATCCATTCTATCATTCTCTCAGACTGTGGCTGGAGGGCCATAGTCCTAGTTTTTCAAATCCCAAGTATCTTGCAGACTTCCTGGAATAATGTGTCTTTGAAGTTCCTCCCCTGATCTGAATGTAGTTCAAGTGGTACTCCGAAACAGGTGATGAACTCCTTTACTAGAACTTCAGCCAAGGTAGTTGGGGACAGCATACTGTTGGAACAGTGCGTGGCGTTTGCGGGCAGGTCCATTGCTTGCAGAGCAGGTGTTACAATTACGGCACCATTCCTTGACATCTTCAGAGCAGTTCATCCAGTAGAAACTCTCGCATTCTAGCTGGAGAACGACTTGCCGTTTTAGGTCTTTTTGGAATTCACACGCAAGTTCATTATGTCCATGCTAAGAATCACTTCTTCTTCTATGTCAGCCACTAGAGCTCTGTGCAAGACACAGTTTGAACCTAACTGTATCTTTACCTCTGCTTCTCCGAACACTGCAGACGATAGTCTTCGTAGCACCGATGTCTACCAACATGGTGTATTTCGTACCGTTGACGATGCCATCTAAATATAAACTACCGGTTCTGTGCACCAAAGAGGCCACCACCACAAGGGGAGGGTCTTGAAGACGTCGAAGAAGCCAACATCTTAGCACTCTATGATATTGGAAATATTACATCTTATTGATGAAATAAAAAAGGAAGGCAAAACAATAGTTTTTATTTGGGCTCCATCCCATTCTGGCATCAGAGGGAATAAGAAGGCAGATGCTGTATCCAAACTGGCTCAGTCACGTCACATCCATAGACACTATCTCCTGAGAGGACTGGGTGAGGCATGTGAAATCTAAATTTTAATGCCCAATGGAATGAAGCCTGGAGAAGGAACCCCTCCAAACTGCTGCAAGTAAAAGCTTGTATCGTAAGCTAAATAAATTGTTAAAAATGGAAAACCAGCAACAGAAAATCTAGGAGAGAGGAAATAATCCTGTGCCGGCTCAGAATCGGTCACTGCGAATTCTCCCATGCATAGCTGCTTCACAACCTCGCACACCCTACCTGCATCAAATGTGGTGCCCTGATCACGGTCTCCCATATATTAATGGACTACGAATATTATCAGCCGACAAGAAAAAGATTAAAAATTAGCACATCATTGAATAAAATAGAGCAGGATACCGATGAAAGTGTTGAGAAACTCATAAATTTCCTGAAACTTATCAGATTTTATCATAGAATTTAAAAAAAAATAAAAAATTTGCTAATGACTCCTTCCGGTAAAGGCAAATCCAATAAATATTGAATATAATACAATATAACAATAATCGATTTAGTTTTTAATGATGTAATTTTTATGATTTCTTAAGTTAAGTTATAATTTAATTAACAAACATTTATTTTTATTACGATGAAGAGAAAATATGTGTACTTATTGTTATACTTTAATTCGAATAAATTTAGATTTTTGAGAATAAATAAGCATTTTTTCCATATATATTACCCTTAAAACAAAATGCGCTATTTGGCAGAAAATTACACGGCCTACCAGAGTGCGATGTAAACAAACAGACACGGACTAATGGCGGGGGTTGTTTACGCCGGTCTTGGACAAGCATCGGACCATGTGGGCATTCATGAAATCAAGGGTAGGTCTGCAAAGGTTAAACGTAAAAGTCAAAAGTAGTTGAGAAAGGCATGTGTTATTGAATGATGATTTAAATATAGTTAAATAAATAACAGAAAATATGCTTAACTTATTAAAGGGAGCAAAAGGAAATGTCTAACCGACTGAAAATGTTCAGTTCCGCTCTCTTTTTGTCAAATGAAGTTTCAGCTGATGAGCCGAATTATCGATTGTTTTTAAGTCAAAACCAAAACCATGGCTGAAACCAATGTTTTCTGGCTAAAACCAGCCGAAACCAAACCTTCTGTCGGTCTTTAGTTTTTTAAACTCAAACTAATTAAGAACGATAAGAAATGATTTGGATGTGAGGTCCAATCATTAAAAACTTATATCTTGATCTTACCTTCATTTCATTTATTACTAGGCTTTTTTCATTCAGTATTGTGTAACCTCGGAATGGATGAGGTCTTATTATATTTCGAAACAATCTATGCCCTAATGCAATAAATTCTTCATCAATAGGCATCTCTTCTACCTGAAATGTTAAATAGATGTAAAATTAAGAAATATAAATTAAATAAATTATTATTTAACAAGAAGTTGTGGATAATACATAATTTCTTTATTGTAAAATGACCAATTTTTAACATTTTTATTTAATTTCTCCCCTAGTTCCAAGTATTTAAAAAAAAAGTTCAAACTTAACATAATTCTATCAGGTAAATAAATTTTGCACAATAGTAACATAAAATCTTAAAAAAATTATTAAAGTTCAGATTAGTCAAATTATAATGACATACTCTTTTTAAAATATGTTTAATGCCTTGTTCATTTCTTGCTGAAGCAATAAAAAGTCTAGGGAGACCATCTGGTAAAACTCCAACTTTTGGTTCCTTCTTTTTGGCTTTTGGATTGCTTTTGATGATGACATGTGACAGTGAACCATCTACTGAATAGGTGTTTACTCCAATATAATCACCTTCCAGTTTGGTAGGCTCTGTAACTACCTGTTTGAAAGGCATTTAAACATTAGAAAAAGATTTAGATTAAAAAAAAATCCTAAAAATGATTATTATATATTTTGAACTATATACCTTCATTGTTCCATTCTTAAGAGCTGGGACATCAGTCTTAGATGATGAATAGTGTAAGTTTGGAGGGATGATGCCTCTATCAAAAGTATACAATGCTTTAACTAAAGAAACGCCTGCAGCTGCGCTTTCACAGTGTCCCACGTTAGATTTGACTGATCCAATAAGGAGTGGTTTGTCTCTTTTTGTCAGCAACACAGATGCAACATTGTTTAATTCAACTTCATCCCAAAACTATTGCAAAGACAAGTGAAACATAAATTATTAATACAAATATACATATAATATATTAAGTGACAATTTTCAGTAAAGCTTAGTAACATACGCCATCATGATTACTTTTTAGAAGTTAAATTAATGATGAATTATAAAAACATATTCAGTATATTCAGCCAACATACTTTTAATGCTTCTCCAGAACACTCCAGAAAGGACAATTCTTGTATAATATTAGGAAATTTATCGTAAGTTTTTTTCAACACTTTGCCGACATTTTCTGCATCTACATCAGCAAGGGGCATATCTTTATTGAAACAATCTCCAATTGTAATGTCTAATATAGTTCCATAAATTCTTCGGGCATCTTGTTTTTTTTGTACAAAAAATACAACACAACCTTCTGATAGGGTGTATCCATCAGCTGCAAATGATTATTTTTTAATCATCAGAATAATATTTTAATTAGAAACAGAAATTATAAAATATGAATGCAAAGGAAATCAATAAAAAATATAATTTCCATCGGGAAAAATAATTTAGATTATTCATGAAATGTTAATTAGTTGCTAATTGGTGAACACAGAGTTCCGGAACAGTCTACTGAACTAGCAGATCATTAAATGTTAACCGTTTAATCAATCGTTATTTGCTCTGCTCTTTTATTAAATGTATTGTGTACCTATCTGTACACAAACATAAAAATAAAAAAAATTTAATCAGTATTGATTGAAATATTAATGCCTGTCTACACGGTCCAGTTTTTAGAACGAAGTTTAGAACCAATCGTTGCTTCGCTATTTGACCTCCGGTAGCGATCAGTAGCGGATCCAGGGGAGGGGCGTGGGGGGCGCGCCCCTCCCCCCCCTGAGAGGTGAGGACACTCATAAAGTATTACTATTTCTATATAAAATGGGCTATATTTAATAATTTTTCAAGTCCACTAATTGAAAATGAATTGTATTTAAACATTTACAGTAATTTACAACGTTATTATGTACTAATAAGTATTTTAAATTAGGGCCTTCATTACTCATGAAATGTAAAAAAAAAAAAAGTGCGCCCCCCCCTCAGAACATTTCTGGATCCGCCACAGGTAGCGATTATAATAGACCAAATACAGCTGTTTATACGGTTATGTTTTTTGATAACCTCGGGATGAAAATGTCTTAGTTCACTTATTAACCGGACAATAAGAAACATAACCATCACTATGATCATTCCAAGATTGTTCAAACAAGTTAAACGGACTATTTAGTTTCCAGTGATTCCACCTGACGGTAAAAGCGCCAAGTAACGTTTGGTTCCAGTCTTCGTTCAAAACATTTAACCGTGTAAACAAGCTTCTACACTTTTAACACTAAGCAAATTTTTTACTTTCACTTACCTATATATGAAATATATAGTAAGTGGAAGTATTGGGATCGTGAAAAATTTCGACTTCCGGTTTTCAACGGAAATACACGTTTTGGGGTCCCCTGAGTCAAATTAACCAAGCCCCGCGAAATGGTCTGTGTGTGTGTGTGAACAGACTAGCTCAAAAACTATAAACCGTGCAAACCTGAAATTGGGTATTTAGTGTATGTATATGCCCGTGATGTGACAGCAAAAATTTCATCAAAATTGGTCAAAGGGAGGGCGTACTTTATTTAATAACTTTTTACGTTTTTTTTTAGTTACTCAAAAACGGTTTTAACGATTTTGATCAAACTGGGTATTTGATGTATGTGTATGCCAAAGATGTGACTGTAAAAATTTCATCAAAATTAATCAACCGGAGGGGGGACTTTACTTAATAAATTTTATATAATTTTTACGTGTTTTTTTTTACTTTCACTTACCTATATATGAAATATATAGTAAGTGGAAGTATTGCGATCGTGAAAATTTTCGACTTCCGGTTTTCAACGGAAATACATGTTTTGGGGTCCCCTGAGTCGAAATAACCAAGTCCCGCGAAATGGTCTGTGTGTGTGTGTGTGTGTATGTGAACAGACTAGCTCAAAAACTATAAACCGTGCGAACCTGAAATTTGGTATTTAGAGTATGTATATGCCTGCGATGTGACAGCAAAAATTTCATCAAATTTACTCAAAGGGAGGGGGTACTTTATTTAATAACTTTTTAAGTTTTTTTCGATTTTCTCAAAAACGGCTCTAACGATTTTGATTAAACTGAGTATTTGATCTATTTATATGCCCGAGATATGACTGTAAAAATTTCATCAAAATTGATCAACCGGAGGGGGGACTTTACTTAATAAATTTTGTATCATTTTCACGTGTTTTTTTTATTTACTCAAAAAAGGCTTTAACGATTTTGATCAAACTTTGTATTTGATGTATTTATATGCCCGAGATATGACTGTAAAAATTTCATCAAAATTGATCTACAGGAGGGGGGACTTTATTTCATAACTTTTTTCCAATTTTCACCTTTTTGATCGATTATCTCAAAAACGGCTTTAACGATTTTTATCAAATTCGTTATGTTTAATGAAAATTAGTTGTTATTTAATATGAGGTAAGCTTTATCATTATTAAAATGTTCTGACAGGGCTTAAATGGGGAAGGGGCCTTTTTTGTTTTTCTATAAAGTACCTTTGTTTTAGTTTATATTGAGAAATGAACTGTCTGTCATCACGCCTAAAAATAAGAAATGGCTAAATATGATATATGAAGAAAATCAAGTAAACATATATAGGAGAAAAGAAGAAAAATAATCCGTCAACTCATAAAGCACCTTGAGCTCACGCATGCGCCGTACGCCTTTAATGACAAACCAATGCGTTATTATTAAAGATGTTCTGTTCTTTTGAGAAATGGCAATTAACAAAACGCATTAAGTTCTAATCTAAGTAAGTTGGTAAGTGAAAGTTGTGTGTTGCGCGCACGCACCAGATTTTTTATTTACTCAAAAACGGCTTTAACGATTTTGATCAAACTGGGTATTTGATGTATGTATATGCCAAAGATGTGATACCCAACATTTCATCAAAATTGGTCAAACAAAGGGGGTACTTTATTTAATAAACATTGTCTTATGTTCACGTGTTTTTTTTTATTTACTCAAAAACGGCTTTAATGATTTTGATCAAATTTGTCATGTTTAATGAAAATTAGGAGTTCTTTAATATCAGGTAAGCTTTATCGTTATTAAAATGTTCTAAGGGACCTTTTTTGTTTTCCTGTAAAGTACCCTTGTTTTAGTTTATATGGAATAATTAACTGTCTCTCATTACGCCTAAAAATAAGAAATGGCTAAATATGAAATATTAAAAAAATCAAGTAAACATCTAGAGGAGAAAAAAAGAAAAATATTCCGTCAACTCATAAAATACGTTGAGCACACACATGCGGCGGAGTACGCCTTTAATGGCAGACTATTGTTCATAATTAAAGCCGTTATGTTCATTTAATGGAATTGGTTGTTTCATGGTAAATGAAGTTTTCAACAACTACCTACATAGAGAATTATAAAATCAGACGACTTGGAGTATTGTGCTTGCATTGCCGAATTTTATTTTAGCAAGTAAAAACTTTTATTTAATAATACAGAAATTAGTGTTTGGTTATTATTAAATAAATTAATAATACTTCAATAAAGTGTGGACTGTAATTAAGGTGGTGGTCAAACGCATCGTACTAAATCTGGTACTCACCGTTCGCTGGTTCTCTGGGCTGGCGGAGCGGTAGGTAGTTTCTCTGGATCCTCTCGACGCCCTGGCAGTTCGCGGAGAGATATGAGGTAGGCGATTTTGTCCAAGTTTGTCGCGGTACATCTATTACTCACTAAGGCTAAGCGCACTCTGGCCCGTACTATGCCCGGGCTTAAGATAAGGCCCACAAGCAGTGGCTTAGAGATAAGTACCAAAATAAAGTACGAAACATACCCCCACCCGTGAAATGATCTCATTTCACCAAAAAAAATTAAACAAAACACTACTAGGAAATTTGTAGTACAGGCCAGGAAGGAAAGCAGTCTCGACCCCCGAAAACAATAGAAACAACCACAATATTCTTAAAAAAATCAAAAATCTTCTAACGGTACATAAATACAAAGTATATGGCTTCTAAGACTTCACACTACACAAACACTCTTCACAAACACTATATACAATATATACAAAGAATAAAGGAAATCAAAAGGTGGAATCTCCGGAAGGGAGTGGTACGATCTTGTGTGCAGGTCGAACCAGCTCAGAAGTGGGGGTTTTGAGACGGACTACCCTAACAACTCCATCTGGCCCCGGGAGTATCTTGACCACTCGTGCCAGGATCCATGGCTGTAATGGTACATCTCGTTCGTGGAGTATAACATATTGCTGTCCTTCTTTAATGTTTTCACCAGGAGTGTACCACTTTAAGCGAGGAGTCAAGGTGTGCAAGTATTCGTGGTACCATCTTCTCCAAAAGTGACACAAGGAACGAGAAAGCATTTCCCAGCGTCTGTTGAAAGAAACTATGCAAGTGTTTGCTGCTTCAGGACGAGCAAGGAGGGGTTGTCCAATAAGGAAATGACCCGGAGACAAGAAGTCAAGGTTATCTGACGGCTCATTTGATGCTGCACATAAGGGTCGAGAGTTCAAAGCAGACTCTACTCGGCTCAGGAGCGTAGAGAATTCTTCGTAGGTTAAATCCTGGCCATTGAGAACAGCGAGGAGGTGTCGCTTGGCAGCTTTGACGGCTGATTCCCAAAGTCCTCCCATGTGAGGTGATGATGGAGGAATAAAGTGCCATTTGATGCTTCTTTGGCTAAGAAAGTCGGTAATATCATGATGGTGATCTCTAAGGAAAAGATATAACTCCTTGAGTATCCTAGCTGCTCCGAGGAAGTTACTACCACAATCGCTATAAATATCCGATGGCAAGCCTCTCCTAGCAATAAATCGATCCAGGGTAGCCATAAAGGAAGAAGTGGCCAAATCTGTTACCGCTTCAAGGTGCACGGCGTGAGTACATGGGCATACAAACACGGCTATCCAACATTTCATGCGGGGAGCGTTGCGCCGAGATGATGATTTCATTAGAAAGGGGCCGCCATAGGCGACTCCGACGCGCTGAAAGGCTCTGGCAGGAGTTACACGAAAATCAGGAAAGTCACCCATCAGCGGAGGTTTGGGCTTAAACTTAGATTTGAAACACCTTATACAACGAAATATTCTCTTTCTAACTAGGTTTCTCAAACATGGTATCCAATATTTTCTATGAATCAAGGACTGCACCAGCTGAGGACCTCCATGCAAAGAGTAAATGTGATAGTGATCACAAATCAACTTGGCTAAATGTGAGTTTTGGTGGACTAAAAAAGGATGCCTGGCTGAGTACGGTATGGGGGCATTCCTCAATCTTCCCCCCACCCTAAGCGTACCTTCATTTGTCAAAAAGGGAGAGAGCTTGGCAATGGGACCATCAGGAACTTGTTCGTTTTCAAGGTAGGCAAATATGTCCCTATAGTGCTCCCGCTGGCTGAGGCGTACGTAGGTGTTGAGGGAATCGTCCAGTTCAGTTGAGGTCAATGGCTGGAGGCCTGGCTGGCTTGCATCCGATTGCTTGTGATTCTTACATCTTTTGATGAAGCGCAGGCAGAAGGCTAAGACTCGGGTCAATTTTAGCAACGATGAGAGTTTATTTAAATGTTCAATAAGATAATTATGCTCTTCTTTTGCAAGCAAAGATAATGGCTTCATTTCTTGTGGTTCATCGGTAGGTCGAGGGATAGGCCATAAGGATGGATTTTACAAAAGAAAATCGGGGCCTTTCCAATATTGGTTATGGTTTAGAAGTTTCCTAGGGGTAAGTCCTCTTGATACACAGTCGCTTGGGTTTGCTCCAGAAGGTATGTGATTCCACCAACTAGGCTGGGTAATATTCAGAATCTGTACGACCCTATTGGCTACATAAGTTTTAAGCTGGTGTGGATGCGTCTGAAGCCAGAAAAGAACATCTCTTGAGTCGGAAAAACAAAAAATGGATTCTATCTTAAGTTTCTTTATTAGGTTGGCTAATGAATCAATAACCCTGGCCACTAACAAGGCTGCATTCAGCTCAAGACGATTAATAGTTATAGGTTTGGGAGGAGCAACCTTACTCTTGGCCCTGATTAGGTGGACATGAACTTCACCAAATCTCTTTTCCATCCTAAGGTAGACCACGCATCCATATCCCCTCTCAGAAGCGTCTCCAAAGGCTATCAACTGGGCAGAAAATTCCTCCTGGTTCCCAATATAACGAGGAAGGTGAACTTCTTGTAGGCATGGTAACTCTTCTAGGAAATTTCTCCATTGATTCCTGATGTCTTCGGGAAGCTCTTCGTCCCAACCAATCTTGCGGAGCCAAAGGCGTTGAATCAAATACTTAGCCCAAAATGTGACAGGGCTCAGGTACCCATTGATATCGAAAATTCGGGCTATGACTGAAAGAATTCTTCTCGGGTCTTTTTCGTTTAATGCACAATTCGGTTATTAAAAAAAGTAACTGTTATTAAAAAAAGTAACACGTGATATAATTACAACCTCCATATCAGTAGAACATATGACTACATTTCTTAGTTTCGTTTAAAACCTCATAATGGCTATGTTCAGGTTATACGAAGATTTTAAAGATTTGGACCGAACCATTGCATTCTTACAAGAAAAAGGCCTCATCCATAAAGAAAAACTATGCCGGAATGGACATTCTATGAAGTTGCGCAAGAGAGATGACCGTTACAGATGGCGGTGTCACAATGCAAGTTGTCTTTTGGAAGTAGGACTCAGGGAAGGTACGTGGTTCAACGGTTCAAAATATCCTCTGAATAATGCAATTCTTTTTATTTACTCATGGACCAAGAAATATACAACAACGTTATTTTGTAAAGACGAATTGAGTATGTCTGCAGAAACAGTAACAAATTGGAAAAATTATTTGAGGGAGGTTTGTGCTGATTCGCTACTTAAAAAACCTATCACAATAGGAGGAAATGGTATGACCGTCGAAATTGACGAGTCCTGTTTTACAAGAAGGAAACATAATGTCGGAAGAATATATCCCAACCAATGGGTTTTTGGTGGTATTTGCAGGGAGAAGAACCAATCTTTCATATATTTAGTGCCCAACAGGAACAAAGATACTTTAATAGCGTGCATTAAAGAATGTATTCTTCCAGGAAGTATTATATCAGATTTATGGAAAGCTTATTCCACTATAGAAAGAATAGAAGGGTGTGATTTTAAGCATTATACAGTCAACCATTCTGAAAATTTCGTTGATCCTTCAACTGGGGCGCTCACACAGTCGATAGAATCGTTGTGGGCTGCGGCCAAAAGAAGAAATAAAATAGAAGCTGGAACTAGAAGAACAATATTGGATTCATATCTCTGTGAATTTATGTGGAGACAAAGGAATATGGGGAAAGACCTTTTTGAGGTTATATTGGAAGATATTGCTTCATTTTGGAAATTAGAATAAACCATATCATTTGTGTTAACAATTATAGTTACTTTATATTAATCACGTGTTACTTTTTTTAATAACAGTTATTCTTTTTAATAACCGAATTGTGCATTAAACGAAAAAGACCCTTCTTCTCTTAGTAAAAACGGGATCTTGGAGGTTAATGGAGTAACATAACACATCCAGCTGAGGATTCCACTTTAGGCCCAAGACCTTTACTGTTAAGGACGAAGTGGGTTCGTTAAGATCTAGAAATGGCTGATCTTGCAATTCTTGTGGAATCATGGAAAGCAGCTCACGGCAGTTACTAGAAAACTTCCGAAGGGTGAATCCACCAGCTTGGTGTAAGGCAATTAATTCTCTATACAGCGCGAGGGCTTGTTGGACATTATCTGCACCACTGACAACGTTGTCCACATAGGTTTCTTTAAGGCACTTTTGAGCCAGCGGAAACCGGTGAGCTTCGTCATGGTATAATTGGACAATTACTCTCTGGGCATTAAAGGGTGAATATTTAAGACCAAAGGGAAGCGTAGTTAGCTCATATTCTGTGATAGGTACGGAAGGGTGTGCTCTCCAAAAGAAATAAACAAACTTTCTATCCCTTTCATTTAAGCCTATACATCGAAACATCATTTTGATGTCACAAGTCAGAGCTACCTTATAGGTTCGGAAGTTGTCTATCAACTCTCCGATGTTGGTCTGCAATTGTGGACCAGTAAGAAGGAGGTCATTCAAGGAATTTCCACCTGGTGTCCTTTCAGAACCGTTGAAAACTATTCTGAGCTTAGTTGAAGCTGATTCTTCTTTGGAAACACCGTGATGAGTCATGATGTAATCCGATGTGGTTGTGGCTAGGTGTACATGACCAAGCTGTATGTATTCCTGGATCTGTGCTGAGTAGGCTGAAAAATACGATGGATCTTTAGAAAACCTGGTTTCAAGCTTCTGGAAACGTTGAATGGCTAACTGTTTGGTGCAGCTCAAGTCATGAGGGACGTCTGGGCGGAATGGTAAACTTACTATGTAGCGGCCAGATTGATCTCTTGTGAATGTTTTCTTGAAATGTTCCTCGCAATAGACATCTTCTGGATTAGGTGGTATAGGAACTGCTACTTCTTCGGATTCCCAAAACCGTTTCATATCTTCGTGTAATGTGTCAACAGAAAGAAGAGAGGTTACAGAAGGTTATCCATGGTTGATGGGATTTCACCAAAAATGATCCAACCAAATACGGTGTGGATAGCACAAGGTTTGTCCTTGATGAACAAGGGAGGATTGCTCAGGATCTCACCATACATCTGGACACCTAACAGGAGGTCAACCTTGCCTGGAGTATGCCAATCTGCATCCAAAAGCTTAAGGGATGTGAACCGTTGCCGGTTGCCGGACATCCATGGAAACGGGTTGCGTAGGCAGATGATCGACAATATTGTGAGGAACTCTTGCCGAAATCTCAAAGGTTGGACTTCCTTCTTTAGGGGCAATAAGAAACTTTACTTCCGCCTGGGATATGGGTATTGAGGTTTCGCCAACTCCAGAAACTGTTAATGGTTTGTTTGTTTTCCTTAGATTAAGTTTATTGACTAGGGAAGAAGTAATAAAATTAATCTGACTGCCTGGATCAATCACAATACGGCAGTGATACCATTGACCAGAATCAGAACGAATAGAACATCTAGCGGTACCCAGTAATGCTTGAGAATTGGCTCCCGTATGGCAAGAAACGACATGATGAGGTTTAGGTTCAAAAACTGGACCAGCGTTGTCGATCTTAGGAGGAGAGTCAGCCTCGGAAGAATTTAGATGAGAAAAATTAGTTGTAGCATCATCTCTGTGAAGTAAAGTATTATGTTTACGACTACCGCAATTAAGACAGCGTCCAGAACTCTGACATTTAGTAAATAGATGAGGACCGCTGCATGCAAAACATAATCTAAACCTTTTGAGAATGGCATATCTAGAGTCAACATCAGCTCCAGTGAACTCAGGACATGTTAGAATTTTATGTTCCCCTTTACAAAGTGGACATTCATTTGAGTTTCTCGGTTTATTTTCCGGTTTTTTAATACTAGGCTTCGATAAAAAGGCTTTTGGTTTAGGAATATAATCGGTTCTTGAATTACTAATTTTTGGGCTACAGCTCTTAATTATAGAATCATTACAAAGCTCAGCGACTCTAGATTGTGCTTTAATAAATTTAGTAAGTTCAAAAAACGAAGGAACTTCATGTTCTTTTAGTTGGCTTTCGAAAAGTCTGCGGGTGTTTTTATCAATGACATTAAAAGAAAGGTGGACCATAATGAAATCTGCCAGATTTTCTATCTCTAAGGCCTTTAATGCGTTAAAATTATCTTCAAATGTATCCAGGAATGCCCTAAAATTTCTTACGTTATCATTGGAAAATGGCTTGAACTGCAGAATTTTATTAATGTGGTAAGCTGCCACTATTCTTTTATTGGAGTATCTGTCCACAAGTTTTTATACGCTTCATTATAATTTTCAGCTTTATATTCTATGGAGGCTATTGTTTGCGAAGCTGGATATATTAGTAATGACTTAAGATAAGATAACTTTACAATATCACTATAATTTCTTTCGTGAATCAGAGTATCAAATAAGGATTTGAAAGATGGAAATTCTTCATACTGTCCCGAAAATGGGGTTATTTGAATATCAGGAAGCTTAGGTTGAACAAAGAAATCATCATTGACTTGAGGATTAGAATTAACGGTGGTAAGTTGCTCCCGATATTTTTCATATGCGGCCTTAATATCACAATAAATTTCATCGAAAGCCAAAGCTGCTTGGTCCACTTCAATTCTATGCTCCTTCTCAACGTAATTATTTAATTCGGAAATTAGGTATAAGACTGTGTCAAATTCTTCGAATTGGGCTTTCAAATCTGTGGCTCTGGCCATAAAAATATCTTTTTTCTCTGGTAAATTTTTTATGAGGTCAAAAATGGTTTGAACCCGACGAAAAATTCTTTCCTTTTAATAACTTCGTAAAAGCGTTTTAATACCTTCTATTGGCTTAGGTGACATTATGTTGGTAATTTATTTTCTTAATGTTCAAAGTTAATAATTTAATTATAGAAAAAATATATATTTTTTAAAGTATTAAACGTTTTAAATAAAAAATGTTTAATTTTAAAACAAAATAATTAGGCTCCTTTCAATTTGATAACGATATTCTATAGATAAGTGCAATATTAAGTTAATTATAATATTTCAGAATATTTGAAGGAAATCTACCGCCCTCTATTGGACTTATAGTAAGTTTTAGGTACAATTAGTTCAATGGTTCCTCACTTGGGTGCAGCAGTAGCGGGTTTTAAGCAACCTAAAATTCACTAATAAAGTAAGCATTCACAAAATACTTTCTTAAAACTTAAATAAGGCTGTGGTGCAATATTTGGCGCTTATGAGGCTTCAATACAATTTGGAAAAACAAAATCTGAACAAAAAACCATAAAATCGCCTAAAATGAGGGTAACGAAACTGCCTTCCTTCCTTTACCGCATAAAAATATGCCCAAAAAAAAAACACATTCGGGCCCGTAGAGGACCAATATAAAATGGTTATTATAAAATAAATTAATAATACTTCAATAAAGTGTGGACTGTAATTAAGGTGGTGGTCAAACGCATCGTACTAAATCTGGTACTCACCGTTCGCTGGTTCTCTGGGCTGGCGGAGCGGTAGGTAGTTTCTCTGGATCCTCTCGACGCCCTGGCAGTTCGCGGAGAGATATGAGGTAGGCGATTTTGTCCAAGTTTGTCGCGGTACATCTATTACTCACTAAGGCTAAGCGCACTCTGGCCCGTACTATGCCCGGGCTTAAGATAAGGCCCACAAGCAGTGGCTTAGAGATAAGTACCAAAATAAAGTACGAAACATACCCCCACCCGTGAAATGATCTCATTTCACCAAAAAAAATTAAACAAAACACTACTAGGAAATTTGTAGTACAGGCCAGGAAGGAAAGCAGTCTCGACCCCCGAAAACAATAGAAACAACCACAATATTCTTAAAAAAATCAAAAATCTTCTAACGGTACATAAATACAAAGTATATGGCTTCTAAGACTTCACACTACACAAACACTCTTCACAAACACTATATACAATATATACAAAGAATAAAGGAAATCAAAAGGTGGAATCTCCGGAAGGGAGTGGTACGATCTTGTGTGCAGGTCGAACCAGCTCAGAAGTGGGGGTTTTGAGACGGACTACCCTAACAACTCCATCTGGCCCCGGGAGTATCTTGACCACTCGTGCCAGGATCCATGGCTGTAATGGTACATCTCGTTCGTGGAGTATAACATATTGCTGTCCTTCTTTAATGTTTTCACCAGGAGTGTACCACTTTAAGCGAGGAGTCAAGGTGTGCAAGTATTCGTGGTACCATCTTCTCCAGAAGTGACACAAGGAACGAGAAAGCATTTCCCAGCGTCTGTTGAAAGAAACTATGCAAGTGTTTGCTGCTTCAGGACGAGCAAGGAGGGGTTGTCCAATAAGGAAATGACCCGGAGACAAGAAGTCAAGGTTATCTGACGGCTCATTTGATGCTGCACATAAGGGTCGAGAGTTCAAAGCAGACTCTACTCGGCTCAGGAGCGTAGAGAATTCTTCGTAGGTTAAAGCCTGGCCATTGAGAACAGCGAGGAGGTGTCGCTTGGCAGCTTTGACGGCTGATGAGGTAGGCGATTTTGTCTAAGTTTGTCGCGGTACATCTATTACTCACTAAGGCTAAGCGCACTCTGGTCCGTACTATGCCCGGGCTTAAGATAAGGCCCGCAAGCAGTGGCTTAGAGATAAGTACCAAAATAAAGTACGAAACAGTGGTTTTTATAGAGCAAATAAAAACAAAAATAAGAAATGAATGTGGAAAAATGTGTCTTTGAGAAGTGGCAATTATCAAAACACATCAATTTCTAATTTAAGTAAGTGGGTAAGTGAAAGTTGTGTGTTGCGCGCACGCACCAGATTTTTTACTTATAGAAGTCATTTCTTCTGACCAAGAATAAACAAAATGTATGGATGTTTCTAAAGGAAGTTTAGAATCTTGTAGCCACGTCCCACATCTTACTCCGTTTTTCTGTTTACAATTTTTGACGTTACCTCCATCTAATGGAATCGGAATAATATAGTTTCATTGGATGAGAATTATTGCATACCATTTCTTTTGGAATAATCTTCTTTGTTTGAAGAAAATTAACTGCACTTTCTTCATTATTAATTGTCCTGAATAACCACTTTAAATTGTACATTGTGAAAATTAACTGAGAAATAATGATATTATATTTCGAAATCATATGTTTAATAAAATAAATACACATGGAATAAATGTAATCATCAATATATATTATAAAGCTAAGTGTACAATGTGCGTGCCGAAAAGGCTCAAAAACGACCAAGAATGTTATGTCATCGTATAGCTCTATCGCCCCTAACGATGAAGAAGGTTTCAGTTTTTATCATTAGCGTGTAGAGAGAGAGAGAAAAGTTTTTATTAATTATAAAATTGTACAACATACATATTTACAAGTTTTTACATGATTTCGGATATATTATCCTTAAAATCAACAATTTATATTAATTTGATGATTATTTATAATGCAAACAAAGGTAAAAATTATAAGACAGTAGGAAAAAATAAGAAAAAACCTACACAAAATAAAAATAAACTAAAAATAAAAAGAGTTAACTTAATTTAAATGAACACAATTAACTTCATAAAGTCATAAATAAATACATAAACAAGGAAGAAATAAAGACATAAGAAATGATTAGTTTAATAATATATGTTTGGTTCGTTTGTGAGTGTAGCGTTTGAGTGAGTTTTTGCTGTAGTTTCCTATTTCTTGTATTAATGGGTTTGTGGAGACTGTTGTATTTCTGAAATATTTGGAGGTATGTGATAGGACAAATTGTTCGATTGTGGGCAGATCTAGGTCTTTGAGCATGGTAGATATTTTCGTGTAACGGGGATAGTTGTTAATGATTCTCATGCAAAGGTTCTGTATTCTTTCAAGTTTTTTATAGTTGGTTTTACAGGTTGAACTCCATACAGGTGAGGCATAAGTTATTAATGAACGAATTACGGATTTATAAATAATAAGCTTGAGCGTTGGGCTAAGTTTGGATCTTTTATTGAAATATGGGAACATTTTGTAAATAATTTTTTTTGCCGCATCAGTTTTCTTGTTTATGTGTTCCGTGAAAGTGAGGGATTTGTCAAGCGTTAAACCAAGATATTTAACAGATTTTGACCATGGTATGCGGGTTGAGTCAATATTAATTTCGTGGTTTAAATGAGGTCTGCGTTTTGTGAAAATTATTGCTTCTGATTTGTTGGGGTTGATTTTTAATTTCCAATTGAGACAATATTTGTTTACTTTTTTGTAATGTTGCTGTAGTCGATTTACTATTGTATCTATTCTGAAGGAAGAGGTGTATAAAGCTGTGTCGTCAGCGTACATAGATCTAATTACATGTGGGTGAGATGGAAAATCGGATGTGTATAGGTTGAATAGGATTGGGGAAAGACAGGAACCTTGTGGAAGACCAGCAGCAATAGGAAGAGTGCTGGAGGTAGCATTATTAATTTGAATATAGAATTGTCTGTTGGAGAGATATGAATGGATGATATGGACTAAATATGGTGGGAATCTGAATTTGATTAATTTGTGTATAAGTCCATCGTGCCAGACGGTGTCAAACGCTTTTTCAAGGTCTAATAGAAGCATACCGGTATGTTTTTTTTCGTTAAAGCGTTTGGTTATGAAGTCTGTGAGGCGTGCCAACTGGTCAATTGTGGAGTGGTGCTCCCTGAATCCAAATTGTTCATCTATTATAAGATTGTATTGGTTGATGTGATTTTGAATTCTCGTCAAAAGTAATTTTTCTAGAATTTTAGATAGTGTACTGAGTAGGCTTATGGGTCTGTAATTGCAAACTTCAGCTGGGTTTCTGTTTGGTTTTGGTATAACTATGGTTCTCGAAGTTTTCCAAGTTACGGGAAATTGCCTATATCTTAATATGGAATTGTATATTTTGGTTATAAAATAAATTGATTTTTTGCTGAGATTTTTTATTACTATGGAGGGAATGTGGTCGTTTCCTGGGGCTTTTCTAGGTTTTATATTTCTGATAATCTTACTGGTTTCTTTAGGAGAGATGGAAGGGAAGTTGTTTATGTATGGTTCCTTTAAATAATTCTAAACAGATTTGATAATTTTGCGGTTGTGGTGGTTTGAACCCGAGTTTGAAGTTATTGTATAAGAAGTTTGGAAATATTGGGCTAAAAGTTGTGCTTTATCTTTGTCTGGGTATATGTAAGTATTATTATGTTTCAGAGGTGGAATTTTAGGTGATTGCTTTGTAAAAGTTTTGAAATCTAAATGAATTTAGAATTGTGGCCCAGTTTTCATTTTTCCAGTTATTAATGCGATATCTTACAAAATTATTTAATCTGTAATATATAGATTTGGTCTGAGGGTTTCGGGTGCGTTGATATTTTCTTTTTAGCCTGTTTTTTATATTTATAAGCATTTTTAGGTGAAATGGTATATTAACGGAATTATTTGGATGGTGAGGTTGTTGAGGTATGGATAATCTCATGGATTCTTTAATGTCACTATTTAATGTTTTTATGGCATTATCGATTTCCAGTGAACTTTTAATCGTAGGATTTATGGAGATACGGGAATCTAACTCATTCCGGAACTTTTGCCAGTCTGCTTTCGTAAAAATAAATTTGAATTTTTTCGGATGAATATTTAATGTAGACTCCAAGCGAAAAATAACGGGGTTGTGATCCGAGTTTAGAGATGGGAGAGCGATAAGGGGTGACAAGTTGTATATGTTTTTAGTAAGAGCTAAGTCAATGATGCTTGGTTTATAATTTCGTTGCGTCGGAATGTGAGTAGGTTCGAACGGGCTGTGCAGCTGTATTTGATTACTAGCAATGAAGTTTAAAAGTAATTTACCGTTTTTATTAGTACTATGGCAGTTCCATTGGATATGTTTCGCATTTAGATCACCGAAAAGTATTACTTGGTTATTCATATGAAATAATTTAACGATGTCCGAAATGTAAATTTTGTTTGGTGGAATATAGGCGGAAATAACTGTAGTAGATTTATTATTAATTATAGAATTGATCGCTACTGCTTCGGTGGTGTCTAAGTCAGGCACTTGTATAGGGTGATGCTCAACATCTGAGCGGACCAATAGCATGACGCCCCCTCCCGCTCTATTCCGATCTCGTCGGTAAATATTATACCCAGGAACAGAGAATCTGTCATTTGGAGATAGTCGGGTTTCGTTTACTGCGATTAAATGGGGTTGGTTTTGATGAAGGAATAATTTAAATTCTAAGTCGTTACCTCGGATTGTTTGGGCATTCCACATCTTGAATTTAATTTTACAATTGTTAGTTGCCATTAGTACGTGGTATGGGCAATAGAATTATAGAGATGGGTTTTAATATTTGAGGGGGTATAAACAAAGCTAACGAAGGTTTAGTGTTTTTACATTCAATTGATAACGGTATAGTTATTGTTAAAATTTTATGAAAATTAAATTTATTAACAACCCAGGGTGTCCAGATAGAAAAACTGGTACCACTACTGAAGTGCGGCTGATGGGGCAACCCTGCTTCGGGGCGTGGCTATCACTCCCTTTCGGAGGGGAAATTCTCGTCAGCTGATGCCCCCACCACCTTATCACTATTTCCCCTCCTTTTTAAAAACAGCGCGTCTTGCTTGAGTGTTCACGTCATTTTTACGTCACAAGCCATCTTACCAATTCTCCAATTGACACATCGATTTTTCACTTGCTACTTTTAAGTCGATATACTTCTCCGACTTTTGAAGTAACGGCCTTTTAGGAGTCCATATTGTTCTCCGACTTTTGAAATCATTGCCCTCAGCTTTCATACCATTTTTAGAATTATCAGTAATTCCGAAATCGATAGAAAGTTTTTAATAAAATTGAGACTTATTTACTTCATATACTACGGGATTTTCTCTATTTCAAATTCAAAGAGTTACATTCCAACTTTCATAAATACAAGCTTTATTACATTATTGATGGAACACGCATTTAACAAATCAATGAATTCTTATTCAAAATAAAATATTAGCCTGTAATTTTATTCTTTCCAACTTTTATTATTATAAATTTAAACTATCATCATTTAATTATACTATACAGTAATAAAATAGATTATTAAGCTAAGTCCCCTTTTCTTCCCTATCTTCATCAGTGATTTGGAACACGTCTTGCATTGAATGTTATCACCAATATACCTACTTTATGTTATTGGCAAACATAAATATTTTTTATTGCTCATGTCTGTGGATGACCTTGCAATTATTGTTCATTCAATAACTGATGCACAACAAAATCAATACCCTTGCGCAATATTGCCAAAATAATAAACTGGTTATTAATACATAAAAGACTAAACCCATGAGAATTCTGAAAGGTAGGCCTACAATATGCAAGTTGCATAAATAAAGAGGTATAGTGCAAGATGCAAAAATAAAGAGGTATAGTGATTAACCATATAATAAAAAAAAAGAAAAGTTAATTTGAGCTGTTTTACTTATAATAAGAAATATAACTCTGTAAATGAGCTTAAGATCGGTAAAATAATATTATGATGCTTAATTCTCAGCAGGAAAGTTAAAAATATATAAATTATATAATAAATCGAAAGTATGTATAAAGATATTTAATTTCAAACTTAAGGTATTAGTATCGAAGATAGCACGGTCGATCTTTATTGTAGATATAGAGAGGTGACGATTACATGACGTCACAGTCGACTACTGAAGGGAAATGGCGGGAAAAATAACTGGGACAGAACAGCGAGCTGGAGTCTTATCTGCGAAGGGGGGAAGGTGGTGGGGGCGGCAGTTCGGCAAGGCCCCGAGCGATCGCTGCGCCTTAGGCCACGCCCCGAAGCAGGGTTGCCCCATCAGCCGCACTTCAGTAGTGGTATCGAAAAACTTGGTGATTTCTGATACTTCGTATTAAAAAGAAAGTTAGAGTATAAACGAGAATTTATCAGTAAGCTGATGAAAATATTATTAGTTATGCAATAAACAAGGGACGGTATTATTGTTGTCAAAGCATTAGACCTGTATAAAGATGTTTTGTTTAAAGTCAACAAAACCCAGACAGTATGCATTTGGATACGTAATTTAATGGTCTGGTTAGTTTCCATAGAATAATGAGTAAGCGGTGTTATTAGTGTATTAGTGCAGTGGACTTTAAAGTTTATAGCACACGGAGTATTACTGTGGCTAAGGGTTACTGTAAGTAATAATAAAGTAATAAATAACAACATATTGAAAATTATAAAGTAATTCACACTCATTATAAAAATCATAGACATCGGTCTATTAATCAATTAAGGATAATAAACCTTCTATTACGATGAATATTTTTGACATACTGTCTTCTGCAGTTTTTACTTCCGACACTATATTTTTAAATTTGCTAATCAATTTATTAATATTAAACAGTTTAAAAATATTCATAACCTCTTTAAAACAATCCGTAATAGAAGGTTCACTATTGTGTGTAGTTATTTTTTCCTTAGTATTAGCGGTAAATGTTTTTTGAAACCATTTTGTGTCTGACTTTGGTAAAGAGGGAAAATCGCTAGGTTTCGGTCTGAAGATAGTTCGTTGTGAAGGGTTGATTGACGGTCTTTGTTTGCTCAACTTCAATTGTTGATTTCTTATATAATACGGGCATTTTTCGTAATTGGAAAAGTGTTCCTCTTTGCAATTACTACATTTCGGTACGAAATCGTCGCGTAGAATATTTGGGCATTCTTTAGAAAAGTGTTCTTCGGCACATTTTAAACACTTTGGTTTTTTGAAACAGTTTCTAGCAACATGGTTATATTCTTGGCATAAATAACACTGAGTTAAAACTTTTTTACTACTATATTTTTCCCAGGATATTACTACGTTGTTGCAGTATTTGATATGATTTAGTTTGGCCAGCTGATCTTTATTATTTAATATAACGATTGTTAGAGGTAGCTTGGTTTCCTTACCTTCGGTTTTTTTTATCATTGGGAACATTTTATAAATTTCCAATCCCTGTTGCATTAGATCGGACATTATGTCATCGATTGAGTAATCGGGGGGCATGCCTTTTAAAACCACTTTAGGTTTAACTTCATGCTTTGGCGTATAAGTGTGAAAACTTTAATTTTTAAGTTTTAATTCGTTTTTTATATGCTTAAAGTCTTCGTCGTTATTAACATAAAAAATGGTTTTATTACCTGCATATTTTATGTTAATTTCTTTTATTGTTTTTTTTAAATTTGTTATAACCTCCTTATGGTTAGTAAAAGAAGAGTTTACAACTACTGGGGGATAAATAAGTTTCGGTGAGTTTATAACTACGTTATCATCCATATCCTCTTCTTCATCATCGTCAGAAAAAATGGCATAGCTATTTTCTACAGGAATATTATATATAGTGGACTCACCACGTATCCTTTTTGCTACTGCATTCATTTTTCCTTTAATTTCAGAAGTGCTTGGATGATCTCCCATTTTGGTTACACTTCCCCAGGGGGCATTGTTAATTAACGAATTGTTCGAGTAAATGTTTAGAGTCACAAAAAATGAATTTACTTAACTTAAACAAACTGGAACAAAATAAAAATCACACACTTTTTAAAATGAAACAATATAAGATGAAAACTATGAACAAACAACTGAGCGTGTAAAATTGAAGAAAAAAGGAACGGAATTTTAGGCCTCTCGCACAATGTAATTAGCTACCTGTTCGGGTTAATGAATGAAAAATTTAGTTCGAGCTGCAGACTACCAGGAAGCGCTAGGGTGCGTTTCACTCAATATTTATTCTTCATTCATTCAGTTCGTAATGGTTATATATTTCTTCAGCTGTTATTTTTTAATTACTCAAAATTAAGCTAATATAATTAGTTTCTCCTTTGTGTTTTAAAATAAAATAATTATTTTATATCTCAGAAAATCAATCAATCATTGAATTAGAAAATCAGTGAAATAGAAAATCAACTGAAAATCAATGAATTAGAAAATCAACTGGATTCCTCAAAGAAGGCTAATTTATCAACACATTACCTACGTTTATTCAATATACAGGGTGGAATGCTACTCGTGCGACAAACTTCACCAGTAGATTCTCCACCATAAAATGAATAAAAAAGTTCATATTGACCATGGTCCGTTTCTCAACCATTTCGGAATAATTTCACTTTTTATCGATTTTGAAAGATATCACGACCTGGCATCGGAAAACCGTGATATCTTTAAATCTGAAAATTTCTCCGAAAAGCTGATAGCACCGTTGAAATCTACATTAATTGTTCAATAATAAAATGGTCATTTCAATTTTTTTTGGCCAATTTTTCGTGTTTTATTTCAGCCAGAACAACAAAATAAATGAAAAAATTTACAAATCGGAAAGTGTTTAACATAATCCAGAGTTTCTAATTTTAGTTTCAGAAGGCAGCAAAGTTGAGGAAAAATACCTCATTTAATAACGCTTCTAACTCACTCTTCATTTTTTAATTTGGTGTTTCTAAGACCAAGATATGGATGACATAAAGAGAAAAAATTATGGTTCAAGGATTGTTAATGCTTGAGAATTTACATTTTAAATTTGAAAAAACTAATACAACTCACCAATATCTTTCAAATAAATTTATTTTTAATCATTTTATTTATGCTCAAATTGGAAGCCGTTCTCTGCAATACACAAACGTGCCCGTTTTCTCATAATCCCAACTGTCACACCAAAAGTGAGAAAACGTCGAAGTTTTTCAACAGCGGCGAAGATCCTTGCTCTCAAATTGTCTATGTTTGTCACTTCAGTGCGATAGATCAGCTCCTCGAGATATCCACAGACGAAATATTCCATGGGGTTGAGATCAAGAGATCTTGGTGGCCATAGAACTGTCCCATCACGGCCGATCTACGTTTCGAATATTCTGTCAAATACGCCTGAACTATTCCAGAGGAGTGAGGAGACGCACCATTACTGCTAAAAACTGTGTTTGGGCGGAAGTTATTGGAGATGTACTCGTGCTGAAAAATTATGTTTCTCCTCAATTGTAAAAGAAGGTCCTCCAGCAAGATAGGCCGCGTGTTTTCGATAATATTTAAGTAATGGTGGTAACAGGTTACTTGACTAAATATAAATCGAAACAAAAAGTTTTAAGTGTTTTTAGTATAGTAATGAAAAAGAAGTTGGTTTGATTACTATGTATATGAGCCTTCCAGTTGACAAAATGACTAACTCCAATTTCAACATTTTTTCAATAAGGTATTATCACCCCTCATAGTTCAGGATAAAAAGAAATATGGTAAAAAATTGTGCCTTCATCAAATTTTTGTATTGGCTTTTTATTAGTAGTAAGGTAAGATTCGAGATTTGCAGAGTCCGCCCAAATTAAGGGGGATATCTTATGGGAGGTGAAATGGAAGAAAGGTCTTTGAAAAAAAGTTTCTATGAATCTTCGGTAGTTTCCATACTTCCGGATCTAATCAGACCATTTCTATGACATGACACTCAACAGATCGTGAGTTGTAACAGCATATAGTTGAAAAACCATACATTGCTAACACTATGATTATTACGCACATAATGCACGTCATACATGTGAAATTTTAACTGCCTTCTCAATTTTACTATGTACCTACACACAGTGACTAGGGAAAATAGACTTTAATGATAAATAGTCTACGATTGGGGCGTTTAGTGCTAACTCTAACTCAAAAGTAGCCCTTTACTTGCTTTAACACGATCATCCTCACCGCAAAAAAATATGGTAAATTACGCCTGAAGCTAACGAAATTATTAATACTATTGTGACTAATATGGAATTGCAGGTTTTTTAATTCTGATTCAAACGGTATTTATAACTTAAAATTGATATTACTAGAGTTTTAACAATCCGACGTGGGATATACAGATATATAGGAGTACAAGTCGATAAATCAGATTTTTCAACTATAATCTAATAAATTATTTACTGATTATTGTTGTTATGATTATTGTTATTAAATTATAAATTATTGTTGACTGCATGGAATGGGCTTATAGGATTCAGGATCACAGAAATCATAAAAAACGATGCATATCTTGACGAATGTGCAGCCAATTTTTCATTCATACCATTTTCAACCCCCATAAAGTATATAGGGTTCCTTATTTGGGGGGACTCTGCAGATCTTGATCTTACTATTAATACCAAGTTAAACCCGAAGTTTCAAGAAGATGCTAAATTTGTTTTATATTTCCTTTAATTTTAAAGTTTTTCTGTTATTAAAACTATTACAGAACTACCGGAGCGAAGTCGGGCACCCTAGCTAGTTTAATATAAAATCATGGGGGCCCGTATAGTACATAATTACCATACTTTCTTTTTTTTACTTTCACTTACCTATATATGAAATATATAGTAAGTGGAAGTATTGCGATCGTGAAAAATTTCGACTTCCGGTTTTCAACGGAAATACACGTTTTGGGGTCCCCTGAGTCCAATTAACCAAGTCCCGCAAAATGGTCTGTGTGTGTGTGTGTGTGTGTGTCTGTGTGTGTGTGTGTGAACAGACTAGCTCAAAAACTATAAACCGTGCGAACCTGAAATTGGGTATTTAGTGTATGTATATGCCCGCGATGTGACAGCAAAAATTTGATCAAAATTGCTCAAAGGGAGGGGGTACTTTATTTAGTAACTTTTTAAGTTTTTTTCGATTTTCTCAAAAACGGCTCTAACGATTTTGATTAAACTGAGTATTTGATCCATTTATATGCCCGAGATATGACTGTAAAAATTTCATCAAAATTGATCAACCAGAGGGGGGACTTTACTTAGTAAATTTTGTATCATTTTCACGTGTTTTTTTTATTTACTCAAAAACGGTTTTAACGATTTTGATCAAACTGGGTATTTGATGTATTTAGATGCCAAAGATGTGACAACCAACATTTCATCACAATTGATCAACCGGAGGGGGGACTTTACCTAATAAATTTTGTATCATTTTCACGTGTTTTTTTTTATTTACTCAAAAACGGTTTTAACGATTTTGATCAAACTTGGTATTTGATGTATTTATATGCCCGAGATATGACTGTAAAAATTTCATCAAAATTGATCTACGGGAGGGGGGACTTTAATTAATAAATTTTGTATCATTTTCACGGGGTTTTTTTATTTACTCAAAAACGGCTTTAACGATTAACAATATGATGATAATATGAATGTAGAAAAATGTGTGACTTTGGGAAATGATATTTAGCAAAACACGCTAATTTCTAATCTAAGTAAGTAAGTTGGTAAGTGAAAGTTGTGTGTTGCGCGCACGCACCAGATTTTTCATTAATTATATTGTCTTTGATTGAGAGACAAATATTACAGTGACTACTACTCAAAATTAACCTCCAGTTTTCTATTTCATAGACATTTAAAAAAAAAATTAATATGAGTTACAGTGGGTATTGGTCTTTCATTCTTTTTGTTATTCCTCATTGCTCAGTTGCAATATTAAAATAGCGCTTAGTTGGGTTCTAAAAATTTTAAAAATGAGTAGCCATAGACTGCCTAAAATTTGTTTTAACAAATTGAGAAAAATACATATTAAGGGCAAATCGGAACTTGAGTTTAATTGGGTGAGTCAGCTGAGTTCTTTGTTATCGTTAGTAAATAAAAAATCTGGTGCGTGCGCGCAACACACAACTTTCACTTACCAACTTACTTAGATTAGTAATTGACGTGTTTTGCTAAATATCATTTCCCAAAGTCACACATTTTTCTACATTCATATCTTATTTTTGTTAATCGTTAAAGCCGTTTTTGAGTAAATAAAAAAACCCCGTGAAAATGATACAAAATTTATTAAGTAAAGTCCCCCCTCCCGTAGATCAATTTTGATGAAATTTTTACAGTCATATCTCGGGCATATAAGTACATCAAATACCAAGTTTGATCAAAATCGTTAAAACCGTTTCTGAGTAAATAAAAAAAACACGTGAAAATGATACAAAATTTATTAAGTAAAGTCCCCCCTCCGGTTGATCAATTGTGATAAAATGTTGGTTATCACATCTTTGGCATATAAATACATCAAATACCAAGTTTGATCAAAATCGTTAAAACCGTTTTTGAGTAAATAAAAAAAAACATGTGAAAATGATACAAAATTTATTAAATAAAGTCCCCCCTCCGGTTGATCAATTTTGATGAAATTTTTACAGTCATATTTCAGGCATATAAATAGATCAAATACTCAGTTTGATCAAAATCGTTAGAGCCGTTTTTGAGAAAATCGAAAAAAACTTAAAATGTTATTAAATAAAGTACCCCCTCCCTTTGAGCTAATTTGATGAAATTTTTGCTGTCACATCGCGGGCTTATACATACTCTAAATACCCAATTTCAGGTTCGCACGGTTTATAGTTTTTGAGCTAGTCTGTTCACACACACACACACACAGACACACAGACAGACACACACACACACAGACCATTTCGCGGGACTATTTTGACTCAGGGGATCCCAAAACGTGTATTTCCGTTGAAAACCGGAAGTCGAAAATTTTCACGATCGCAATACTTCCACTTACCTATATATGAAATATATAGGTAAGTGAAAGTAAAAAAATCTGGTGCGTGCGCGCAACACACAACTTTCACTTACCAACTTACTGAGATAAGAAATTGACGTGTTTTGTTAAATATCATTTCCCAAAGTCACACATTTTTCTACATTCATATCTTATTTTTATTAATCGTTAAAGCCGTTTTTGAGTAAATAAAAAACCCCGTGAAAATGATACAAAATTTATTAAGTAAAGTCCCCCCTTCGGTTGATCAATTTTGATGAAATGTTGGCTATCACATATTTGGCATATACATACATCAAATACCCAGTTTGGTCACAATCGTGAAAGCCGTTCTTGAGTAAATAAAAAAAACACGTAAAAATGGTACAAGATTTATTAAGTAAAGTGCCCCCTGCGGTTGATCAATTTTGATGAAATTTTTACAGACATATCTCGGGTATATAAATAGATCAAATACTAAGTTTAATCAAAATCGTTAAAGCCGTTTTTGAGAAAATCAAAAAAACACGTGAAAATGTTACAAAATTTATTAAGTAAAGCCCCCCCTCCGGTTAATCAATTTTGATGAAATTTTTACAGTCATATCTCGGGCATATAAATACATCAAATACCCAGTTTGATCAAAATCGTTAAAGCCGATTTAGAGTAAATAAAAAAAACACGTGAAAATGTTACACACACACACACTCACACACAGACACACAGATACAGACCATTTCGCGGGACTTGGTTAATTGGACTCAGGGGACCCCAAAACGTGTATTTCCGTTGAAAACCGGAAGTCGAAATTTTTCACGATCGCAATACTTCCACTTACTATATATTTCATATATAGGTAAGTGAAAGTAAAAAGAGAAATTATTGAGGGCATATATATAAATGAAAACATCAAACAATTTAGTTAACTGTAGAAAGGAATGTTCAGAAATAAAAAAAATCTGGTGCGTGCTCGCAACACACAACTTTCACTTACCAACTTACTTAGATTAGAAATTAATGCGTTTTGTTAATTGCCACTTCTCAAATGAACAGAAGGGCTTTAATCATGAACAATGGTCTGTCATTAAAGGCGTACTCCGCATGCGTGGGCTCAACCAGTTTTATGAGTTGACTGAATATTTTTCTTTTTTTCTCCTCTATCTACGAGATCTACGAGAGAGTTATTTTCTCCATATAAACAAAAACAAAGGTACCTACTTAGGTACCTAAGGTTGACTTTATATTATTAATATTTTTCTTTTTTTCTCCTCTATATGTTTTCTTTATTTTTATGTAGCTCATATTTAGCCATTTCTCATTTATAGGCGTAACGAGAGACAGTTAATTTCTCCATATAAACAAAAACAAAGGTACATTGTAGGAAACAAAAAAGGCCCCTACCCCATTTAAGCCCCCTCAGAACATTTTAATAATGATAAAGCTTACCTGATATTAAATAAAATTTAATTTTCATTAAACTCGACGAATTTGATAAAAATCATTAAAGCCGTTTTTGAGATCATCGAAAAAAGGTAAAAATTGGAAAAAAAAATTATGAAATAAAGTGCCCCCTCCGTTTGACCAATTTTGATGAAATGTTGGGTGTCACATCTTTGGCATATACATACATCAAATACCCAGTTTGATCAAAATCGTTAAAACCGTTTTTGAGTAAATAAAAAAAACTCGTGAAAATGATACAAAATTTATTCAGTAAAGTTCCCCCTCCGTTTGACCAACTTTGATGAAATGTTGGGTGTCACATCTTTGGCATATACATACATCAAATAGCCAGTTTGATCAAAATCGTTAAAACCGTTTTTGAGTAAATAAAAAAAAACTCGTGAAAATGATACAAAATTTATTCAGTAAAGTCCCCTCACCGGTTGATCAATTTTGATGAAATGTTGGGTATCACATCTTTAACATATACATACATCAAATACCCAGTTTGATCAAAATCGTTAAAACCGTTTTTGAGGAAATAAAAAAAAAACACGTAAAAATGATACAAAATTTATTCAGTAAAGTCCCCCCTCCGGTAGATCAATTTCGATGAAATTTTTACAGTCATATCTCGGGCATATTAATACATCAAAAACTCAGTTATATCAAAATCGTTAGAGCCGTTTTTGAGAAAATCGAAAAAAACCTAAAAAGTTATTAAGTAAAGTACCCCCTCCCTTTAAGTAATTTTGATGAAATTTATGCTGTCACATCGTGGGCCTATACCTAGACTAAATACCCAATTTCAGGATCGCACGGTTTATAGTTTTTGAGCTAGTCTGTTCACACACACAAGCTAGTCTGTTCACACACACACACACACACACACAGACACACACACACACACACACACACACACAGACCATTTCGCGGGACTTGGTCATTTCGACTCAGGGGACCCCAAAACGTGTATTTCCGTTGAAAACCGGAAGTCGAAATTTTTCACGATCGCAATACTTCCACTTACTATATATTTCATATATAGGTAAGTGAAAGTAAAAAGTATTCTGGAGTTAGAGGACGCAGGCCAATTCCTGTTGGAGATGACTGAAACGCTAAGTCTGTTTAAAAGCTAAACGGAAGAGCGCGATAAACAAAGACTGACTAGCCCTACAAGGTACAGTCCTGTATACCCCGTTATGTACAAAGACAGCGATCAGGTCCAGCCATATCTTGCACTAAATGCCCCCTTTCCTATGACCAAAACACTGGCGCAACTTACGCTCTCTGGAAATTATATTATTAAATTAACTTTCAATAATATTATTAATATTAATAATATTATTATTTTAAGTTTAAGGAAAACTGCACTATCTGCAACTTAAATGAACTAGAAGATGTCTTTCATATTTTGGTCTGTTGCCCGATTTATATTCTGCTTACCGCCTTCACTATCTGCCCCACTCACTCCATATGAACAGGTCGAATTACTCAAAATCGATAGCATTCACTGCCTCAAAAATCTATTTACTAACCGACTTCGAACGAAAGAGGAGATTACTCAATTCGATACATATGTGCTTTTTTTTTTTTTTTTTTTTTTCTATGGATGTCCACCGATTACTCCGAGATGGATGGACCAATTGGAACGAAACCTTTTGCATCTTGTACAATAACTTTTTTTGGGTTCTTAATTTATTTAAGAAGTTATCGCGAAAAAACATGAAAATAATTATCGCTAAAAATGTTTACTTATTGGAAAAACATATGTAATATATAACATAAGGTATGCCCCAACAAGCTATTAAACTCATTGGTAACTGACAAATCTCAATATTGTTTTAATGCTGGATGAATCAAATGGCAAAACCAACCAATCAAATTTAGAATCAAAAGAGTGGGAGGAAAACATGAGCAGTGTTAGTTATCTACGTGTTTTAAGTGCTTGTTGGAACCAACCTATACATAACCTTACCTAATTTTTCAACAATAGATTTCAATAACGATATTTAATATCCGCAAAATATAATATCGCTGTCGTTTTCTGTAGCGATATTAGTATATATATTAGATAGATATATATATTCACCGATAACAGTCAACCTTCTTAATTTAGATCTATTCGACGATTGGACACCATAATCATGAGACCACGAAATTCGTATTGATGAGTATTGATAAACGTTTTAAAGCAGAATGTAAGACTTCTTCAAGTTCCCTAACTTTAAATTTAAAATCGTAGCCATTATTATTTTAAATTAGATTTTGATTTCCGACTTTCAATCGTTATGCACTTTAAAAAGAAATTCAATAATTCCTGGAAAAGCTTATTTTCAGTTGATTTTGGGGGCCTTGACAAAGGATTCGGGCACCTCTGTCTTCTTCCGGATACACTCGGTCACTGAGATATTAATATACAATGTAATCATGAAATCTTGTGCCGATTCTTCATGGAGTTTCTGTTATGTTATCCGGATTACTATTATAGGTTTCTGATTTTGTTTCTGCAACTAGGCTTTTGCCTTGAGGCTCTTGCTTAGAAAGGTCAATTTAGCTATGCCAAATTATTTATTTTGAGAAGACGAAAATCTGCTATCTAAGCTCAAATGTGGATCGAAAAAATATTAGGGACATGTCCAGTTATGAAACAACTTACGCTCTGCTAAATAATTTCAATATTACTTTGTTCCATCACCGATTCAATCTATGATGGCTAATTGTCTCATTTTTACTTTCACTTTCCTATATATGAAATATATAGTAAGGAAAGTATTGCGATCGTGAAAAATTTTTGACTTCCGGTTTTCAACGGAAATACACGTTTTGGGGTTCCCTGAGTCCAAATAACCAAGTCCCGCGAAATGGTCTGTGTGCGTGCGTGTGTGCGTGTGCGCCTGCGCTTGCGCGTGCGCGTGTGCGTGTGTGTGTTTGACCAGATTAGCTCAAAATCTATAAGCCGTACAAAACAGAAATTGGATATTTCGTGTATGTGTATGCCTGCAAAAATGCCCCGGATGGACAGCAAAAATTTCATCAAAATTTGTCAAATGGAGGGGGTACTTTATTTAAAGAATTTTGTCTGATGTTTAGGTTTTTCTTAATTTTCTCAAAAACGGCTCTAACGATTTTGATTAAACTCGGTATTTGGTGTATATACATGCCCGCAATGCGACAGTCAAAATTTCATCAAAATTGGTCAAACGGAGTGGGCACTTTACTAAATAAATTTTGTCCCATTTTCACGTGTTTTTTTTTTATTTACTCAAAAACAGCTTTAACGATTTTGATCAAACTTGGTATTTAATGTATGTTTATGTGACTGCCAAATTTTATTAACCGTATTATGAAAATTAAACCTTATTTATCAATAAAACGATTAATTTTACTTAAAAGAGTAAATACGTGCTGCTCAAATTTTTGAAGCATTGCAGGCGTGTAAAAATATGGTATAAGATAATAGAGAGAGAAACACTTTATGCATTATAAAAGTGATGCTGCCCAACTACATTGGGTTGCTAATACACAGCATACTGTACATCTCATCTTAGACTATTTTTATCACCTTATTTAATAATATATAAAAATAATAACACCCATGCTTATATATATATTTGTACCTACATGGTTATATCTATATTTTTTTATATAATTTTTTTTTTTTTATTATTTTTTTTTTAATTTTCATTTTTTCTCTCTTTTACTCAAACTCTTGAGTGCTCTCTTGAATACGAAAATATACATACAAAAAATTAGAAAGTTCGAATAAAATATATATATCATGCAACAATAGAATTAAGAATAAAATAAAATCAACTCACTTCCAGATGTATTAAATCGACAATAAAAAAAAAAAATTAAAATTCAACAAATCATTACATAACTACTTATAATAAAATAAATAAATACACATATAAATAAATAGATACACATGTAAATAAATAAATAACTTACATACATACATGTCCCCCCACCAGTCTCGAATTCAGCCACCACTGTAAATGTGGTGATGTATTATACCCAGGGAGTCCAGCACTATACTCTCCGCCAAGTTTGCTACGTCCTTTATCTCCACTCCAAGATCCTCCATGAAGCTCCTGGTCGACCTAGGTATGGTTCCGCGGGCTCCGAACCAAAGGCCTCTCACGTGGAACTCTCTCTCGCCGAAGCTCTCGCGGAACCTCTCTTTGAGAAAAGGGATACATTTTTCATATATATTTTTTTTTTTTCCTCATCAACTTTACTTGCCTGATCGAGGTCATTGGACTCGTACCTCACGGTGGGATCCAGAATGACAGCCGACTTTCCGGTCTTCGGGAATGCCACTATATCGGCATATCTCGTGGATCCATCCGTATCCACACAATACACTTCCTCGAAGCAGGCGAAGTCTCTTTCCTTCAGGAGCCTCATCAATGCATGTTTGACTCTGTGGTGACGGCGAGTTATCAGGAGTGAGTTGTTAGGGCATTTCCCCAGCACGTGTGCTGGTGTTTCAGGCTCTCTGTTACATTTGCGACAGAGGGACCCAACTTCTCTCACCTGTCCGCTGACACCTGGGACTCCGCGCAGGGGTGCATAATTGATGTTCAGTTTCAGGGCATTGGACCATTCAGACCCCGAAAGTATCTGCTTCTCCTACATGTACCTGTTAGCTTTCGGGGTGTCTTTAAAATGTCGTACTCCGATGCCCTGCCACCTGCAGTTGGCCCATTCCTCAAAGGAGTTCTCTCGTAGCGACTGCCGATGAGCTCTCATATTCCGGTGCCCCTGTTCAACTCCCAATCTCTCGGCACACTCTGCTATCTCCGCCGAGTAATCAAATGTAGATTGGAACAGGGCATCCGGTACATTGGACAGTCGCTGAGCAATGGACCAGTGCTGAAGAGGAGCTTCCCATTGGCAGCGGATCAAACCCAATCCTCGGTACCTCCTGGGAGCGTACAACATCGCCGTGGAGGTGTTAGCAGGAAGACCAATTATGGCCTTCACGCTCCTACGGATCATGGTGTCGATTCCTTCCAACACTTCCGGACGCAGCTTTGTTAAAGGCGCAGTTTGGAGAGGGTAAGTGAGACCCGGGAACAGATATTGGTTGACAATGTTGAGCTTTTGTTCGGGCTTCAACAAGCAAGAGGTAACCAGCTTATCGAGGTTTTTGTTTAATTTTGTCACCGAATCCTCTGCAAACAGTAGCTCTCCCGAGAAGGTGCATCCTAAATACTTAATAATTTCGCCTTGTTTTAATGTCTGAATGCCGTCTCCATTCTCGAGAGAGAGCACCGCTGCATCCAGCTCTACCTTATTTAAGACTATGCCCACACTCTTTTGAGGATTTATCGCCAAACCAATCTCCGCGAGATTCCTCTGTATGCTGCTAATCACTCTTTCTGCCGCCCCCTTGTCCCGCGCCGACACAGCCTGATCATCCGCGAAACCTGTGAAGACCACAAAATCGTGGTCTCTTTTTAGCTTATAACCAAACTTTTTGGAGAAATCTTCGTCGCACAGGTCGCGGTATAAATGATCAATAGCTAAATTGAAGAGCGACGATGACAAGGGGCCGCCTTGGGGCACTCCTCGCAGCACTTTGATTTGGCTAGTCGTGTGGGCACCGATATTAATCCTAATTCTATTTGTGCTAAGGAGAGCCGAAATCACATTCCTGAGATCCGGTGACACACCTCTCGCTTCTAACGAGTTAATTATATGTGAATGCCCAACATTGTCAAACGCTCCAACAACGTCGAGGAAGGCGACTCGTTCTTCTTAGCTTTTGCATCCTTTAATATTTCGTCTATAATCCTCGCGTTGACGTGCGTTCCCGGAAGTCCCTTTATAAAACCTCTTTGATTCCTGTGGAAGGTGACCTGCTTCCTCAGTTCTTGGTCCAGAACTTTTTCTATAATTCGGCGCACAATTGAGTAGATCGTTATTGGCCTCCACGATGATATATTATTTGCCTCTCCTTTTCCTTTGTATATTAGAATTGTGCGCCCTTGCCGAAGTTGTTCTGGTACATAGGCCACCTTCAGCATTATCTCCGTAATTGTTTTGAAAATATGTGAGACATCAAAATACTTTATGGTGCGGATTAACACGCCATCGGGTCCCGCCGATGTGTCCATAGACGTAGATTTTATTGCTTTTTTGAATGCTTCAATATTTATGGACATAATATTTGGCATCGGGGCTGCTTTTTCATATTCCGCACGCTTACGGAGATTTTCGGTCTCAAAGAGGCTTTTATAATGTTTCTCGATATCCGCCACTTTTAGAGGACATTGCTTAGGAGCGTCAGCATTCATAATATTCTGCACTACTTTTTTCCTTTTATTATAATAATTATACTGTGCAACTTCATATTGATACTGTTACTGCCGACGACTCCTGTCTGCTTTGTTCGCCCTCTGCGGATTAGAGACTTTCCCAGCACCCTTGTCAGCCATATTGGTTTTCTTTTTTTTTCTCATTCTGTAAAACTTTATGGCGGGGTTCTGGGGGACTGGTGGGTTCCGAGTCCTCTTTCACCTTTAAAAGAGAGCCCACAGACTGGGCAAACTTTGTCCTCTGGGCGTTGACCTTTATCCTGCTTCTGCACGTCCGCCCCTGTGACAATCTGCGGACATTTAGGCAATCGGGGAAAGACATCCTCAATTGAAACTGTCTTTCCTAGTGTTACTCCTTCTGCGTCAGCCCATTCAACTTTTACAAATTCCTTCTCTCCGCCTCCCGCAGTTGCCACAGTCATCACAGAGGCAACTACTGCTTCTTGAACGGGCCCACCAGTTCTCAGAACCCATACCGTTTGACCGATCTCTATTTTTGGCATGATATGGCATAATAATATAACCCAAATTCAATATCAATATATACGAAAATAAATAAAGGACATGTATGCTCACAAATAAGTATCTAAAATTACAAAACTAAAATAGAAAATATCACAATTAACTAATAAATATCTCAAATTAAAATTTAAAAAATAAATAAATAAATAGATAAATAATTATTTAAAATCAACAAAAGAAAGATGTCATCTTGACAGATATCACAGTCAAATAATGTAAACGTTTATAAAATCTCTATATCCATTTAAATCTCTAAAATCAAAAACGGAGATAAACCAGGAAGAAAGAAAAAAAAATAAATAAATTAAAATTAGTTGATAAAAGATAAAGATATTTTTATAAATAACAGTAAAAGCTAAAATATTTACTTACTAAATTGATATAAGTCGAAGAAAAAAAAAATAAATAAAATAAGTTAATAGCAATATATTGATAGATATAATTTGATTGAAATGGATAAAAAATCATAAATAGCTTAAAATTATGTGATATTTAAAATAAAAACAACGTTAATAACAAATAAAACATATATACATTAGTAAGAAGATTCACAAAAAATAGTTTCTAAATCTTAAGAGAGATTTGTTTAGAGATTTAATAAGAGTTAAAATTCAGTAATAAGTTAAAATTAGTTAAATATGTCAGCATTGATAAAATAAGATTATAATAAATAAGATTGTTGATAAAAAATTGGAGGCAGTGATGTTGATTAAAATAATTCTAACATTAATTAAAACTTATAAAAAGGCTGCACCAGTTATCGGGCTATGAATGTTTTAGTGTGCTATTTCCTGGCGCGGCATCCTTCATATATAAAGGTAAGAAAAAGAAGTCCGGCTCCTACGGTGATATTTGACAATGACAGTTAGTACATAGGTCCTGAGAAGCCGTGACAGTCCTGGCCGGCCGTGGTGGGGGGCTGCAGGTCCTGGGCTGCAGCGAGATAAGGCAGCCTCGTTTCACCAGCAAGCTCTATTCTTTTTATTTTTCTTTCAGCAAAGATCCTTGACCAATTCCCACCAAACTCTGTAGATCGCCCAAAGACTTTTAGTTTCACCTGAGCACAAAATCTGATCGCAATCGGGCAGAAAATACCCAACTAAATTTTCAACTGACGTGGAGCCAATGCTTACATGTCACCGGCCTGAGCCAGACTCCAGACATGTTTAATATAGGTATATTTTAGTCTAGAAACTTTTGTTCTATATTAAATTTTTGAAAACAATATAAAGCGATTTTAGACGAACAGTAATCGTTCTTGATTTCCAGAAAGGCATAAGAGGCGTAAATACACCTATCGATTCACCTTCACGTTGTATTTGTAAAAAGCAATTCTTAGTAAAAAACAAGCAAGTAGTAAAAAAAACTTGACTGTTGATGAAATTAGACCCTTCATAAGTAAATTAGCAATAATAAATCGAAAAGTGCTGAGAACTACCAATATTTTACTATTATACTATTTTGTTATACAGGTACTCTATAACTTATGGAGATATACAAATATAGGCATATTATACGTCGATTTTTAATTTAAGTAAGTTCGTAAGTGAAAGTTGTGTGTTGCGCGCATCGCACCAGATTTTTTTTTTTAAGTTACTTAAGTATTAATCTTCAAATAGAATAAAATTAAAAGACCACTATAACGATAAAGGAAGCTTCACAAATTATAAGCTGTAAGGGTCTCAAAAATATTTTCTTTTGTACAGTCATAGTCAAAATTTATAATGGCTGACGTTTCGCTCGAATGTGAGCATTTTCAAAGCTAAAAGATCAAAAAGGAAAATCACAGCCTTGTGGTTAAAATTACATACACATAGTTAGTCATACAAAGAACAATGCACATAGGCATACCACTTCAAAACAACTTATTCTCCCTTCAACAAATTCTTCTATAAAAAATGCATTCAATAATTATAAAAGAAGCAATAAAAAAATTCCAAAACCCACACAAAAAAGCATCACCAATCATTTTCAAAGTGTCCCCCATAGCTCCAATAATGAAAAATCTGGTGCGTGCTCGCAACACACAACTTTCACTTACCAACTTACTTAGATTAGAAATTAATGCGTTTTGTTAATTGCCACTTCTCAAATGAACAGAAGGGCTTTAATCATGAACAATGGTCTGTCATTAAAGGCGTACTCCGCATGCGTGGGCTCAACCAGTTTTATGAGTTGACTGAATATTTTTCTTTTTTTCTCCTCTATCTACGAGATCTACGAGAGAGTTATTTTCTCCATATAAACAAAAACAAAGGTACCTACTTAGGTACCTAAGGTTGACTTTATATTATTAATATTTTTCTTTTTTTCTCCTCTATATGTTTTCTTTATTTTTATGTAGCTCATATTTAGCCATTTCTCATTTATAGGCGTAACGAGAGACAGATAATTTCTCCATATAAACAAAAACAAAGGTACATTGTAGGAAACAAAAAAGGCCCCTACCCCATTTAAGCCCCCTCAGAACATTTTAATAATGATAAAGCTTACCTGATATTAAATAAAATTTAATTTTCATTAAACTCGACGAATTTGATAAAAATCATTAAAGCCGTTTTTGAGATCATCGAAAAAAGGTAAAAATTGGAAAAAAAAATTATGAAATAAAGTGCCCCCTCCGTTTGACCAATTTTGATGAAATGTTGGGTGTCACATCTTTGGCATATACCAGGTCTGCAAGTTTAAAATGTCGTTTATTTCTTAAAATATATACACAGTAATTTAAAAAAAAAGTATAATATATTTTATTCAAAGTACTGGCCCTCGCTTTCTACACATTTTGTCCATCTCTCGGGCAATTTATGGATACCATTCCAAAAGAATGCTTCATCTTTATTTGAAATCCATTCATCGAGCCATTTTCTTACATCCTCCAAATTGTTAAAGTGTTGCTCAGCCAATGAGTGTCCCATCGATGAGAAGAGATGATAATCAGAAGGCGCCAGGTCAGGTGAATACGGCGGGTGGGGTAGGAGTTCCCAACCAAGCGAAGAAATCGTTTCCTTAGTCAATCTGGCTGTATGTGCAGGAGCGTTATCATGCTGAAGAATGACTTTGGCGTGCCTGTGAGCCCATTCTGGGCGTTTTTCGATCAATGCGTGACTCAAATTGATCATTTGTTGTCGGTAGCGGTCGGTATTGACTGTTTCGCCGGGTTTGAGAAGCTCGTAGTAGACTACTCCCTTCTGATCCCACCACACACACAGCATTGTCTTCTTCCCAAAACGATCCGGTCTTGCGCTCGATGTGGATGGTTGTCCTGGCGTTACCCATGATTTTATTCGTTTGGGATTCTGAAAATAAATCCATTTTTCATCGCCAGTTACAACTCGATGCAAAAAACCCTTTCTTTCGTGGCGTAAAAGCAGCTTTTCGCACACAGTTTTTCGTTTTTCCATCTGTCGTTCGTCCAATTCATGTGGAACCCATTTTCCAACCTTTTGAATTTTTCCCATAGCTCTCAGGCGATCGGAAATGGCTTGCCTAGTGACATTCAACTGTTCTGCCATCATTTGTTGGGTTTGGGTATTGTCTTCGTCTAATAAAGATTGCAATTCGACGTCCTCAAACTTTTTTGGTCGATTTTCTCGTTTTTTATCAGTAACATCAAAATCACCACGTTTGAAACTTTGAAACCAACGTTCACATGTCTTGACGGTTGGAGCAAGATCGCCATAAGTCTCAACAAGAATTCGATGACATTCAGATGCCTTTTTCTTTTGATTGAATAAGAAAATCATGACATGCCGCAAATGCTCTTTATTTGGCTTAAAATTAGACATTTTTAACACCAAAGAAAGGTATGATACGTCCACGTAAACGACTTAAAAACAACTGACTTTTGTAAACAAATGACTAACAAACAAAATAGCGTTTAGAGATAAGCAAATCCTTCAATAGGCTAAGAGCGCATTCTATTGGAATTAAAACGACATTTTAAACTTGCAGACCTGGTACATACATCAAATACCCAGTTTGATCAAAATCGTTAAAACCGTTTTTGAGTAAATAAAAAAAACTCGTGAAAATGATACAAAATTTATTCAGTAAAGTTCCCCCTCCGTTTGACCAACTTTGATGAAATGTTGGGTGTCACATCTTTGGCATATACATACATCAAATACCCAGTTTGATCAAAATCGTTAAAACCGTTTTTGAGTAAATAAAAAAAAACTCGTGAAAATGATACAAAATTTATTCAGTAAAGTCCCCCCACCGGTTGATCAATTTTGATGAAATGTTGGGTATCACATCTTTAACATATACATACATCAAATACCCAGTTTGATCAAAATCGTTAAAACCGTTTTTGAGGAAATAAAAAAAAAACACGTAAAAATGATACAAAATTTATTCAGTAAAGTCCCCCCTCCGGTAGATCAATTTTGATGAAATTTTTACAGTCATATCTCGGGCATATTAATACATCAAAAACTCAGTTTGATCAAAATCGTTAAAGCCGATTTAGAGTAAATAAAAAAAACACGTGAAAATGTTACAAAATTTATTAAGTAAAGTCCCCCCTCCGGTTAATCAATTTTGATGAAATTTTTACAGTCATATCTCGGGCATATAAATAGATGAAATACTCAGTTTAATCAAAATCGTTAGAGCCGTTTTTGAGAAAATCGAAAAAAACCTAAAAAGTTATTAAGTAAAGTACCCCCTCCCTTTAAGTAATTTTGATGAAATTTATGCTGTCACATCGCGGGCATATACCTACAATAAATACCCAATTTCAGGATCGCACGGTTTATAGTTTTTGAGCTAGTCTGTTCACACACACACACACACACACACAGACACACACACACACACACACAGACACACACACACACACACACACACACACACACACAGACCATTTCGCGGGACTTGGTCATTTCGGCTCAGGGGACCCCAAAACGTGTATTTCCGTTGAAAACCGGAAGTCGAAATTTTTCACGATCGCAATACTTCCACTTACTATATATTTCATATATAGGTAAGTGAAAGTAAAAACTCATAAAATATAATAACAATGACACCACTGAAAATAAGATCAATGAAAGTGTTAAACCAATCATAAAAAAATCTGGTGCGTGCGCGCAACACACAACTTTCACTTACCAACTTACTGAGATAAGAAATTGACGTGTTTTGTTAAATATCATTTCCCAAAGTCACACATTTTTCTACATTCATATCTTATTTTTATTAATCGTTAAAGCCGTTTTTGAGTAAATAAAAAACCCCGTGAAAATGATACAAAATTTATTAAGTAAAGTCCCCCCTTCGGTTGATCAATTTTGATGAAATGTTGGCTATCACATATTTGGCATATACATACATCAAATACCCAGTTTGGTCACAATCGTGAAAGCCGTTCTTGAGTAAATAAAAAAAACACGTAAAAATGGTACAAGATTTATTAAGTAAAGTGCCCCCTGCGGTTGATCAATTTTGATGAAATTTTTACAGACATATCTCGGGTATATAAATAGATCAAATACTAAGTTTAATCAAAATCGTTAAAGCCGTTTTTGAGAAAATCAAAAAAACACGTGAAAATGTTACAAAATTTATTAAGTAAAGTCCCCCCTCCGGTTAATCAATTTTTACAGTCATATCTCGGGCATATAAATACATCAAATACCCAGTTTGATCAAAATCGTTAAAGCCGATTTAGAGTAAATAAAAAAAACACGTGAAAATGTTACAAAATTTATTAAGTAAAGTCCCCCCTCCGGTTAATCAATTTTGATGAAATTTTTACAGTCTTATCTCGGGCATATAAATAGATGAAATACTCAGTTTAATCAAAATCGTTAGAGCCGTTTTTGAGAAAATCGAAAAAAACCTAAAAAGTTATTAAGTAAAGTACCCCCTCCCTTTAAGTAATTTTGATGAAATTTATGCTGTCACATCGCGGGCATATACCTACAATAAATACCCAATTTCAGGATCGCACGGTTTATAGTTTTTGAGCTAGTCTGTTCACACACACACACACACACACACACACACACACACACACACACACACACACACACACACACACACACACACACAGACCATTTCGCGGGACTTGGTCATTTCGACTCAGGGGACCCCAAAACGTGTATTTCCGTTGAAAACCGGAAGTCGAAATTTTTCACGATCGCAATACTTCCACTTACTATATATTTCATATATAGGTAAGTGAAAGTAAAAAGAGAAATTATTGAGGGCATATATATAAATGAAAACATCAAACAATTTAGTTAACTGTAGAAAGGAATGTTCAGAAATAAAAAAAATCTGGTGCGAGCTCGCAACACACAACTTTCACTTACCAACTTACTTAGATTAGAAATTAATGCGTTTTGTTAATTGCCACTTCTCAAATGAACAGAAGGGCTTTAATCATGAACAATGGTCTGTCATTAAAGGCGTACTCCGCATGCGTGGGCTCAACCAGTTTTATGAGTTGACTGAATATTTTTCTTTTTTTCTCCTCTATCTATGAGATCTACGAGAGAGTTATTTTCTCCATATAAACAAAAACAAAGGTACCTACTTAGGTACCTAAGGTTGACTTTATATTATTAATATTTTTCTTTTTTTCTCCTCTATATGTTTTCTTTATTTTTATGTAGCTCATATTTAGCCATTTCTCATTTATAGGCGTAACGAGAGACAGATAATTTCTCCATATAAACAAAAACAAAGGTACATTGTAGGAAACAAAAAAGGCCCCTACCCCATTTAAGCCCCCTCAGAACATTTTAATAATGATAAAGCTTACCTGATATTAAATAAAATTTAATTTTCATTAAACTCGACGAATTTGATAAAAATCATTAAAGCCGTTTTTGAGATCATCGAAAAAAGGTAAAAATTGGAAAAAAAAATTATGAAATAAAGTGCCCCCTCCGTTTGACCAATTTTGATGAAATGTTGGGTGTCACATCTTTGGCATATACCAGGTCTGCAAGTTTAAAATGTCGTTTATTTCTTAAAATATATACACAGTAATTTAAAAATAAATCTGGTGCGTGCGCGCAACACACAACTTTCACTTACCAACTTACTTAGATAAGAAATTGACGTGTTTTGTTAAATATCATTTCCCAAAGTCACACATTTTTCTACATTCATATCTTATTTTTGTTAATCGTTAAAGCCGTTTTTGAGTAAATAAAAAACCCCGTGGAAATGATACAAACTTTATTAAGTAAAGTCCCCCCTTCGGTTGATCAATTTTGATGAAATGTTGGCTATCACATATTTGGCATATACATACATCAAATACCCAGTTTGGTCACAATCGTGAAAGCCGTTTTTAAGTAAATAAAAAAAGCACGTAAAAATGATACAAAATTTATTAAGTAAAGTGCCCCCTGCGGTTGATCAATTTTGATGAAATTTTTACAGACATATCTCGGATATAAATACATCAAATACTAAGTTTAATCAAAATCGTTAGAGCCGTTTTTGAGAAAATCAAAAAAACACGTGAAAATGTTACAAAATTTATGAAGTAAAGTCCCCCCTCGTTAAAGCCGTTTTTGAGTAAATAAATAAAAAAATATGTACACGTGAAATTGGTACAACATTTATTAAGTAAAGTCCCCCCTCCGGTTGATTAATTTTGATGAAATTTTTACAGTCGTATCTCGGGCATATACATACATCATATACCCAGTTTGATCAAAATCGTTGAAGCCGTTTTTGAGTAAATAAAACAAACACGTGAAAATGATACAAAATGTATTAAGTAAAGTCCCCCCTCCGGTTGATTAATTTTGATGAAAGTTTTACAGTCGTATCTCGGGCATATACATACATCATATACCCAGTTTGATCAAAATCGTTGAAGCCGTTTTTGAGTAAATAAAACAAACACGTGAAAATGATACAAAATATATTAAGTAAAGTCCCCCCTCCGGTTAATCAATTTTGATGAAATTTTTACAGTCATATCTCGGGCATATAAATAGATCAAATACTCCGTTATATCAAAATCGTTAGAGCCGTTTTTGAGAAAATCGAAAAAAACATAAAAAGTTATTAAATAAAGTACCCCCTCCCTTTAAGCAATTTTGATGAAATTTTTGCTGTCACATCGCGGGCATATACCTACACTAAATACCCAATTTCGGGTTCCCACGGTTTATAGTTTTTGAGCTAGTCTGTTCACACACACACACACAGACACACAGACACACAGACACACACACACACAGACCATTTCGCGGGACTTGATCATTTCGACTCAGGGGACCCCAAAACGTGTATTTCCGTTGAAAACCGGAAGTCGAATTTTTTCACGATCGCAATACTTCCACTTACTATATATTTCATATATAGGTAAGTGAAAGTAAAAAAGTATAATATATTTTATTCAAAGTACTGGCCCTCGTTTTCTACACATTTTGTCCATCTCTCGGGCAATTTATGGATACCATTCCAAAAGAATGCTTCATCTTTATTTGAAATCCATTCATCGAGCCATTTTCTTACATCCTCCAAATTGTTAAAGTGTTGCTCAGCCAATGAGTGTCCCATCGATGAGAAGAGATGATAATCAGAAGGCGCCAGGTCAGGTGAATACGGCGGGTGGGGTAGGAGTTCCCAGCCAAGCGAAGAAATCGTTTCCTTAGTCAATCTGGCTGTATGTGCAGGAGCGTTATCATGCTGAAGAATGACTTTGGCGTGCCTGTGAGCCCATTCTGGGCGTTTTTCGATCAATGCGTGACTCAAATTGATCATTTGTTGTCGGTAGCGGTCGGTATTGACTGTTTCGCCGGGTTTGAGAAGCTCGTAGTAGACTACTCCCTTCTGATCCCACCACACACACAGCATTGTCTTCTTCCCAAAACGATCCGGTCTTGCGCTCGATGTGGATGGTTGTCCTGGCGTTACCCATGATTTTATTCGTTTGGGATTCTGAAAATAAATCCATTTTTCATCGCCAGTTACAACTCGATGCAAAAAACCCTTTCTGTCGTGGCGTAAAAGCAGCTTTTCGCACACAGTTTTTCGTTTTTCCATCTGTCGTTCGTCCAATTCATGTGGAACCCATTTTCCAACCTTTTGAATTTTTCCCATAGCTCTCAGGCGATCGGAAATGGCTTGCCTAGTGACATTCAACTGTTCTGCCATCATTTGTTGGGTTTGGGTATTGTCTTCGTCTAATAAAGATTGCAATTCGACGTCCTCAAACTTTTTTGGTCGATTTTCTCGTTTTTTATCAGTAACATCAAAATCACCACGTTTGAAACTTTGAAACCAACGTTCACATGTCTTGACGGTTGGAGCAAGATCGCCATAAGTCTCAACAAGAATTCGATGACATTCAGATGCCTTTTTCTTTTGATTGAATAAGAAAATCATGACATGCCGCAAATGCTCTTTATTTGGCTTAAAATTAGACATTTTTAACACCAAAGAAAGGTATGATACGTCCACGTAAACGACTTAAAAACAACTGACTTTTGTAAACAAATGACTAACAAACAAAATAGCGTTTAGAGATAAGCAAATCCTTCAATAGGCTAAGAGCGCATTCTATTGGAATTAAAACGACATTTTAAACTTGCAGACCTGGTACATACATCAAATACCCAGTTTGATCAAAATCGTTAAAACCGTTTTTGAGTAAATAAAAAAAACTCGTGAAAATGATACAAAATTTATTCAGTAAAGTTCCCCCTCCGTTTGACCAACTTTGATGAAATGTTGGGTGTCACATCTTTGGCATATACATACATCAAATACCCAGTTTGATCAAAATCGTTAAAACCGTTTTTGAGTAAATAAAAAAAAACTCGTGAAAATGATACAAAATTTATTCAGTAAAGTCCCCCCACCGGTTGATCAATTTTGATGAAATGTTGGGTATCACATCTTTAACATATACATACATCAAATACCCAGTTTGATCAAAATCGTTAAAACCGTTTTTGAGGAAATAAAAAAAAAACACGTAAAAATGATACAAAATTTATTCAGTAAAGTCCCCCCTCCGGTAGATCAATTTTGATGAAATTTTTACAGTCATATCTCGGGCATATTAATACATCAAAAACTCAGTTTGATCAAAATCGTTAAAGCCGATTTAGAGTAAATAAAAAAAACACGTGAAAATGTTACAAAATTTATTAAGTAAAGTCCCCCCTCCGGTTAATCAATTTTGATGAAATTTTTACAGTCATATCTCGGGCATATAAATAGATGAAATACTCAGTTTAATCAAAATCGTTAGAGCCGTTTTTGAGAAAATCGAAAAAAACCTAAAAAGTTATTAAGTAAAGTACCCCCTCCCTTTAAGTAATTTTGATGAAATTTATGCTGTCACATCGCGGGCATATACCTACAATAAATACCCAATTTCAGGATCGCACGGTTTATAGTTTTTGAGCTAGTCTGTTCACACACACACACACACACACACAGACACACACACACACACACACACAGACACACACACACACACACACACACACACACACACAGACCATTTCGCGGGACTTGGTCATTTCGGCTCAGGGGACCCCAAAACGTGTATTTCCGTTGAAAACCGGAAGTCGAAATTTTTCACGATCGCAATACTTCCACTTACTATATATTTCATATATAGGTAAGTGAAAGTAAAAACTCATAAAATATAATAACAATGACACCACTGAAAATAAGATCAATGAAAGTGTTAAACCAATCATAAAAAAATCTGGTGCGTGCGCGCAACACACAACTTTCACTTACCAACTTACTGAGATAAGAAATTGACGTGTTTTGTTAAATATCATTTCCCAAAGTCACACATTTTTCTACATTCATATCTTATTTTTATTAATCGTTAAAGCCGTTTTTGAGTAAATAAAAAACCCCGTGAAAATGATACAAAATTTATTAAGTAAAGTCCCCCCTTCGGTTGATCAATTTTGATGAAATGTTGGCTATCACATATTTGGCATATACATACATCAAATACCCAGTTTGGTCACAATCGTGAAAGCCGTTCTTGAGTAAATAAAAAAAACACGTAAAAATGGTACAAGATTTATTAAGTAAAGTGCCCCCTGCGGTTGATCAATTTTGATGAAATTTTTACAGACATATCTCGGGTATATAAATAGATCAAATACTAAGTTTAATCAAAATCGTTAAAGCCGTTTTTGAGAATGTCAAAAAAACACGTGAAAATGTTACAAAATTTATTAAGTAAAGTCCCCCCTCCGGTTAATCAATTTTGATGAAATTTTTACAGTCATATCTCGGGCATATAAATACATCAAATACCCAGTTTGATCAAAATCATTAAAGCCGATTTAGAGTAAATAAAAAAAACACGTGAAAATGTTACAAAATTTATTAAGTAAAGTCCCCCCTCCGGTTAATCAATTTTGATGAAATTTTTACAGTCATATCTCGGGCATATAAATAGATGAAATACTCAGTTTAATCAAAATCGTTAGAGCCGTTTTTGAGAAAATCGAAAAAAACCTAAAAAGTTATTAAGTAAAGTACCCCCTCCCTTTAAGTAATTTTGATGAAATTTATGCTGTCACATCGCGGGCATATACCTACAATAAATACCCAATTTCAGGATCGCACGGTTTATAGTTTTTGAGCTAGTCTGTTCACACACACACACACACACACACACACACACACACACACACACACACACACACACAGACCATTTCGCGGGACTTGGTCATTTCGACTCAGGGGACCCCAAAACGTGTATTTCCGTTGAAAACCGGAAGTCGAATTTTTTCACGATCGCAATACTTCCACTTACTATATATTTCATATATAGGTAAGTGAAAGTAAAAATTCGTCAGCTTAACGTATGAACCCCATTTATCATCAAAAATAAGTAACACCTTCAAAAAATTCTACGAAGACAGTTTCAAAATAAGTTATAAACCAAAAAACCCGTTAAAAACTGTTTCTACAAATATGAAAGATAAAGTCCCAACTATGAAGAAAACAAACATTGTGTACAATATACCATGCTCTAATTGTGGTAAATCTTATTTGGGCCATACAGGGTGCAACCTGGAAATTAGAATGAACCAACAGATATATAGCTTAAAACCGAAATCAAAAATCAACTCAGTCCTAGTCGAGCACCATTGAATCACGGGACATGAATCCAATTTCCAAAAAACAAAAATAATCTGCTCACAAAAACACAAGAAAAAAAGAGAAATTATTGAGGGCATATATATAAATGAAAACATCAAACAATTTAGTTAACTGTAGAAAGGAATGTTCAGAAATAAAAAAAATCTGGTGCGTGCTCGCAACACACAACTTTCACTTACCAACTTACTTAGATTAGAAATTAATGCGTTTTGTTAATTGCCACTTCTCAAATGAACAGAAGGGCTTTAATCATGAACAATGGTCTGTCATTAAAGGCGTACTCCGCATGCGTGGGCTCAACCAGTTTTATGAGTTGACTGAATATTTTTCTTTTTTTCTCCTCTATCTACGAGATCTACGAGAGAGTTATTTTCTCCATATAAACAAAAACAAAGGTACCTACTTAGATACCTAAGGTTGACTTTATATTATTAATATTTTTCTTTTTTTCTCCTCTATATGTTTTCTTTATTTTTATGTAGCTCATATTTAGCCATTTCTCATTTATAGGCGTAACGAGAGACAGATAATTTCTCCATATAAACAAAAACAAAGGTACATTGTAGGAAACAAAAAAGGCCCCTACCCCATTTAAGCCCCCTCAGAACATTTTAATAATGATAAAGCTTACCTGATATTAAATAAAATTTAATTTTCATTAAACTCGACGAATTTGATAAAAATCATTAAAGCCGTTTTTGAGATCATCGAAAAAAGGTAAAAATTGGAAAAAAAAATTATGAAATAAAGTGCCCCCTCCGTTTGACCAATTTTGATGAAATGTTGGGTGTCACATCTTTGGCATATACCATACATACATCAAATACCCAGTTTGATCAAAATCGTTAAAACCGTTTTTGAGTAAATAAAAAAAACTCGTGAAAATGATACAAAATTTATTCAGTAAAGTTCCCCCTCCGTTTGACCAACTTTGATGAAATGTTGGGTGTCACATCTTTGGCATATACATACATCAAATACCCAGTTTGATCAAAATCGTTAAAACCGTTTTTGAGTAAATAAAAAAAAACTCGTGAAAATGATACAAAATTTATTCAGTAAAGTCCCCCCACCGGTTGATCAATTTTGATGAAATGTTGGGTATCACATCTTTAACATATACATACATCAAATACCCAGTTTGATCAAAATCGTTAAAACCGTTTTTGAGGAAATAAAAAAAAAAACACGTAAAAATGATACAAAATTTATTCAGTAAAGTCCCCCCTCCGGTAGATCAATTTTGATGAAATTTTTACAGTCATATCTCGGGCATATTAATACATCAAAAACTCAGTTTGATCAAAATCGTTAAAGCCGATTTAGAGTAAATAAAAAAAACACGTGAAAATGTTACAAAATTTATTAAGTAAAGTCCCCCCTCCGGTTAATCAATTTTGATGAAATTTTTACAGTCATATCTCGGGCATATAAATAGATGAAATACTCAGTTTAATCAAAATCGTTAGAGCCATTTTTGAGAAAATCGAAAAAAACCTAAAAAGTTATTAAGTAAAGTACCCCCTCCCTTTAAGTAATTTTGATGAAATTTATGCTGTCACATCGCGGGCATATACCTACAATAAATACCCAATTTCAGGATCGCACGGTTTATAGTTTTTGAGCTAGTCTGTTCACACACACACACACACACACACACACAGACACACACACACACACACACACACACACAGACCATTTCGCGGGACTTGGTCATTTCGACTCAGGGGACCCCAAAACGTGTATTTCCGTTGAAAACCGGAAGTCGAAATTTTTCACGATCGCAATACTTCCACTTACTATATATTTCATATATAGGTAAGTGAAAGTAAAAACTCATAAAATATAATAACAATGACACCACTGAAAATAAGATCAATGAAAGTGTTAAACCAATCATAAAAAAATCTGGTGCGTGCGCGCAACACACAACTTTCACTTACCAACTTACTGAGATAAGAAATTGACGTGTTTTGTTAAATATCATTTCCCAAAGTCACACATTTTTCTACATTCATATCTTATTTTTATTAATCGTTAAAGCCGTTTTTGAGTAAATAAAAAACCCCGTGAAAATGATACAAAATTTATTAAGTAAAGTCCCCCCTTCGGTTGATCAATTTTGATGAAATGTTGGCTATCACATATTTGGCATATACATACATCAAATACCCAGTTTGGTCACAATCGTGAAAGCCGTTCTTGAGTAAATAAAAAAAACACGTAAAAATGGTACAAGATTTATTAAGTAAAGTGCCCCCTGCGGTTGATCAATTTTGATGAAATTTTTACAGACATATCTCGGGTATATAAATAGATCAAATACTAAGTTTAATCAAAATCGTTAAAGCCGTTTTTGAGAAAATCAAAAAAACACGTGAAAATGTTACAAAATTTATTAAGTAAAGTCCCCCCTCCGGTTAATCAATTTTGATGAAATTTTTACAGTCATATCTCGGGCATATAAATACATCAAATACCCAGTTTGATCAAAATCGTTAAAGCCGATTTAGAGTAAATAAAAAAAACACGTGAAAATGTTACAAAATTTGGTGCGTGCTCGCAACACACAACTTTCACTTACAAACTTACTTAGATTAGAAATTGATGCGTTTTGTTAATTACCACTTCTCAAATGAACAGAACGGCTTTAATTATGAACAATGGTCTGTCATTAAAGGCGTACTCCGCTTGCGCTCAACGAGTTTTATGAGTTGGCTGAATATTTTTCTCTTTTTCTCCTCTATATGTTTCCTTAATTTTTATCATATCTCATATTTAGCCATTTCTTATTTTTAGGCAAAACGAGAGACAGATAATTTCTCCATATAAACAAATACAAAGGTACTTTATAGGAAAACAAAAAAGGCCCCTTCCCCATTTAAGCCCCCTCAGAACATTTTAATAATGATAAAGCTTACCTGATATTAAAGAACACCTAATGTTCATTAAACACCACGAATTTGATGAAAATCGTTAAAGCCGTTTTTGAGATAATCGAAAAAAAGTTAAAAATTGGTTAAAAAGTTACGAAATAAAGTGCACCCTCCGTTAAACCAATTTTGATGAAATGTTGGCTATCACATCTTTGGCATATACATACATCAAATACCCAGTTTGATCAAAATCGTTAAAGCCTTTTTTGAGTAACTAAAAAAGAACACGTGAAAATTATACAAAATTTATCAAGTAAAGTCCCCCCTCCGGTTGATCAATTTTGATGTAATGTTGGCTATCGCATCTTTGGCATACACATACATCAAATACCCAGTTTGATCAAAATCGTTAAAACCGTTTTTGAGTAGGTAACTAAAAAAAAACACGTGAAAATTATACAAAATTTATCGAGTAAAGTCCCCCCTCCGGTAGATCAATTTTGATGAAATTTATACAGTCATATCTCGGGCATATAAATAGATCAAATACTCAGTTTAATCAAAATCATTAGAGCCGTTTTTGAGAAAATCGAAAAAAACTCAAAAAGTCATTAAATAAAGTACCCCCTCCCTTTGTGCAATTTTGATGAAATTTTTGCTGTCACATCACGGGCATATACATACCCTAAATATCCAATTTCAGATTCGCACGGCTTATAGTTTTTGAGCTAGTCTGTTCACACACACACACACACACACACACACACACACACACACACACACACACACACACACACACACACACACACACACACACACACACACACACACACACGCACGCACGCACACAGACCATTTCGCGGGACTTGGTCATTTGGACTCAGGGGACCCCAAAACGTGTATTTCCGTTGAAAACCGGAAGTCGAAATTTTTCACGATCGCAATACTTCCACTTACTATATATTTCATATTTAGGTAAGGGAAAGTAAAAATGCGATCTTAATTTTATTTTATCTTTAATTTTACAATACTAATATGCTTGTACTTATAATTATATTTATACTTATAAATCAATAAAAATGTCAATTATAATAATTGATAATGTAGATTGTTATGTAATTTTTAGACCTCTATTAATTTTTAAGACTGTGATATTGTTGTTTTTCTGTGAGTTTTTATTAATTTAGTATAATTTTAATTGTTTTTAATTTTTCTTTTCAAATATCTGTATTTACTTATGACTCCATCTTAGATCAGTCTCTGTTTATAGTTTTAATACCATTTGTGATTACTCCAGCTTAATGCATTAGCAAGATATTTTTTGACCACTATGTTACTTCCTTATATATATATATATATATATATATATATATATATATATATATATATATATATATATATATATGTATATATTTTTCCCTTATTGTACCAAATGACAATTTTTTTAATTTGTGGATTTTTATGATTTGTTGATGTATGTGGTAAGATTATGTTTCCTAAATTTGTACTTTTATTCATAATGTTTTTAATTGTAAAAATAATTTTAACCAAAAGGCTGTGATTTTCCTTTTTGATATTTTAGCTTTGAAAATGCTCACATACGAGCGAAACGTCAGCCATTATAAATTTTGACTATGACTGTATAAAAGAAAATATTTTTGAGACCCTTACAGCTTATAATTTGTGAAGCTTCCTTCTTTAAGTTACGATAACGTTGCTAGCTGGTGCCACACAGGCTTTCCTGTTGTCTAGATAGGAGAGTCTAGATATAAAAATCTTTAAGACAGGCACTTATTAGGAATTATTTCCATCATTCATTTTCCAGTTAATTTTTCGATTTTTTACACTTTTCCACTTGCCTAAATTGTGGTAGAGCGTAAAGAAATTTTTAAATTTTTTTTACCCAACTTACAGTTTTCTACATTTGTTATCTTCTCCAAAAAACAGTATAATATAAAAAACATTTTATAAAAAAAAAAAATTAAAACGACCTCGAAACCTAGGAACTAGTAAAAATAAAAAGTATGAGCACTGAAAAGTATGAAATAATTACCTTCTGATTTTTATGAATACACAGAAAAATTGAAAATGGTATAAAAAGCGGAAAAATGCAATAAGACGAATAATTTTATTTTTATTTGCACAAATACCTTTATAATTGTTATTAACAATTGTGAAATTAAAATATTTAATACTATGTTCAATACAACATAATTTTTTCAGAGGCGGCGCAAATATAAATGACATTTTACCGATACAATTCCATTAGTAGGCATTAAAATCAGTAGATGAGAAGAGAAGATCCATTTTAAGATTTTCAAACAAAAATTTTAAATCTTGCGCCGCCTCCGAAAATATTGTGTTGTATTGAACACTAGCTGTATATCCCGGTTTCACCCGGAGAATTTTATTTTTTAAATCTATAAAATCTATAAACTGAGACTTTTATCGACTCAAACGGTCGATTTTGTAAAAACCAATGTAAAGCGAGGTCAAAACGATTATTATAACAATAAAGAATTTACCCAGAGATCGGCTGAAGTTATGCAATTTTAATATGGACAGGTGTTGGCACCTGGTATCAAAGAACCACTGAGCGAAATTTTGAGAATATAGGACAAACGGTATAGATTTCTATAAAGAAAAAATAAACAAACAAACAAACAGATTTTCATCTTTATTTATATAGATTAACAAGATGAATAAATATTTTTGATTTAATTATAAAGGTATTTGTGCAAATAAATATAAAATTATTCGTCTTAGTGCATTTTTCCGCTTTTTATACCATTTCAGGTTCAATTTTGCTGTGTATTCATAAAAATCAGAAGGTAATTATTTCATTTATTTTTTTGATTTTTCGGAAGTTTTTAATTATTATTTTTTATCCATGGTTAATTGAAATAACAACTTCCATTATTTGCTTTTATTTTTCTATTTATTTTCCATTTTCAACGTTTCGGGGCACCCGCCCCATCTTCAGGAAAAACAACTAGAAACATTTATCTTAAAATTTCTTTTCATGCTTTATTGCATGTTGTCAATTTCATCCTACATGTACATATTTATCCGACACACATATATATACACATATTCATCATTTTTTATAATTAATTTTTAATAATTTAAAGTTAACATTACTTATTAGTCATCTCCTTGTCACAGACTCAACACTAGTCTGATACAAGTGATATCTGATCATCTGATCATCTGATACAGACTAGGAGTCTGTGACAAGGAGATGACTAATAAGTAATGTTAACTTTAAATTATTAAAAATTAATTATATAAAATGATGAATATGTGTATATATATGTGTGTCGGATAAATATATACATATAGGATGAAATTGACAACATGTAATAAAGCATGAAAAGAAATTTTAAGATAAATGTTTCTAGTTGTTTTTCCTGAAGATGGGGCGGGTGCCCCGAAACGTTGAAAATGGAAAATAAATAGAAAAATAAAAACAAATAATGGAAGTTGTTATTTCATTAAACCATGGATAAAAAATGGTAATTATTTCATATTTTTCAGTGCATTTATTTTCACTGGTTCCTAGGTTTCGAAGTCGGTTTAATTTTTTTTATAAAATTTTTTTTATTTTATACTGTTTAGTTGGAGAAGATAACAAATGTAGAAAACTGTTAGATGGGCAAAAAAAATTTCAAAATTTCTTTACGCTCTACCACGTTCGTCTTTCCCGGGCCTTTTTATTATAATTATATAAACATCACCTTTTCAATTTTATGAGTACACACAGAAAAGTGGAAAAGTGTTGCGTGTGTAACACAACTTTCAACACCCTACCTTCTATGATTATAATTGGAATTTTTTTTTAATAAGATTGAATAATGTTGAGTCAATTATGTTCATAATTCCTTTTGATGAATTTTTGACTAAATTTAATAGCGAAGTACCTACTAAGAATAATATCCTTCGTAATAAAAAAATATTCAGAAAATAAATTGCTAAACACTGTTCAATTCTAGTGGGGTAGCATTTATGATATTAAGCATTTTCATGGCTGCCAAATTTTTGCTGAGGGGACTTTCATATAAATAGGTTGCTTCTGGGAGATATCAACTTTTATTTTGCAGTTTTTATTGATGGATTAACATCAGCAAACATTGAAATTTTAATTTGTTGGCAGTTCCACGCCTTTCTGGACTAGGCCACGGAAAGATCTAGACCCAAACAGTTCCTTCCAACCGCATATTTTGTTCCAACAAACGGTCTGGGAGTTTACGCCATATGTTTTTTATTTGCTTTGCGATTTAACGTTACAATATGTTATGTATGTTTTTATATAGCTATGTGGAGAAGATGTTGCCATAACATCATATTGTAGTTTATTATCACTTACATATTATTATTGATAGACATAATATGTATTATCTAGATAAGCCATCTTAATTTGTATGGGGTATTCCCCGAAAACAAATAAGGTATATTCATTCATTCTTTTTGTCCTGAATAGATTAAAAATTTTATACCATCATTTGAGAAGCATTTAGTTTTTCCATCATAATTAATACGTCCCATTTGTTGGAAATGAAATGAACCTTCATCTGAATTTGCTGCATTTGTACAACCAACAATAGCAGCTTCAGCCATGCCACTGGCGACGAGTGATTGGGCATATTTCAATCCTTCCAACATTCCATTCCAAGATCCATCAATGTTATAACTTGGACCTAAATTGTATTAGTGAATTATTAATACAAGATGTATGGACAAATACTTCAAATTGCTTAGGATGAACATTAATATAAGAATTACTAACACAATAATAATGACAGTTCATTTCCTTTTGGACAAGTGCTAAAAACTAAAATTACTAACCTTTTAGGTTTAAAGTATGAGACAATCTGTTAGCCATCATACATTGACTTGCTCCTATAATGCAGAAACCATTATTGGACATCTCGGTACTCCCGAATTCATAAGGTACTGGACCTGACCCAAAAGCAACCAAGATTGTTTTACCCGATAAATCATAAGGATTGACTCCTGCAATAAAAAAATAAATAAATAAAACATTTAAATTAGCCTTACATACTATCAACCCTAATAACATAATAAATATATAAATTTAGTTAGATAACACAATCAAATCATTGCCAAAAATTAAAATAGGATTTGTTTATCATTTTATTTCAAAACAATTTTATTATTACTTTCCATGCCTTTATTAATTTTTAAGTATGTAGCATTTTTCACAATAAATTTATTAGCAGCCTGTTTAATTAAGGAAATTAGTGCAACTACTGTTATAGTCCAGTCCCAGAGCAAAGAAAGGCAATGGGAACCAAAATTCTTACTAACAAAAGTCTCTCAAACCAAAGCAAGCTTTTTTTTTTTTTAATTTTACATTAAGATAGGTTATGAGCAAGATATGGGCAATGAAAATCACATATTTTTTACACAATTTAATTAACAATAATTACATTTAATATAATTTATTTAACTTATAATTTATGAGGAAAATTACATAAAATGTCAAAATATTTATGCGCCAAAAGTCTCTGTATTTATACAGTTTGCACTATATCCCATCCATCCTCCGACTTAGCATAACTAGTCAGTGTTCATTCTGGGCCCAAACAGTTAAGAATGTGATAAAAAAATCGGAGGTTCCAACAGTGATTCGCGAACAAATTGTAAATTTGAAGAAACTCATACCGGAAAATAGGTTCTGGGAACGTGTTTTATTTATTAATGAATTAAATTTAATATTCATGGATCAGATGGTAGGGGGAAAGTTTGGAGAAAACCAAACAAAGAGCTTCTGAAAAAAAAACTTAGTAGTTACTAGGAAAGATGGTGGAGGAAGTGTTATTTTGAGAAGTAACAAACCGGAAAATTTAATCTCCTGGAAAAATTCATTTTTCAACATGATATCGACAGCGGGGCGAGTTCAAGAATGGTTGCTCTACAATGCTCCACAGCAACTCATTACACCTCCCCAATCTTAATGCTATAGAGCATCTGTGGGATCAACTAGGCCATCAGAAAGCAAAAATTGAAATAAATAAATAAATAAAGAACAAAGACCACTGTAAAACAGTACTAAAGGAAGAGTGGGGTAAAATTACTCCAGAAACTACAAAAAATTTAATTCAAACTATGCCGAATAGATTACGAGAAGTGATTAGAAACAAGGGAGGAACGACTAGCTATTGAATTTGATTTGGCATCAATCAACAACAAGAAGAAAAAGTAATTGTGCAGGGACTTCTGACGCATCAATATTTTATGTAATTTTCCTCATAAATTATAAATTAAAGGAAAAAATTATATTAAATGTAATTATTGGTAATTAAAATAGATTAAATTATTTTAAAAATATGTGAGTTTCATTTATTGGTGCCCTCCGCTGCCCCTATCCCTATCAACGCCTACTGTCAACTTCCCGTGGTGTCCCCCTTGGAATTTCTAACTTGCGAACGACAGAGGTGAGGGCTGCCAAAATTGGTCCAGATTCTGGGTCTCCTTGGTAATCCTCCTAGGAAATTTTAAATATATATGTGGAACGAGATTCGCTCCACGCTATTAAGACTTGGTAGCCAAGACACAAAAACCACGAGTGATATCCACTGGAAGGCTGCGGGAGGCAGAGGAAAACCAAAAGACCTAATGAAGGCTGGGTCAGCTGGTGAAACTTTGCCACCTTGGGAACCAGGTGGTGGCAACCGATCCTTAGATAACTACTCAGTAAAAATAAATAACAAGTTACTAAATCTTGACTGGAACAGTTGAATTGGGGCCACACTGAACGGCAAGGTAATATCCGTTATCTTAACTTTTGAATCAGTCATCGGTCATTTTCGGGATTTTTTCTATGGAGTCATCATGGCAAATTCAACAAGGAGAAGCCGCCCTTCGAAAGCAGTATCCAAATATTTCTCAAATCTATTATTAAAATAACTCTTTCATAAAACATAAAGTGTACTTACCAGCATCACAAATAGCAGTAAATGCAGATTCCAGAATGACACACGTATTCATATCCATCTTCTCCGCAAGCATAGTGTGTATGCCAAAGTGTGTGTGGTCGAAGCTTCTTGTGCCAGGATAGATGCCTTTGTATCTTGGTAAATTAAGAATATCTACAAAGAGAGATTTTTTAAAAACATATGGAGATAACTCCTCCAACCTATGATGGAAAGAATTATATTTAACGTTTACGGACCATTTCACACGATTCAATATTATATATTTACTCGTACTTTAAAGATGAAGTGTTCTCAAAATTTAAAGAAAATAGTGCATTAGTGGAAAATCACTTTAATAAGAAAATTGAAAATCTGAGGTGTGACCAAGGTGGGGAGTATGTATCCAAACAACTGAAAGATTATTGTCGAGAAAATGGAACTGTTATTCAGTACACTATGGTTAAGGATTCTCCCCACAAAGGAGTTGCAGAGAGACTCAATCGTACGTTGTTGGATATACCGAGGTGCCTAATATATGAAAGTGAATTAGATAAAGATATGTGGGGCGAAGCAGTGTGTGCAGCAACATATATTCATAACAGGACAGAAAATAGCAGTCTACCTAAAGGTATAACACCATCGGAGAGGTGGTATGGATATAGGCCAGACTTGAACAAAATAAGAGTTTTTGGTTCGCCAGCCTATACATTTATTCCGAAGGAAAACAGGAGTAAACTTGACCCACATACTAAAAAACTTATTTTAGTAGGTTACTGCCCCATGGCTACAGACTGTGGGATCCAAACCTCAAGAAAATAACTCTTAATAAATAAATAACTCTTAATAAGTCGGAATGTAATTTTTGATGAACAATGGAAGAGTCATAATGTTGAACCAACTCAGCTTCCGGGTATGACTGTAGTGGACCGACCTCAGGAGTTGAATGTTCCCAAGGCTGAAGAAATAATGGAAGAAGTGCCTTGAGATCCACAGGAAGGGGAGTATGAAGTACTCGATCAACCAAAGACACCTGAGGTAAACAATCGTTATCCTGAGAGAGTGCGAAAACTTCCAAAATATTTAGAAGACTTGGATCTGGATGGTTTGCTGGCCCTGTCATCTGAACATGCCTTGTTAAGTTACGATGAAGCTATCAAATGTGGATGGAAGAAGGCAAACGATGAGGAATTAGAGTCATTAAAGAAATATGGAAACTTGTTAAACCACCACAGGATGCTACAATGATAGACTCTAAGTGGGTTTTCTCTGCAAAAATCAAAGATGGAAAGAAGCACAAAAAGGCGAGATTAGTCGCGCGAGGATTTCAACAGCCCTTCATCGAGGATGAGGACATCTTTGCACCAATGGCTCGACTGGCAACAGGGCGTCTGCTGCTGGTTTTGGCTGTGGAGAAGAATATGATCATCAATCAGGTAGATGTGAAAAGTGCGTTCTTGAAAAGTCCTGTTAAAAGTGATGTGTACATGTGGCCTCCTCGAGGCATTGAGTGCACTGAGGGTGAAGTGTGTAAAGTTGTAAAATCTATGTATGGCTTTAGAGAAAGCCCAAAGTGTTTTAATGATTATATCAATGATAAATTAGTGAAAGTTGGTTTCAAACGATGTAAATCTGACCCCTGTTTGTATTATAATGGCAAAACCTTTATGATAATATGGGTTGATGATCTTTGTGTCTTATTCTGTAGATGATCTTAGAATAGTAAAACATAACCTTATGAGAGAATACGTTTAAAATTTAGCAGTGCGAAATACGAAATTTACAGGGTGCCTAGATGGATATTAGAAAAAGCAGACTGGCCACTATTCTCTTCTTTAGCTAGTCCGCCAGAATATTCCCCCGATAGTATGACCATTGACGACGGATGTAAAGCCATAACCAAGACAATCCTGTCAGCAGCAGAGGCCTCAATCCCAAAAACCAAGGGCAGTTACAGAAGACCGCCTGTTCCCTGGTTTAATAACGACTGTAAGGAAGCTATCAAACAGAGGAGAAAGGCTTTCAAGAGATTTAAAAAGAATATGAATCAAGAAAATCATATAGAATATAAAAAACAAAGGGCAATATGTAGAAGAATTCTTAATGAAAGAAAAAAATAATCTTGGAAATCATTTGTTGAATCCATTAATTCCTCTACCCCTTCCAAAGTTGTGTGGGAAAGAATAAAGAAAATAAGAGGAACAAGCTCTACCTCTAGGTATACCCTAACATGTGAAGGAAAGTTGAGCGATGACCCAGCTGTAATATGCAGAATATTCGCTAATTATTACACAGGAGTATACAATGAAACTCCTAAAGACAATAACTTCGATCACTTAGACTTTTCCACTACCGATCTTCACCTGGACCAGACCTAATCCACTATGCCATGCTCCAACATCTGCCCGAAAATACCTTGAAATGGCTGTTGGATTTCTACAATCACATCTGGACCTCTGGTTATTTTCCTAGTGATTGGAATCAATCATTAGTGGTCCCCATTTTGAAATCAGGCCAAGATAAGCGGAATCCATCTAGCTATAGACCCATCTTCCTGACAAGCTGCTTGTGTAAAATATTAGAACGAATGGTGAACAAAAGGCTTACATGAATCATAGAGAAAAATCAACTTATCCAAAATTTTCAGTGCGGATTTCGAAAAGGGAGATCTACTATTGATCATTTAGTTCAAACGAAGGCCGAATTACAGTATACATTTGTCCGGGAAGGGCAGGCAGTAGCTATATTCTTTGATATGCGAAAAGCTTTTGATAAAACCAGTAAATTTTCCATTTTAAAGAAGCTTCATTCGTTAGGATTTAGGGGTAATCTTCCTAAATTTATCCACGGATTTCTTTCTTGTCGCTCCTTTCGAGTTCGAATTGATACATCCTTATCTCGGATTTCAATTCAAAGGAGCGGAGTTCCACAAGGGTGTGTTCTAAGTACGACCTTATTCTCCTTGGCCATTAGTGACCTGGGGTTAAATCTTCCTCGAGGAGTAAAAACGATGCTCTTTGTCGACGACCTACCAATATTCTGCAGAGCAAAGGATACACATTCTATCAAAAGTAAACTGCAAGATGCGCTCGATCGCATTGATGGATGGTCTAAATCATCAGGACTCCTTTTCATTGCTGATAAAACAAAATGCTTACATTTCCATAGAAAACGGAAATCACCACCTCCACCAGAACTACGTCTTGGAAATGTCACTCTACCTTACGTCAACGCCTGCAAATTCCTAGGATTATTCTTTGACAGGCGACTTTCCTGGCAACAACATTTAAAATCACTTCAAGAAAGATGCTCAGGAAACCTCTAGGTATTGAGAGTACTCAGTGGAACAAACTGGGGATCAGCCAGGACTACTATGTTTATCAAGCCCTAATATCTTCAAAAATTGATTATGGCAGTTTTATTTTTGGCTCCGCTTCTAAAAGTACTCTAGCTATGCTCGATTTGGTGCATCACACTGGTATTCGCCTAGCTACCGGAGCATTCCGAACCATTCCAACCCTTAGTCTTTGTGTAGAATCAGGCCTACCACCGCTTTCTTGCGGTGACAAAAGCTTGCCATAAATTATATCACGAAGTTGTACACCAGTATCTCGAACCCTGCCCACAAATACGTATTTTAGCCCAAATTTTCAACAAAAGAGCAACGCAACACTCCCGTTAGCAGAAAGAATGGCCCATGCCGTGAATAGATTAAAAGTCGTCACTTTAAACGACATAGAAAATAACATACCCCCGTGGACCTATGTACAACCGAAATTAAAGTTAGATCTTGCCAAATTTAAAAAAGAAAATGCAGATCCAAATGAATATAATGAACTATTTGGTGAAATAATTCATTCATTGCCCGAACACCTATTGATATTCACCGATGGTTCCAAATCGGATACATCAACGGCTCCCGCCTTTGTCACACCCGATTCTGCATATAAATGTAAGCTACATCACCTTTGTTCGATATACACAGCAAAAGTCGCAGAGAAGAAGTGGTTCTAACACGACTCAGGATAGGACATACGAGGCTTACGCACCTCCACCTCATAACAAAAGAAACTCTGCCCAGATGTCCTAAGTGTGATGAAAGATTGACAGTAGCTCACATCTTCGATGTTTGTACTTACTACAAGTGACGGCTACAAGACCAGGGTATACCAGCAAACATATCCACCGCATTGGGAAATGAAGAAAAGTTCTTAAATAAGGTCATTTCTTTTCTCTCGAGGGAAGGACTTCTTAAAAGCATTTAAATTTTTTTTTTTCCTACTTCTGTCTTTTTTAAATTATCTACCCTTTTCCTATTTTTTAATTAATTTATCTTTAAATTTTTCTAAATCAGATTTATCTCTCTTTCTATCTCCTATTCTGATTAATCTTCTTCTCAATCTTTATTTTTATTGCTTATTTATCTATTACCAATTATATTCTTTTAAAGCATGCTTCCAATCTAAATCACTAAAAAATTAAAATCAATAAATTTTAACAAAATAATATAGATATAATCAAGGGCGTTTATGACCAAGGGGTTTTACGCCTTCATACTAAAACAACCAACCAACCTTATGAGAGAAATAGAGATGAGAGATTTAAGTGGTGACCAATTAGAATTTTTAGGCCTTAAGATCATAATAGAAAAAGATAGAATTTTAATTAATCAAAAAGGTTTAATATCTAAAGTTCTTAATAGTTTTTGTATGTCTGACTGTAAAATTTCCAAAATTCCTATGGAGCCAAAGCTTTATTTAAAAAGAGAAGATGGTACAGTTAATTTTAAAGTACCAAACAAGGAGCTCATTGGGAGTCTCATATATATAATGTTGGGCGCTCGCCCAGATATCTGTTTTGCTGTGTTACCAAATTTGAAAGCTTTGTACCTAGACTTAACTTAGTAAGATTGTAAAATTGCGGGGGGGGGGGGTATTGAATTTCAATTCTACCTCTATGTATTATTGATGTATTGATTGATATTGCTATGGCACTGGCAGTAGTTGTATAGCCGTTGGGCCAGTTGGATGAAGCTGTATATTGTATTTTGTATTATTATGCTCTTAGTTGTCTTATAATAAAGTTGTAATACTAATGGAATGACCAAAGCTTTATTTATTACCCTATCAACACTCATTACATATGTTATCGACATATCAAATTGTAATTCGATGGAAATATAGAATTTATGTAATTACTGAGGTATTTTCCAGATGTTTAACAACCCGTTGGAAATAGAGAAAATGAAATGCAATAATATCCAGTTTTTTTTTTTGTACCATTACCTAGCCATGTGTTGCATACGGGGGCTACTCTAGAGATGTAACCAACCTATTCTAAACAAGGTTGGTAGGTCGAGAGTTATTCCGTGGGGCCTCCAAGAAATAAAAGACAACCATCCAAGGGCGGATTCGAACAGCCATCGATCCGCTCGAGCGTGCTAAAGCGAGTCGCGCTCAAACACGCTCGGCTATCCCGGCCCAAAATCCACAGTTATTTTATCGTCCTCAAACAGCTCCAGCACATCCGCAAGAGAACACAACGCCCCTGTTGTTGAAGATCAGTTTGATCCTCCCACATATCGAAGATCAGGCCACCGAACTCGACTAATCTAAGTGGCTATTAAGGTGGGAGAACTATTTGTACAGTTACCAAGTGTATTATGTTTGCAGTGACGTAACCAAAATGAAAAACATATGTTCAATTATCATTATTATAATAATTATTAAACATGTGTTAAAACGGTTTAAAAAAATGTGATAGACGCGTTTGTTTAAAAAATGTCTAGTTCCTTCGAAAATCAATACTAAAGGATTCCACCTCTTATCAAAAGCGGTTCCAATTGATCCTTTTTTGATCAGTCCTCAAAAATTGTTGAAAATGGAAGTTAAATAATGAAAAATAGAGAAAATGGAGTACTACATCCCCTACCCCCACCGACTCAACCTATAAATATGGAGCTCAACTCAACCCGGCATGCAGTAGTCTTCCAGTTGTAATACTTTACTTTGTTATTATTGTTCACTAGATTTGTTTGTGTTCAGTTTATACCTAAATAAAATGTTTTTAAAAACGGACTTCTTTGGAGATCTTATATAACTGGCGCCCTCATCAGGGACTACGAAACTGAAGCATTGTAAGACGACTCTTCGCAGCTGTGTCCAATTGACCCAGAAACCTTCAGCCTACGCCGCAGCGTATTTTTCGTAGAGAATCCTGACTTTTGGGAACTTCAGAGAAGCCCTCATCTCAAGACTACAAGACGGCCCCGACGAAGAACTTCGGAAGAAAAACAGTGAGTAGTTCAATCCTTAAACATCCTGAATTAGTCATAATGTCTGAAACTGTTAATTATACTATATCTAGGGTCGACTATGACCACATACCATCCTTTGATGGAAATCCCAATGAATTGGCATTTTTTGTAGAATTGGTCTAACTATCTGTGCAACAAACATAGTAGAAAGAGATTATAATCATACAATTCTATTCATTAAAATTAAAGCTAAATTATCGGGACCAGCTAGAAACGTTCTGTTGTCCAATAATGTTGAACATTTATTAACTCTTGTAAAGTTATTAAAGGAAAATTTTGCCGATGCTAGATCATTTGAAATATTAAAGGATGAAATATTTCAAACAAAATTTAATTTCAAAGAATCCCCCATTGATTTTATTAATAAAATACAAGGATTGAGGAATTTAGTATACACTAGGTTAAAATTGGATGGCTTAAATCAAGAAACCTTAACTCAAATCATGTTAAGGACAGATAAAGAAATAATATATCATATTTATAAATGCTTCCCCCCAACACTTAGTAATCATATAATGATCTTTGACCCAAAAAGTCTAGACGAAGTAAGGAGCATACTATATAATAAATGTTCCTTCATAATATCTCATCTAAATAATAAGAAAAACTATCCCTTCCAAAAACAACATTACCAACAACCACATTATCACCAACAAAATCATAATCAACAACAACATTACCAACAACCACATTATCACCAACAAAATCATAACCAACAAAATCACTATCAAACTCAACAATACCCAGTACAATCCAGACCCCAGAATTTTAATCATCCAAATAATCCTAATCATCCTTTTAATAAATCAAATAACTTTCAAAGACAGAACTTCCAAAGTCCTAGAAAAGACTCTAATAATACAGTCTCAATGAGAACGGTCAGTAACTTACAAAGACCGCGCCCCCAAAATTTCATTTCACCTTACGAAGTTACTCATTGTGAGGAAACACCGCAATCAAATACTAACACCAATCAATATAATGATAGAATAACTGCATTGGAAGACACTATAAAAAATTTCTCTGAAAAATTCGATCATTTTTTAGGAATAGATCGCAACGACGAAAGCCCACCGAATTGATTTTAAATTTAATTACAAAAACTCTACCCCATTTCGAAAATTACGACAAAAAAAAAATGGTTAATCGATACAGGTGCTAATGAAAATTATATACACCCAAACGCTATACCCCATCATGCACAATTAATAGAAGAACCTTTTATCATAACTACCCCTACTGGAAAGAAAAGTGGAACAAATAGTTGTTATTTAAACTTACAAAGTACATTCGGAATAAATGATACAGCAAAATTTTTCGTATTTCCTTTTTCAGAAAAATATGACATCCTATTGGGCTACATTACTATGAAAAAATTAAAAATTAGCATACACCCTGAAAATGATACGTTAATTTATCCTCTAGGTATAATTCCCTTACAATTAAGCATAGACAATAAGATATCAATAGAACAAGGTATTAATCTAATAGAGATACCTGTTAAGAATATAAAATATAATATAGAATATGGATTAGTAAATAAAGACATTCAATTAAATGATAAATGCATCCTCAAAGAAGGAATTTACAATATTAAGAATAATAAAGTATTATGTTATGTTGACTCTCCGGATGTAATGACCTTTAGTCCCGAACCGGTAGAAGTCGAAGAAGTATTAAGCATTAGTACGGAAATCCCTGATGACGTGACCAATTGTCCCGAAACATCTAGCGATTACCAATATGATAAAATAAAAAAAGAAATTCCTAATTTAATAAGAACAGACCATATGAATAATGAAGAAAAGACAAAAATAATAAACGTTTTAAGAGAATTTCCACAAATAATTAAAAAAGAAAACGATAAGTTGACCAGTACAAACCTATTAAAACATACAATTAGAACTATAGACGAAAACCCAATTTACACTAAAAATTATAGATACCCCGAAATTTTTAAAAAAGATATACAAATCGAAATCGACAAACTTTTAGAAAATAAAATAATACAACATTCAAATTCACCTTATAATAGCCCGGTTTGGGTAGTCCCAAAAAAAATGGACGCATCCGGTAAACGCAAAATTCGCATGGTAATAGATTACCGGAAATTAAACGATAAAACAATAGAAGATAAATATCCTTTACCAAATATTGAGGACCTATTTGGTAAGATTGGACGTGCTACATATTTTTCCGCCATTGATCTGGCTTCCGGATTTCATCAAATAGAAATGGACGAAGCTTCTATTCCAAAGACAGCCTTTTCAAACGAAACAGGACATTACGAATTTTTAAGGATGCCCTTTGGTCTAAAAAACGCTCCCCCTACTTTTCAAAGAGCGATGAACATAATTTCCTCAAGAATACCAAACGTTTTAGTCTACATGGACGACATTATTATCTTTTCAGACAACTTAGACGAACATATTAAACACCTTAAAACAGTTTTTGAAAAATTAAAAAACCACAACCTTAAGATTCAACTAGACAAAACTGAATTTTGCAAAAAAGAATTACTCTATTTGGGACACATAATTTCTGATAAAGGTATACAACCCAATCCTACAAAATTAAAAGCTATCGCTGAATTTCCTATACCTAAGACTCAGAAACAGATCAAACAATTTTTAGGACTTACAGGATATTACCGTAAAATGATTAAAAATTATGCTAAAATAGCGCAACCCTTAACTTCGGCACTACGAAAGGACAAAGAAATAAAACTAACGGACGAATATAAAAACGCGTTTGAACATCTCAAGACTCTACTACAAAACAGCCCTATCCTTCAACTACCAAATTTTGAAAAACCATTTACCTTAACTACAGATTCGTCTAATTTTGCTATTGGGGCCGTGTTATCCCAAAACATTGACAACAAAGATTTGCCCATTTCCTTCGCATCGAGAACACTTAACAAACAGGAAGAAAATTACTCAACCATCGAAAAAGAGCTATTAGCTATTGTCTGGGCTTGTAGACATTTCAGACCTTACTTATATGGACGCAAATTTACCATACAAACGGACCATAAACCACTACAATGGTTACACAACTTAAAAGAACCAAATTCCAAACTTATCAGATGGAAACTTCAATTAGCAGACTTTGATTTTGATGTAAAATATTTACAAGGTAAAAGCAATTATGTTGCAGATGCATTATCAAGAAACCCGGTTATTGAAACAAATATACACTCGATAAATACAGATCCACATCCCAATGATGTGATTAATGAATTTCTAGCCGCGCCGTCCCCGGAACATACTGACGAAACAATAGACGACTTAGCGAGAGCCTTTAATATTCCGTTAGAAGAAGACTTAGAAAGTCTACAGACACAACACTCACAAGACTCTTCTAATGAACAAATCTTTATAGTTGACGATAAAAACAAATCAATAAATATAGAAAAATTTCAAATTATAATTCAGAGAGGAAACCCAGAAATACAGAAACCAATCGAGACCTTATTTAATAAAACGCGATATTATTGGTACACTCGTTATCCCTTCTCTACAGATTTAGAAGAAAACTGTATAGAATATCTTCAACCTAACAAAACTTATGGAGTTTTATGTTCGCCAGAAATTGAAAATAACATAGATGAACAAATATATGATCAAATATTTAATCACTTTGCGGAAATAATTAAAACAAATTATACTAATATCAAAATCAAACGTTATTACTCTAAAAAACTTGACGTACTAACCACTGAAGAACAAGAGGAGATAATATTAAACAAACACATAGGCAAAACAATGCATCGAGGCATACATGAAACGTATCAAGCATTAATTAAACTTTACTACTGGCCCCGCATGTTAGAAACAATAACAAAAGTTATTAATAATTGCGCCTCATGTAAATCTGTCAAATACGATAGAAAGCCAATTAGACAAGTCTACGAAATCACTCCTACTCCCCTAAAACCTTTTGAAAAATTACAAGCAGACGTACTTCATTATGACGGAAAAACTATATTCACTATGATTGATTGTTTCTCTAAAAAATTATTTAGTAATATCATAAGAACCACTTAATGAAATTCTAAATTCTTTAGAAATATACTTGAGTACATTCCCCTGCCCTAAAATAATGCAATTTGATAACTGCTACGTTCCTGGTCTCCCGCTTTTCTAGGGCGGGTGGGGGTTACCAGGAACGGCTTATATCTAATTAATATTGTAATTAATGAACTTAATTCGCCTTAATGTAAATTGGATACTTTTCCAAAGGTGACGAGTTTACCAATTCTATTTTGATTAATAAACCTGTGGCATAGGGTAAATGATAGTAAATAAACAAATCTAAATTGAACTATATCTTTAATTTTATTGACCAATTAAGTAAATCATTTATACCCCCTTTAATATATCATATAAACATATTTTACTAGCACAAATTAGTTAATGGATGCTGACTGGCCATTTAACATTATTTAAATAAATACTAACCACACAATATTACAATTAGTACTGTATATGTATTAACCTTATCTGGTGGGCACTCTCTGGTGTTGTCTCTGGCCTATCTGCTGGATCAGTCCCTGCCATCTCTGACGCTCTCTCAGACTCAGCACAGCATCCCATCTCGGTCTCTCTCGGAAATCTGGACTCTGCCGCTCCTGCCTATCTGGTCCTCTGCCCTTCTCGTTCAACTCTCGCCCTCTTGGCACACTCCCCCGACCTCTGTCCACCTCCGAACTCACTCTCCACCCGAACTCCCCGAGCCTCCTTCTTCACCGTATAAGTCCTCTTTCCCCCACTCTCTTCAGACTTCTTCTGATTGGCTGGCTGGTTGGTTCCAGACTTCGTCGGATTGGCTGGCTGCCTAAAATTTCCCTTCCTTTCTATATTAAACGTGTTTCCCAGCGGCCTCTTTGCCGGGGCAAAACCAGGGTTTATGGCTACAAATTTCTCTAGCAATCTTCTTAGGTATTTCCCTAGGTGTTTTTCGGCAGCATTGTCGGTCCTAAGCTTTGCTTATTTTGAATTTCTAACAGAAGGTTTATTGCCCCAATACTTACAAGGGGTATTTCTAAGACCTACCCGCCTTCAGGTAAAACTGACCACCGGGTTGCCCATATACAGTACTTTACAAATTTTGATATTAAATTATTAATTCAATTTACTTTTCCTATCATGGCAGCATCCACAATACATAGCATAACGGACCAGAATTCAAAAATGGACTTATCGAAAACTTTCTGAAATATAACGATATCGACGCGCATTTTACTACACCCAACCATTCTGATTCAAATGGATTAATAAACAAAGCACATTCAACGTTGATTGAAATAATGAATGTTATAAAAATTGAAAAAGAATGCTCACATTACAAATTACTGAGACTAGGATTGATAGCTTACAACAACTCAATAATAACTAATTTAAAACTGACCCCAAACGAAATCACGTTCGGAGTTCAATCAAACCAACAAACACAGGACTTAATTCTAGAACAAAAAGTAAAAGAATATCATGATGAAAAACAATTGATCAATAAAGCAATTAGAGAAATTATTGAAAAAGAAAAAGAAAACAGAACTAACAAACTTAAGGAAACGAGAGAACAGATAATAATACCAGATGGAGAGGTTTATGTTAAAGACAAACAATACGGAAAAGCTAGACCAAAATACAAAAGAGGAAATTATTCAAATAAAACGAAGTTAGTAACTATAAATAGAAAGTCATTTAAACTACATCCTAATCTTATCAAGAGACCGAGACGATACGTAAATAAAGACATTGCATTTGTTGTAGATGAAACCTAAACTCTTCATCATCATTTCCTTACCACTCGTCCTTATGATGACAAAGCAAACTTTCTCCGTCACAACAACTGACTTGACACAAGGACCCGTTGTTATTCCAGTGAAGCTATCCGACTCCTACATTGTTAGTAAACATTACACTTTTGTACACATAGTCACCATTGAATCATTAGATATAGAATTGCACACTATCTTCTCCATAATAAACAACACGTACTCAGTAAACAAAACCCACTACGCAAAATCTCTTCTTAAATACTATCAATATATTAAAAATAAGATGGACCACTTAATTATCAATCATCATAGACCCAAAAGAGGATTATTTAACGCGGTGGGGAAAACCATTTCGTATTTAACCGGAAACCTTGACATAGACGACAAGGAATATTATGATAAAGCCTAGAATCTTTACAAAACACTTATAATGTATCATTCATTACAAAAGATATTGAGGCACTTTGGCAATTAAGTCAAGTTCATTGTTCAATTAAAAATAATGTAATCTTTTATTTTGTTAAGATACCACTTCAGACATCACCTATAGAAACTTATTTCTTACTGTCTTACCCAGTAAATAAAGATAATACTTTAAGAACTATTCATGTATACCCCCCATTAATTCTAAAAACCCCACATGAACTACTCACTGCAACTTGTAAAGATATTAAAGACACTTTATATTGTAACAACCAAACTATTGTAAATAACCCTTGTATTCAACAAATAATTTCTAATACTAACCTTTTAGATTGTAAGACCATTATAACTAGTACTAAACCCTTTATAATATATTATTCTGTATCATTGTACTAACTTTCATTATTATCTTTATTTTATATCCCTATAAGATACTTCAAAAATATTGTCTTGAAAAACAAGAACCACCAACAGAAGAAGTACCACCAGTCACAGGATTAGCCCAATCTACCACACATACTATATATCCTGGCCTACCCTATATGTTTTCGCAGGAGCATCAAACTTAAGGAGGGAGGAGTTAAATAATGAAAAATATAGAAAATGGAGTACTACATCCCCACCACCGTATTATATTCAATAAATAATAAATATTATATTCTTGTTTTGTATATTCAATAAATAACTTTATACAAAACAAGCCTAGTTGTCTCTATAATTACATTAATGATGTATTTAATTAAATATAACTTGGGTTACAACAATTAATGAAAGAATCTATGTGTTCCTCCTCAAGTTGCATTGTTTTAGGAAATATTCTCGTTAAATACATATTTACGTCTTGAGCTCCAATTTTTTTTTAAAACTCAGTCATATTTGTTGCCTCGTTTGTCTGCCACAAATGTTTTCAAACCTGTGTTATATTTTTTGCAATCTGCTTCATTCAGCCTGAAAGATTTCTCATATCCCAATCATCTTGTTCGTCTTCCTCCTTTCTCTTCAATTAGACACAACTCTAAAATGTTCACACTGTCTAATACATCTCGGAAAATCTGATGGATCCTTGAATTTAAGAGCCTCACGAGAGGATATGTTTGGCAGCAGTGGGTTTTCAAGTCTGCCGGCCTTTTATAGCGCATGCAATTGTACAATTTTCGCAACAGGACGCTTGTAAATTCCGGAAGCTGTCTTGATTGACACAACTCTATCAATTCCATCATCGCCAGGATGCACGGCTACTATTCTGGCTAACGGCCATGTACGCTGAGGGCAATTGGGATCCTTTAAAATGACTAGGTCTCCCTGCTTAAGGTTTCTCTCCTGCTTGTTCCACTTCTTCCGCTGGTGTAAATGGTTTAGATATTCATTTCTCCACCTGATCCAAAAGTGCTGTGACTTTTGCTTAATCATGCTCTATACTTTGAGAGGTGCAACGTTTTCACCAGTCAAATCTTCTTCAGGAGCTGCTGTTAGAGGTCTTCCGATTAAGAAGTGCCCAGGTTTAAGGCTTCGAGGCAATCAGGGTCAGCATTGGTAGGCACCAAAGGGCGAGAGTTCAGTACTGCCTCAATTCTGCTAAATAGGGTACTTAACTCTTCAAAGGTAAGAGGAGTCTCGCCAATGATCCAATACATCAATGTCTTTGCAGCCTTGATTCCTGCTTCCCAAATGCCACCAAAATGGGGCGCTGACGGTGGTGTGAAGGACTCAATGGATTTTTTCCTCAAGACGGTCGGAGATTCTCTCTTGTAAAGATTGGGCTCTATACCACTGTTGAATTTCCTAGAAGACCCCACGAAATTTGTTCCGCAGTAAAGGCGTACAGGTTTTCCTCTGCGGGCGATGAACCGGTCAAGTGCTGCGAGGAACGCTTCTGTTTCTAAGATGACACTAATTCCAAGTGTACAGCCTTAATGGACATACAAACGACAAGGCTGAGGTGTCCTTGCCTTGCCCTGTCGCAGCTTTACGGATTCCTTGATTATGAAAGGGCCACCAAAGTCGACACCGACGTGTTGAAATATCAGCCTCTCAGGGAGCCTGAATGCAGGTAGGTTACCCATCAATGGAGGAGTAGGTACTTTATTGGCCTTGAAGACCCGTTTGCGGTATCAGTGTCCTGGCTGAAACAATCCAATATTGGGACTGCAATGCTGATGGTCCCAGATGAAGGTGAACTCGATGGAAGTAGTCAACTAGGAGCTTGGAGAAATGGTTTCTACCTGGAATGATGATTGGATGCTTGGTACCATAGTCCAGGTTCGAATTTCGCGCCCACCCTGAGCAACCCGTCCTCATCTATGAACGGACGAAGACGTTTCAAGACGTTGGTTTGCACTAATTTAATGCAGCCTTTAGTGACTCCTTTTAACTCCTTCAGGTCTATTCTTCCAGTTGGTACATCTGGGTACCTTCTGCATTTACTAATAAATCGCCAAATGAAGCACGCGCTGCCATTTTATGCCATAAGTAATTGATGCCATTTTAAAAATGTCTCAGGTGGGCCGATATCATCCCACCAACACTTGGAGATCCACAGATCCTGTAATATTGTCTTAGCGTAAAATACCACAGGAGACAAAAATTCCAATGGGTCATAAATTCTAGCTATTGCAGACGAAATGGCTCGCTTAGAAGGATGCCAAGAAGGAGTGGTGATTTCGTAGGAAAAGTAGACTTGATGAGGAAACCAATGCATGCCGAGAAGCTTAATCTTAGGCTCGTCATCAGCGGAGAGGCAGACTGCTTCATGTGCTCCCTCGGACCCTTTTACAAACTTCAGGAGCTCCGGACTGTTGCCCGCCCATTTTCCTAATTCGAAACAACCCTTACTTAATTTGATATAATATGATAATATAATATGAGCTCTGATGCTAGCTTCTTGGCATCATCTTCGGTGGTAGCACCTGTAGCGACATCGTCCACATTTATGTCTTCGAGCTATGCTCTCGATCCCAGAGGATCGATAGGCTTCTCCTTCATCCCGTACCAATTGGATGATTGTCCTTTTGTTACGTAGAAATCCCGAAGAATTCCTAATAACGAAGAGTTGCTCGTAAGTTCAGTGGAGAAGGGTGGGTTGCAGGTTAACATGTGGGCAATGCGACTCGTGAAGGGGATTCCCAAGGAAAGAAAAAAGCAAAACCCCAAGCCAGCCAAAACAAATTATAGATATAGGAAATCAAGACCAATATTACTATGATTTGGCCAATAAACAAAATTATCACGATAAGTGTCATAGACTAAAAATTATCAGCAGCAGAAAGAAAAAACAATCTAATTTATTTGGACGCCACGCTATTTATACTAATAATAAAAAAAAATAACTTGATGTATAAGACAAGGCTTGAGAAAAATAGCGAAATCTCAGGCTGAAAATAAAACATATAATAAAATCTGATTCATTAATTGTTAACTTCTATTAAAAATTAAATTATAATTTTTCAGAAATGAAAATGAAACTTTATTAATATGAAATGGAATATATTAATATATGGAAACGAAAAATAGTAAGAAAAAAAAATTAAAATGAACAAACTACCTTTTTTTTTACGAATGATAAATTAATAATTGTATTAAAACGTAATATTTGTGACGGAAATGTCAATTATTAATTCTAAGGAAACTAATAATTTACAAGGAAAAAAAAATATATACATATATAACAAAAAAAGATTTGTGATTGTCCGGATTCGATCCCAGAACATTAGAGTTACAAGGCACTCACCTTAACCAACAGCTGTAGTCACTTCTTAAAAAGTGGCCTCTTTACCTAATTGTCCAGAGGGTGAGTTTAGAGAAATATTAACAATAATACTCTCATAAATATTAGTTACATCTAAATCTAATTACCTACCAAGATAACTGTCCTTTGTATTGTTGGTGATTAGATTTAAAAAAAGAAACAATTCTTAATAATTATAAATCTACTATTTGAACCAAAAAAAAAAATAAAAAAAAATTATGTACTCAAAAAGAAATGTAAATAAAAAATCATGATGTAACCAAAAAAAAAAAAAAAAAAAAAAGAAAAAGCAGGATAAGAAACAAATTATATCACAAATTAATACTTATTTAATGAAACTAAATTATTAACTCTACAGAAATACATAAAAAAAAAAAAAAAAGAATTAATATATATATACATTTATTCCGACTCGGAATTGTACAATAGAAAAGAATAAAATATATTTTTACAATAAAGAAAATAAATGAACCTAAGCAGGCCTGCATCTTATGAAGTTTAAATCAAACATTTTATTCTAATTTAATCATAATAGTCATATCTTTAAAGGTTTATTAAACTAAAAAAAAAAACACAAGAAAAATTCAGCTGGACGGATTTATCTTTCAGAGCCTGCTGACTGGAATAATTAATAAAATTAATGGCACCTGAGTCTCTTGACATTGCCCCTCGGCATTTCGACCAGTTGCTAATTGCAGTCCAGTGATGGATTTTCTTGGCCGCCTCCGTCCGTGTTTTTCGCTAGACGGCAGAATCCCTCGATTCTCCCGTACGTCAGTCGGCACAAAAAAAAAAGAATCTGAAACACATTTACGGCACCACCAGCTCGGGCTCCAATCCCGTACACTCTGCCCCTGTTTATCTGGAGTCTATCTTGATCCTCTGTTGTTCACTGCCACTCGTCAAAATAAACTTATTCTACGTTTAAAATACTACTGAGGATACATATAATTAAATTTAGTTTATTGTTAAATTACATTAATTTGCTTACCAACTAATAGCTAAAAAAAAATAAATAAATAAAAAAAAATAAAAATACTGATTTAAAATAAAACTAAATACATCCATACAAAAAACATAGCACCCAATTGGACAAATTGTATTACCTAAATAAATTTAAACCTCCTTAAGTTATAATTTATACTATCTATTTTCTTTTAAATAAAAAAAAATACACACATATATATATATATATATATATATATATATATATATATATATATATATATATTTATATATATATTACTGTTTCCTAAAAAAAAAATAAAAAATAAAAAATTGCCGTCACACTTTGAGCTTGAAATGGTGCCGAACTTGTGCCATCTGTGACAGTGCACAGTTCAAACTGCTGGACTGCATCCTTAGGATCGAAGCGCCAAATTATGTACTGGCTGGTAGACTCCCTGTGGATCTTGAACTTAGACAACTGCAGTACCCAAAAGAACTTCTCCCTGCCCTGATAAACTTCCTAATGAGAGACCGCTACCTTCCTGAGTCGAAGGGCTAGTTTCCTGTGCCTGAGTTGGATGTAGCCACGAGTGGTTACCACCATTACAAATCGAACATCGTCGTAGAGAGCTGCATTGGCTTGTATGATGTTTGCTTGAAAGGCAATTGTGACACCCCGACCAGTTCTTTAGTAGATTGATCTTCTCAGTGGGAGATGAATTTCTAAATTGTCTGCATTGATATAAAGTGTATGCCATGTTGCATATAGGACATAAAATGGCGGGAGCTCTCTCGTTAACATCTGATTTATGCTGGCTTCTCGAAGTGCGATTCTGTGCTGAACCATGTCGATCCTCGTTACCGCTAAGTAACGAATGCCTAGCTTGATTGAAGAAACGTAAAGCAGGAGCTTGAGGATGATTATTATTATTTCTGTTTATATGTGGTTGCTCTGGATCAACATCTTGGATATCTAGAGATTTCCATTCAGACTTATTCCATATGTAGGGAATTCCACCTCAGAAAACTTCTTTTCAAACGAGATCCTGGTTGAAGAATATAAACAACAAAGAACCAAATAAGAGAGAAGGAAATCTCCTAAATCTGGGATACCTAAATGTTTGAATGAATCAATGGCTTCAATCACAGAGGTTAGCAGGGCTTTTAGTGAAGAAGAGGAAGGCTTTCCTGTAAGAGGTTTAAATTCAATTATTTGCTTCAAGTATGAATAAGCAAGCTTTCTTTTGTTGTTATAATGATCAGTTAATAACTTCCAGGCTTGAGCATAACTATTTTCTGTCAAAGTGACATTAGAAATGAATGATCGAGCAGGTCCATGTTAACATGATACGAGGAAAAGAAATTTTTCCATATAAGAGAGAGTCCATATAAGAGATATTGGAATGAGAGATTTATAAGTGTCTCTAAATAACGGCCATTCTTGAGAATTTCCTCCAAACTGTGGTAGGTTAATTTGTGGAAGTCAAGCTCGTACCAGGCGGCTTTCATTTTTTGCTGTAGAAGAAGCGCTGGCGGGTACGGTCATGCTCTGAGCAGTAGAGGGAGTGGGGTTCATGTGATCTTCATAGATGGCACATGCTACGTTATAATATCGTTCAATTGTGGACATGAGAGCTTCATCGTTATTAGCAGGAAAAACTGTCGATGCGCCTTTATCACATCCTAATGCAAGAATACTATCCCATGTTTCTGTAAAACTGTCATAATGTGCATCTAACTTTCTAAACAATCCCTTAAACAAGGATAATTGAGACGGGTCGGTTGAAATGGCTCTTGCTCCAAAATAGCCTTTATTTTGTTTTCAGATGACTTGAGTTTTTCCTTAAGACTATCAAACTGTTTGGTCAAGAGATTCCATGATGAGGGAATATTCGAAATTGAATGAAAAAAGACAAGTGAGAAATAGACCAAAATTAGGGATGAGCCAAAAGAAAACAAACCAACTAAAACCCTTATCAAATTTAAGGAATGAAAGTTGTTCACAACTGGTTACAAAAAAAAAAATAAAAAAAAATATATATCTGTTAAATATATTAATATAAGTTAAATATATGTTATTATAATTATTTAATACAAAGTGGGATAATGACCTGGGACTCTGGAGAAGAAAGACTAAAGAAGAGATTATAGGGGAAACCCAACAATCGATAGCGCACGATATGAAAGCTAAGAGGTTAAAATGGGCGGGAAACGTGGCAAGAAGCAACCCATCAGGCTCCCTCAACATAATGATGAATGCAACAGTGGTCGGTACCAGCCGTGAGGGAGACCCAGAACGAGATGGGCTGCCACTTCTAATTGCCACTTCTCAAATGAACAGAACGGCTTTAATTATGAACAATGGTCTATGATTAAAGGCGTACTCCGCATGCGTGGGCTCAACGAGTTTTATGAGTTGACTGAATATTTTTACTCCTCTTTATGTTTTCTTTATTTTTATCATATCTCATATTTAGCCATTTCTTATTTTTAGGCGTAACGAGAGACAGTTCATTTCTCCATATAAACAAAAGCAAAGGTACTTTATAGGAAACAAACAAACAAAAAAGGCCCCCCCAAAAAAAAGCCCCCTCAGAACATTTTAATAATGATAAAGCTTACCTGATATTAAAGAACGCCTAATTTTCATTAAACATGCTACGTTATAATATCGTTCAATTGTGGACATGAGAGCTTCATCGTTATTAGCAGCACGAATTTGATAAAAATCGTTAAAGCCGTTTTTGAGATCTTCGAAAAAAAGGTAAAAATTGGGAAAAAAAATATGAAATAAAGTGCCCGCTCCGTTTGACCAATTTTGATGAAATGTTGGCTATCACATCTTTATCATATAAATACATCAAATACCCAGTTTGATCGTTAAAGCCTTTTTTTAGAAATTAAAAAAAAAACATGATACAAAAAAATGATACGTGAAAATGATACAAAATTTATTAAGTAAAGTCCCCCCTCCGTTTGATAAATTTTGATGAAATTTTTACAGTCATATCTCGGGCATATAAATAGATCAAATACTCAGTTTGATCAAAACCGTTAAAACTGGTTTTGAGTAAATAAGAAAAAAAACTTTAAATGTTATTAAATATAGTACCCTCTCCCTTTGAGCAATTTTGATGAACTTTGTGCTGCCACATCGCGGGCATATACATACACTAAATACCCAATTTCAGGTTCGCACGGTTTATAGTTTTTGAGCTAGTCTGGAACGTGTATTTCCGTTGAAAACCAGAAGTCGAAATTTTTTACGATCGCAATACTTCCACTTACTATATATTTCATATATAGGTAAGTGAAAGTAAAAATAAGAGTTACTAATGTTATCATAAATTAGTGTTAATGAAATAGTATTTAAAAGTGGGGGACTGATACCGAGTATTATTAAATTTTCCCCTCGCTCCGGGTTTTGAACTTGCCATCTTTCGGTTCACAATCATATGTTGCCATGGGCAACGCGTATTTTTTAACGCGTTTGCCCACATGGCCATCCCGACACCCAACTTTATGATGGTCATCCGTTGTTTAAAAAAAATGGCTGTATTTAAGTAGTGGACAGAAAAAAATGGATGGTCATACAATACAATATCGGGTGTTTTTCTCCCGCTCGAGTGTACTCGGAGACTAATTGTATCTAAATGCTTTCGTTGCTTCCTACTTCTAAAGCTCATTGATACGTTTCGAACGGTCTATCATTTTGTCAAAAATTTGCTATATTTAAGTAGTAAACGAGAAAAAAATAGATAGCCTCTCAAATTCTGATGTCATTATCCCGCCTCTACGGAATTGGAAAGTAATTGTATCTAAAATTTTTCGCTGCTTATTACTTATAGAACTCGTTGGAGCGTTTCCAACGGTCTATCGTTTTGTCGGAAAGCAGCAGTATTTAAGTAGTAATCGAGGAAAAACTGAATGGTCATAAACATCAGGAGTCACTGTCCCGTCTGTCACTACCCGAAACTAATTGCATCTATATTTTCTCGTTGCTTTATACATATAGATGTCGTTGAGACGTTTCCGATGGTCTTATTATTTATTTCAAAAGCATCTGTATTTAAGTAGTAACCGAGAAAAAACTGGATGGTCATAACAAATTTTGTAATGGCTGATAGATGGCTTAGTATTTTTGTCAGCTATATTTAAAAAAAAATTAAAACAAAAAACTCAAGAAAAAATATATTTAAACGAACTCTCAGCACATTTCTTTTCCCGTCTTCCGATTTTTTTTTTATAAATAATAAATGAACCCTGCTCTTGTATAACCTTGCATTGGAGTTCAACCAGTGCTATGCAAAGAGCATTCCTAAATATTTTCTTGACGTTATTTCGGCATTTTCAATTTCAAGAATTCCAAGTTCAGATTCGCCCTTTCTTGGAAAATGACCCACATATACAAAATAATGAAAACGAAAAATACAACATTAAATTAAATTAAACTTCTAAAGAAATAATTTAGAACTCCTAACATTAATTAAAATAAATTGAACTCTTGTAAATTGTGAGAAAGAAAATATAATAAAAAATCTGGTGTGATGCGCGCAACACACAACTTTCACTTACGAACTTATTAGATTAGAAATTGACATGTTTATTATTGCCATTTCTATAAGTAATATAAAAAAGATGACTTGATTTCGATTAACAAAGATTAATTTAATCAAAATCATTAAAGCCGTTTTTGAGGTATTTGAAAAAATGTAAAAATTCGAAAAAAGTTATGAAATAAAGAGCCCCCTGCATTTGACTAATTTTGATGAAATGTTGTCTGTCACATTGTGAGCATATACATACACCAAATGTGCAGTCTGATCAAAATCATTTCGGCCATTGTTGAGTAAATAAAAAAAACACGTGAACATAAGAAAAAGTTTATTAAATAAAATACCCTTTCCGTTTCACCAATTTTGATGAAATTTCGGCTGTCGCATCGCGGGCATATGCATACATCAAATACCCAGTTTATCAAAATCATTAAAGCCGTGTTTGATTAAATAAAAAAAAAACATGTGAAAGTGAGACAAAATTTATTAAGTAAAGTGCACCCTCCAATTGATAAATTTTGAAGAAATTTTGACTGTCACATCGGGGGCATATACATACACCAAATACCGAGTTTAATCGAAATCGTTAGAGCCGTTTTTGAGAAAATTAAGAAAAACCTAAAAATTAGACAAAATTGTTTAAATAAAGTACCCCCTCCGTTTTACCAATTTTGATGAAACTTTTGTTGTCCATCGCGGGCTTACACATACACCAAATACCCAATTTCAGGTCTGTGCGGCTTATAGTTTTTGAGATATTCTGTTCACACAAACACACAAGGGCGTACCCAGGATCAAAACTAGGGGGGGGGGGGGCAAGCTAAAAACTAGGGGGGGGGGGCAAGCTATGGTCGTTCAGACTGTAACACCTTACCGCGGAAAAGGTGAATGAAATCAAAATTATGTAAAATTATAGCAGTGCTTTATCAACTAAGTTATTACAATTATTTGCTTGAAAAAATGTATTCTATTATTGCTTCCAGTCTTAAAAGCCTAAAAAATTATTGCATCCAGCCTTCCAGGGGGGGGGGAAGCTGCCCCCCCCGCCCCCCGCTGGGTACGCCCATGCACACACACAGACCATTTCGCGGGACTTGGTTAATTGGACTCAGGGGACCCCAAAACGTGTATTTCCGTTGAAAAACGGAAGTCGAAATTTTTCACGATCGCAATACTTTCCCTTACTATTTATTACATATATAGGTAAGTGAAAGTAAAATTAATATTTGCGATTACAAAAGGGTTATTATTTAAAGTTATTATTTATTGCCTGTGTTTGAATAAAATATTAAATAACTAATTTTGAATAATGATATAGACATTCATCTTCAGTGACTGAATAAATTACTTTATGTTACAAGTTAAGTACGTTTGTGGAATTGTTTCAGTACCAATGATTAATTTGATGATTAAATGTTCATCGTTACACATTCGGTGTGAGATGTGTTGCCTGAAGAATGACCCAAATATGGGCATAAATTGTGATCTCTTCACGTGAAGAATAAAACGACCGTACTCCACCAATGCAAATGCCATACTACTCTGGCATTAGATAACGATGCGTGTCTAATTGCTACTTTAAAAACACGGCATCTAACATTGTAAATACCTATATGTGTAGGCAACGTACGGTCGTAAATATATCCAAATAGAATTTAAATTAAAATATAATTAAAACTTGTTTTCAGAAAATAAAAATATAGTTTAAAAATCTAAAGTTAATATGTTGGCCACAACAATAGGTGTCGTTGAATCTTTTTTTTTAATGAACAGTATTTGTTCAGAACACAAAATAACACATACTAACTGTCATAGAATTCAACTGTCGTTCTCTATCGATCTCATGGAATATATCGATGTTTCTCCAATAGAGGTGGTATAATATTACTGTTATAAATTTCCAAATGTAGTAATTTTATCAAAGAAACAAACATGGTTAGAGGAGATAAGATACTAGCATCATAATATTACTATATTATACTCGGTTATAAAAAGCTCCGGTGTGAACTTCTTAAGGTTCCTTTTGTATTGCCTTATCTAGCGTGAGTGCATCCAACCATGTTAGCAACACATTGTGCTTAAATATTCTTAATTTTCACCTGTTATAAATAAAGGGTACTCAGTTTTTAAATAATTTTTTTTTTTAAATATAAACACTCTAGGGCATATAAGGAAAGAGTGACGTAAATCGGAGGTATTAAAACATATAAAACAGCGCGGAAATTGAAACAAGGCAATGTGATCAAAATGGTTGATTAGTTATTTCAAAAGAAGTTCAATTTCTGAAGTGACGGGTTGGTCCCAATCAAGCTTGGCCAGCCAAATTTTTTTATATTATGATTTTAAAGGAAATGGTAAATGGTGACATAAATCCAATTGGATAAAAAATCCTGGTGATAAAGAAGAGCATGTTGCGCTTGGTGCATGATGATTGAAAGGGCTGAACTCTAAAAACGAAGCAGTAGTGGTATGGTTCCAAGCTCAAGCCCAAGATGTTAAGGGACTTGCCCTCATCATTGAAAATTACAGTGGATTCCAAATAGTCTAATAATAGATGGCTTGAAGACCATTTGCGTAATTCAAAACCGCCAGATGAAAGTAGTTGCTTGAGCTGCTCTTGTAAGGCGATAGCAGAGTGAATGTCATCTGCGCCTGTAATGATATCGTCAATGTAAGTCTGCTTTAATAGTGCTTTAGAAGCCAAAGGAAAAAAATGTCCTTCATCTCGGACCAGCTGATATAGAACGCGCACCGCCAAAAAAGCTGAGGGAGCTACACCGTGAGTGACAATTTTAAGCTCGGCTTCTTGCAAGGTAGCAGCAGGATCAGGTTTCCAATAAATGTGTTGATCTTGCTCATGAAATAGAACTTGCCGATACATTTGCGAATGCCACAACATAAGGCGATTCGGGGGAATCTAAAGTTAAATAGTGTATGGGAAATATCCAGCTGTAATTTGGGTCCTTTGATAAAGCGATCATTGAGCAAAAATCCAGTTGCGTCGGGGCTAGACGCATTGAAAACAACAAGTATTTTGCTTCCTTGATTGTAAGCTTCGTGAAAATTTGATGAGGAATCATAGATATAGAATGCTAGGCCTCAAAGTCTCGTATAAGTCACACACCTATAAATAACAAAGCAATTTACATGGAAGGTTTAAAATTAGTGTGTAATAACGGAATGTTCACCTATGACCTCTATATGCAATTGTTCTACCTGTGGGAGGCGTTTTGAGCATAAACGTGAGAGGCATTGTGATGAACAAACTGTTGAAATGGGGATGTAAAGAACTGAATTTAAAACCCAAACTACTAATTAAATATGTAGATTCTATAAATTTATTGAAAATTGCAATTTACATGTGAAATAGAGAAAAATAATTGCATTAGGTTTCTAGATATGTTGATAATAAAATGCAACGGCCGACAAACATTTAAATGGACTAGGAAAGAAGACTGCAGCAACAGAATTTTAAATTACTTGTCCTGCCATCCATTAAATCAAAAATTAAATGTAATGAGTAATATGATGAATAAAGCCATAAAACTGACTGACAGTATATATCTAAAAGAAGTTAAACATCAAATTTTTGATATTCTGAATAAAAACCTGTATCCCAAGAAATTAGTTTCGTGCACATGGTACAAAATCATGAATGAAATAAATAAACCAAAGATGCCTAATAACAATAGTAATGATGGTCCCCCCCCCCTGGTTCGGTACAGAACGCTAACCTATTAAAAGCATTTATATGAATCCCTAAAACAAAGCTTCATAGAATATGACATCAATGAAATAAAAATCACTTACAAACCCTGCAATAAACTTAAATCAAATACTTACCCCGATCAAAGATAAAATTGCAACTAGTCTTAATTCTAACCTGATTCTTAAAATTAATTGCCTGGATTGCCAAAATGCATATATTGGCATGACTACTCAAAATCTCTGTAATAGAATCTATCAGCACAAAAATTCATGCACAGAATACAAAAATAAAAATAAAGGAATAAAATAACCCAAAACTGCCCTAGCTAGCTAGACACACTTCCGAGCATAAGCATAGCTTCGATTATGACAAAACTATAATTTTGCATAAAGAAAATTCTGAGCAAAAATTAAAATATCTTGAAGCACTATATATAGCTGCAAACATTAATAAGGTTGTCAATTTTAAAACTGATGCAAGAAATCTTAACAATTTTTTTGCTGAAACTATTAACATTTTAAACCAATAGTGAATTATTTATTATAGATTTGCCTTTACTTTTCATATGTTGTATATATAAATATATTTATAATTCTAGTGCATGATGTTATGTTTGTATGGGTGTGAGTGTGTATGTATTTTTTTTTTAGAATAATAAATTATTTTTATTGAAAAGAAATAATACAATCTGCCACACTCTAGGGCATTTGGTATTAGTGATGTAAGAATACATTCATACAAAATAACTAAAGCATAACCAAATATGGAAATAAAAAGGAGAAAATAAAAAATAAATAACTTAAAAAAGAAAAAGAAAACACATTCACACTTATGTACAATATTTACATTCAGCCAAGGGATCTCCGAGACGAGTCCTACCTCATACTCCTACTCATACATGTGGGAGGCAAGGCAGGTCTCTATGAGATCCCAGCGCTTCTCGCCCTGCCGCATCACCGGTATTAAGAGCCGGTGGAGACAGGGCGGGAGCACTTGCGCTACATTCGCTCAGGGCTTGAGTGGAGAAGCTGGCCATTGCCAGGACTCCATAAATCTATTTACAAAAGGTCTCGAGGCCACTGCCATTTCAACCGTCGAGGAGGATTATAGGGGTGGTTGGAGTTGGAGAGGGATGGCGCTAGGGGATTGGGATGGTGGGTAAGGTTCTGGTGAAACTTTGAGAATTTGGTTGGGATGACGTCGAGGACAAATGGGATGTTAAGGTCATGATGTAGGGTTTTGTTTGAAACGTAGTAGGGAGCATTAACTATGGTACGAAGGACTTTAGACTGAAAGGATTGGATACGTTTGATGTTCGAAATTTTTGCTGTCCCCCACAGTTCAAGTCCGTAAGTCCAGATGGGTTTCAGCACGGCTTTGTAATCAATAGTTTGTTGTTGGTTGAGAGATGGGAAGTCCTACTTAGTAAACAATATAGTTGACTGAATCTTCTGTTAAGTTCCTGTCTTTTAAGTCTGGTATGTGGGTTCCAGGTGAGTCTTTTGTCCAGGATGAAACCCAGGTACCGCACTGTGTCAGCTTTGGGTAAAGGGATATTGTTAAATAGGACCGGTGGACAGGAGCTGCGGCGGAGAGTGAAGGTCACGTGTTTGCATTTTGATTCGATGACTTTTATCCGCCAGCAGTTGCACCATTGCTCGATAAGGGAGAGATGTCTTTGGAGATTGGATGAGGCTTCTACGGGATCGGGATGGGATGAAAGAACGACTGTGTCATCTGCAAATGTGGCTAAGAGTGTGTCGGGGGTGGTAGGAATATCGGCAGTGAATATAATATAGAGAACAGGACCCAAGACACTGCCTTGGGGGACTCCTGCCTTAATAGGATAAATGTTGGAAAATTCTGAGCCACTACGAACTCGGAAGGAGCGATTTGAGAGGTAGGACTGTAGAATCAGGAATAAGGATTGGGGAAGGATGCTCTTGAGCTTGAAGAGTAGTCCAGCGTGCCATACCCGCTCAAAAGCTTGTGCTATGTCCAGAAAGGCGCCCGAACAATAATGCTTGCTTCAAGAGCTGAGGATAGGTAGTCAACTACTCTGAGGCCTTGTTGGGTTGTAGAATGTCTAGGACGGAATCCAAATTGGTGGTTAGGAAAATTGTGCAATTCGATGGAAGACAGGATACGTTTTAATAGGATTTTTTCGAAAATTTTTGAGAGGATGGGAAGTAGACTAATCGGTCTGTAGGAAGCGGGGTTGTCGGGTGGTTTGCCGGGCTTAGGAAAGAGGATTATTATGGAATGTTTCCAAAGTAGAGGAAAGTGAGTCGTTCGGAGGATACAATTGTAAATATATGTTAGGAATATTATGGCTTTAGTTGGAAGTTGTCGAAGGATTTGGGAAGTAATGAGATCGTATCCTGGGGATTTTCGAGGAGGTAACTTCTTTATATGGAATTTGACCTCAGAGGGAGTGACAGCTCTAGGTGGCAAGGATAGTGGGATTGGTGAGGATAAGAATTCTTCCACTTTTGCAGTGTGGTTGGGATTAATTCCAGGATAAGGGGTGAAGATGAGGGATAGGTGATTGGCAAGTTCTTCAGCTTTATCTTTATCAGATGCAGCCCAAGAGCTGTGTTTGGTTTTAAGGATTTTTTTGGTGAGGTTCCAGAGGGAGTTATCTTCAGTAGAAAGGGAAGAGAGGTAGGAATTAAAAGACTGGGATCTATAGGAGGCCAACTCACGCTTAACCAACTTGTAGAAATAGTTGTAGGAGCAACGATCAGTGGGGTGCCTTGTCCGTTGCCATAGGGATCTGTATTAACGCTTGGTGTGGATTAGAGCTAGGATATGTTGAGGTAAGGAACTCGTCTTAGGGGTATTATTGGTTTTTTTGGGTACGGATGCAGACCAAGCAGCTTGTAGGAGGGTGGTGAAGGAGTTGACAGCTTCGTCGAGGTTATCCGATGTTTTTAGGGAAATTTTGAGGTCAATTTTGTCGGTTAGGATTTGGCGGAAGAGGTTCCAGTTTACTGGTCCTCTTATGAAGGAAGGTGGTGGTGGTATGGGAATTGGGGATGAGGAGAGGGAGAGCACTAAGGGGGTATGGTCAGAGGATAGGTTATCGAGGCAGGAAATAGAGATGTTTAGAGGTCTGAGACCTTTGTGGATGAAGAAGTCAAGGATGTCAGGATTGCGGTTTGGATCGGTTGGCCAGTAGGTAGGAGTGTTAGGGGAAACAATGGTGCTGTGGTGGGAATTAAGTGCAGACAGTAATGCTCGTCCTCGGGAATTCGTGGATCTGGCTCCCCAATGTTGGTGTTTTGCATTTAAGTCTGCACCTAAAAGGAAATGGTGGCCTAAGGAATCAAGGAAAGAATAGAACTGGGTTTCGGAAACTGGTAGGTTTGGAGGCGAGTATGCCGCAACAAGTGTTATTGGAAAAAGAGACGTGAATTGTTACAGCCGTGGATTGAAGGAAGTTATAGGAAGGTATGGGGGATAAGGGATGGGAGAGTGACCGATGGATAATAACAGCAGTGCCACCATGGGCTGTTCCATCCGGGTGGTCTGTCCGGTAAATTGTATATGAGGGTATGCTGATCTGTCGTTTGTTGGTCAGTCTTGTTTCGCTTATCAATGCTACGTCAATATTTTTGTCATGTAGAAAGGCTGTTAGTTCCTTAATGTGATTTCGAACACCATTGGCGTTCCAAAGGAGAATGGAAAATGATTTTGAGGTTGACATTTAAGGATTTCTCTGAGTGGGAATGAGGTTGGAAACGAGATTTGTGAGTAAGGAAATAAGAGGTGTAATGAAGGATCTAAACTCGGTGAGGAAGGAAGTGAGGATGTTTGTGATGTCATGGGGATTGGATGGAGGTGGGACATAGGGAATTCGGTGTTGATAATTGGTTGTAGGTTGAGGAACAGGCTGGTGAGGATGATGGGGTTGGTTTCCAGAATTTTGAGGTAATGGTTGAGTTTGCGGCAGGCCTGAGAATGTTCTGCCGGTTCTTCTGTCCCGAGCATTTGAGCGAATGTCACCCCCGGCTCGATAGTTCTTGAGGGCTCTCTAGTGGGTCGTGCTGGTCTTGACTCTTCCTGTCTGTAGGCTGCACGTTTTTTATCTTTTAATAATTTATAAGTTTGGCACCCTTTGTAATTAGCCGGGTGATCAAGGTGGCAAAGTGCACACACAGCAGGTGATTGTCTTGGCTTTCGACATTCCTCGGTTTTGTGTTGTTCGCCGCATTTGACGCACCTCGGTAAGTGATGGCAATAGTGTGGCCATAAGACTGGCAATTATGACACTGCACTATTTCACGTTTTCGGTAGGGTTTTTCAACAGTTGGTGTAGTGAAGCCGATTGATATTATAGATTTCTTCTACGCCGGGAGTTCGCTCTAAGTCGACAAAAAATAACGGTAATGCTATTTTGTTTGTAGCACCTGGCTGCTCACGATTTTCTTTAAGGACATTGACGACTTGTCTAACTTTATAGCCCATTGCCGAAAGTTCGTCTTTAATTGCTTCTGGTGGTGTAGATGAATGTAGTTGCCTAATTACAACCCTTAACGCTCTCTCTTGGTGTAATTGGTAAGTGTGAAAGTCGGCTTTTGTGTCTGATAAATATTTGACTATTTTCCTGTATGTTTCCGGGGTGTCTGGCATCAGTTTGGTGTCAAACGTTCGACTTTGGCAAATATATGAAGCGGGATTTACAATTTCATTTAATTTTTGGCAAAAAAGTTTAAAGTTTTTTATGTTCTTGATAAAAATTGGTGGTGGTTTGGGTTCACGGGGTGTCTGTACCGCTTCCATGTCCTCTACTGGTACATTTCTTAATGTGTCAAAAGGATTAGGAGTGAAAAATGGAGATTCTTCACTGGTGTTTTGATTTGAAGTGCCAGGTTGGGGATCCATTGCTTCTGTTGAACTACCAGGTGTCACTGGTGGTGTATTTCTGGCAGGTTTTTTTGCCTTTTGTTTCACAGGCGAGTTTCTTGAATTAGGATTTCCTAAGCTTCTGGAACGTTTTTTACCGGACATTACCATATGATAATGTCTCATTTCATAATGATAAGTTCATATAAAGATCGAGTAACAATAAGAAATATAAAAATATTTTTGTTTGAGCAAAATAAAAAAATAAAATGTTTGACGTAATTATTTACGAAATTAAATGTGCGGAGCAACGTAGATCCTCCTCTAGCAAGCGCCCGAAGGCAACTGACTAGCCTTATCAACTATGGCTGCTTTATAGTCTATGCGTATTTCACAGTGGATAACTATAATGTTTATATAATTTGTTTACTCACCAGTAAACTCTTATTGTTTATGTCGAAAAGATGACACTATCACTAAATACAGTAATTTCACTGATTATCACATCATAAAATCAATTCGATCACACTAAAATAATGTTATAATAGGGACACGATGTGGCGTTGGTATGTTTAATAGCTAGCGCATGCGCAGACAAGTGTGTATGCATAGATGTAAAATTAAATTACTTTAATTGAACCTTTTTCAACTTTAATATTGTGTTTAATTTTCTATATACCTTCTTGAGTTATTATTTCTGTTATCTAAATTGGTTTGAATGTTGGCAACACTGTATATTTCCTTGTTAGCCCTCCTTCCATATGGGAAGTTTTCAGTGTGTTTCTAGCTTGCTTGTGAAACCCTTGTAGCCCTGAAGATGCCCGAATAGGCGAAAATTTAGCATGTAATCTGCATGATTAAGTGAATTATTGAAATAATACGAGACTTTGAGGCCTTGCATTCTATATCTATAATTCAATAGTCTCTTCCGAAAAACTTGTTTACTAAATGAGGAATCGTGTATGAAGTAGCTTGCGTGGGCACGCACATATGGCCCAAATCTAAATATTCGCAGAGAAATTGGTTGTATTCCAATTTAAGCGAGGGAAGCTTATCAAGAGGTTTGATGAGTTGAGTAAGGGAGTAGTGTACAACTTTCTAGTTGCCAGTCAAAGCAGTCTCGTCTGGCTTAACAGGAAGGGCGACTGAATTGTTAACTCGAGATTTTGTCAACACTGTATATAGTTGTAACAGTCTAGGGAGTGTATAAAATAATAAATTAACATGTGTTATTGTTTTGTGTTTTCATTTCCTGTTCTATAAAAAGTTAAACAAGGTGTCAGAAGTATCATCTATGTAAGCAATGATAAGTCAATTTGTTTAGACCTAAGCACCGCATGGTCGATATCCTCCGGACACAGCTTAACGCCCAGACCCGCTCCGACTCTGAGTATAGTGACCGTCACGGTGTCTCGCGGCCTTTCAGGAACACCTCATATTACCATTTTTAGTTGGTGCTGCTCAGTATGGTTTAATCGACTTTCTCATTCGACAATTTTAGCCTGTGTTATTTTCGAGCGATAATTTCTCGACATAATTCTTCTGCTCTTCCAGAAGAGTTTTTATTTTGAATAATCTGTACATATTTTCAAATGATATTTCAGATCACTTCTGAAGAGTTTCTTTTATGTCTTTTAACAGTATGGAAAAATCAGAACCAACCATTGCCAATCATAGAAGTTATATCAATTTAAATACTTTGTTTTCATAATTACATACTCAACGTGGATGAAATTAAAACGCATTTTTATCTAATAATTTTACAGCCATTCTTCTTATTTATAAAATATGTTTGGTGCATTAATATAAAAAAGTAAACTCAATAGGAAAAAAATCTGGTGCGATGCGCGCAACACATAACTTACTTATGATTAGAAATCGACGTGTTTCGATAACATGTAAACGTCATTCCTCAACTTCACGTATTTTTCCACATTTAAGTATATACTTATATTTGTATATCTCCATAAGTTATTGAGTATCTGTATAGCAAAATTTGGTAGTTCTCAGCACTTTTCGATTCATTATTGCTAATTTATTTATGAAGGGACTTATTTCATCAACAGTCGAGTTTTTTTACTGCTTGCTTATTTTTTACTTTTTGCAAATACATCGTGAAGGTGAATCGATAGGTGTATTAACGTCTGTTATGCCTTTCTCGAAATCAAGAACTGTTCCTCTAAAATCGCTTTATATTGTTTTCAAAAATTTATTATGGAACAAAAGTTTCTACACTAAAATATACCTAAATTAATTATAGACTATTATCTTATACTATATTTATACACACTTCTGATGCTTCAAAAATTTGAGCATCACGTATTTACTCTCTTGAGTAACGGTAATCTTTTTATTAATAAATAACAGTTTTTATTTTCATAATACGGTTGAAAACCGGAAGTCGAAATTTTTCACGATCCCTATACTTTCCTTACTGTATATTTCATTTATAATTAAGTGGAAGTAAAAAAAAAACACATGAAAATGGGACAACATTTATTAAGTAAAGTGCCACCTCTAATTAATCGATTTTGATGAATTTTTTACTGTAGTATCGCGGGCATATACATACACCAAATACCGAGTTTGATCAAAATCGTTAGAGCCATTTTTGAGAAAATCGAAAAAACCTTAAAACTTAGACAAAATTCATTATATAAAGTACCCCCTCCGTTTGACCAACTTTGATGAAATTTTTGTTGTCACATCCCGGGCATATGCATACACTAAATACCCAATTTCAGGTCTGTGTGGTTTATAGTTTTTGCGCTAGTCTGTTCACACACATACACACTCAAAGACCATTTCGCGGGACTTGGTTATTTCGACTCAGGGGACCCCAAAACGTATATTTCCGTTGAAAACCGGAAGCTAGTCTGTTCACACACACACACACACACACACACACATACAGAAATATTTGCTCTTCTCTCTGATATTATTTTTTTACTTTCACCTATATATGAAATATATAGTAAGTGGAAGTATTGCGAAAAGAGAGGGGGTACTTTATTTAATAACTTTTCACGTGTTTTTTTTTTATTTACTCAAAAACGGCTTTAACGATTTTGATCAAACTGGGTATATGATGTATGTATATGCCCGAGATACGACTGTAAAAATTTCATCAAAATTGATCAACCGGAGGGGGGACTTTACTTGATAAATTTTGTATCATTTTCACGTGTTTTTTTTATTTACTCACAAACGGCTTAAACGATTTTGATCAAACTGGGTATTTTATATATGTATATGCCAAAGATGTGATAACCAGCATTCCATCAAAATTGGTCAAACGGATGGGGCACTTTATTTCATAAATTTTTTTGCAATTTTTTACCTTTTTTTTTTCTATACAGCTTTATCTTTTATATTATTGCAACCAAAATTATTTCATAAATAAGAAGAAAGGCTTAAAAATTTTGGATAAAAATGGGTTTTAGTTTCTTCCACATTGACTATGTAATTTATGAAAAGAAAGTATTTAAATTGATATAAATTCTTTTATTGGCAATAGTTGGTTCTACTTTTTTTCACAGTGGTAAAGGGTGAAGGGTGCTAAAATACCATAATAGAATTAGATCGATCAAGTTAAATCGATTTTAAGATTTTAATCCGTTTATTTGAACTTTCATTATATTTTCGGCCTCAAATTAGGCTAAATCATAAAACATACTTCTCGTTGAATTTTATGACAATATTTCATTTCGTTAAAATTCCTAAAAAATAGGGTATTTTTACTTTCACTTACGTATATAAAATATATAGTAAGTGGAAGTATTGCGATCGTGAAAAATTTCGACTTCCGGTTTTCAACGGAAATACACGTTTTGGGACCCCCTGAGTCGAAATAACTAAGCCCCGCGAAATGATCTGTGTGTGTGTGTGTGTGTGTGTGTGTGTGTGTGTGTGTGTGTGTGTGTGTGTGTGTGTGTGTGTGTGTGTGTGTGTGTGTGTGTGTGTGTGTGTGTGTGTGTGTGTGTGTGTGTGTGTGTGTGTGTGTGTGTGTGTGTGTGTGTGTGTGTGTGTGTGTGTGTGTTTGTGTGTTTGTGTGTGTGTGTGTGTGTGTGTGTGTGTGTGTGTGTGTGTGTGTGTGTGTGTGTGTGTGTGTGTGTGTGTGTGTGTGTGTGTGTGTGTGTGTGTGTGTGTGTGTGTGTGTGTGTGTGTGTGTGTGAACAGACTAGCTCAAAAACTATAAACCGTGGGGACCTGAAATTTGGTATTTAGTGTATGTCTATGCCCGCGATGTGACAGCAAAAATTTCATCAAAATTGCTCAAAGTGAGGGGGTACTTTATTTAAAAACTTTTTATGTTTTTTTCGATTTTCTCAAAAACGGCTCTAACGATTTTGATTAAACTGAGTATTTGATCTATTTATATGCCCGAAATATAACTGTAAAAATTTCATCAAAATTGATCAACCGGAGGGGGGACTTTACTTAATAAATTTTATATAATTTTCACGTGTTTTTTTTTTATTTACTCAAAAACGGCTTTAAAGATTTTGATCAAACTGGGTATATGATGTATGTATATGCCCGAGATACGACAGTAAAAATTTCATCAAAATTGATCAACCGGAAGGGGGACTTTACTTAATAAATTTTATATAATTTTCACGTGTTTTTTTTATTTACTCAAAAACAGCATTAAAGATTTTGATCAAACTGGGTATATGATGTATGTATATGCCCGAGATATGATCGTAAAAATTTCATCAAAATTGATCAACCGGAGGGGGGACTTTACTTAATAAATTTTATATAATTTTCACGTGTTTTTTTTTTATTTACTCAAAAACGGCATTAAAGATTTTGATCAAACTGGGTATTTGATGTATGTATATACCCTAAATATGACTGTAAAAATTTCATCAAAATTGATCAACCGGAGGTGGGACTTTACTTAATAAATTTTCACGTGTTTTTTTTTTTATTTACTCAACAACGGCTTTATCGATTTTGATCAAACTGGGTATTTAATGTATGTATATGCCAAAGATGTGATGCCCAACATTTCATCAAAATTGGTCAAGCAAAGGGGGCACTTTATTTCATAACTCTTTTACAACTTTTTACCTTTTTTTCGATTATCTCAAAAACAGCTTTAACGATTTTCATCAGATTCGTCGTGTTTAATGACAATTAGGTGTTCTTTAATATCAGGTAAGCTTTATTATTATTAAAATCTTCTGAGGGGGCTTAAATGAGGAAGGTGTCTTTTTTTTCATATAAAGTACCTTTGTATTTGTTTATATGGAGGAATTATCTGTCTCCCGTTTCGCCTAAAAATAAGAAATGGATAAATATGAGATATGATAAAAATCAAGTAAACATAGAGGAGAAAAAAAGAAAAATATTAGTCAACTCATAAAACACGTTGAGCCCACTCATGCAGAGTACGCCTTTAATGATGGTAAATGAAGTTCTCAACAACTACATAGAGAATTATAAAATCAGACGACTTGGAGTATTATGCTTGCCGAATTACCACAAGCTTTTATTTAATAATAAAAAAACTAGTGTTTTTTGTAGAGCAAACAAAAAGAAAAAATAAGAAATGAATGTGGAAAAGTGTGTCTTTGAGAAGTGGCAATTAACAAAACACATCAATTTCTAATTTAAGTAAGTTGGTAAGTGAAAGTTGTGTGTTGCGCGCACGCACCAGATTTTTTTTACTTTCACTTACCTATATATGAAATATATAGTAAGTGGAAGTATTGCGATCGTGAAAAATTTCGACTTCCGGTTTTCAACGGAAATACACGTTTTGGGGTCCCCTGAGTCCAAATGACCAAGTCCCGCGAAATGGTCTGTGTGTGTGTGTGTGTGTGTGTGTGTGTGTCTGTGTGTGTGTGTGTGTGTGTGTGTGTGTGTGTGTGTGTGTGTGTGAACAGACTAGCTCAAAAACTATTAACCGTGCGAACCTGAAATTGGGTATTTAGTGTATGTATATGCCCGCGATGTGACAGCAAAAATTTCATCAAAATTGGTCAAAGGGAGGGGGTACTTTATTTAATAACTTTTTATGTTTTTTTCGATTTTCTCAAAAAGGGCTCTAACGATTTTGATTAAACTGAGTATTTGACCTATTGATATGCCCGAAATATAACTGTAAAAATTTCATCAAAATTGATCAACCGGAGGGGGGACTTTACTTAATAAATTTTATATAATTTTCACGTGTTTTTTTTTTATTTACTCAAAAACGGCTTTAAAGATTTTGATCAAACTGGGTATATAATGTATGTATATGCCCGAGATACGACTGTAAAAATTTCATCAAAATTGATCAACCGGAAGGGGGACTTAACTTAATAAATTTTATATAATTTTCACGTGTTTTTTTTTATTTACTCAAAAACAGCATTAAAGATTTTGATCAAACTGGGTATATGATGTATGTATATGCCCGAGATATGATCGTAAAAATTTCATCAAAATTGATCAACCGGAGGGGGGACTTTACTTAATAAATTTTATATAATTTTCACGTGTTTTTTTTTTATTTACTCAAAAACGGCATTAAAGATTTTGATCAAACTGGGTATTTGATGTATGTATATACCCTAAATATGACTGTAAAAATTTCATCAAAATTGATCAACCGGAGGTGGGACTTTACTTAATAAATTTTCACGTGTTTTTTTTTTTATTTACTCAACAACGGCTTTATCGATTTTGATCAAACTGGGTATTTAATGTATGTATATGCCAAAGATGTGATGCCCAACATTTCATCAAAATTGGTCAAGCAAAGGGGGCACTTTATTTCATAACTCTTTTACAACTTTTTACCTTTTTTTCGATTATCTCAAAAACAGCTTTAACGATTTTCATCAGATTCGTCGTGTTTAATGACAATTAGGTGTTCTTTAATATCAGGTAAGCTTTATTATTATTAAAATCTTCTGAGGGGGCTTAAATGAGGAAGGTGTCTTTTTTTTCATATAAAGTACCTTTGTATTTGTTTATATGGAGGAATTATCTGTCTCCCGTTTCGCCTAAAAATAAGAAATGGATAAATATGAGATATGATAAAAATCAAGTAAATATAGAGGAGAAAAAAAGAAAAATATTAGTCAACTCATAAAACACGTTGAGCCCACTCATGCAGAGTACGCCTTTAATGATGGTAAATGAAGTTCTCAACAACTACATAGAGAATTATAAAATCAGACGACTTGGAGTATTATGCTTGCCGAATTACCACAAGCTTTTATTTAATAATAAAAAAACTAGTGTTTTTTGTAGAGCAAACAAAAAGAAAAAATAAGAAATGAATGTGGAAAAGTGTGTCTTTGAGAAGTGGCAATTAACAAAACACATCAATTTCTAATTTAAGTAAGTTGGTAAGTGAAAGTTGTGTGTTGCGCGCACGCACCAGATTTTTTTTACTTTCACTTACCTATATATGAAATATATAGTAAGTGGAAGTATTGCGATCGTGAAAAATTTCGACTTCCGGTTTTCAACGGAAATCCACGTTTTGGGGTCCCCTGAGTCCAAATGACCAAGTCCCGCGAAATGGTCTGTGTGTGTGTGTGTGTGTGTGTGTGTGTGTGTGTCTGTGTGTGTGTGTGTGTGTGTCTGTGTGTGTGTGTGTGTGTGTGTGAACAGACTAGCTCAAAAACTATAAACCGTGCGATCCTGAAATTGGGTATTTATTGTAGGTATATGCCCGCGATGTGACAGCATAAATTTCATCAAAATTACTTAAAGGGAGGGGGTACTTTACTTAATAACTTTTTAGGTTTTTTTCGATTTTCTCAAAAACGGCTCTAACGATTTTGATTAAACTGAGTATTTCATCTATTTATATGCCCGAGATATGACTGTAAAAATTTCATCAAAATTGATTAACCGGAGGGGGGACTTTACTTAATAAATTTTGTAACATTTTCACGTGTTTTTTTTATTTACTCTAAATCGGCTTTAACGATTTTGATCAAACTGAGTTTTTGATGTATTAATATGCCCGAGATATGACTGTAAAAATTTCATCAAAATTGATCTACCGGAGGGGGGACTTTACTGAATAAATTTTGTATCATTTTTACGTGTTTTTTTTTTTATTTCCTCAAAAACGGTTTTAACGATTTTGATCAAACTGGGTATTTGATGTATGTATATGTTAAAGATGTGATACCCAACATTTCATCAAAATTGATCAACCGGTGGGGGGACTTTACTGAATAAATTTTGTATCATTTTCACGAGTTTTTTTTTATTTACTCAAAAACGGTTTTAACGATTTTGATCAAACTGGGTATTTGATGTATGTATATGCCAAAGATGTGACACCCAACATTTCATCAAAGTTGGTCAAACGGAGGGGGAACTTTACTGAATAAATTTTGTATCATTTTCACGAGTTTTTTTTATTTACTCAAAAACGGTTTTAACGATTTTGATCAAACTGGGTATTTGATGTATGTACCAGGTCTGCAAGTTTAAAATGTCGTTTTAATTCCAATAGAATGCGCTCTTAGCCTATTGAAGGATTTGCTTATCTCTAAACGCTATTTTGTTTGTTAGTCATTTGTTTACAAAAGTCAGTTGTTTTTAAGTCGTTTACGTGGACGTATCATACCTTTCTTTGGTGTTAAAAATGTCTAATTTTAAGCCAAATAAAGAGCATTTGCGGCATGTCATGATTTTCTTATTCAATCAAAAGAAAAAGGCAAAACACATCAATTTCTAATTTAAGTAAGTTGGTAAGTGAAAGTTGTGTGTTGCGCGCACGCACCAGATTTTTTTTACTTTCACTTACCTATATATGAAATATATAGTAAGTGGAAGTATTGCGATCGTGAAAAATTTCGACTTCCGGTTTTCAACGGAAATACACGTTTTGGGGTCCCCTGAGTCCAAATGACCAAGTCCCGCGAAATGGTCTGTGTGTGTGTGTGTGTGTGTGTGTGTGTGTGTGTGTGTGTGTGTGTGTGTGTGTGTGTGTGAACAGACTAGCTCAAAAACTATTAACCGTGCGAACCTGAAATTGGGTATTTAGTGTATGTATATGCCCGCGATGTGACAGCAAAAATTTCATCAAAATTGGTCAAAGGGTGGGGGTACTTTATTTAATAACTTTTTATGTTTTTTTCGATTTTCTCAAAAAGGGCTCTAACGATTTTGATTAAACTGAGTATTTGACCTATTGATATGCCCGTGATATGACTGTATAAATTTCATCAAAATTGATCAACCGGAGGGGGGACTTTACTTAATAAATTTTGTATCATTTTCACGTGTTTTTTTTATTTACTCAAAAACGGTTTTAACGATTTTGATCAAACTGGGTATTTGATGTACGTGTATGCCCGAGATATGACTGTAAAAATTTCATCAAAATTGATTAACCGGAGGGGGGACTTTACTTGATAAATCTTATATCATTTTCACGTGTTTTTTTTATTTACTCAAAAACGGTTTTAACGATTTTGATCAAACTGGGTATTTGATGTATGTATATGCCAAAGATGCGATAGCCAACATTTCATCAAAATTGATCAACCGGAGGGGGCACTTTATTTCATAACTTGTTTTCCAATTTATACCTTTCTTTCGACTATCTCAAAAACGGCTTTAATGATTTAGTTCAAATTCGCTATGTTTAATGAAAATAAGGTGTTCTTTAATATCAGGTAAGCTTTATTGTTATTAAAATGTTCTGAGGGGGCTTAAATGGGGAATGGGTCTTTTTTGTTTTCCTGTAAAGTACATTTGTTTTTGTTTATATGGAAAAATTGACTGTCTCTTATTACGCCTAATAATAAGAAATGGTTCAATATGAGATATGATAAAAATAAAGAAAACATAAAGAGAAGAAAAAAAGAAAAATATTCAGTCAACTCATACAACTGGAGCCCACGCATGCGGAGTACCCCTTTAATGACATATCATTGTTCATAATTAAAGCTGTTCTGTTCATTTGAGAAGCAATGCAATTAACAAAACGCATTAATTTCTAATCTAAGTAAGTTGGTAAGTGAAAGTTGTGTGTTGCGTGCACGCACCAGATTTTTTAAATTATTTTTTTGGATTTATTAGTATTTAGACAATAATTGTTTTAAAATCTTTCAAAGGCAGAGGTCTGAAAAAGACATGTATGTAAGCAGAAAGCTCAAAAGATAATAATTCTGACTCATTTCATTCCCTATATATAACCCTGGTCCTATTAAACTGTTTTATTTAAATTTAAGTGAAGAAAGAATTCATTTAAAAATTAATTTGAAATACTTTGAGCGATTCTTGCGAGCACGCACCAGATTTTTTTTTTTTTTTTTTCTATGTATGTCCACCGATTACTCCGTACACCGAGATGGGTGGACCAATTGGAACGAAACCTTTTGCATCTAGTAGAGTATTTTCCCAATGTGGTCCCATTAAAACCTTTTTTGGGTTCTTAATTTATTAAAGAAGTTATTGGGAAAAAACATGAAAATAATTATTTAATTATCGCTCAACATATTTACTTATTTGAGTAACATATGGCATATATATCATAAGGTATGCTCCAACAAATTATTAAAACACGTTGATAAATAACAAACTGATCATGTACTATCCCCGGTTTTTTTATCTAAATTTGATTCGTTGATTTCAAGCAATGCTCAATAATGTTTTAATGGTCGATGAATCGGTTGGGAAAACAAACCAATTAAATTCAGAATTAAAAGAGTGGGGAGAACATGTGAAGTGTGTTAGTTATTGACTTGGTTTAATTGCTTGTTGGAACAAACCTTATACATAACCTTAAATAAATTTTCAACAATAGATTTTAATTATAAAGATATACAATATCAGTGGAATATCGCTGTCGTTTTCTGAAAAATGAAACACTTCTTTATGGTTCCGGCAAAGTTATTGTTGTTGGGGCCAGGGGCGTTTCGCAATTGAAACACCAACCTTCCCCGGTGAGATTTTAAGTCTTCCCCTCTTAGCGGGAAAAGACGAATAAGTGGACTGTATGAAATATGTGGTGGGTAAGGTGGGTGCCTATATACCTATAGGAATAAATTCAATAAAGGTAAAAGGAAAATAAAAGGCCCTTCCAAATTTTAACAAATATATATATATTGAGGAAGAATAAAACTTAAAAATAACATTAAACCCATAAAATTATAATATAACTTAATTATGAAAGTAAAGAAAAAAGTAAATTAAATAAACTTAAATTTCTAGGAATTAAAATTAAAAAAGAATAAACAAACTTAAAAAAAAATCTTACGTTAGGTATTTACAGAAAAATAAATAAAATAATTGTTCATCAGTGAAAGAAAAAAAAGATGGGGTTCTTCTGTCCTTGTAGACTCAGATGGTGAAAGTATTTATATATATAAGGTACCTTATATCAGTGTGTAGCTGAAAATCCGTCTTCTTATTATATCATGAGATGCATCGAAATAATTGTATTTTCCAGGCTATGGTGTTATAGTTGAGATGAGGTGGGTGAGGGAACCGTTGGTAACAGTGGTGAGTCGTTCCCCGAGCGGCTACCAAAACACTAATGACCCCGGCCTATCGCCGTGTTCGTCGTTCACTTGTTTTTTATTTACAGCTGATATAAATGTCATATGATTCTTGTAACCATACTTAAAAAATAAAAATATGATATTTACAATTTAATTTACATTACACATAAGTAAAAAAGTCTTAACCTATAAAAAAATTATACATAAAGAAGATAAAGATAATACAATTAAAGAAGAAAAAAATACAATTAATAACAAATAAAAGGGCCTGGTTTAAACGGTGGAAAAATGACATAAGAGAAAAAAATAATAATACACTAGGGCTTTAACAGTTATTGTTGTTTCGACCCTGTTCCTGGAAAATTTTGCCAAGAAATAAAACTCAAGAACATTTTTTTGGGTTGCTTAAAAGATTTTTTTTATAGATTTAAAAAGGTTAAAGCACATTAAACACCAATAACAGTTTAAAATCCTAAATGAATGTCTAAACGACGGATGGACAGCATAATCATAAAACCACTAAATTCATAGAATTTAAAGAAAGGCCGAGCATTAATAACCCTTTTTAAAAGAGATTCGTAAAATCGTCTTCCACTCGCTATGCACATTAAAAAGGAATTCAATACTTCCTGGAAAAGCTCTTTTTCAGTTGATTTAGAGGCCTTAACAAAGGATTCAGGCACCTCTGCCAGCTTCTGGATATACTCGATCACTGTCGGATATTATTATACAATGTAATCATAAAATCTTGTGCGGATTCTTCACTCTGGAGTGAAACTTTTGTTATGTTATCCAGATTACTATAATCGGTTTTTAATTATGTTTCTGCAACTATTGAGGTGTTTAGATGAAAATTGCTGTAAGTGCCAAATTATTGATTTTGAGACAACAAATAACTATTAACTAAGCTTAAATTTGGTTTGAAAATTAAAAAAATATTATGGATATGACCATAATATATGGACTTATTATTATTCAAGTCATGAAATAAATACGTCCCGCGAAAAAATTTTAATATTATTTTCTTCCATCTCCAATTCCATCTGTAATGGTGAATTGTCTACTTTTTTAACGTCCCTAGGGTGGCACTCGATAAGAGAGTATAGAGACGAAAATCTTAAAGAGAGTCATTTGTAAAGAATTGTTTCCATTTCGAGGCAGTCATATTCTCAGATACCGAAATAACAACAAAATGGCCAAAATCCCAACTGTTCATTGGCATACGTAAGACATCTTGAAGTTGCCGGATTCTAGTTACAGCCGAGCAAAACTGAACACCTCCTCTCGGAACACAGATGTATGTATGTAATAAACAAGTACCGAAGACAATACTCCGCATGTCATTGTGGAAACAAAGTTTTATGTATCTTCCCGATGGAACATTGGTCTTTATAAAAAATCAAAGTAGTCAGGGTGTTGAAAGGTCTGTACGGCACCTACCGCAAACGATTTTCAATTTTCTGTGCAAATTCATAAAATGTGACTATTATAAAACAAAGTTGATTAAAATTGATATAATTATAATATAAAGACCCGGGATAGACGAACGTGGTATAGCGCTACCTGAGTGTGCTGACTTTTATTTCGCGAGGGACCCACGGAATAGATCTCGTCCTTCCCACCATGGATAGAACAACTAATGAACCAAACTCACTTGTACTATCGAAAGAGGGGTACCGAATAAAAAAAAAAAAAAAAAAAAAAACGACTTCGAAAACCCGAAATCAGTTCAAAATGCACTTAAAATCTGTATAAAAAAAAGCATACAGAATTTGATTTAGAAATCAACGCATTGCTTCCTTCCGCCTTATATTAGAAATTATCTTCCGCCACTAAAAAGTATGAAATAAAAAACATTTTATAAAAAAAATTAAACCGACTTCGAACACTAGGAACCATTAAAACTAAATGCACTGAAAAGTATGAAATAATTACCTTCTGATTTTTATAAATACGCAGAAAAATTGAAAATCGTATGAAAAGCGGAATAATGCATTAAAACGGATAATTTTATTTTGATTAGTACAAATACATACTAACTTTTGATAAAAATTATTATTGTAAATTAAAATATTAAATACCATGTTCAATACTTAACAATCTTTTCGGAGGCGGCGCAAAATTTAAAATTGTTCACACTAAAAATTAGGAAAATCATAAAATTTTCTATAGATTTTCTATTTTGCGCCGCCTCCGAAAAGATTGTTAAGTATTGAACATGGTATTTAATATTTTAATTTACAATAATAATTTTTATTAACAGTTAGTATGTATTGTACTAATCAAAATAAAATTATCCGTTTTAATGCATTTTCCGCTTTTCATACGATTTTCAATTTTTCTGCGTATTTATAAAAATCAGAAGGTAATTATTTCATACTTTTCAGTGCATTTAGTTTTAATGGTTCCTAGTGTTCGAAGTCGGTTTAATTTTTTTTATAAAATGTTTTTTATTAATTTTATTAATTAAGGGAATTTCATGTTCTTTAATGAAAAATGAATTATTCGATAATCGTCATTTAGTCCGGAGTTATAGATTTTTGGCCGCTAAATGACAAATTTTTCCAACTGTGCGGCGCAACTTTCTATTAATAATCTAAGAATATATAAAACGAATAAAATATAAAACATTTCAAGTTTTGACAAAAATTAGGGGAAAAATAAGGGAATTAGAAAAACGTCGGGAAAAACGTCAATACGTTAGACATTTGCACGTTTTATTGCAATTTCATATCTAGTTTTTGTAAATACTAAATACATTATTTGCGTAGTAAATTTCAATTGTGAAAATCTGCATGTAAATAATGTGGTGTGACCACATATAAATGAAAACAGGTAACAAAAAATATAAAAAAGGACCTTTAAGAGGTACTTTCATACATTTATTAAAAAAAGGAGGGTGTGTTGGGGAGATTGTTTTTTTTTGCTTTATGGCAAGTAGATAAATTCTACTTTACATTAATGCAAAAATATCAGCCCGACAAAGCCTGAAAATACAAAATTATCAAAAAATATAAAAAAGTTCACTTTAAGAGGTACTTTTATACATTTATTAAAAAAAGGAGGGTGTGTTGGGGTGGGGGTGAGTTTTTTTTTTGCGTTATGGCAAGTAGGTAAAAGGATTCAACTTTACATTCATGCAAAAATATCTGCTCGACAAAGCCTGACAATACAAAATTATCAAAAAAATATTTAAAAAATTCACTTTAAGAGGTATTTTCATAAATTCATTTAAAAGGGGGGAGTGTGTTGGGGTGAGTTTTTTTTGCGTTATGGCAAGTAGAAGGAATCAACTTTACATTTAGCAAAAATATCTGCCCGACACAGCCCGACAATACAACATAATCTATTTTATTATTTTAAACAAGTCTAATTTTTTCGTTTTAACATCGTAATCAAAAGAACTATAAGTTAATCGTTATGACATTAAAATTTGCTAAAAACTAGTTACCACCGAGAAATACACTCCTATCGAAACTGAGTAGAAAATTTTTAGATCATTTTTTAAATGGATTCCACAGGAATCACAACATCTATAAGCATCTTATAACTCGGGAAAAAGCAACTGTGTACATGCAGCGTCCTCAACTCTGGATTCAGACTTGTTCCTTCGGGCAGGAAGTGGATAACAATGAACGAAATAAATATATATCTCGATGCAAACATTCCTAAGCTACCAGGAAATACGTATTGTGATGTTCTGAAGTACAATTTTATTTTTCGGACTTTGGCCATGATTTGATGGTAAATACTCCATTGTGCGGCGGCAGTAAGGTAAATAAGCTTACGCGGAACTAACGCTCCTCACTACTTCAATTCGTCTATGTTCTTTACGTACACGTAATTTTTATTTAGCTTATAACAGTAAGAAGGCTAAAATACTTCTTTGCTGCTTGAACAGTTATTATAAACGGTATATGAGAACGATTCTAAAGGAAAATTTCCGCGGAGAGCTTTCGAAATATTATAGTTTAATGAGAGGCGCACAGTTGAGACTGGTAGACTGTGACTCTAAGACTATATTTTTATTGGGTATACAATGAAATAAATAAGATTGAAGTAATAAGGAATAAAATACATCCCTAAAACGAAATTAAAGTAATATACAAATACATCCATTCTAAAGTATTTAGAATATCTTTATAAGTAAATACTTATATATATACTTATATAAGTAAATAAATATATACTTATAAATGTTTTTGCATCTAAAAATATAAATACCCTGTTTTGCTTCCGTATCAAAGGATATCACATTTTGCCCTTCAATCAATATCTTCCATAATTCCTCAGAATTATTCGCTCCTGGATATCGGCCCGCGATGCCAGATATCACAACCTCACTCCTCTGCTCCATTGCCTAGAAAAATAATTTAGCAAGTAATTAGTGAATTAATTAAGCAACTAGTAAATTAATTAACCAATTAGTAAATTAATTAAATTCCCTTTTATTTTTTTAATTTATTGAAATTTACTACTGCATTATTTCAAATGAGATCACAATCAGAAAATCAATGTCAGGAAAATGCATGAGGAGAAACATTAGTAGAACTCAACAAATACACTGAAGGTCCCGAGTCAATCTTCTTTTCAGACGCCTACGAGTATTGTCTGGAATAGAGGATGAAGCGAGGCTGGAAACAAGAGGGTTCGGATGGTTCGGAAGTTTATTGTAAAAGGATTGGTATCTGGATCGGGCCAAATCGGCGATATATAGAATATTAAGTTCTGAATGGATAAGTTTTTTAAGAAATTTATTAAAAAATGAGGAGCATTTAGGATTTTGGATTGCAAAGATTGGATTCGAGAGAAATTTGATACTTTCGTGGAGCCCTAAAGCTCAATTCCGAAAGTCCATATAGGACTTATTATTGTCATATAAATTAGCCTTTTATAATTGATTGGGAGTGACATGGCGGGCATACCGGGTTCGATTCCCGGCGGAGCCAAATCTTTTCTCCTCAAAAAAACATTACTTAAAAAAATTTAAAAAATAGGTGGTCACCCACAATAATGGTTAAATTAATATAAAATAATTTAAAAATTGACGAACGTCAAGAGGTGCCCAAAATTGGACAAAAATTGTCCATCTCCCGTAAATACTCGCAAAACTTGCGAGATCGTGGGAGAGGTGTCAGTGAAGAGGAAGGATTTGGCACCGTTTGGAAGCGCATCCGTGGTGTAGTGGTTAGCATACCGCGCATGTCACGCGGAAGACCCGGGTTCGATCCCCGGCGGAGCCAAATCTTTTCTCTTCAAAAATAAATTATTTAAAATAATTTAAATAATAGGTGGTTACCCACAATAATTGTTAAATTAATATAAAATAATTAAATTTTATTAACCAATAAAATAATAGAAATTAAAGAAAGAGAAAAAAACAGATTATTAATAACAAAAAAAAAAAAAGGGCCTGCGATAAAACGATTGAAAAAAAAATTAAGGAAAAATAAGTAAAATAAAATTAACTGGGGTTTTAACGTGGTCGAGAGTTAGTACTGCTTCGATCGTGCTTACGACCGTGGCTTCGCATGTTATTGGCTGTGTACCGAGAAAACGGATTAGGTGATATTGGCATGATCTCCCATGATCCCAGCTTCCCATAACCCACGGAAGTGCGGCCCCAAAGGGGGTTTGAAAGGCCATTCCTCTTCCTTAAGGTCTGGCCACACATGTCCGCACCGGATCCGCACCGCAGCACGGATCTGATTCATTTACGAAGGATAGGTAGTAACCGTTCACACATGTCCGACACCGGGTAAAATTCCTCATCCGCATGTGATCCGTGTCCGAGCCAAGTACGTGTTTAAGGGAGGTTATACTTTGATAGCGATGGTTATAGCTCGAGTTACATAGGTCTTCCAAATGTGAAAATACATTAGTTAATTGAAGTAATTTGATTCAGTTCAGGTCCTGTATGGCCATGAAAATCGAAAATAAAATGAATAGATAAGTAATTAATAAATAGAAAGCAAATTTGGGGTTTTGTACCAATATAAATTAACTTTGTTGTAATATAATTTTATTATTTTCATTTCAACATAATACCATTTTAAGTCATAACCCCTTAGAAATTCTCAGTATTATGACCAGTTAATGATAATGTGTGTAAAATTATTAAATATACAAATTAGGTAGTGATATTTTTTATTTAATTTCCACTTGCTAGCAATGTTTTAAATTTGTATGTAGATTCTTTAAAATTAATAGAATGTTTATTGTTAAAGAACTACCTGATAAAGATGTATTATTTTCAATTAATGCATATTTATTTAGTATATTGATAGTATTACTTGAGTGTACAACTTTAATCATTAACATTTTGATGCAGATGCTTTTGAATCTTTTCCATTTCTACAATTACAACAATCATGTTTCAGTAACCAGTATTAGGTCCAATAAAAGATATTTCTGTGTCTTTCATTTCTTTGTGTGATTTTATTGTTATAAGAAACTTTATGTGCTACATCAGAGAAGATAATCCCAGCCAAAAATGCTGAAAGCTACATGTGCCTGAACTTAATTGATCTTTTAGAACAAATTCATAGACTGCCATACAGATAAAATCTCATGCATGAATTTCTCTTCATTATTGTAGAAACCAAATCACTCGAAGTGAATTTTTACTTTTCACTATAGTTTAATACAATGGTTGTTTCACTCTCATCAGATAAAATTACATGCTTTACAATATTCCACAATCTGCTACAAATGATGTTCTTTATTAACTTGTGATATGCAACCATTTGTGCTAATGTGGCTATTACCATATAAATGTTTATATGATAATAATAATGCACACCTGTATTGAACACAGTCCATAGGTTTAGAACGTTTATTACAATAAACATAGAATTTTACCATAAAAATCATTGTAATGTCTGGGTCCTTACCACTTACAACCACAAGAAATTCTTTTATAATTTACTATAAGTTATTTTCTGATTTCTAAATATTTGATTGGGTGTGGTTTCAAACATCAGAAAGAATATAAGTGAATTCATTTTTTCCTTCTGTAAGTAGGTCTCTAATGAGGAATATAATCCTAATTAGTGATATTAAAGATAGTTTCACTCAGGTACTCATTGACTAAACAAAATCTTAATATGAAATATAGAGTGAATCCAATTTGAGAAAATTGAATGTACCAAATTAACATTTTTAAAACCAATTCTTTATAAAATGTTAAAAGATAAAACTAAATATGGTATAATATAATCCATCTAAATAGATAATACAATGCAAGAATATAAATTAAATAATCAAAATAACTTTATACAACTTATAAATAATATGAAAACATACATGAAGAAATCATAAAGAAATATAAGATATAATCCACATATTAACTTTAGAACAATAAAAATAACTGTCACAAATAACAGCTCAAGGTTAATTAAAATACAGGATATTCTTAACTGTAATGTATCCCAAAATCATAAAACAAGCTGTACAGAGTTTAAACCATAAAAAACTTTTTTTTTTTATAATTTAGATTTCATTAGGTGAAACTTCATCTTATGTTCTTTCATAAGAATATTTGTTATAATGATAATTGGAATTTCAACAGATAATAGTGAAGATAGTTTTACAAACTTATTTCTGAACAAATAACATTTTTAACATCAAAATCAAAATGTATCGAAATAAAGAAAAAAAAAATCTGGTGCGTGCGCGCAACACACAACTTTCACTTACCAACTTACTTAGATAAGTTTTTTCAGACACATTTTTCTACATTCATATCTTATTTTTATTAATCGTTAAAGCCGTTTTTGAGTAAATAAAAAACCCAGTGAAAATGATATAAAATTTATTAAGTAAAGTCCCCCCTTCGGCTGATCAATTTTGATGAAATGTTGGCTATCACATATTTGGCATATACATACATCAAATACCCAGTTTGGTCACAATCGAGAAAGTCGTTTTTGAGTAAATAAAAAAAGCACGTAAAAATGATACAAAATTTATTAAGTAAAGTGCCCCCTGCGGTTGATCAATTTTGATGAAATTTTTACAGACATATCTCGGGCATATAAATAGATCAAATACTAAGTTTAATCAAAATCGTTAGAGCCCTTTTTGAGAAAATCAAAAAAACACGTGAAAATGTTACAAAATTTATTAAGTAAAGTCCCCCCTCCGGTTAATCAATTTTGATGAAATTTTTACAGTCATATCTCGGGCATATTAATACATCAAATACCCAGTTTGATCAAAATCGTTAAAGCCCATTTAGAGTAAATAAAAAAAACACGTGAAAATGTAACAAAATTTATTAAGTAAAGTCCCCCCTCCGGTTAATCAATTTTGATGAAATTTTTACAGTCATATCTCGGGCATATAAATAGGTGAAATACTCAGTTTAATCAAAATCGTTAGAGCCGTTTTTGAGAAAATCGAAAAAAACCTAAAAAGTTATTAAGTAAAGTACCCCCTCCCTTTAAGTAATTTTGATGAAATTTATGCTGTCACATCGCGGGCATATACCTACACTAAATACCCAATTTCAGGATCGCACGGCTTATAGTTTTTGGGCTAGTCTGTTCACACACACACACAGACCATTTCGCGGGACTTGGTCATTTCGACTCAGGGGACCCCAAAACGTGTATTTCCGTTGAAAACCGGAAGTCGAATTTGTTCACGATCGCAATACTTCCACTTACTATATATTTCATATATAGGTAAGTGAAAGTAAAAATATTAGATTATGAAGCTATGATGGCAATATTCATTGGAGGCATGAAAAGGTAGGTAAATAAAGAATCAAACATAAATTATTTATTAATCAGATAGGAATGAAACATAAATAACAGAATTATAATATCTGAAATCAATAAACTAATTCTTTATAAAATTTTAAAATTGAATATGGTAAGATACAGTCATGCAATGCAGATTGTATAATAAGATATAATACAATAAATGCTGGAAATAAGAATAGTGATACAAATTAAACAAAGGCAGATATTTAAAAAAAAATTCCTGGTTTAAAAAAGTGACCTTATCAAAGAGGTATAAATGAAGACACCATTGGAATACACATATTAACTTAAACATAATTTAAATTATAAAATAAACATTTGAATTTTGGATTGTAACTTAAATAATCGTATTTTAGAGGTGAGAGATAGTCAACATAATTCGTATATAATAATGTAACCGTAATTCTGTACGATAGGTTAAATGATGATCAGGGTTTCCAGTTTACAACTTTTTTATTATGGAAAGCTGACGTTTCGATCCAACTTGTGGATCATCATCAGGGCTAAAAGAAAACAAAATATGAGTATCTATGCTAGAGGATGACAATAAATGAATATTTTAGAGAACTGATAATAATACAAAGGATGAGTTTTGGGTGAGAGGTAGTGACCCCCTATAAACCCATTTTTACCTTCAGTTTTTGTATCAACCTCGACTCAGGAGGTAAATATCAGATTCCATTTTATCTTGCCAACTAGCCACTGTTTAAATATTTATGTATAATGCTTACCATCCTTTGTATTATCAGTTCTGTAAAATATTCATTTATTGTCATCCTCTAGCATAGATACTCATATATTTGTTTTCTTTTAGCCCTGACGATGATCCACAAGTTGGATTGAAACTTGGGCTTTCCATAATAAAAAAGTTGTAAACTGAAAACCCTGATCATCATTTAACATCTTAAATAATCGTAATTAACTAAAAATTAAAAAAAAAAAAACTGGATTCCTTAAACTGAAGTTATAAATATCACTAAAAAACAAAACAATAGATAACATGAAATTAAGAACTTATTAATACAGGGTAGAAGTAACTAAAAGAAATGAAATGTTGATTAAATATTGAAGAGATAAGTATGGGTGAGTATGTTGAGACATTTTAAAACAAAAAAACTGCTGAATGAGTAAAAATGAAGCAAATAGCAAACAAACAGTTTAAAAGCTCATTTTCTTGATTTTTTTTTTGTGTCCAAACACATGTATATCCACTAAGATTTTTCAAGTATTGATTTGCTGATACAAAAGTAAACAATCATTTTTTAATAATTCATATAAGAATATGAAGTTGTTGAAAATAAATTTCACCTTATTTCTTAAGGAAACTGAAGCTTTAATATTTTACATTTCCAATACACATCTTTTTTAAGTTGGTTACTAATTTACACATTCTCATGAAGAAGGTTGGAACTACCCATCCAAGAATATATTGAAGACTATTAAGAAATATTTAATAAATTTCCAATATTATATGACAAACATCAATCCAATATTATATCACAAACATTAAACATTAAACATGTTAATTAGAATAATAGCAGTCTATTATCTCCTGTCCATGCTAATCTCAAGAGATATAAAGTTTAAGACTAACACTACCTAACATTGTTTATCACTTTTTTTCACAACCTACATTGTTTTATCACATTTTTTCAATCTCATTTGCATCTTAAAGTAAAGATATTTTGGATTGTGATCCTGAAGCATTCATTAAATTGTTTTGTAATCTGTTAGATAAAGAAACATCATATATATTAGTTTATTCTTTTAAGTTTACACACTCTGCGTGATTTCTACTCCAATTATCATGTTCTTCAAGTTCTAGAGCTGTGATTGCCACATTAACTACTTAAAACATACTAAACAACGCAGTAAAAAAGAGTGAAGTTGATACTGATCTCAGGTTAGGTAGGTTACAAAATGGGGCGCTGAAAATAACCTTGACAGGTGCGGTGCGGAGATGTGTGAACGGACTTTTTGGATCTCCGTGCCTAATCCGATCCGCAAAATCGTGATGGATCCGGTGCGGACATGTGTGGCCAGACCTTTAAGCGTAAGGTAGGTCCTGGTTGAATTTATGTCCTCCTGGGAGGTCCACCAGTTACAGAGTTGTTTCAGCCGACATGAAGCTCCGACAAAGTTAGTCCCATAGTTGGAAAATATTTTACTCGGCAAATCTCGACGAGTCACGAGTCGGTCTTAACATTCCATAAAGGCGTCTGTACTTTACTGCGAGACTACTTCAATATGTCCCGCTTTGATTTTTAATCGATTGGGCGTAGTTAAATCCAACCAAAAATTTGTTTCTGGCGAACACATTCCGGTTTTATACTTTGTTCGGGTATTTGGGCAAATGTATCTGCTCTTAGAAGAAGATCTACAGGTTGAGGTTGATGAACATTATGATCAGCTAGGTCCAAACCTCGAAAATGTTCTAAAATATTGATTGAAACAAGACTTATGGGCATATTTTCACATATCCGCTAAAATACATAGCCACGATGTCTAATCCGGGAGAGGAAGCCTTTCTTGGAGCTATGACACAGGATGTTTCATATTTGACCCGAGGAATTGTTTGATTCCCAAACCCAACTAATTGATGTTTACTATGCGCTAACGTCAAATTTAGCCTTTGAGTACATTGCTATGTTATGAAGGAACGCTTTGACCCACTGTCTATGAGAATTCGCAAATCATGCCAATGATCAAGATAAAATCTTTCAGAATGCTTTTTAGTTCCCACATTGTGAATTCTGTATTGTAATAGGGAGTTGACTCATTTGTACTTTTCTGAATTTCTATTTCGTAGGATATAGTGTTTCGCCCATTGTTATATATTTCGGAGATATAAGTTGTGAAGGAATTCGAAACGATTAGTGGATTATCGGAGAGTGGTCCATTGATTAATATTGTAAGTCGTGGGTGAATGGATTTAGAATTAATTTCACGGATTTTATTCAAAGCAATCACGGAACTCGTAGAGGCATTGATGTCCCTTATAAACTTTTTCCACAATTCGGCTATATAGTGGTTGAATATTTGTCTGCAGACAGGTCTTTGTTTTTTGTATGCTACTAGGTTTTCGGTATTTATGTTTTTTTTTAATTTTTTGTATGCCTTACGACGGTTTTTTTATTGTTTCTCTACATTTTCATTAAACCACGAAAAGGATGGTCTTTTTGGATTGCCATTGGTCATCGGTATCGACATCTTGGCCGCTTGGATGATTGTGCTGAAAATAGCTTCGCACTTTTCCTCAATATTCAATTCGCGTGGTGAACATAGAGGTGGGTCTGCAACAAACAAGTTTTTAAATTTGGTCCAATCGGCTTTGTTTAGCAACTATGTAGGCTTAGTCCGGTACTTAGGGTTTATATTTGAAATACCGTGTATATCTGGGAGGACATTCCAGTCTAGACTATAATAAAGTGAAGAGCCACAGATGGAGAGATCCTGTGCAGAAAATGAAATACGAGCTAAGGTAAGTTGGCTGGTTATTATTTAACAAGTGTAGGTCAGAGATTTCAAAGAATTCCTCTATTATTTTGCCTCGTATGTTTAGGTCTTGAGAATCCCATAGAGGACTGTGGCCATTCAGATACCCGACAAAAAGAACGGGTCGGGGTAATTAGTTAAAAATATCTAGCAGGAGTTGTGGCTCTATAGTAGGGTCTAACGGTAGGTATAAATTGCAGATTGTTAGGATGTAATTTAGATGAATTTTCACAGCTATTGCTTGAAGATGAGTGGTAATTGAATTCGATTCGGAGTATATTGAGTCATGAATAGCAAGCAGAACACCATGATAGCCGTGGTTCGGGTTAGGGCCATCTTTCCTATAAATCCTTATATATATAAAAATCTCGTGTCCCGATGTTTGTCTCTCTATTTCTCAGAAACTACTCAACCGATTTTAATGAAATTTGGCTCAATGTATATAGTTTTGGCCAACTTACCGGACCGGATAGTTTTTAACTTGATTAGTGATCAAAATAATTCTTATATAGCGAATTATTGCAAATACAGTAGGTCGTGTTTCGATTTATTAACATGGCGTCATATGTCGATTTCATAATGTTTTTGTTTATAAGCATGCTATTGTAATACAGGTTATCATTATTATAATTTTGTATTGCGTTATGTGAGTGCAGTTATTTTTCCTATATTATTATTTTCCACAGACAAATAGTAATACAAATTTGTATTTATTGTTAATTTTCATTAAAGAATAAATGAATCAAGAAAAGGTTACAATAAATACTCAAATGTGTAGGTACTTTTTCTTCCTTTTCCTTTTTTATTTGTATTTAAATTAAATTAATAGCTAAGCGCTGAAACGCTTTGCTGGGCCCACCCTGATAACAACTTTTAGTATAGTAAATGCATTTTAATAATTTAAATTAGGCTATTATTTGAAATAATACTCTATAAATGTTGTAACAGCACCTACTGTCTTAGGTGTAACCTAATAGAAGCCTGACTTGGGGAGTCAGTGTTGCCAAAAATTAGTGAAAATTAGTCAATTGGCTACACTGCGGGTAACCAGTCGTAAAAACTCCCTCACAAAAAGGGTGTGTTTTGATTAGGTGTTGTGGGATACTTTGTGATTTGCTAAAGAACTGCTTAATTAAGACTTTAATATTATATTTACAGTTAATTTATTTAACAGAAGTTTCTTTATTTTCATTATTCGTTTTGTTATTATTATTTAAATACAGTTTTTTTTTATTTTACCAAACCTTTTTATCATTTTTATCCCGAGATCTAAAATGTAAAATTTAAAAAATGTCAGTGAAGATTTGTAATTCCTCCTTTATCAACAATAATATAAAGTTGAGAAAATTTAATCCCAATCGAATAGAGGCTGTTACTTCCTAAGTTGTAATTATCTTTAAATGTAAAATTTAAGAAAAGTTAGCGAAGATTTTAATCCTTTCTTTAATTTAAAGTAGGCTATTAATGAAAATAATATTTACTTATCTTTAAATGATTGTTGATTAAGAAAGGATTACAAATCGCGGCATTTTTTAAATTTTACATTTAATGATTATTACACCTCTACTGAACAGGAATAATTGTTATTTGGGTAACCTCAAGTTTCAGATTTATCCGCCATAAATATGAGAGTACTACTACAAAATAATCCATCGGCAGATATATTTTTTAAACAATTGCTCTATATTGGAAACGGTGAAATAGAGCTAGCTGTATCGAAATTCAAAATTTATCAAATTACCAGAAAATTTCTGAACTGTTGTAGAGACGAAAAATGAACTGTCTTCGAAATATAAAGTGTCTTTCCTGATATTTTGGACAATTATTTGGACTATAAGTGGCTGGGTAGTCGTGCTATTTTGGCAGCAAAAAATGTTGATTTCGATGAAATAAACTTCCAAAATCAATTGACAATGTTCTAGATGTAAACGAAGCCGTAAATTTCCCATCATTAAAAGGATCACAGGAAATGTTATTGAAGGAAAAATGTTACCTGGAAGGTTTACAGGAGATATCGCCCTGTTGCCACCTATTCCCTTGGAACCGACAGAATTTTCAATAAAATTTAAAAGGCTTCAATATCCTATTCGTTTGGCTTTTGCCATGACCATAAACAAATCCCAAGGGCAAACAATGTCCAGTTGGACTTTGAAAATCCGTGTTTTTCCCTTGGGCAATGGCATAACTCACGTGGGAAATGGGTATCGCCTGCTCACGTGTGTGGAAACCATCAAATCTTTGGTTTGTGTTAAAAAAAAACAAAACAGGTTAATCCAAAACATTTTGAACAAATTAGTACTTGAATAAATAAAAATTCTTAATTGTATTATGTAAAAACCTCTGTAAGAAGAGATTTATTATCACTCAAATATATTGCTAAATTAAAAGCTTCAACACACCACCCTCCTACCGAACACTTATTAGCCGAAGGGTTGGGAAATCGAGGTCTCAAAGAAATTGAGAAAAACGCCTATCAAAAGGACATATATGACGCGTTAACCAAGATTGGCATGACCCTGAGCAAAATTAAACCCGTTGTTAAACTAACAATACCAAGTTGAAGTAGTGTTAGGCCGATAATCAATAGATCAATGGCTGAGGTTATCAAAACTTACTTCAGTCATCCTTTTTAAAATTAGTGGAAAAATATAGCCATTTCGAGTTAGTTTATACCGATCCATAAAAAAAGGGCGATAGTGTTGGCAGCTCTGTGAGTCGTAACCACAACCAGCTCCTTTTGAATCAAACTACATTGAAGTATGAGATGTAAAAAATAAAAACTTTAACTTTCCTATATTCTTTACCAAATACTTTTAAATGGTGTAATGCTCTATTCTCAATCACGTTGGATTTTGATTAGCTGAAAGGTTTTCATCTTTATCAATGAATATTGGTATTACTGTATTTGTTTAAAAATATTAGGATATAACTACTGAGCAACAGCAACGCGTGGCCGGGTCTGCTAGTTTAATAAAAAATTTAAAGTCCTATTTTGATGATTTAATAAATTAGTTTCTTGAAGAGTTATACAGAATGGGTTAACCTCTCCAATCAGAACTTTTAAATTATTAAAATGAGGTTTTAATCTATTCAATTCCATTGTAGGATAGACATGTTGTGAAAAAATTAAAATACTATGGACTAAAAGTAATGAAAATTGAACGAGAGTAAGTAAGATTGTGAATATAATGTTATCTATGTATTATTTTGTTTTTGTTTGAGAATTATACGTAAAAAGATATATACACGTATACTCACTCATACATATATACATATATACACAAACACACATATAGATTCATATAGGTACGCATCTATATATAAATTTTCTTATACACATAGGAATAGGAGTATTCCTACCAATAAGGAGACATAAGAATGAGTATACGAAAAAACGTACGTATGTATATAAAGTAGTAAAAATATAGTTATAAGGTTGTGGATCATGACAGTAAGGTATTTTTTATTATTATTATTATTTAATAAATGGATATAATAAGGGTTTAGGTTACTTCGTGCCTTTTTTGTTTTTACTTTAATAAAACCCTCCTCGTCAGCTGAGTGGTGCACATCGTCAAGTGACCTGTGCATAGCTTGGGTGCCTATAAAAGGAGTAGGCGGTCTAGGTGCAGCAACAGTGGGCGGAGGTCCGTTTCTGTCAGCGGAAGGCAGTGTTGCCAAGTTCCCCACTTCCCAGCCCCCAATTTCCTCACTTTTCAATAATTTCCTCCATTTTTTTCGCCTGGTTCAGTCTTTAATAAATGTTACTTTCAATCAAATTGTGACATAGTTTTTGTATAAATTTGATAATTTGCTTAGAAAATAAACTCAAATACAATTTTGTTTAAATAATGTGCTTATTTATAAATTTATGTTCAGCAATTCAACACCACCCAAATGGTATTCTAGGACTCAAAATAATAAAATATGGGTATCATTGAAGGAATAGAGATTAAAAAAAAACTCCTATTTTTAATGATTTCAGTTAGAGCATATGAATTTTTTTTATAAATTCCTTAAAAATATGTCTTTGGAGGAGTAATTAACTCGTTAGGTGCGGCATCGGTCCCCGTGGTCCGATGTCTTACATTCCCCTCTTAATAGCCGATTTTCACATGGAAGAGTCCGACGGTCCGAACACTTCAAACACTCAATTTAGTCGATTTTTAATGAGATTATTGCCTTTTGGTGCAGAAAATGTTGCAACTGCTGAAATTCTGTTGTTTTTAGAATTGGACTCCGAGGTCCTATACCAGCCCTGAGTAATAAAATAAGACTATTGGACGGCATCACCCTTCCGCGTCCGGTACCGTTCTATTCTGGATACCCCTAAAATACGCCGCCAGAAGAACTAGAACCAGACTTGAAGAACCTGAAGAATTAACTTACGGGCGTTAATGAACTTGAATTTGTACGCCCTCTCATATCAAACAAACGCAGCCCCGCCTAATGTGTTAAATATTCCAACAGTTGTTTTTAAGGCGCAGTTATTTCAGCTTTTAGCCTCTCGGATGTTTTCTTATCTATGAGAATACTTAGCTCCCCAATTGTGCCCCCAAAGGTTTTTGTGATGCCCATGCTCACCACAAACTTAACACCTAAAATAAAGCTTGCCCTTATTGCTTTTCCCAATCCATTTTTTTTCGGGGTTTGATTCCCACTCTTTTTTTTATAATAATGATTAAAAAATCTAGATTGGGCTACCTTTAACCCGTTTTTCTTTATCCCACGGTCACTGTCACATCCACTAATTTTTTCTGAAAAAAAAAATTCAACACTAAGCTAAAAACAGCGTTAAATACTTCAAAAATATTTTTATGACAAAAATAAAAAAATCATTAGATAATAATAAAAAAAGGCACATAGGTATCGAACCTCCTCTTTCTTTCGAAGTCGGTTAATAAAAGTTAACAAGGTACATAAAAACGATTTGTGTTATTCTTAGTGGTTATCATTTGATCTGATGTCTCTCTCTCTCTCTCCAGTGGATGGAAATAAAACCGCGTCAATTTGATACCTATCAGAGGTATCAATTTAAGTTTAACTATTCAACGATGACGTAATCGATGTAATGTTACATAACACAGTCAGAAACATTCGATTAGTTGTTCAATGAAATATTTCTATTATAACGAAACACTGCAATATCTATGAGAAGAGATTCCAGATTTGAAAATTGTCCCCAATTTACAATACAAATAAAAAAGTGAGAGTATTCGTAGTGCTTACTTTCTGCTAAAACTTCAGTTTTTTAAGTATCAGGGAATTCGATGAAATATTCAAAACAATAACTACTTAGACAGTTAGGTACTTTTATACTAAAATTTGTTTTTTTTTTTTAAATAATTTATTTTTTGAAGAGAAAAGATTTGGCTCCGCCGGGAGTCGAACCCGGGTCTTCTGCGTTACATGCGAGGATGCTAACCGCTACACCACAGAGCTCGGCTCAAGGCAGAGCAAATCCTTCCTCTTCACTGATACCTACTCCCCCTATCTCACAAGTTTTGCGAGTAGTAGCGGGAGGTGGACAAATTTTGTCCAATTTATGATACTTATTGACATAAGTCAATTTTTTAAATTATTTTAATTAACCCAATCTTAAATTGTGGCAAACCACCAATTTTAAATTATTTTTTTAAATAATTTATTTTTTGAAGAGAAATGATTTGGCTCCGCCGGGAGTCGAACCCGGGTCTCCTGCGTTACATGCGATGATGCTAACCGCTACACCACAGAGCTCGGCTCAAGGCAGAGCAAATCCTTCCTCTTCACTGATGCCTACTCCCCCTATCTCACAAGTTTTGCGAGTAGTAGGGGGAGGTGGACAAATTTTGTCCAATTTATGATACTTATTGACATAAGTCAATTTTTTAAATTATTTTAATTAATCCAATCTTAAATTGTGGCAAACCACCAATTTTAAATTATTTTTTTAAATAATTTATTTTTTGAAGAGAAATGATTTGGCTCCGCCGGGAGTCGAACCCGGGTCTCCTGCGTTACATGCGATGATGCTAACCGCTACACCACAGAGCTCGGCTCAAGGCAGAGCAAATCCTTCCTCTTCACTGATGCCTACTCCCCCTATCTCACAAGTTTTGCGAGTAGTAGGGGGAGGTGGACAAATTTTGTCCAATTTATGATACTTATTGACATAAGTCAATTTTTTAAATTATTTTAATTAATCCAATCTTAAATTGTGGCAAACCACCAATTTTAAATTATTTTTTTAAATAATTTATTTTTTGAAGAGAAAAGATTTAAAATTTAAATAATTTAAAATTGGTGGTTTGCCACAATTTAAGATTGGATTAATTAAAATAATTTAAAAAATTGACTTATGTCAATAAGTATCATAAATTGGACAAAATTTGTCCACCTCCCCCTACTACTCGCAAAACTTGTGAGATAGGGGGAGTAGGTATCAGTGAAGAGGAAGGATTTGCTCTGCCTTGAGCCGAGCTCTGTGGTGTAGCGGTTAGCATCCTCGCATGTAACGCAGGAGACCCGGGTTCGACTCCCGGCGGAGCCAAATCTTTTCTCTTCAAAAAATAAATTATTTAAAAAAATAATTTAAAATTGGTGGTTTACCACAATTTAAGATTGGATTAATTAAAATTTGTTTTTTATTTTAACAGATGGATGATGGTTGTTTAGTAGTTCAAAATGGTTAATACTACAAAAACCGAAGCCTTAGCAGGAAGTAAGCACTACGAATACTTTCACGTTTTTATTTGTACTTATACGCAGGAATTAGCTAATGTTGTGTGCACGGAGCTTATTTCATGCTAAATTTGATGCTCTGTAACTTTTATCTAAAACATTTTTCATTTAAACTAGATTTTTTTTAGTTATAGGCGTTGGAACTAGTGATGGGCAAAACTGTTAATTTTGAAAAACAGTTGCAACTGTTTCTGCTACTTTCTTTAAACAGTTTAAAAAAAGCAGATACAACTGTTTAAAATAATACTATATGGGAAAAAAGAAAAAAAATAGTCCCACTTCGCATTCCAGCATTCTTTTGAATTATGTTTTATTATTGAAATATCTAACAAGTTCGAATGACAATTTCTCACAAAACATTTAATATAAAATAAAGCTTTATGTAAAACAATTAAACATCACTAAAAATAAATAATAAATCAAAACTTGTAATAGCCATTAATTGATTTTTTGTTTATAAAATTATGGTTTAATTGAATAAATAATCTGGAGAAAAATAATTTAATAATTAAAAAACCTGGTGCGTGCGCGCAACACACAACTTTCACTTACCAACTTACTTAGATTAGAAATCAATGCGTTTTGTTAATGCCACTTCTCAAATGAACAGAACGGCTTTAATTATGAACAATGGTCTGTCATTAAAGGCGTACTCCACATGCTTGGGCTCAACGAGTTTTATGAGTTGACTGAATATTTTTCTCCTCTTTATGTTTTCTTTATTTTTATCATATCTCATATTTAGCCATTTCTTATTTTCAAGTGTAACGAGAGACAGTTAATTTCTCCATATAAACAAAAACAAAGGTACTTTATAGGAAACAAACAAACAAAAGAGGCCCCAACCCCCCCCCCCCCAAAAAAAGCACCTCAGAACATTTTAATAATGATAAAGCTTACCTGATATTAAAAAAAAAAACCTAATTTTCATTATACATGACGAATTTGATAAAAATCGTTAAAGCCGTTTTTGAGATCATCGAAAAAAAGGTAAAAATTGGAAAAAAAATTGAAATAAAGTGCCCCCTCCGTTTGATCAATTTTGATGAAATGTTGGCTGTCACATCTTTGGCATATACATATATCAAAAACCCAATTTGATCAAAATCGTTAAAGCCTTTTTTGAGTAAATAAAAAAAAAACACGAGAAAATGATACAAAATTTATTAAGTAAAGTCCCCCCTCTGGTGGATCAAATTTGATGTAATGTTGGCTATCGCATCTTTGGCATATAAACACATCAAAAACCCAGTTTGATCAAAATCGTTAAAACCGTTTTTGAGTAAATAATAAAAACACGTGAAAATGATACTAAATTTAATAAAGTATTTAAAGTAAAGTCCCCCCTCCGGTTTATCAATTTTGATGAAATTTTTACAGTCATATCTCGGGCATACAGATAGATCAAATACTCAGTTTAATCAAAATCGTTAGAGCCGTTTTTGAGAAAATCGAAAAAAAACATAAAAAGTTATTAAATAAAGTACTCCCTCCCTTAGATCAATTTTGATGAAATTTTTGCTGTCACATCGCGGGCATATACATACACTAAATACCCAATTTCAGGTTCGCACGGTTTATAGTTTTTGAGCTAGTCTGTTCACACACACACACACACAGAGTTCTATTATCATTGCCATCTTATTGATAATAAGACACCTTAACTTGTGTAGTGAAATTGTGAGTTGTGATGGCAAAAAGATTAAATACTGAGGAAGATGTGTTGTCTCATGCTTTGAGATTTACCACACAAAAGAAAATTTTTAAATGATAAAAGCTATTAAAAGAAAGGGGGGAAAAAAGTTTTTAACTACACCAGTGCATACATACTACTTCTTTCCATTACATAAATCTAGCAATGCCTTTCAAGCAGTAAACTGTAACTTATCTCTTATTTGTTAAAATTTAAATTCAATTAAGTAAGAAAAACATTTTGAAAATCAACTGGATGGAATTCCTTCTTCAAATTCTGTAGTCATGTTCATAGATTCATTCAAAACATATAAAAAACGAATTACCTTGTGTTTGAGTTCAGATCTTCTCCAACTGAGTTCAGAGATACCAATAAGAATGATTCTCGCAACAGCCTGTTAACCGAAACAGATACGTGAAACAGTGGCCTTGAAAAAGAAACAGTTTCATAAACTGTTTCGGTCAACAGCCTGTAAACCTGCTAATTCTGCCTGCTTCTCGAAACTGTTTATTAAACAGGTCACGCACGTGCTATTGCAAGCTAATTGTTTTTTGTTTAATATTTATTATTATTTACCTTTTTTTTTCTCACTACACTGTTGTATCTGTTTATTTTTTTCCGAAACAGTTAACTGTTTCTGTTTAATGAAATTAACTGTTTCAAATAAACAGATTGCTACTAAACAACACACCACTAGTTGGAACACGGTTTACACCATAATCTTAAAAAATACAGATTTTTGATGTTCCAAACCGGACTAAACTACTGAACTGATTAAGAACTAAATATATCATTATATTTGGAATAGTGTAGCATCTTATAGTAAGAAGAAAGCAATACTTTGTGATGTATTTGCTGGTTTATGTGTGAGAAACTTAAAAAAAAAATCCAAGGATTTTAGACTACATACATACATGGCGCTAATTACATTCACGTTGTAATTACTTTTTCTCCACAGGAGTGAGCTAATTTTAAAATTAATGCGCTCGTTTAACACAGAATTCAATATTCTACAACTATTAGTAGCCCCCTTCAAATTGCATGCTTTGGAACATGAGCGTAATTCATTTTTCCTCTTAAGTGGCTAAATTGACAATCGGTTGTGGCGAGAGGACCGATTTTATCAGTGAGGACCTCAGTCTAGGCGAAATTCTATGACCTTTTATTTAAGAAGGAACACATTTTTCTCTGCGATAAATCGTTTTCGAGTTATGAGCGAAAAATTATAATGTTCGAAATTGTAGATTTTGTTTGCCAATAAAATTTGATGAGCCGATCAGAGGTGGCAGACGTTCACATTTGTTGTCTATAAAATGAGTACTGTTTGTTTTAACGTTACTTTATGCCACCTAGGCAATCGGGCTATGCTAAAGGGGGAGTCCTAAATTTTTGCCTATCCAGGTATAATTAGGATAGGGATCTTGAACGAGTACAGTCTCGGGATTTCCTTTTTACGTTCTATCCGAGGGACGGCATGGCTGAGGATTTTTTACTCCCATTAAAAAATCCTAGGGCCACCTCTGGGCGTGAAATGAGTACTTTCAGCCTATATGATCAAAAACTTTCTTTCCGCACTGTATGCAAATTATTTGTTTTCTGCATTGCGCAGTAGGATGATAAAAGCCTAAACAATTGAAGCATCTTAGGGGATTACGTTCGCATGTTTGGACTTCAATAGTTTGTTGTTATCCTACTTTAATGGATTTATGAGAGGTAGGAGTGGGGAACGTAACAATTTAACTATGGGTCTTTATTTCACTACAATGTTAAGGAGATTTAGTAGAATCAGAGCTTCCGGCAGGTGGAATGTTGGAGGGGAAGCTGCCGGCTCAGTAGAAGAGAGGGAGACGCGCAATGGAGAGAGTTCACTAAAACCGCCGAAACAAAAAACTGCTTACTCGTCGTGAACGCTTCATTTTTCGGCTTTAAAACATGTTTTTCGACGCCCCGCGGGGGCTTTCGAGTTAAACTCGTCGTATCAAGATCTTTAACATGAGTCCAAATTAGACATTTTTTCTCGAAGTGCAAAAATAGGTGTCCGTTAGAGTTAAACGACGATTTCGCCATTTAAGCCCCTTAGGGGTTACATTTTTGAAATTCCTTTCTTATTGGTTACCTACATCGCGTTTAAAATTTAAATTCCGAACTTCATTACTAGTTTTTGCTCTGCGTTGATTCTGTCAGTCAGGACAAAGCCTCTTATATACTTATATAGAGATTAGAGATTACATTAATCATTTATTTTTTTATTTCTTCAATATCAAAGTATTGAAAGTCATAGACTTAGACATAGTCAACGCTTATCTGGGGGTAACTTCTTCTTCTTTATATTCCTCCTATGCCATTAGCTAGCGTCTAGGAGCCTCAATCCAGCGTAACCACTATTCCCGATCTCTGCTTAGCCGCTTCATCTCATTGATTTGTCTCTTTTACTTCCAATTCTTGGAAGTACTCTTGGTGCGTAATTCGAGGGCGTCCGCGTGGTCTTCTTCCTGTGGGTTGAGCCTCCAATAAAGGTATTGGACGAGGATTCATCTCCTCATTCATGCGGCAGACATGTGCGAACGACTGTAGTTGCCGTCTTTTTAGAGTGGCTTTAAGTTCTGCAACATCTAGTTTCTCTCTAATACTTTCATTTATAATGCGATCCCTTCTAGTTCTCCCAACAGACCTGCGAAGGAACCTCATTTACACTGCCGTTATGCAACTAGAGTGCCTGTCCAGCATTGTCCAGGTTTCTCCGCCGTAGTGAGTGTAGGTAGGTAAACAGACTTTTTGGTCTTCTTGTCTACTTCGCGTTGGCCAATGATGCTATTAGTAATCTGGTAATACACTTGATTTGCCTTACATATTCTGTTTGATATTTCGATGATTATCTTACCCGAGCTACTAATTACGGTCCCTAAATAGGTATTCACCACTTCACCACCTCAAGTGTCTCGCCATTGCAGGTCAGTTGGACATCTTCCTGTTCTTCCCTTGCCATAACCAGCAATTAACTCTTGGAGGTGTTAATTTGCCCTGAGCAACTCTTCTTCCCATTCCACCAGAGCTACTTGTAGTTTGTTCTTGGTGACGGCTATTAGGACTATGTCATCCGCGTATAAATGGCTTAGTACGAGGACAGTTCTCATATCCCATTTTCCAATTGTTGTCCACGCAGTTCGGCGCTTGCAGGTTTTGTGGATTTCATCCATTACATTTATTAGACAAATAGAAGGGGACTTACATTCATTCCTGGCTATTCGATAAACGTACAGCTTTTCTTTAGTTCTATTTTTGAGGTATGATTTCCGGGCAAGCTTCTTCTGAGAAACCAGTCGTTGCAGGTCATTGGTCCACCAGTCTTTCCGCTTCCCCTTACTAGACAACCTCTTCTTCCCACATACTGTACTTGCCACAGCACACAGGACACATCCAGGGTACATGTTTTCAGTACCTTCCATTTCTTTTCCACGTCTCCATCAAACGACGTTTCTCTCCATTTATTTTCCAGGCTTTCTGTAAATAGGGATCTTTTCTCGGGGTCATCAAAAGCCCTAAAGTTGAGGGTTTCAAATGCTTTTATTTTCTATATTCAGGAATGATCTTTGTATCATCAACAAGTAAAAGGTGGTCGATGCCTATCTCCGCTCCTTTTATTACTGTTATATCAACGAAATACTGCATTATGTTTCTGTCGTATATGAAATAGACAATTACACTAATTCGTTCCATGCATGAGAAAGTGGTTTTGTGGATTCTCTTGTGTGAATAGAAAGAATTTCCTAAGAAAAAGTCATTATGGACACAAGAGTCAATTAGCCATTGTCCATTACTATTGTATAGGGGGTAACTTCAATAGGAATTGTTTCCTCCAAATTTTTAATAAGGATTCTGATTGACTACCTTTGTAGGTTTCAACCAATAGTGACCCGTCTCTTATTTTTTTTATATTCTTCACTTCCCCTACGAGTCCAGTTATAAATGTATTAATAAAAAGAGGTAAAACCTTTTTAAAGTCTTCCTCGCCGGTTCTTTTTATAATGAGGAAGATGGGTCTAATGTCATGGTCTTCAGTAATATTTACATTATCGTGGGGGGAGGGGGGGTTCATTCGGCCCCGATTTAAATAAACAATACAATCCTACATCGTAATACATAGTCGTGGAAAGTTTTGTGATTGACTGAAGTCCGATGCGGCAGTCTTTTGTGAGCCAGCGTTGGTACAGGCCGGCGTGAACTCGTTAAAGCCTGTTGTGTGGTTATTGTTAATCACAGGTTCTTAGAATGTCTTGGCTCACTAGTTTGTTAGATGCATATTTGTAGACCCAGTTCCATGGATTGGATTATATATATGTATGTACATACATATATACATTGAAACATATCTACAACACATTACATCCATTAACATATATACTGCTAGTCAATCTTGTATCCAAGCTCTCAACAATCATTATGAAGGGTTTCTCGAATTTAAATGGCAAAACTTCAGGAACTTATAGGAGACCGAAATACTAAGACAAAAAGTCCTTTAGAGATTTGCTCGTTTTTGCTTAGTTTTAGAGAAAATCGCAAAAAAAAGAAACAAAAGTTTTCATTTTTATACTTATTTATTTACATTTATATTTATTTTATGTTATTTTTAATGTATATATTGCTCAAAATGTTGTCCTCTTGCACCAATGCAAGCATTACATCTAGCACTGAATTGATAAATTGCAGCTAAACACTGTTCTGATGATATTTGGTGCACTATGATTCGGTCTCTTAATTGCTCCCTTGAGTTGATTGACACCGAATAAACTTCCTGCTTCAAGGTTCCCCATACGAAGAAATCCATGGGTGTCATATCAGGTGATCTGGGTGGCCAAGGTACTACTACTCCACGTCCAATCCATCGTTGTGGATAATTTATATCCAGCCAAGCTCGAGCAGCTCTGATATAATGAGCTGGACATCCATCGAGTTGGAACCACATTTCAATCCGCTGTTGTAAGGGAATGTCATCTAAATAATTAGAAAAGTCGCTCTCCAAAAAATGTGTTAATATGAGTCCATTCAATCTTTCAGGTAAAAAATATGTTCCACCAGTAATCCGTTCCAAATTCCAAGCCAAACGTTAATAGCAAATTATTGCTGAAACCTATTCTCTCTAATAGCTCTGGGATTTTCAAGAGCCAATACATGATAATTTTTTGATTAACAATTCCTCCTCTTAGGAAAGTAGCTTCATGGGTCCATATAATTTTTAATTTAAATAAATTATCATCGCGAATTTTTTCAAGAAACCAGTAACTAAAATTCAATCTCTTGACATAATCTTGAGGTAATAAATTCTGAACTTTTTGAAAATGGTATGGGTAGCGATTATCACCTTGCAAAGTTCGCCATATTGGTTGCCGCGATATTCCTAATGCAGCAGATGCTCTTCGGATGCTAGTCTCAGGATTGCTATCGATGTGTCCATTTTTCCAACGCGGACACAATTTCTTCTCCGATAATCTGCTCTTATTGCTGCCTGGAATTGGTCGCCTTCATTACGTATTAAGAATGACCCAGTCTCTCGTAGTCTATTAAAAGTTAACGAAAAGACTCGTCGATTAGGCACTCTTCTATTTGGAAATCGGCGCGCATACTCCCGCACCGCTTCTAAAGCATTACCGTTAGAGAAACCATACGCAAAAATCATATCAGCGTATTCAACATTAGAATATGTACACGACATTGTGGCTGATGCTATTCACACAAAAATATCTGAGTAACTGACTGAAGACTGATTTAAGAATTATAATCCTCAAAGGAAGCCACAATGTAAAACACAATTTGTTGTGAGTGTTTATATACTCTGGGTATATAGTTTATTGTCATAAACACGTTGCGTCTCGCTTTACATTAGGTTTTTACGAAATCGACCTTTTGAGTCGAAAAAAGTGTCATTTTATAGATTTTGAAGATGCCAGCAAGGCCCGGTAAGGCCGTTCCCCCGGAACGGTCTGGGGTCCACGTTTTAAGGCTGAACGAGTCCTTTTCGAGTTATTGGCCGACGCACAGTTCTTCGATTAGTATAAGCTAGGTGGACAAAAGTCATGATTGAAATTCTAAAAATTGGTATTCTAATAATGTAAGCAATACATCAAAACGTGGCATTCTAATAATTATTTATGTCTCACACGCTCCACCTCATTAGTAATTGAGTCGAAAGGTGTAAAATCGTGGTGTAATAGAATAAATTAGTTAAATTCCAAGCATCACTTCGATCATTAAAATTATAGTGTTCCTAAATTTTTATAGATTGATTGTTAAGGATTAATATCACTTGGACTATTGAGTGCTAATTCACACAAATTCAGTAAATTTATCTGTTACTCAAACCACAATAAAAAAATGTTTTTGAGATGATTGCAGGATTTTTTCATCGTTTTGAAACTTCCATATGATGTTAAAGACTTGTACCCTTTTGTATCCGCGCTGATTTTTCTATATATAATAGGGACACCTTTCAACGTAATAATAATATGTATTTTAGCCTGCACACTCGAGTACAACATTCTTTTTTTTAGTACTTTCTTTCCAAAATGGATATTTTTTTAATAATCGTTGAACCACTCTATGAAAGACAAATCTCTTTTCTCTTAAAGTTTCTTTCGTGCAAACATAATTTCAAAAACCGTAAAGAGGAGAGACGATGAGGTTGCCTAACTCTGCCTCAAAAATTTCTCATATTTTGGGTTGCTGCGGGAAAATCAAAGCAGCATTTTTAGGCTCAACACCAACTTCCAAATTTCAAGGAACCACTATGATACCCGCAAAAATTGTGTTAGACATCAATTATTCCTTTGGGGAATGCTAAGTAATTAAGTGGAAATGAAGAATTAGCCTGTTACATGGCCTACAGCGCATTCGTACAAGCAGGCTAGGATGCGGTCTATGTAGGCAGGTCATGACTTCTTGCCATTACCGTCTAAGAAAATCTTATACAAACAGGTATTTAAGAAAATGCCTTTTCCTTTTTTCCCACTGGATTACTTAGCAGTACCAGCACTGTCATTTGGCGGAATCCTGGGCCATAATATATGATATCCGTTTTACCTCCGTGCAGAGGTAAGCTCTCAAAAAAATTACTTTATTCTGGGGCTAAATCCCTATACAGCTATGCACATATAAAAATAGATATCTGACCATCATGCTACACCTATGAAAATATCAAATATATATTAAAGCAACAAAAAGAAAAAAAAAAAAGAAAAAAAAAAAAAAAAAGAAAAAAAAAAAAAAAAAAAAAAAAAAAAGGATCATCTAAAAAGAAGGAAAAAATAAAAATGTATGTAAAGAGGATTAGAAAAAAAGTAAAGAGTAAAGAATTTTGTATAGATAGGCTCATTGTTTTTTGCGACTGGATTTCTTCTTTGATATTTAGTACCTGATTGATTTATGGAAACTATATAAACCAGGACTGTTTATATGGTTAATTGAAATCTATCACCTCCTTGCTCATCCCCTTCTGCCCTTTCTGCTTTTTATGCCTGGAATCCCCATTATCCCCAGTGATATGCCCTTTGATTTCAGAGGAGTATAATTCTCAGCCCAGTTAGGGACTATAACTAAAGCTTAAGGGAAATGGAATCCCCATGTTTTTCTCATGGTCAGCTTTAGGTTGCATGCTCTGGAGTAGGTTCATCCAAACACCTAATTATATATGCCCCAGAGGATAAAACTAAAAATATAGTATATCCTAAAGCTTTGGAATATTAATCTATTAGTGCTATTTTTGTTGTATTTTTTGTTTATAGAATTGTTCACGTATATTAGAAAAATGGAATTCCCGGATGAAACGGGGATATACAGCTAGTAACTAATAATAACAAATATATGCAAAAAGAAAGAAAATAAAAGAAATAGAATAACTCCAACAACAAATACTTATATCATCAAAAAATGAGAAAGAAATTCTGTTGATTTTAATATATAAACATTTTCTCAGGTAAGCTGCATGTGAGAAACCGACATCTCTAAGAAAACAGTAACCATAATACTATATCGAAAAAGGTTCATACTAATCGTTTCGTTCATATTCAAATATGAAATTAAATAACTATATTACTACATGATTTACATTCACTAAATAATATTTAATAATAGAATTTAATATATGAGATATAACTCACAAGACATGCATGGCAACCTACAATACTAAAGATCGCGGGTTCAATTCCAGCGGGGTGGCCCTAGGATTTTTTAATGGGAGTAAAAAATCCTTAGCTATGCCGTCCCTCGGATAGGACGTAAAATGGAGGTCCCGAGCCTGTACGATGTCAGGTACTCGTTAAAGATCCCTATCCTAATTATACCTGGATAGGCAAAATTTAGGACTCCCACTGTAGCATCGTCCGATTAGCCTTAGTAGCATAAAAATGGACGTTAAACAAACAAACAAACAAACAAACTCACAAGACATATGATTAATTGATATATTTTATTTGTAATTAAATTCTTCTATAAGTCTACCTCTATAGGGCCAGGCTATTCTACAATAATTAATCAAGGGTTTCCAATTTTTACCGTTATGGTGTTTCAAGATCTCCTCCTTATTCAAATAATCTTTTTTAAAACAAAAACTTCTAATTTCACATAAAATGGAACTTAATGCTAAAAAATGAAAAATGTTCTCGTTTTCTTTTTTATTACGTAGCGAGCATAATGGGTTACTTTTGGAATAAAACCTGTTATAATTTAAATATATCATCTCACTTATTGCTTTAAAAACCCTCTTTACTCCATTAAAACTAATTTTAGGATCCTTGAGGTAATCAGTTCCGAAATCATAATGCAAATATTTATATCAAAACATTTTTTCAGACTGTTCTGCTCTATGAATATATTTCGTTATGTAAATATTTGTTAAAGATTCCCAAAATTCTTGTAAGATTACAGCCCAGCTATCTGTATTGTTGTTATTGATATTCAACTAAATATTATGTTTCGATGCCAGTTCAGCTCATTTTTCACAGTATTTTTCTGTCATATATCATTAACTGTAGAGTTTTAGGATTGTTCGCTACCATTGTTATGTTTTTGGCACATGCTAGAATTTTTATTTTCTTCCCATTTACAATTATTCCCCCACATAAACTATCTTCCAAGTCATCATCATATTCTTTGCTTCCCCATGCCTGGGCTCCATAACCTATTATACATTTGAAGATCGAGTTAAATACCTGCATTTTTGAATTGAATGGTATACTATTGTTTAAAATTAAGTTTTTCCAAATACAATTAATCGCAATTTTTCATTTTGTTTATTGTTTCTGAAAACGTTTCTTTAATGAGAGTGTAGGGGTAAGACAAATTCCTAAATATTTATATTCACTTGTGACCTCTATTGTTTCTATGTTACAAGACCATTTTTCGTTCTGGGCTCGTTTGGGTCCTCCATTTCTGAAGATAAGAATTTTAGATTTTTTTAAATTCTTATATTATAACTTTTTTAAATCTTCATCTTCCTTAATAGGAATTCCTTTCACCTCTACCTTTTTCTTTATTTCTTGAGACTTCATCACTTGTAGATCTGACTTTAATTCTGTTGAATTACTTTTTAAATTTTGAATCTCAACTTTTAAATTAGATATTTTGTGGTCACGGGCTTCGAATTGGGAAAAAAATGAAGTTTTGTGTTTTTGGAAGGAGGTTATTGTATTAGTAAAATATCCTAATGAATTTTAAATGAAGATATCTCTGCATTTGTGGTTATTGTGGAGTCAATTAAGAAATCCATTTTTTCTTCTAGGTTCATTTTAGTCAGCTCCTTCTTCCCTGACATTATTACTAATCAAATAAACTTATACTGTGGCGAGGATAAAAAATAAAATGATGGATATAAATATGCAAATGTCTTATAACGCAGTAAACAGCGAACCTAAATGTGAAGTAACCGTAACGGGCTAGTGGGCGGAGCCAGAGCGTAGTGGCGCAACCCCTAAAATCCTCTAAAAGGTATTACTGTACCTATATTAGACCCGGGATCGCCTAAAAGTTTTTTCAATTTTAATTCCACTTCCAGTGCTCTATTTTCTTCCAAACTTTACAACTGACACCTTCAACCACTTCCCGATACCCTATAAAAAATTCACTTCAATCGCCGCACTGCAGCCAACACTATTTAACATGAACGAGGAGACGATGTTACTCACGCAGCTAACCAAGCCAAATCCTTTTTTTGATTTTTGTTGCTCTTCGGTGAAGTCTGCCATCATAATATTTTACTTCTTTTTGTTGATTATCGTTCCCGGTAATAATATATTTTTATAATCGTCAACTGTTATCCATCTTGTTTGTTCTTATTCAATTGCAAATCATTAACTCATTACCCTGTTTTTCAATGTTAATTTGTAAGTAGCCTGCTTCCCAATGTTTTTATGTGAGCTATTCTGTTTTTCAGTGTTATTTTGTAAGTAATTTTCCTGTTTTTTAATTTTATTTTATTAATAATTATCCTGATCCTTAATGTTATTTTGTAAGATATTATTCTTTTTTTTCTATGTTATTTTGTAAGTTATATATTCTATAACTTTATATATTTTATAACTTATATTACATTACATTTTTAAATATATTTATAAAAACTTTTCGGATGGACGTTGACTTATTCGATGAACTACTTGATTTGGTCGCTCCTATAATCCAAAAAATCGACCCCAACTTGCGCGATGGAAGTGAAGGTTTATCCATAATCCTACGGTATCTCGCGACCGGTTGTTCGAGCTAGTAGCTCGAAGCATGTGAGATTTTGTCTGTTATTTTGTGTAATATTATATATTATATTATATATCATATAGTTTATGTAATATCATTTATTACATCAACTATCTTAGTCATTTACATTGATCTTAGGTTATGTAATATATCATATATATATCATTTTATCATAATAAAATTAAATGGCCAAGTTCATGGGTTGGCAACACTGAGTGACGTCTCACGAGACGGACTGTGCGTGAAGAGACGGGCAGTGAGACCTCATGGTGGCGGAGACTATTTCCAGCATATTGAGTACATTAAGATCATGAGGGAGTAAATTTTGAAGGCACTAGTGGGTCCTTGGGACCGAGAATGAAGACGGACAAGCTGAGTGCTGGCCAGCCAAAATGATCTAGTTATTCACAGGCACAAGAAGAGCCCTTTTATTTTAACTACTTCAATTACCAAGGTAGGAGAGCTCTTAAATTCATCATTCCTACGTTAAATGCAAGAAGAATTCATCAAATTATCAATCAAAATTTTTAATTAACAACCTATGTAACTATTTCGGCCATTTAATTTCTAGCAATATTTTTCATATCTCAAATATAACCCCATATTTTGTTGTCAATAGTATAATCATTTATTTCATTACCCCATTATACAGTCCACATTACCATAAATACCATAATTACCATGATTACCAGCGGAACCACCAATGGTTCGTGGTCTATAATATTCTTAAAAGAATTATAGACCAAACAAAATTTTGGTCCACACGTCTGGATTTACTTTTATAAGCAATAGTTAAAGCTAATCATAACCCATATCTGTTGCCTCTATTCATTTGTTCATTTTCTTTAATCAAAATCTGTTACATTAACCAAATAATTGTTAATAGATTAATAATTCATTAAATTAAATTGTTTAAATTCAAAAATGTTTTTTAAGAGGCTAAGTTTGTCCATTAGTGGATGCTTAATTTGTTTTTTCTCAGTCATATAATTTATATGTAACATTTACTAATATATTAGTTTACCATAGACGATATTAAGAGTATTGAAATAAAACATTCATGCTGTTTATAGCTTCAATACTTAGCTGTTTACATATGTATTACCGCATTATCATGTTATTATTCACGATAAATACAGATAACTAAGTATTTCTCATTGCTAAATTTGTTAGATAATTAAATTTTGTTAAAATCAAGCAATATTAACTGCATATTATGTATTCATGTTGATTTAGCCGACATTTTAGTTTTATTTAAAACAACACTATTTAATTAAAAAAAAAAAAAAACTTGCCTTAAAGCACATATTATTCGAATTTTAAATTAACAATTCATTACACTTGTTAATTTGTCATCATAAAAGGCAATACCGGTTATAGGTGTTTAGACAATACCAATTATAGGTGTTTAGGTTAAATCAATACATAATTATGTTTGCTAGAAATATAATATATTTGTATTGCATGAGTGGTTTTTTTATATGTAATTTACGTTATTATTAACCATTAATTTATTGTGAATATCGCCCATCAATTAGATATACACAGAAATAATACACTAAATTACACGAACTTCTAGGGCATTAAAGGTAACATAACTAGGGATGGTGCGAAATTGCCGGAACGGCTCCACGGAACCTAATACGTGCCCGGAGCTGTTAGGAACAGTTCCAACCTGGATGCCTTAACGGCTCCGATCAATGGTTCGTGGTCTATAATATTCTTAAAAGAATTATAGACCACACACCGGTCATATCTTTGAAGGTACGATAACTCGCGACCAGTCATATCTTTGTGTGGTACCTGCTTTGGTACTTTTACGTGTTATTTTTCCAACAGCGCATCATATTGCCCTCCTTTTTTGGCACGGTAACTATAATCCTTGCACTTAAAATCCAAAAGAGCCGGAAGGCCATGGTATCCTCCGATAAATTGTAAGATGTATTGTTTTTCTGCACTTTTTTCATAGGGACCAGCGGATCCATACGGATTACCGGGATTCCGTATTATGAAGAAGAAATGTATACGGAAAAAGAAGAAACCTACGTACGTTATCCTAAATTGACACAAGTTGTGGGCAATCTGCACACTGAACTCCATTAAAATACACAATAATATAATAAAATAAAAAAACATACTTACAAATTTAACTATCTTTAAAATTTTTAAAACATATTTTAGATCCTTTTAAATAAATAAAAACAAAAATCTCATAATATTTCACTGAACAAATATCAATATTAATAAGGCATAAAAGCATCTCCGGGACAAATTGGTTTATGCTGGAAATATTAAAAAAATTAATAAGTAATATGCAGTCGATAACAAATTTATTCTGTTGTCTAATAATAATAATTATTAAGGGTGGCAATATATTGCCATTTTAGAGTAAAGACTAACTATAATGGCCATTGCTTATAATTTAAATATTAAAAAAGTTGTAATTAAGGTTGAAATATTTCAGTAAATAAATATTTACCTTGACTCAGTGTCTGTGTCTAAAGTGGAGTGAGGAGTGAAATGCTGCTGAATATTTGCTTTTATAGTCTCGTTTACATATACAGAGCTATTCAGAATGCACATACAATTTGTAATGCAAATAATTAACCGGCAGTGGTGTCACCTGTTTTAGCGGTCCTGAGGTGGCAACGGGCCTGAGACACGGATCCATCCTAAAATGGCTATATTTGTATATATACAAATATTTCATGCCCTTAATACTATTCTATTATGTTTTAGAATAGGCACAAAAATAAAAAAAATAATACTTAACTTAAGCTGGATATAAGAATATAAAGTTAATTAAAGAAAAAGTAATAATAAGGAACAAAAAGTAGGTAAACTTGAACATACATACCTAAATATTAGAGGAATTTTGAACTTTGTATGATTTCGTCATCCTTATTGGTCACATACATTCTGTTAGCATTCTGAGCACCCAGACATTTAGGCCCGCTTTCTCCTATATAGTTTAAACTTAGATTAACTTAAACCGGATTATTTTTAATCCAAGGTTTAAACTCTGATTCACTTTCTACAGTCTTGGTTTAGTTTAAGCTTGGTTTAAAACTAATCATGTGAAGGTTATTATGTTTTTTAAAAGGTTGGTACATATTTGTTTACAATTCTTTGTTGAAACTTCTATGGAATGAAAAGGTAATGTAAGGATTATGGAAAGATTATTATACATATTATTTTGTTTTTACCAAAAAAGTAAATAAGGTGAAAGTGTTCTATAAAAATGGAGCAAAAAGAAGTAAAAACTTTTCTCAGTGTGAAATTAATGTTCTTCTTGCTCTTGTGGAAGAGAAGAGAGACATTTTTGAAATCAAAAAACAGATTTCGTCAATGTCAAAGAGAAGGAGGATGAATGGAAGAAATCGGCGAATAAATTCAATGAAACGAGCGGTGCTGTTTTCAGAGATTTAATTTGTATCTTAATAAAATGTTCTTTATAATATGATATTATTATGCCTAGAATAATATTAACCTCTATTACATTTCATAATTTTTTCAAATAATGTTGAACCTTTTTATTATTATTATCATCATCATTTTGTTTAAATAATAAATTATCTAAGTTGAGCGATATATAATTATTACAGCTTAATAATAATAAAATTACATCATTATGAGATATTCAAGTGAAACATAATTTACAATATAACCTTGATATTAATTATGAACCAATTACAATAAAAATAATGCACGTTAAGAAACATTATTTTCTCATCTCAATTCTACTTCACTGTTTTAACATATTCTGAAAATATTCTTGGATTAACTTATTGCTGAGTATCTTTGGCAACAAAAACACATAATCTTCTTCAATGTCATTTAAAATTTCAATTATGTATATTCTCCATTTTTTTATTCAGTCAAGGGCAAAACAATAATTCTTGAGTAACAAGAGCGAGTATGTTATCACACAAAATGTTTGTTTATATTTTGCAGTTTAAACCTAATTCAGAGTTTAAACCGGGAAAAATGAAGAATTAACTTAATCTAAATTTAAACCAAGTTTAGAGTTTAAACCGACTTGAAGAAACTCACATCTGGTTTAAACCAAGAGATAATCCGGATTAAATTTGAACTCGGTTTAAACTAACTAGGAGAAAGCGGCCCTTAGGCCCGCTTTCTGCAATATAGTTTAAACTTAGATTAACTTAAACCGGATTATCTTTAATCCGAGGTTTAAACTCTGATTCACTTTCTACAGCCTTAGTTTAGTTTAATCTCGGTTTAAACCTAATCGTGTGAAGGTTATTATGTTTTTTAAAAGGTTGGTACATATTTGTTTACATTTCCTTGTTGAAACTTCTATGGAAAGAGAAGGTAATGTAAGGGTTATGGAAAGATTATTTATACATATTATTTAGTTTTTACCAAAAAAGTAAATAAGGTGAAAGTGTTCCATAAAACTGGAGCAAAAAGAAGAAAAACTTTTAACAGTGTAAAATTAATGTTCTTCTGGCTCTTGTGGAAGAGAAGAGAGACATTTTTGAAACCAAATAATCAGATTTCGTCACTGTCAAAGAGAAGGAGGATGAATGGGAGAAATTGGCGAATAAATTCAATGAAACGAGCGGTGCTGTTTTCAGAGATTTAATTTGTATGTTAATAAAATGTTCTTTATGATATGATATTATTATGCCAAGAATAATAATAACCTCTATTACATTTCATAATTTTTTTTCAAATAATGTTGAACCTTTTTATTATTATTATCATTTTGTTTAAATAATAAATGATCTTATTTGAGCGATATATAATTATTATAGCTTAATAACAATAAAATTACAACATTATGAGATATTCAAGTAAAACATAATTTACAACATAACCTTGATATTAATTATGAACCAATTACAAAAAAAAAAAATAATGCACGTTAAGAAACATTTTTTTCTCATCTCAATTCTACTTCACTGATTTAACATATTCTGAAAATATTCTTGGATTAACTGATGGCGTCTATTGATGCGTCTCTTTGGCAACAAAAACACATCATAATCTTCTTCTTCCATGCCATTTAAAATTTCAATTATGTATATTTTCCATTTTTGTATTCAGTCAAGTGCAAAACAATAATTCTTGAGCAACAAGAGCGAGTATGTTTGTTTATATTTTGCAGTTTAAACCTAATTCAGAGTTTAAACCGGGAAAAATGAAGGATTAACTTAATCTAAGTTTAAACCAAGTTTAGAGGTTAAACCGACTTGAAGAAACTCACATCTGGTTTAAACCAAGAGATAATCCGGATTAAATTTAAACTCTGTTTAAACTAACTTGGAGAAAGCGGCCCTAAGGCCCGCTTTCTCCAATATAGTTTAAACTTAGATTAACTTAAACCGGATTATCTTTAATCCGAAGTTTAAACTCTGATTCACTTTCTACAGCCTTAGTTTAGTTAAAGCTCGGTTTAAACCTAATTATGTGAAGGTTATTATGTTTTTTAAAAGGTTGGTACATATTTGTTTACATTTCCTTGTTGAAACTTCTATGGAAAGAGAAGGTAATGTAAGGGTTATGGAAAGATTATTTGTACATATTATTTTGTTTTTACCAAAAAAGGAAATAAGGTGAAAGTGTTCTATAAAAATGGAGCAAAAAGAAGTAAAAACTTTACTCAGTGTGAAATTATGCTCTTCTGGCAGTTGTGGAAGAGAAGAGAGACATTTTTGAAACCAATAAAACAGATTTCGTGACTGTCAAAGAGAAGGAAGATGGATGGAAGAAATTGGCGAATAAATTCAATGAAAAGAGCGGTGCTGTTTTCAGAGATTTAATTTGTATGTTAATAAAAATTTCTTTATAATATGATATTACCCCAAGAATAATAATAACCTCTATTACATTTCATAATTTTTTTCAAATAATTATCATTATCATTTTGTTTAAATAATAAATGATCTAAGTTGAGCGATATATAATTATTATAGCTTAATAATAATAAAATTACATCACTATGAGATATTCAAGTGAAAGATAATTTACAACATAACCTTGATATTAATTATGAACCAATTACAACAAAAATAATGCACGTTAAGAAACATTTTTTTCTCATCTCACTGATTTAACATATTCTGAAAATATTCTTGGATTAACTGATTGCGTCTATTGATGCGTCTCTTTGGCAACAAAAACACATCATAATCATTTTCTTCCATGTCATTTAAAGTTTCAATTATGTATATTTTTCATTTTTATATTCAGCCAAGTGCAAAACAATAATTCTTGAGTAACAAGAGCGAGTATGTTATCACACAAAATGTTTGTTTATATTTTGCAGTTTAAACCTAATTCAGAGTTTAAACCGGGAAAAATGAAGGATTAACTTAATCTAAGTTTAAACCAAGTTTAGAGTTTAAACCGACTTGAAGAAACTCACATCTGGTTTAAACCAAGAGATAAACCGAGTTTAAATTTAATCCGGATTATCTCTTGGTTTAAACCAGATGTGAGTTTCTTCAAGTCGGTTTAAACTCTAAACTTGGTTTAAACTTAGATTAAGTTAATCCTTCATTTTTCCCGGTTTAAACTCTGAATTAGGTTTAAACTGCAAAATATAAACAAACATTTTGTGTGATTACATACTTATATTCTTGTTACTCAAGAATTATTGTTTTGCACTTGGCTGAATATAAAAATGGAAAATATACATAATTGCAATTTTACATGACATGGAAGAAGAAGATTTTTGTTGCCAAAGAGACGCATCAATAGACGCAATCAGTTAATCCAAGAATATTTTCAGAATATGTTAAATCAGTGAAGTAAAATTGAGATGAGAAAAAAATGTTTCTTAACGTGCATTATTTTTATTGTAATTGGTTCATAATTAATATCAAGGTTATGTTGTAAATTATCTTTCACTTGAATATCTCATAATGATGAAATTTTATTATTATAAGCTATAATAATTATATATCGCTCAACTTAGATCATTTATTATTTAAACAAAATGATAATAATAATAATTATTATTTGAAAAAAATTATGAAATGTAATAGAGGTTATTATTATTCTTGGGGTAATAATATCATATTATAAAGAACATTTTATTAACATACAAATTAAATCTCTGAAAACAGCACCGCTCTCTTCATTGAATTTATTCGCCAATTTCTTCCATTCATCCTCCTCCTCTTTGACAGTGACGAGATCTGTTTTTTTGGTTTCAAAAATGTCTCTCTTCTCTTCCACAAGAGCCAGAAGAGCATTAATTTCACACTGAGAAAAGTTTTTACTTCTTTTTACTCCATTTTTATAGAACACTTTCACCTTATTTACTTTTTTGGTAAAAACAAAATAATATGTATAAATAATCTTTCCATAACCCTTACATTACCTTCTCTTTCCATAGAAGTTTCAACAAGGAAATGTAAACAAATATGTACCAACCTTTTAAAAAACATAATAACCTTCACATAATTTGGTTTAAACCGAGCTTAAACTAAACTAAGGCTGTAGAAAGTGAATCAGAGTTTAAACCTCGGATTAAAGATAATCCGGTTTAAGTTAATCTAAGTTTAAACTATATTGCAGAAAGCGGGCCTTAGTGTTCTAAACACACGAAATCAGAGCATACGCACCAGTAACATCTAGATTTTCTGTCATTCCCACGGCAATCTTTGAATCTTTTTGCTGGGGGCGGTGCTTCTGCTGTCATGGTGCAAATCTGAAGTATTTGGCAGATATATTTTCGTATTTTCCATGGCACTTGGTTGTTATGAGCTCTTCGGCGAAGATGATCCTCACAAATTTGTCTTCCTAACTCTTTTTTAGAAGGGAACACCCTTCTTACAAATTTTTCAATATAATTTTTATTTAATTTATATATTCTAAAATAATTGATTTACACGCCTACAATATTTAATATGCTGTAAAATAATACCATTGGCCATCTTCGAGAAGTACGGGTAGTGTTGTATGCAGCACGGATCTCATCCACTACATCAATTCCTCCTATGGTCATGTTGTAAAAAGTGAGTGATACCGGTTTTTTCTTTTCTCCTGTCGAAAGATCAATGTTGCCATCAAAATAAAAAGTTGGCAAAATAAGAAAACATTTTTTTTTTTTTCGAAACATGATGAAATACTGGGATTCTTTTGGAAACCAAACAGTGAGGACAATACTTTTCTAAGCCATTCCAAGAAGCTCATAGGAATTTCTCTTATGTTGCTACTCAATAATCCAACCATCACCAGTTTGTATATATTTAGTAAAGTCATCGTATATATTTAGTAGTCATGTCATAGAATAATATAAAAAGGCCAGGTCATAGAATATAACATATCGTCTCATAGACTCAGTGCCACCTCGCTGAGTCTAAAGAGAAAATACTAAGACAAGGTCTATGGGACCCAGGGCCATCATTGAGGACTAATTATTCTTGAACTAATTAATTTATGAAGTTTTTACACATTTCTATATAATTTTCGATACTTTTTCGAATGGTACTATAGCCTTAGCTCCGAAAATATAGACAGGATGACATTGAAAAATTAGCCGCGGGTCTCACAGATCCTATGCCACCACTGCCGGGTTAAAATAAAATAAAAATAGAATACCGTAGAACTTTGGCACGATATAGATTGAAGCCAAGGTTATAATTATAGATTTTTTCCCCTTAACTAATCAAAAATAATACAGGATTGGCAAAGAGCTCACTTTTGAATCAATAATAAAAATCGAATTGCTACTAATTAAACTTCGGCTTTTCTCTAAGCCTAGTAATGATTATGATCAGATACATTCCCAGCACCAGAAGTAGAAGTTCCGAAATTGTATCCGTAAAAATGTAACTAAATACCGTAATGACCATTTTGACTCCCCCCCCCCCCACCCTCTGAATCTACCCTTGCAAGTGACCTGATATTTCGTATAAATTTATCATAATCAGCAAATTTTACTTAATAATAAAAGAAATTAGTGTTTTTTATAGAGCAAATGAAAAAAAAAAAAAACAGAAGGAGTGACTTTGAGAAGTGGCAATTAAGAAAACGCATTAATTTCTAATCTAAGGAAGTTGGTAAGTTGCGCGCACGCACCAGATTTTTTTTTGTCGGCCACCACTCGGTCGCACACTACAACTCTCCTTTCGATAGTCGATTTTTCAAATCCATTATTTTTATTTCAAATAAAGATTAAATATTATCTATCATTAATTATTTACAATTAATTATATTACATGAACATAGAAAAACAAGTATTTTTTTTTTTTTTTCTTTTTTAACCTGCCTTACATACCATAAAATGCATATATTAACACATGTTTTTTACAAAATAATAATAATTCAATGAGAAAATAGTTATATCAGTAAAACAAATCGAATAAAACGCAGTAGTTACGTTTCTGGAGTAATCTTCAGTTTTCTTATTATAACATATTATAAAACTTTGACGCTTTTAGGATTTCAATTATACTGTCTATTGTTTTTGTGTTGTCGGACAATACATGGGAGAGCTGCCTGGGGAGGCCCTTCGAACTGAACTCGGCTGAATACTTAGGGCAGTCCTCGACGATATGCTTGATTGTGAGTGGCGTATGACACTGCTCACATTTCGGTGCCTCTTCTTTGTTGATGAGATGTCCGTGATTTAGCCTCGAGTGGCCGATCCTTAGCCTTGTTATCACCACCTCCTCTCGCCTCCTACCTCTCACGGAGCTTCTCCATGCTCTAGTTGTTTTCTTTATTTCTCTTAGCTTATTTGGAGAAGAATCGGATTTCCAGGAATTTTCCCAATCGTTAGATATTTTATTTCTTAACCAATTTTTGATGTCCTGTGTTTCAAAAAATTTTATTACCGGAGTGTTCAATTGTGCTGCTTCTTTAGCTGCTTTGTCTGCAGCTTCGTTTCCTGTGATACCAATATGGGCTGGGGTCCATACGAAGGTGACTGTTTTTCCCATTTCTTTTGTTATGCTCAGATAGTTTTTTATAGTATTTATAATGCTATTGTCGGTATAGAGTTTTCTTAGGGATTTTAGTGCTGAGAGCGAATCTGTGCAGATTTTAATATCATGGTTGTTCGAAGTAATGGCTGCATACAAGGCTGAACTAATTCCTTGCAGCTCGGCGGTGTAATTGGAAGTCAGATGCGGGAGCTTGTACATCTTAGTTTCTTGGGCAGAGACCACTGCGCACCCTACATGGTCATTCGTTTTAGAGCCATCTGTGTAGATAATACAGGACTCTGTTGATGCTTCATTCATCATGGCATGAAATTCTTGACGAAGCGCATCTGTGGGTAATTTAGCTTTGAGGAGCTGAAACTTTAAATTGATCGGCGGTGGAGAGTAGGTCCAAGGGGGGTTTTCCAGATAATTTGGAGTATATTCTACTTCGTTAAATATTTCTGTGACCACTGATCGTTGTCTTATAGCTAGAGGTGCAGGTGAACGTGGTTTTTCATGATAAAGCCGGCAATGTTTCGGTTGAAATATGAATCGGTATGCTGGGTTGTCGGGTTGGGAAATAAGTTTGGTCAAGTATGAGCTGATGATTTGCTGTCTCCTGAAAATTAAAGGGGAGACATTGGATTCGGCACATATGCTCAATATTGGAGATGTACGAAAGGCTCCAGTTGCGAGTCGAATTCCTGCATGGTGAATGGAGTCTAAGAGCAAGAGATGTGTTGTTCTGGCCGATGAGTAGACAGCACATCCATAGTCCAGCTTAGATAGGATTAGTGCCTTATATGTCATTAGTAAACTTTTCCTATCCGCTCCCCATGATGTCCCCGCAAGAACCTTAAGTAGATTGAGCCTTTTAGCACAGTCTTCCCTTAGATTTTTGATGTGAGTGATCCAGTTCAACTTTTCATCGATTGTTAATCCGAGAAATTTTGTTTCTTTATTAAAGGTGAGGATGTTGCTTCCAAGAGTGAGTTGTGGCGGGATCGTAGGGTTTCGTTTCCTAGAGAAAAGAATGCATTTAGTTTTCTGTGGGGAGAATTTGAAGTTGTTGCTTCTAGACCAATCGAGAAGTTTGTCAAGGGTATTTTGTAGGAGTCTATTCATCCATTCCTTGTTGCTGAATCTTAGGAATAATGCAAGGTCGTCGACAAATAAAAAGGTTTTTACCGATCTCGGTATTATTTCTGTCACAGTATTCATCGCAATGGCAAAAAGTACACAACTTATGACACTCCCTTGTGGTAGTCCTCGTTCTAAGAGTTTAGAGTTGGAGTGAGTGTTGCCAATTCTTGTTCTGATTGTCCTGTTGAATAAGAAATTTTTGATAAAAATTGGAAGGTTTCCGCCAAATCCCCAATGCTTCAGTTGTTTTAGTACCGTTTGTTTGTTAACTGTGTCGTATGCTTTTTCAATGTCAAAAAATATTCCGACTGCTTCTTGTTTGGTGATGAAGGTGTTTAGGATTTCTGCTTCCAGCGTGACTAGGTGGTCAATAGTTGACCTTCCCTTTCTGAATCCACATTGAGCTGGGGGCAGTAACAAATGTGTCTCCAGATACCACAGCAATCGTTTGTTGACCATTCTTTCCATCAACTTACATAAGCAACTAGTTAGCGAAATCGGTCTAAAGTTTTTGATTTGCGTTTTATCTTTTCCGGGCTTTGGTATGGGTATCACTATTGATTCACGCCATGATGCTGGGAATTTTCGGGTAGTCCAAATTTTATTATACAAATGAAGTAACATATTTTTGCCAGTGGTAGTGAGGTATTTAATCATGAGGTTATGGATGTCATCAGGTCCTGGTGTGGTTGGTTTTAATTCGGTAATTGCATTTTTTAATTCAAAGATTGAAAAAGGAACGTTGTATGAATCGTTTACATTTAAGGCGAAATCGACTTCTGGAGATGATGATGTGTTTTCATAGCATATAGATTGGTTGGAAAAGTATTCGACAAAAAGTCCGGCTAGAGAGTTGGGGTCTGAGATTGTTTGGCCATTTATTCGAAGAGATATTGTATTTGATTTGTGGATGCCTCTGATTGAATTTATTTTGTTCCATACGTTTCTGATGGGCGTATTTGTATTAATCTGTTCGAGGTAGGACTGCCATGAAGTTTTCCTTTTCTGTTTGATAACGTTTCTTGCTTTTGCTTTTAATTTTTTGTATTGGATGAAGTTGGTAGCGGTGGGATTTCGTTGAAATTTTCTCAGGGCTCTATTTCTTTCCCTTACAGCTTGGCGGCACTCATCGTCGAACCAGGGGCAATGATTGGCTTTCGGTTTACCTCGGGACTTCGGTATGCTTTCTTCTGCCGCTACTATGATTGCTTTTGTTAGTTCAGAGGTCAAAGTGTCAACGTCATCTGCGGGATTTCGGAAATCGAAGGAAAGTCTCTGTTGAAAAAGGTCCCAGTTTGCTTTCTCGGTGATCCACCTGGGATATTTACTGACGGGAGGTTGGTGATTTGCAAATGATATCGTAATGGGGAAGTGGTCACTACCATGTTGGTCAGGGCAAGTATCCCATACGACTTTATTTAGAACACTAGGAGAACAGAAGCTTATGTCTATGGATGAAGAGGAACCATATTGCGGGCTCATATAGGTGACTTTTCCATTATTTAATAAGATGCTGTCGGTTGTATCAATGACACGTTTTATCGTATTGCCTCTACTATTATTTGATGATGACCCCCAAGATACGTGTGCACCATTTAAGTCCCCAGTTACGAGGTAAGGAGCTGGAAGATTATTGATGAGCTGGACCAAAGCTGATTCATCTATTGCTTCGCTTGGAGAGAGGTAAATGTTGCAAAGGGTTATGGGAAACGTATGGTGTACTCTAACGGCTATTGCTTGTAGTGGAGTTTGAATATCTATTTTTCGGAGTGATATTGTTCTCGGATTGCGGTGATGATTCCCCAGCTAGCTGGTCCATCTGTTTCCCGATCTTTTCGGTAGATTTTATAATGTTTTAGGGAGAACATGTTATTACGTTTCAGTTTTGTTTCTTGAATACATACGGCCCAAGGGTTGTATTCGTTTAGTAATATTGGGTTGGAGGCGGGGGGAGGTGGGGAGAGGAGATAACGGCCAGCCTCAGTGTGGCCAGGAAGGTTACTTGTGTCAGTAACGAGAGTCTGCTTATCATTTTCAATAAAGTCGGTTTGACATGCTATCTCTACACCTTTCCTATTATTTCTAACTACGTTAGCATATGTTCCATTATTAACAAGATTATGAGTTTCCTTGTACATTTTTTTTGCTACGTTATACGGAATTTTATTTTGATATTGCAAACCTTTAATTTCTCGTTCTTCTTTTAATTTCGGACAACTACTGTCTAAACTAGAGTGTTTAAGATTACAGTTTACACAGGCATGGTTTCCCTTCATGTTTCGGTTTCGCACAAATAGCACAGATTGGCTCTTTGTTGCATCTACGGTCAGGTGACCAAAACGAAGGCAAGACATACATCTTATGGGGTTAGGGATATACATTCTTAATTTTAGTTTATAAAAACCTACTATTATATTTTCAGGTAAGGTTGGTAAAGAAAATGTAAGTATATACATATGTGTTTTCCTTTCCTGCCCTGACTTTTTTGAAATGATTCTTTTAACCTCTACCACATTTTGGTCTTTTAGTTCTAGTAAAATTTCATTTTCATTTACATTGTCTAGATCCGGACAGAAAATTATTCCTTTACTAAGATTCAATTTGGTATGAGGGCTTACTTTTACATTTATAGTAGATCCAAAGTTTGTTAGTTTAAGTATTTTATCGGATTGCTCTTTAGTATGTGTTTCTATTAGGAGAATACCGTTTTTTAATTTTTTTATGTTTTTTGGTTCTTTGCACGTGTTGATAATAGTTTTGGCAATTATGAAGGGGGATACTTTATTAAAGTTCTCTTCATCTGTTCTCTCTATAATTAGGAACTGATTTAAATTAGTTTCACTGCTTGTTCTTTGGTTAAAATAACTTACATTATTATTACTATTATATTGTTGGTTATTGTAGCGTTTACGCTTAAATTTGGGCGAAGAAAGATCCGGGGGTTCCTTCATTTTTGGGCTTTTCCTAATAGTTTTGTACTATTGAAATTAAATAAATATATCTAGGAGAGGAAAAATAAATGGGGAAACTGAAGAAAAAATAAAATTAAAACGATATATGAATAAAAAAAAAGAAGAAATTAACGAGAAGTAAAAATATTAGAGGAATTATAGAAGGTACTTATCAGAGCAGTTCTACAACTAATCCTATGCGCACTCGACCGAGGTCCAAACACAACTCCCCGACACATTTTAGATTTAACTGAAACTTTTTTTTTTTACGGGTTCTATATCGGAAAAAAAAAGAGATATGTGTAAGAGGATTTTTTTATTTTTTATTTTGAAAAATAAACAAGATCGTAAATTCGTGAATTTGATGATTTATCGATAATAGCCTATTTTTCAAAAATTCATAACTCCGGTTCTATTTAAGCTAAAAAATCTAATTTTTTTTTATTTTGAAGGTAAAAAGACAAGCTTTAAGAAAAAAATACTTTCAAAATAAATTGTCAAAAAATTCAAATCGTTATTAACAATTTCAATGTTTAAATCGGTTTTTAACAGTGGCGCCACCCATGAATCAACTTTTTACTATTTTTATCGTATTCTGCGTCAAATTTTCTATCGAAAACGCTTTTAAAAACGATGGAGAAGTTATTTTTACTGTAAGAAAAAAATTAATTAATTTAGCGCGGTACGTCACATCGTCACGTGGGTCACATTTTACGGCTCATATTCTTGTTTTACACCGTTTATTTCTTAATTACAAATAATTGTTTCATTTTTTTAATTAAAAAACATATTTTATTAGCCAAGAAGATGGGAAAAAATAGAAAAAATACATAAATAAAAATAAATAAAGAACATTGTGGAAAATGAAATTTTTTTATTAAGATTTCGATAATGCATTAGTTAATAAGAACAATATTTGGAACATAAATGCAATATTTAAAAATAAGACAATGATAACATTTTCTGTTTAAAAATTTTTACAATATCCTTTTTTTCGCAAGATGAAAACCGTTTTGCTTCCAATTGCTGTAAAGAAATCGGATTAATACAATGATATTTTAAAGTTCCTTTTATTGTTAAAGCTTTTTGGAAACGTTCGGACAATTGTTTTTCTTCTAATTTGTATTCATATGCTAAATTAATTAATTTTTTTCTTACAGTAAAAACGTTTTTAAAAGCGTTTTCGATAGAAAATTTGACGCAGAATACGATAAAAATAGTAAAAAGTTGATTCATGGGTGGCGCCACTGTTAAAAACCGATTTAAACATTGAAATTGTTAATAACAATTTGAATTTTCAAGTTTTTGCTTTGAAAGTAAAGCTTTTTTCTTAAAGCTTATATTTTTACCTTCAAAATAAAAAAAAATTAGATTTTTTAGCTTAAACAGAACCGGAGTTATGAATTTTTGAAAAATAGGCTATTACCGATAAATCATCAAATTCACGAATTTTCGATCTTGTTTATTTTTCAAAATATCGAAAATAAAAAAAAATCCTCTTACACGTATCTCTTTTTTTCGATATAGAACCCGTAAAAAAAGTTTCAGTTAAATCTAAAATGTGTCGGTCAATTTTTGTCCAAATCTGTTCGGTTTGTAAAAGAATGTCCCACATCATTATTTTATTTAGTACCCAGCTGCTCTGACTTACAAAAAGAAATAATTTTTATTTTGGTTTTGTTGCCATGACGAAACCTTATATTAAATTTAAATGCCTCAACGAAAATTTAACCGTAACAACCGTTACCTTAACACTTAAGGTTAAGTGATCAAGGATTAAGGCAACACTTCTAAAAGGGCATATGATCTACCATTGAATAGGTACTGAGTATGGAAAAAAACCAATATTTATAAACTTTCCTAATGTGTATCCGTTTATTATATTTGATAGTTTTGACTGTATCAATTTTACAGTGTAAAAGTAAAAAGATATTAAAGCAATCATATAAAAAAAAATCTGGTGCGATGCGCGCAACACACTACTTTCACTTACGAACTTACTTAGATTAGAAATCATGGTGTTTCGATAATTAAACGCCATTCACACATTTTTCCACATTTATATGCTTATATTTGTAAATCTCCATAAGTTATAGAGTAGGTATCTGTATAGCAAAAGTTCTCAGTACTTTTCGATTTATTATTGCTTATTTATTTTTTTAAGGGACCTAATTTTATCAACAGTCCATTTTTTTTCTGCTTGCTTCTCTTTTACTACGAGTTGCTTTTTCGAGAGGTGCATTTAAAGTAATAAAGTTTGTCATTATCTGGAAATCGAGAACGATTACTGTTCCTCTAAAATCGCTTTATATTGCTTTTAGAAATTTATTATGGAACAAAAGTTTCTTGAATAAAATATACTTAATTATTGACTATTATCTTATAGCATATTTTTGCACACCTTCGATGCTTTAAAAAATGTAAGCATCACGTATTTACTCTCTGAAGCAAAATAAATTTTTTTAATAAAAAATAAAAGATTTTATCTTCATAATACGGCTAATAAAATTTCTGCTGTCACATCGCAGGCATATACATACATTAAATACCCAGTTTGATCAAAATCGTATAAGCCGTTTTTGAGTGAATAAAAAAAACACGTGAAAATGTGACGAAATTTATTAGGTAAAGTGCCCCCTCCAATGGATCAATTTTGATGATATTTTTGCAGTCATATCTCGGGAATATTAATACACCAAATACCAAGTTTAATCAAAATTGTTAGAGCTGTTTATGAAAAAATCGAAAAAAACTTTAAAATTAGACAAAATTCTTTAAATAAAGTACCCCCTCCGTTTGATCAATTTTGGTGAAATTTAAAGTAAAAATGTAAAGTGATTGTAATGCTGCTCCTGCTGGTGGTAATATAGTGTGGTCACACATAACTGCACGTGTATCGGATCTGATTCAAATACCAAGGATGGATAGTAACGGGTCGGTTGACCGGGTGTCGATGCCCCCGGTTAGGGCGGATTCACATTATCGATCCACTCCCGGTTCGATTTTAGTCTGGCAAAATATTCTAAAGGGAAATAGAAAGAGAGTATTCCACTATCGGTACCGGTCCAGTCTCGCTCCGCTCCCGGTTCGCTCTCGATCTCACCCATTCACACTATCGGTCCGCTCCTACTCCCGCCCCTCCACTGGCAAATTATTCTAAAGAGGAATAGAAAGGGGGTAATCACAATATTGGTACAGGTCCGGTCTCGCTACGCTCCAGCTCCAGCCAGTCTCGCTCCAAAATGTGTATCCAATGCGTGTAAAACGCTCGCGTCACTGTTGCTGCTGTGATGTCACTTAGGGGAACTGCTTCAGGCCAACGGGTGGCTCGGTCAATCATTATTAGACAATACCGATTTCCATCCGAATGCAAAAGTGGCCCTATAATGTCAATATGAATAGGATGAAAGCGCCCCTATTGCTGAAAGGTTTCCAAAGGCGTGGTTCTATGACGATTTACCTTCGCTGTCTGACGTGGTATGCATGCCCTGGTCCATTCCGCGATATCCTGGTTCATGTTAGGCCAATAGAATCTTTGGGCAATTTATTTTCTCGAGGCGTTGGTGCCGGGATGTGTTAAAACTATGAAACCTTTCAGATGTGGGTTTACGGAAGGGTGAGCCCTAGCTGAGCCCATTTCGCATAATAATGATTCCTCACATCATAGTATTGGGGCTAGCTTTAGCTCATTCTTGGTTGTCTTGTTCTGCTCCTGTAGCTCGGGGTCAATTTTCTGTTCTGACGCGAGAGCCTGGAAATCCTCTGTAGTATTGATGGTGCCCAATCGGGAGAAGGTGCCTGCAACTATATTAGTTTGGCCTGATATGTGCACTATATTGGTCGTGAACTGGCTGATGAAATTAAACTGTCTGACACGCCTGGGGGTTGCATTATCAGCCTTCTGAGTAAACACGTGTATCAAAGGCTTGTGGTCCGTAATAATGGCAAATGAGACTCCTTCTAAAAGCGGTCGAAAATACTTTACGGACTCATAAATTGTTAAGAGTTCCCTGTCGTAAGCAAAATAATTTTTAGCGCTGCTGCCAATGCATGGGTAAAGAAACCACGATGCTTCCAGATTCCGGTTATCTTTTGTTGAAGGACGCCTTCTATCCCTGAATCAGATGCATCACAAGTAAGAGATATTCCCCTTCGACAGTTGGGTGTGCCAGCTGTGCTGCTTCCGCAATGCTCCGCTTGCTTGCTTCAAATGCTTTGATAGACTCCTCCGTCCAGGGTACCGGCGTTTTCTCGTTTCGCCTTGGGTTGTGAAGAAGCTGATTTAAAGGCTTCTGGATGTGGGCAGCTTTTGGAATGAACCGGCGATAAAAATTGAGCATTCCCTGAAAACAACAAAATTGGCAAATAGCCTCGGGCCGAGGGAAGCCCACAATAGCTTGGACTTTGTTGCGAAGAGGCTCAATACCTGTAGCACTTACGCGGTAATCGTAGAAATCCACCTTCGGTTTTCCGAACACACACTTACCTGCGTTCACTGTGAGACCACTTTCTTTCAGAGGTTTGAAAATTTCTTGCAGATGTTTCTCGTGATTTTCCGGTGTACGTGACGCTACTACAAAATCATCCAGGAACGCGAACACAAACGTAAGTCCTTGTAGTACGCCATCCACAAATCTCTGGAAGGTGGATGCAGCATTTTTAAGTCTAGGGCACATCCTTAAAAATTCTTCCAGTCCGATCGGAGTGATGATTGCCGTCTGCAATCGGATGCAAGCGCCTCGCTTTGCTTTTGAAAGGTTGTCCCTTAGTTTCTATGTGATATTTAACTAGGCTAGGCGAAACTCCACGAATTGGACGTGGTCGAAGTAGGTTAGGGAACTACTTCAAATTATGCGCTTAAGGACAATCCCCTAGAACCATCGACACCATAGAAATAGCACCAGTTGAAACTTTAATGAGCCGAGAGTCCTGATGTCCTGTCGATCATCTTGCTTTAGTGCATGTCCACAACCAACTGATCAGGCTTAAGAAGTATGCGCCGAGTATTGCTCGCTCTAAATCAGATATTATTAAAGTCCAGCGGTAGTTTTTGCGAAGACCATGGTCCAGAGCCCTTGAACTTTCTCCACAGGTGGCAATGTTGGTATTATTAGCTGCTACAAGCTTGAAAACGTAGGTTCCATCCTGGAGTTTCGGGGACGAGGAATAATGGAGATAGCTGTCCCCGTGTCCATAAGAAAACGCTGCCCACTTTTTCGGTCTACAATGAAGAGTCGACGGTGGGAGTGATGGATTCCGCCGCATCTATCACTATATTTAGTTTAAAGGTTGGCTTCAGAGAGTCGTGGTTTCCAGGGACAGAGCTTAGTGTATTTTTTTTGCTTTTGTCTTGAATCTCTAATAATAAAAACAAAGGTTTCTGTCCTTGGATTTAGACCTGTTTCTTGACAGATCTCTACCCTGAAATTTACTCCGCGAACGCGACTCTAATCGAAGCTCTATGACCTCTGCTCGCTGCCGTTCTAGTTCCTTCAAGATGAGTGAATTCTCTGGCGATGAAGATCCTTTCCCTTCTCCCGTCGTGAATACCTAATTCCGTCCCACCTCTGTAATCTTATCTGTACATCCTGCCAGTTTATTTAAATGTTCTTGCCCAGTTGCGACCAAAATCCTTTGCACCCGATTCGGCAGATTCCTCAACCATAGAGTAATTATTACTTTTTCACTAATATGTTGCCATGTTGGGTTGTCTATGATGTCCTGTATCTGAGTCAGTATATCAAAATCCAACCCTGCAATTACTGCTTGACATTGCATGTACGGTGACGCTATTCTAGACGTCGCAAAGATGGCTTCATTTTGAGCAAACCATAATTTAGGGTTTGGTTTCCAAAATTCCAAAAGTCTGCTTGTAGCACCTCTAATAGCCGTTATCTCTGCTTCAAACTTTGGTACACTCTGCGAGAACGCACCCTGTTGCACGGTTGAAGGGACTTTCTGTTGCTGTACTGATAATATGGAGGTGGCAATTCTTCTGAAGACATGAAGCTGATAAAAATATGTCTATATAAATGTAGGTATTTATCAATAGATGCTGGGTCGCCACTAATTGGGAGCTTGCAGGAGGAGGGAAGGGTCTCAATAAAGCGTGTTTTGTAAGTTGCAGTAAATATATTGATAAAAATAAAAATGACATTACAAAAACAAACAAAATAACACTTCCTTGCAATAATTATAAAAAATAATAGTCCCTCCAGATACTTATATTAAAACAAAAAAAGGAACTAACAAAGTATTTCAATGTCTTATATTTGAACTGAGCAATACAGCCATCTCACTGAACGGTGCACTGAGGCGTTACTTCTCCAAGCTCGACTCTCAGTTCATAATGGTAGCATGCATATTGCACAGTAGGTCTAAAATTCATATTCTACCCTTAGATTACTGTTTTTCATAACAAACACCCGTGATACACACACCTTTTTCTCAAAAGTCCATACGTTTAAAAACTATTATGAAGTTGATTATTTTACATTTAAATAGTTTTCTCATTTAATATAGTGGATCATTTATTGTTTTTAAAATAATAAAAAAGCTATTGTCAGAGAAGCTGAAATGATTAAGAATGCGCACACGTGTAAGGCAGCAATGCATATTTAATAATCTAAACAAAAGGATTCTCAACCTTTCTACCTTGATTAATCCCTTTAAATATTTATATGGTTGTTCCAACATTGTAAGAAAAATATCATTACAATATATCATATTAGATATAGAAACAAAAAAATCTGGTGCGATGCGCGCAACACACAACTTTCACTTATTAACTTACTTAGATTAGAAATCGCGTCCATTCACACATTTTTCCACATTTATATGCTTAAATTTGTATATCTCCATAAGTTATAGAGTATCTGTATAGCAAAATTTGGAAGTTCTCAGTACTTTTCGATTCTTTGGACAATATTTACTAAATAATGTGCCCCTTCCAATTGATCAATTTTGATGAAATTTTGACTCACATCCCAGGCATATACATACGTCAAATACCCAGTTTGATCAAAATCGTTAGAGCCGTTTTTCAGTAAATAAAAAAGACACGTGATAATGAAAAACGTTTATTAAGTAAAGTGACCCCTCCGTTTGACTAATTTTGATGAAATTTCGGCTGTCAACTCGCGGGCATATACATACACCAAATACCTCAGTTTAATCAAAATCGTTAGAGCCGTTTTTGAGAAAATCGAGAAAAACTTAAAAATTAGACACAATTCTTTAAATAAAGTTCCCATTCCGTTTGACCAATTTTGATGAAACCCCTCCGTTTAACATTTGCCCTCCCAAATTTAACATTTACCGATTTCATTGAAATGGGGGCGCATCCTTATGTTTCCAGATAGTTAGATTTCGAAAATATCAATTTAACGAAAATTAAACCTTTGCTGGCTAAAAATTCAATTAATTTTAATCGGTTAACATCATGAATAATATTAGTTTGAGATTGCGGCGAGTCAAAAAATAATTTATGATTTTGTTTTCCCTTACATAATTTTTTTTTTTTTTTTTTTATTGGTCCTCCCCTTCCTCGCCTTTTAGGCTATACGGAGTTTCCCGGGCCAGAAGAGAGGGTGGGGGATTGATGCCGAGTATTATTAAATTTACCCTGGCTCCGGGTTTTGCTACTTTCGGTTATCAATTATAGATAGATAGATAGAAATAACCTTTATTCATGAAAAAAATTATTTAATACAAAACAAAATAAGAAAATACTAAGACGTAAATGGACAATGGACGCAAGTCCGTCTGTCGAGATATCCTAGCTTGTTATAAATATAAATAGGTAAACCTATTTATATTGCAATAATATAACAATATATAACAATAACTGCAAATATATAACAATAACAGAAGATATGTGATAAGTGGTAGTAATAAAAGCCAAATAACAAAAGAAAAATTATTTCATACTGAACGGAACTGACATATATACTGAAAAACTCTTCGTATATAAATGGCCAAATTATTAAACTAGCTATAAGCGATTTTTTTTTTTTTTTCGACTGACGTATAGGGGAATCTATTTCTACTGATTATATTCATGAGTCATTTCTTATCTATATTTTGTTGCAATTTTTAGATACAGAAATAGATGTTGGTTGCATTTGCCGTTTAGGATATCTACGGTTTCTTCCATATTCAGAGACCGTTTTCCAAAACAGTTAATCCTGATTTCATTTAGAATTGGGCATGTTGAGATAAAGTGGAAGGTGTTTTCTATTGTATTTAGGTTGCACATGGTACAATTATTTCTTTTGTTCATTGCAGGTAAATAGTTGAGGTTCAGTAGTTCTCCTCTTGCTTTAAATATTAATCTGATGAAATAAATGTCTTTATTGTCTTCAAAGTACCTATTGTCATAATTCAGAGTTACATAGAGCTGGTGAAATTCGGCTGCTTTAGCTCTTTTTATGAATATTTCTCTTTTTTATTCCATAGTTTTATTGACGAGAATGGTTCTATTTTTTTCTATGTCTTGTAGAAAATTCTCTTTTGTTAGAACTATTCCGTGTTTTGCTCCTAATCTCTTCAATGTTGTTGACCAGGCTATACTGTTGTCTATTATCCTCCGGGCTATTATTTTTGGAAATCTTTCATTTTCAATTTTTAATAACTTTGCTAAATAATTTAAGCTCAGTTTAAGGGTGTATATGAATAATTGGTGACGTCGGGTTTCTAAATACAACATGTAATTGGGGGTGTTCTGTGGTAAACCAATAGCTCTTTTGATAAAATATCTTTGTACTTGTTCCACTTGGTCTATTTCTTCGTATCCCCACACCTGACCGCCGTAACATATTATAGTTTTTATAACTTGGAACTTTTTGTTAATGTTTATGTTCTTATTGACAATAAGTTTGGACCAGATAGCATTTAGGGCGTTTTTACATGTTCTTGATTTATCTTTGAAATGCGAGTTGAGTGCTAAATTGGATCAGATATTTAAACCAAGATATTTATATGTGTCAACTATTTCAATCGGTTTTTCATTGTAGAGCCATCTCAATTTTTTATCTTCCTTTTTTAGTCTCTTCCTGCAGATCATCACTTTCGATTTTTCTAAATTCAGCACCAAATTCCAATCTTTGCAGTATTTATTTACCTTATTTTTCATTTCCTGCAAAATATTAGGATTATCGGCGATCAACACTATATCGTCTGCATACATCAACATATTAATTCTTCTCCCCTCCAAAATTATTCCTCCTTCTACATATTCGACTAGGTCGTTAACAAATAGTGAGAAGAGAAGTGGGCTTAGTAAGCACCCCTGTCTTAGCCCGACACTTGAACTGAACTCCTCCGATAAACTCTCTCTTGTCCAGACTCTAAATTTGGTTCCGTTGTATAAATCTTTTAAAACCTTTATTATTTTGGTCGAAAAATTAAATTTTCTTAGCTTATAAAACAAAGCTTGTGTTTCCACTCCATCAAATGCAGATTTAAAGTCTATAAAAAATAAATATACTGCCTGGTTCATTTTAAATTTCAGGTTTATTATACCGAATAATGTGAAAATGTTATCATGGGTTGAATATCCACGTCTAAAACCAGCCTGATGTTCGTGTATTATCCTTTTTTCGGTTACCCAGTCTATAAGTCTATTAAGTATAACTCCGGTAAATAATTTCGAAATTGTGTTTAGGAGAGAGATACCTCTATAGTTTTCCACAATATTTACATCCCCTTTTTTGTGTATTGGTAAGATTATTGCACTCTTAAAACTATCGGGAATTTTTTCCTTGCTCCAGATATCGTTAAATATTTCTTCTATTTTTTCCAACATCACTTGAGGGACATTTTTGAAGAATTCAAAAGGAATACGGTCTATTCCTGGTGCTTTATTGTTTTTTGACATATTTAGGACCTTAATAATTTCCGATATAGTTATAAATTTATCCAATTGCTCCTTTTCTCTGTAGGGTAGGTGGGGGCAAAGACCCGCATTTTTCAGTTTTTCATTTTTCAAGGAAAGGGGAAAGGTTAGTTTGCTTAGTTTAAGCATAGGTTAGTTAGATCTCGGATTTAGCTAAACTCCCATGATAATAAAAACCAGATTGCACCAATACGCCGCCGGAAATTCAACTTTTTGTTGAAAAAAAAAGTGCATGTCTTTGCCCCAAAAAATGGAGCAAAGACCCGCAGTGTGTGGCTTTGCCCTCATAAAAGGTTTTGTGGGAAAATACAACAAAAAGCATCTGTGAACTTTTGTATTAAAAATATATTTTATGAAATAACAGTACAAAAATACTTTTACTAAATACAGAGTAATTCTATATAAATATCAGTGGATAATGAAGTGGGACAGGTCTTCTGAGAAAGATATTTTGTGAAACCTAGCGCTGTTGCTTTCTGTCGGTTTAATAGATAATTTCATTACAACATCTTTATTATCAACAAAAGCTTCTTCTTTCATTTCAGAAAATTTTAAATTATCCCGAAGTCATTTATAAAACACAAGGTCTGAGAAGGTGAGTATGGTTTTCTTTGGCAAATGTAATAGCCTCGAAACTGGTGTGAGACACGTGGTTGTCGAGAATCAGTAGAAGTGGATGAGTTTCACAGGGCATAGTGTACTTCTTGAAATGTTGGAGGCATGTAATGAAATAACATTTTTTGGTTAGAACTTAAATGTAAACCAAACCATCGTGACCAAAACCCCCATTAGTTGGTAGGTAGCTACTTTAAACAATGGAAGACTAACTAAGTGTAGTGATATACAATCTGTTTAGACCTTTAAACTGATTATTGCCTCTTAATGAACAAGGAATTCACCATTGAACACTAGGGGCAAGTCCCCGTACTTGTAGGACTGCGTGGACTTGCCCCTTCTAGAGCGCGGGGCTTTGCCCCATTTTCACACTTCCAAAATCACGACTCCTCCAACAATGTAAACAACTGTTGAATGAAGCTTAACTAAGAAGCTAATAACTGTAAGTTTGTCTTTTGAAATACCTCGAACCATCTTTGAAATAGTTGACTTAAAAAAAGAAGAAATATTACATGAGAACAGAGAAAAATAAACTTACCGCATTTTATCGGTCAAAATTGAAGCTGTTGCAGCCAATTTTGGTGTGCTATTGGGGGATACCAAGTAAAACCAGGTGCCTAGTGGACAAAATGACAACTGCGAAATTTCCCTCCAAAACCCTACTGCGTGTCTTTGCCCCATGCGGGTCTTTGCCCCCACCTACCCTACTCTTCTGTGTGTATTGGTAAGACTACTCTATGAGACGGTAATAATAATTTTACAAAGAAATTGGTGATTTCATTAGGTTTTATTTCAGGCCCACATAAATGTTTGCGCTGTCTAAAATAGTTTATCGCATTCCACAATTCTTTCGCGTCTTTAGCAATATGTATTTTTTCTATCGTGTTTAGTAAAAAACTTTCTTTTTTTTCTTTGCATATCTTTTTGTATTTTTTATTGCAATTTAGGTAAAGTATTTTCACAGATTCGGATTGAGATTTTCGCAGCAATTTTAAAAGATTGAAGCTTCTTTTACGTATTTTCGCGCATTCCCAATCATACCATTTGTTGCGAGAATCAAGATGTTGGGCTGGTTTTATCGGCCTGCTAGCTGATTGGATAAGCGATGAGAGGGTGTCTACATTTCTATCTGGATCTCCTATGTGCACCTGGTATTTTTCTAACGATTTTTGAATTTTATCAGTATAGTTACGTTTGTATTGTTCAGACCAGATGAGTTTAGGCAACATTGGTATGTACTGTTCTTTTGTCTGTTTCACCACTATTCATATCCAGTTTCAAAGATAGAGGTAGATGATCCGAATAAGTTTCATCGAGCACTTGAAATGAATTTATATATTGCAAGAAATCTACTGAAACCATGCAATAATCGATAACAGAGCTCCCTCTTTTGGAAATATATGTAAAAGACCCATTTTGATCCCCCAGGGTTCTTCCGTTTAAAATCACCAATCCGTTATTGTCGCAGAACTCAAGCATTTTTCTTCCTTTTCCATCAATTTTTTTTATCCTCTGAATTCCTTTTTTTATAAATTGGGCATTGATAAATTAAATCCTGGCTAATTTTTTGCGAATTAGATCAATTATACGTTGCCATGGGCAACGCTTCCCTTACTTAACTTCGAATAACTTGATATCTCCGTTCAAGCAAATTATTTCTAATTGGCTAGTCCCCTTCTCAAAAAATTAAACAAAAAATATCAATATCAAAATTAAACCTGATACTGGTAAGTGTTAGATTACTGGAATTGCGAGCCCCCTCCCAACGACCGAAATTAAATATTGATAACATTTTCGAATTCTATGTGTGTGGAAGAAAAAGGATGCACCATCATTTCAATGAAGCATGTAAGTAATAAATTACTGGTAATGAGATCGAGTTACATCCGACACATGCAAAAATAAAACTGGTGTCACTCAGTGTTATAACTAAAGCTCGGAATTCCGTGCAGTAAAAATTTGAAAACGTGCAATAAAAACTTAAAAACATGCAATAAAAACTTTAAAATGTGCAAAAACATGCAAAAAAAAGATGTATTGCTTGAAAATCATGTATTAAATTATTTATGTGAACAAAATATAGCTAATTTTGAAACAAATAAGTAGCGGAGAGTAAATTGAAGTAAAAACTTTCATTTTTAAAATTTTGGTTTTAATATACATTTTGGTAAAATAATGATTTTTTTATAGTAAACAAAAATTAATGGAGTACATTAGAAATGTAACTACACTTCATTATTTTTTAAATTAAGTTTATAACTAAATACATTTTTAAAACATTTTCTGTAAAACAGTGCCTCCTGTCACTTAAACTTTCTTTCAATTTAGAAAAAGATATCTCAACTTCTACAATCGTTAGAGGACAATATTTATAGCGACTCAGGGATCTCCTTCAATTCAACAGTGACTGAATTTCCGTTCAGGCAATCATTACAATTTTTTAATAGTTTGTATCCAGGATTTGTTAAAAATATTTCGAAATTTTTCATAAATGATAATTCCTTTTTCGCTCTAGATTGTTTCCAATGATTTTCCAACGTCCTCAACTATTTTTATTTGGTCATGTAGAGAAAGATTTTTCTACCCTAGTCCTGTAATAGCAACCGGCAAAGCTGCTAAATTCGATCTAATAAATGCCAAATCAGATTGAATGGTTGGATTCATCAAAATGGTTTTTAATTTTATAATTGATTGCACATTTTCTTCCAACTCTATATTTGAAAATATTTCCGGTAAAAAAACAAAACAAAAATCAGAATATAAAATATTTACTTAAAATAGTAACAAGATGTGGAATAAAGAGTAAAATACTCGCATGTGAGCTGTAATTATATTGGAAATAGGGAGATCTTATGAAGGAAAAATACTACTCAAATTATGGAATCACTTGATGCAATAACCGGTGCATAGGCTTCTTTTTAAATCACTCTGATGACACGCACTACCCCTGGTACCGTTCTATGGTTAAAAAATAATTAGGTACTTACTTGTGCTGCAGTGGGCATCAATTTGTGATTTCCTCTCACATCCAATATTTTTATCACAAGATTTGCAAAACACTACACTACAATCCATTTTGAGTCAGGATATTTTTCAATCCATCCTGCAATTTTCGAAGACACACCTCCAATTTTTGGCATTTTAAGTAACAATATACTCGACAGAAGCTAGATTGACAGTGACAGAACAATGAGAATTAAGAAACAAAATGTAAACATCCAGGAACTACTGAGCCCTTAGTTCTTGGAAATTGGAGGTTTGTGTTTGTTTACATCTCCAAAGTTCCCTTTATTTTCTTTCCTATGTTTTATCCTATGTTCTATGTTTTATTCCTTTTCCTAATTTCCATTTATTTTCCCACTAATTTTTTGTTGTGTATTTAAAAAAATTAAAATTTGTAATAATCTTTTTTCTTCAAATTATAAAATGATGCAATTTCTTGCAATAAAACTTCAAAACGTGCTATTTCGTGCAGTAAACCCCAAAACGTGCAATTTCGTGCAGTATAGAACTTCATAAAACATCCCATTAGGCTTGATTCGGATAAGTAACTTGAATTCGCTTTATTCTGACTTACCAATAAAAAGATGCAATTGCACGGGAATCCGAGCTCTAGTTATAACTGTCAATCTTTTTTCCATCTTGCGAAAAATTGCTAGAGAAAGCCCAAATTTGTTAAATGTGCTGGCGAACATGCTACTAAAGACTGCCCGCCCCTCCCAGAATCTAAACTCAAATGCACTAATTGTGATGGTAATCATACCACAGTGGATGCCATATTTATGAAGAACGAATGAAACGACGAAGGGGAAAAATCATCGCAGGTCAGAATAAATCAGAGAGAAAACTTGAGTTCGAGCATAAGGAGGCTGAATTCCCCCACTCCACAGCTCACCGCTCCAGGCTACATCTTCTTGGGTAAATACTTCATCTCAACAAGTAACTAATAGTTCGCAAGATAATAGTTCTATATTCAGTTTATTCCAAGATTTTAAAAATATTTTTTCATCATTTAATTTTAATAATTTTATTTATTTTTTTTTTTATTAAGGATTTCTTCATGTTTGAAGTTTTACTCAACCGAACTCTTCTTCCAGTCTCATCTTCCACACCTTCCTGTCTTTCGTTTCCTCTTCCCTCAATCCTTGACCGGCCATAGTTTCCTTTACTTTATTTATCCACTGTATACGTGGTCTTCCTCTTTTTCTTCTTCCTTCTGCCTCCCATTCAAATATCATTCTTGGTATTCTATTTGAACCCATTCTTTTCAAGTGGCCATACCATTTTAGTTTTCTTTTTTTTATTGCTTCAAGTATGTTTCTTTGGAGATTCATTTTTGCTCTGATCTGGCTGTTTTTTATATGGTGTATCCTTGAAGCCCTGGCTGACCTCCTCCAAAAATCCATTTCTACCGCCAAGAGTCTTTTTTCCTGTGCTCTGTTAAGAGTCCATGTCTCGGAGCCATACAGCATGATACTCTCGACCAGTGCACTATATATTAATTTTTTGGTTTTACCAAGAATATTGCTGCTCCAGAGAAGAGAATTCAGCATACCAATCACTTTTCGGCCACTGATTATTCTTTTACTCACTTCCGAGTCAATAGAGCCATTACTATCTAATATGGATCCAAGGTATTTAAAGTGTTTCACTCTTTCTAGATTTGATATAACAGAGTCGTTCGCTTCACCCAGATCTGTACACATGTATTTTGTCTTCCTCTCATTCACTTTCAATCCCCATTCTTTGTATTGTTCCATTACTTTCCTAAATAAGTAACTTACATCATCTTCATCTTTTGCAATGATCACCTGGTCATCAGCGAATAATAGATGGTGTAAGTACGTGCCATTGATTGGAATACCCATCGGGCTACATTTATCTTTCCAATTTTTTAGGCAAGCGTCAATAAATATTTTGAACAATGTCGGAGACATACAACATCCTTGAAGAAGGCCTTTGCTACTCTCAAAATCTTCGGATAGGGAACTTCCTACTTTTATTTGGCATTTATTATTTTTGTAAATTTCCTTTATTAAGTTTATGGTACCTTTACTTATGCCAGCTAATTCCAAGGACTACCAAAGTAGTTTCCGAGGGACACTATCATAGGCTTTTTCCAGGTCTATAAATATCATGTCCACTCTTTTAGCTTTCGCTGCTTGTTTTTCTAGCAATTGCCTGAGCGTAAAAGTGTGGTCAATGCAGGATTTTCCTGCTGTAAGCCCACATTGCTCCTCTGATTGAAGAAATTGGGCTTCTAATTTATTCTTTATTATTCTGCCAAGTAGCTTCATGATAGGATTTGTCACACAGATGCCTCTGTAATTGCCACAATTTTTTTTATCTCCGTTTTTGAATATAGGTGTGAGATATCCCAATTTCATTTCTTGCGGTATATCGCCTCCTTCGAGTATATGATTGATAAGGTCGGTAAGCAGCATAGTTACTTCCCCACCTCCATACTTGAGCAGTTCGGCACATACACCCCCTGGGCCAGTGGCTTTTCCATTTTTTAATTTCTGACTCCAAATCCTCTTTGGTGATTCGTAGCGACGTAACTGTATAGGGATCCGTTTCTTCTTCAGCGAATTCCGGCCTAAATTTTATTAAAAATATAAAAGATCCATTAAAAAACTTAAACAAGCTCCAGATTCATTTTCTAAAATTACTATCATTGCTGAATTTGTATTCAGTTTGATATGAATAAATTAAAATGTAATTGTATAATATCATGTTGGAATTTTATTTCTATTGTAAATAAGCTTGATGAGCTATCTCACTATATTATCAAACATAATATGTATTAATATAATAGGGATCACTGAGACAAACATAAATTAAAGGATAAACATAAATTAAAGAGCCCGGGCTTCACTGTTTATCGTTCAGATAAAGGGAGAGGTGCCGCTCTATTAATAATAAAGTACCACATACTCCAGTAATGTTACCTAATTTTAAGTATCTTGTTGCTGTTGGAGCTTTTATCACTATCAATAACATAAAAACATTAGTTGTTTCGGTTTATCTATCCCCGACTAAGCCAAACCAAATTTATGACTCGGACTTTCAAAAATTATTTAAATTAAACAAATCCGTTATTTTTATTGGAAACATAAATTCTAAACATATATCATGGAACTGTGCAACTAATAATAGGAATGGCATAGATCTCTTAGAATTATCATTAAATCTCGGCTTTGAAATAGTAGCCCTAGATGAACCCACATATTATCCAGGTCGTTCCCCGTCCAAGAGGACAGGTTTAACTCCTCGACTAAGTATATAGACTTGGCTCTGATCAAATCTTTCCCATTTGACATTACTGCCCAGTCAATTTGCCATTTATCATCAGATCACAACCCTGTGATTTTCCGGATTACTGGTCAGCTACGAATAAAACCAAATGACACAGTATTTAATTTTAAAAATGCTGACTGTAAAAATTTAGAAATATTTTAGACTCAAAAATTTCGATAAATCCCCCGACCTGTAATGTTAATGGCATCGATATATTAGTTAATGAATTCCAAATTTGAATGATGCAACTGATAAATCAATCCCTAAGATTAACAAAACAAACGATCATTACACCACACTTTCTCCGATTATAGCTCGCGTAATTCAGTTAAAAAACGTAGTTAAAAGATCTTACCAAAAACATAGAAGATCATGGATGAAAAAATTGCTAACTAAGCTTGTTAAAATTGTTTCTGTTGTTCTGAACTTATATAAAAATTCACAGTGGAACAAAAAACTTAGGAAGCTAAAACTCGAAGACGGCTCCCTCTATAGGCGAGCGCAAACGACGGTGCTGCTTCTTTCAGGAACTAGAGAAACGGGGATAGAAGCCGGGCCATTACCTGGGAATCATAGGGTTTTTGGGCGTTTTTAATTTATTTTTCCATAATTAAAACCGGATTGAGCAAACAATTATTTGAAAAATGTCTAATAGGTATTGCTCGGTCCCTCAGTGTTCAATTAAAAAATCAAAAGACGTGTCATGCCATTTTTTTCCAAAAAATAAAAGGCTTCTTAAAGAGTGTATTGTAAAATTAAGAATATATAAGCCTGTTTCGAAACATATGACGATATGTAGTCTTCATTTTAAAGAAAGTGACTATATTTATCCAGGTAAATATTAGTATTTGACATTTTATTATTCCAAAATGTTAGTTTTATGCAAATAACTTTGGGACCATAGTGTCACATTTGTTTTTCTTTTTTAATTTTCCCAATTTTGTCTTACATCCTTTGTGCTTAATTGTTCCAAGTTTTCAATGCGAAGCCTGAAGTTTTGACAAATAAATAAATAATATGACAAAGAATCTAAGCTGTCATCAATTCACAGTGGAACAAAAAACTTACGAAGCTAAAACTCGAAGACGGCTCCCTCTATAGGCGAGCGCAAACGACGGTGCTGCTTCTTTCAGGAACTAGAGAAACGGGGAAAGAAGCCGGGCCATTACCTGGGAATCATAGGGTTTTTGGGCGTTTTTAATTTATTTTTCCATAATTAAAACCGGATTGAGCAAACAATTATTTGAAAAATGTCTAATAGGTATTGCTCGGTCCCTCAGTGTTCAATTAAAAAATCAAAAGACGATTCATGCCATTATTTTCCCAAAAAATAAAAGGCTTCTTAAAGAGTGTATTGTAAAATTAAGAATAGATAAGCCTGTTTCGAAACATATGACGATATGTAGTCTTCATTTTAAAGAAAGTGACTATATTTATCCAGGTAAATATTAGTATTTGACATTTTATTATTCCAAAATGTTAGTTTTATGCAAATGACATTGGGACCATAGTGTCACATTTGTTTTTCTTTTTTAATTTTCCCCATTTTGTCTTACATCCTTTGTGCTTAATTGTTCCAAGTTTTCAATGCGAAGCCTGAAAGTTTTGACAAATAAATAAATAATATGACAAAGAATCTAAGCTGTCATCAATTCACAGTGGAACAAAAAACTTACGAAGCTAAAACTCGAAGACGGCTCCCTCTATAGGCGAGCGCAAACGACGGTGCTGCTTCTTTCAGGAACTAGAGAAACGGGGAAAGAAGCCGGGCCATTACCTGGGAATCATAGGGTTTTTGGGCGTTTTTAATTTATTTTTCCATAATTAAAACCGGATTGAGCAAACAATTATTTGAAAAATGTCTAATAGGTATTGCTCGGTCCCTCAGTGTTCAATTAAAAAATCAAAAGACGTTTCATGCCATTTTTTTCCCAAAAAATAAAAGGCTTCTTAAAGAGTGTATTGTAAAATAAGAATAGATAAGCCTGTTTCGAAACATATGACGATATGTAGTCTTCATTTTAAAGAAAGTGACTATATTTATCAAGGTAAATATTAGTATTTGACATTTTATTATTCCAAAATGTTAGTTTTATGCAAATGACATTGGACCATAGTGTCACATTTGTTTTTCTTTTTTAATTTTCCCCATTTTGTCTTACATCCTTTGTGCTTAATTGTTCCAAGTTTTCAATGCGAAGCCTGAAAGTTTTGACAAATAAATAAATAATATGACAAAGAATCTAAGCTGTCATAACAATGATTGTATGAATAGGTAATTAATGTTATTACTAACCGAAAAAAGTACAGTAAAGTTACAATGATGTGTTTGCATTTACCAGAACTACCAGCTTTACACGTACAATGACAAGAAAATTGCTTATTATTATTTATAACTTTGATTTTCACTTTTATTTGATAGGGAAGTCATTTAAGATCGCTTGTTTGAAGGAACAAGGCTTGTAAAATAACTGTTTTTTTACTTCTAGATATTATTCCACATGCAATTATTGGTTTGCATCAAGGATAGACTGCCCTTCAATTAATGGTCTTTTAAAATTACCAATTATCTCTATCACTCTATCACACAACAATGTCTATCCCCGTTCTTTCCGACATTTTGCAAAACTACTAGCGCAATAGTAGAAACGACGGATTGTGCAATTGTGAACTAGGTCACGCCGTCTGGTAGGGCGAGGGGAGTGTATAACTAGGGTGAGGGGGGACGGTTGATTGCACAATCCGGCAACGTCGCATGGAATGTGTGAGATGTGGAAACATCGCTTTGTTTACATCGTGCTGTAGCAGAGCAATATGTGACCTTGAGGATCATTGACCGACCTTGTGAGGGCGAAGGGGGTGTTGTTCTAGGGTGAGGGGGGGGGTTTGTTTGTTTACATTTAACCAGGTTGACCCAGTTCACAACCCGGCCAGGTGTGTGTAGGTGCATGACTCAGCCGGTTCATTGACCCTTTGTTTACATTATGCCTGTGACGTCATCCTCTGAGTGGGAGTTTTGTTTGTTTACATTTAACGGGTTGACCCAGTGCACAACCCGACCAGGTGTAATGCATAGCTGCATGACTCAGCTGTTTCATTCAAGTTCATTCATAATTGTCGTTACGAAGCAATGATGTCGGAGGAATAACGGCTCCACTCTTTTATGGCCCGCTTGCAGTGGCGGGGGAAGAGACGCGCATTCAGCACTGATTACGATGCCTTGAGCGGTCGACGGGTCTGTTATCTGTTTAAAAGGATGCCGCTCAGATATCAGCCGATTATAAACAAGACGACAAAGAACCATTCATACTTATCTCAGCCTTATCTACACCCAGTCGGCGCGAGCTCTGCACTATGATAATCGAGGAGTTATGACGATATCATTCATTCGCTTATCGATCGTCAGTCAGCGTTTTGTAAGCCGTCCAGACATTATTTTTATCAATGTCAGCGGATGAATTGCCAGTCGGCGCGAGCTCTGCACTATGATAATCGAGGAGTTAAGACGATATCATTCATTCGCTTATCGATGGTCAGTCAGCGTTTTGTAAGCCGCCCAGACTTTATTTTATCAATGTCAGCAGATGAATCGCTATCAATTTGGAAGGATGCCACGCCGACTATTTTATCAATGTCCAATCAGCAGATGAATCGCACTACGTGTTATCAGACATGAAAGAGCGGTTTCTCTGGGAATCGCTGCAGATGCATTTCCTACTGCAGCAGGAGAGACAAGACGATATCATTCATTCGCTTATCTGTGTTTTCTATTTGAAAGGATGCCGCACCGACTATTTTATCAATGTCCAGTCAGCGGATGTATCGCACTACGTGTTATTAGACATGAAAGAGCGGGTTCTCTGGGAATCGCTGCAGATGCATTTCTTACTGCCGGTGGAGACAAGGCCATAAAGAACTATTTATTCATAGCGCTCAGTCAGCACTACTGCGCATATATACCCCAGCTTCACACGTGACGACAGTCATTGATTGCCCTACACCTACATTGAGGATATAAGGAGCTCGACTTTTCCAATCCAACCTGCAGTGCAGTTCTCCTAAAGGCGAGTCATTTTAACTATTTTTGAGCTAATACTTGCATAAATATAAAAAAAATTGTTAATTTTTGTAAATATTACAGATGTCTTTAATTAAAAAATTGAACAGGTCTACAATCTATAAGACAATTGGTGAGCTCGAGAAAGGAGAAACTTATAAGATTTTAGAGCTGGCTCTCAAATCAACGGAGTATGGAGAAGCGTTACAAGCCATCATAGAGGGCGTAAACGGAGAAAAATATCGGACATTTTTACCAAAAAGATACCAAGAATGCTTTTCTGGAAAATACATCGAACAATATGATGGTGAGTTTTTTATTTCTTTTAAAATAGCAATAATAAAAAAGTGTAATATTTAACTGAAATGATATGCTTGATTTTAGGATCATTGAGCATGGTATATGAAGGAAAGGAGAAACAAGCTTACAAAATTAGGTTTATGTAATCGAACTGAATGATGGCCGAAGGAAAAGGTATTGATGTTATATTATGTTCAAAATGTGGGTTGTTAATATTAAATTCGAGCGCACACAGATGTAAATGGAAATTTTATACATGCTTAGATTGCAATAGTGAATTTAAATAAAAATTTAGCTGCGAACGTCATAAAAAATTCGCATGTAAAGAAAAACGTGTCAGTTCAGTGTAGGTAGCCAATTATCAATGGAAAACTCCCCAACACCTGCTGTTACATCTTCGAAGCAATCACATTTACCATTTAAAAAAAGAATACATTCGCTAATACCATCTTCATCGGGGTCTAATATTGCAGAAATAGGAATTAGCTCACCTAAGAAACATAAATTCTATAGTAAGGAACAACTTGAAATTTTAGCTACAAATGAACCAGGTATTAAAAAATCAGCATTTGGTAATAAAGTGATAGATTTTTATATTGAAAATCGTGATTTCAATGCATTTCCGAAAGACTTTCTGCAGTCAAAAAGAGAAAAAATTATTAATATGTTAAAATTTTACTTAGAACTATGGAACATATTCAAAATTAATTTGCAGTTAGATTGTTCCTATAAAAATATGGGTCCAAATTATGAGGAAAAGGCAGATATGAATTTTAAGACCCGTCAACAAATTATAGATTCATCAACTGATTTGTGCAAATATATTAATAACTCATATGAAAAAATAGTTTCGGAATTAGATTCCTTTGAAACTAAAGGTTCTGGCTGGATATTTGTATCGTGTAATTATCTTTGTTTGCATCTAACTAAACATAAACCTCTTGATGGAAAACAATTTATGGACTTGCGGAAAGCGATAGCAAACAAACATGCTGTAATTAACGTAAAAAACTCAAACAACGATTGTTTTCGATTCGCAATATTAAGTAAAATTATTGGTTTGAACGATCCTAAGTCCTATGAATATTTAGAAAATAATTACAATTTTGATTGTATTTCATATCCCACTTCCTTTAAAGACATTAAAATATTCGAGGATGTAAACAATGTTTTAATCAATGTGTATGGTTTAGATGAAAAAAACAAGGTTATTTCCTTTGAGAATAAGCAAAAAAGAAACCTTTAAAGAAAGATTTGACCTTTTATTTCTTCAAAATGAAAGAGACTCCCATTATTGTTATATTACCAATTTAAGCAGACTTGTTGGCAGTCAAATATCCGGTAACAAATCTGCTAAAGAAATTTGTCACAGGTGTTTAACATCTATTTCCTGGAGATACAAAACAAAAAACGGAAAAAACGCGGAAGAACGATTAAAGGAACATTTATTATTTTGCGGTGCGCATAAACCGGTTAGGACAGATTTCCCACGCGATGATAAAATAAAATTTAAAAAGTTTCAGTATACACAGAGAAACAAAATTGTAGCATATGCTGATTTTGAATGTTATTTAGAAAAGATCGAGGGCCCTTGTGAAAATCTGTCAATTTCTTGGACGAAATCCGTGCAAAATCATAAAATCTTTTGTGCATCACTTATGGTTAAAGCAGATATTCCTCTATTACATCTTCAACCTTCAGTCTATACTGGTGCTAACTGCATGTTTTTCTTTATGGAGGCTCTTTATGTATTGTCAAAGAAGGTTGATGAAATATATTGCAAAATCGAACCCATGGCTCAAATGACTGAGCAAGAAATGTATTATGAAACAACGAATAAGTGCGTTATCTGTCTAAAGACATTAAATAAAGACCAGAATGTACGGCATCATGATCATGTAACATCTAAATTTATTGGTGCAGCTCATTCAAACTGCAACTTACAAGCAAAAACACCTGATTTTATACCAGTAATTATGCACAATTTACAGGGTTACGATTCACACTTTATTGTACCTTTTTTAGCTAATCATGAAGGTGATGTTACTGTTATTCCGAGTAATTCAGAAAAGTACATCAGTTTTACAAAAACATTCAAAGATTGTAAAACTAAAATAAAATTCATAGATAGTTATAAATTTTTAGCTGCCAGCCTTGAAACACTAGTCCAAAACATGAAAACGGGTTCTGAGAATCTCTCGATCACTTTCCCTCATTTGTATCAGTTAATCCCTGACGAATCCAAAGTTGAATTGCTAACGAAAAAAGGAATCTATCCATATTCTTACATAGATTCATTGTCGCGGTTAGAAGAAACCCAGTTATCCACATTAGACAAATTTTACAATGACCTGACGTTAGAAAATATTTCTCAGTCTGATTACGAACATGCTCAAACGATTTGGAAAATTTTTAATATCAAGAACATAAAAGAATATACTGAAATATATATAAAAACGGACGTAATTTTATTATGTGAGGTATTTGAAAAATTTCGTAAACTCTGTATGGATATCTACTGTTTAGATCCAGCATATTTCATGTCTCTTCCAGGGCTGAGTTATGAAGCAATGTTGAAAACGACAGATATTGAATTGGATATTATAAAAGATTTTGATATGGTTCTGTTTTTCGAAAAAGGCATCCGCGGCGGTATTACACAAGTTGTCAAACGATATGCTAAAGCCAATAATTGTTTAATAGATGATTATGATCCAAATCAACCCATGAGCTATTTAATTTATGCAGACGTGAACAACTTGTATGGATACGCAATGAACAGTTTCCTTCCGTACGGGGGCTTCGAGTGGTACGATCAAGATTTAGATGTGTTAAACGTTCCTGACGACTCGGAAGTAGGGTTCATTCTGGACGTTGATATTGATTATCCTGAAACATTACATGATTTGCACTCTCAATTTCCCTTATTGCCTGAAAAATCAAAACCTCATGTCGATAAAAAAAACAACTGAAAAGTTAATGACTACGCTTACACCGAAAACTCGTTATATCGTTCATTATATCAATTTGAAACAAGCTCTAAATCTAGGGATTAAACTGACAAAAATTCATAGAATTTTAAGATTTAAGAAAAAAAAATGGTTGGTACCATATATTGATCTAAACACTAAACATAGAGCAATGTCTACCAATCCTTTTGAGTCTGATTTCTTTAAACTAATGAATAACTCGTGTTTCGGAAAATTCATGGAAAATGTAAGAAAGCGTACAGACCTTAAAATTGTTACAAATGAAAAAACATTAAACAGACTAGTGAAGAAGCCCAATTTCAAAGAAAGAATCATTTTTACCGATAATGTAGTTTCCGTCCAGTTAGAGAAGGAAAAAATTGTATTCGATAAACCGCTATATGTTGGTTTTAGCATATTGGAACTTTCAAAGGTTTTAATGTACAAATTACACTATGATGTGTTTTTAACAACTTACGGTCCACAAAATATTGACCTCTGCTACATAGATACTGACTCTCTTTTATATCATATTAAAACACCAGATATTTACAACGATATAAGTAATAATAGTTTAAGATATTATTTTGATACTAGCAATTTCCCGAAAGACCACCCTTGTTATTCTGATCAAAACAAAGAAGTGGTCGGAATGCTCAAGGATGAAACAGCCGGTGACCCGACTGTCGAATACGTTGGCTTAAGGCCAAAAATGTATTCTTTCATAACTAAAAAAGGTTTATTAATTATACGTTCCAAAGGAATAAAGAAATGTGCTGTTCGAGGATACACGTTTCAAAATTATCTAGATTCTCTAAGAAATGATATGACAATGTACAGCCAGTTTCATATTATACAATCAAAAAAACATAAAGTGCAAACGGTTTTAATAAATAAAAAGTCACCATGTCCGTATGATGATAAACGTCATACGTTGAAAAACAAAGTCAATACTCTTCCTTACGGCCATTATGCATTGACGCAACATAATTAAATTAAATGTGCAGTAATATATTGGTACTGTTTATTTTATGAACAAATTATATTTTAGGTTAAGAAAAAAAAAAACAATTTGTGAGAAATAAATATATTTTAAATGTAGAGTTATAATAAATATATAAAATATACAGTTTTTGTAAAAAGAATTAATAAATTTATATTATAACAGCAAGTGTTTTTTTTCTTTTAATACATTATGCAATATCCTTCTTGTCAATCCAGCTGCGTTCATCTAATCCCAGCCACTTTACATACAATTTATTTCCTTTTCTTTTTAAAACTTTTTCTACAAGGTGTACATCTGGATATTTAACTTTTTGTAGCTCTTCTTCATAAAATGCTCCACTAATCGGTTGTCCTTTCAGATCTTCCAGTAAATAAGTGTAAGGATATGCCTTCTAAATCTTGACTATCTTAAAAATTTCACTTGACCAATTTGATAAATATCCTTTAGAAAATGCTGTTTTTTGTTTAGATATCCTCACAAAATCGTCCTCTTCAAACTTCTGCTTTCTCACTTTAGTCCGAACTGTAGAATACACATTGTTTAGCAAGTATTTTTCCGATTTTTTATTACAAGCATCAATTGGTTTCATACCAATTGTTGTATGAAATGATGAGTTATATTCTTGTAAAATCTGAGGTAGGATATCTAAAAATTTGTAATTTCCTTGCATACTGAAGGCTTTCCACATTTTCCCTTTTATTGTTCTATTAAACCTTTCTACAATGGAAGCTTTCATATTAGAAAAGGTGGAATAATGATTAATACAATATTTTTTCATTAGAGATTTAAACTTGGAATTGTAAAACTCCTTTCCCTGACCACTTTGAATATTTTTTGGAATTTGTGTACTCGAAAGAAACACGCTCTCCATCGCCTTAGTTACATCTTCAGCAGATTTCTTCTTTATTGCACATTTTGCAAAGCAGTCTATAACTGTTAATAAATATTTGTACCCTTTATTTTCCCGAGAATAAGGTATCATCTCTACTAAATCTATCTGCCACAAGTCATTTATTCCTTTCAAAACAGTCTTTCTCCTAGAATATTTCTTGCGAGCTGGCTTATGTAATTCATTTACAACAGTTCTTTTAATTATTGATGAATCCATTATCAAGTAATTTGTTTAGATAACCAAGTGTGACCACATCAGATTCTTTTTCAGGACCAGCTACGTTTGTTATTCTCTTATCAAGAGAGTCATATATACCTTCAACCAAGGTTAAAACAACGCTGTTTAAAAATTCTTTGGTAACAACATCCTGTTTATTTATAGGTGGTGCAAAGTGGACAAGTCTTTTCCTTTTTCCATCAATCCAATTACCAGGCCAATTGTTTAAATCAGTGTAAGTAGCCGCTAGCGTATCACAATACACTTTATTAGCAGCGTCATGAGCTGTGATTGGGTTGGCAACTGTTTAGGAATGTCTCCTAAACAATTATTCATTCACACTTCAAGCGGACACGGCACTGTTCCCGAGGTGCTGCCACCTAGCGGCGGCAAGAAGAAGAAAGGTCTGCAGGCGCTGACAAGGCGGGATTAAGCGCTTTTTTAAAAAGAAGTTACCTCATGTTCAGCCGAACAAAGTTGTCCTTTATGTTCTATATCATAATTTTCATTCAACATGAGTGAGTAATCACAACACCTCACTGACCCACCTGGAGCCAGAAGGAGGAGAGGAATGGAGAATGAAAACAGAAGAATTAATAGAAGCAGAAGAAGCACCGGATGAGTAAAACAGTTTAATTAAATACCATCATTACAATAGATCCCTCAGTTCATATATTCACCATAATGCAATAATCTATGTCTAAATTCAATTAACCGGACTAACATCAAATGTACCCTGAATTTGGCAAAACCCCCTTAATTTCTTTACATGTAACAATAGCCTATTATATTCTGTTATTATTACAAATAGTTTTCATTCATACAGTCCACTCCATAATGACCAGCCTAATTTAGTGTTATAAGGTAATATCTCCTCCTAAAGAGAATACCTTAAACATATAGTGGTCCTCTCAGGCCTGATAAAAAATCAGATTAAACAAACACATTAAGTAGTCCTATCTGGCCTGAACAAAATTCAGATTAAATAAAAATGAAAACAAATCCATGCATTTCAGAATAAATTATTCATTATCAAAATAAATCATTTTATTTAACTATGTTTTAGTACAAACTATTTCAAGCATTAGAATGTATAAATGAGAACATGTAGGATTGACAAGCAAGCTCATTTATTCATTTTGGATGATTTAAGTGCCACATAGAATTTTAAAACATCACACAGTATATGATTAACATATTTTATTAACAATAGTTCATTCATTTCTTCATTAACAATAGTTAAACTTAAATTCACTTCAGTTTATATTCATTAACCTGTCAGAGAAACTTGCTGATTTTGTTTTAGCATTGCAACAAATATAATTTATTTAATTATAACTCATCTTTCAAGCAACATTTTATTTCTGATGCATTTTAAAATTGAAAAAAGACCATACTTATAAATAATAGAGTAAATACTAGTAGGTTATAATGTATATCCACACATGAATAGTTTAAATAATTGTTTCTTTTATATCTAAACATGTTTATTTTCACTAAAAACTTTTCCTTATTTGTCTTTAAAGTAAAAACAGGTAAATTTAATAAATCCAACCTCAATATTTAATATTTATTGCGCTTTCATTGCATATGAGCATGCACTTTTATTAACTAACAGGCAGGTAACACTATTGCCGCCATCCAAAGAGGTCACTCAGAGATAGGTTACTTAGTCACAATACTTAGTTACAATCACAACCAGCTCAAAGCTGGACCCTACCTCTGACGTCATTATGTCCTTTACTATTCTACCACATACTCACATTATTTATTATGTATTCATTATTCAATTATTTCTTCATAGTGAGTATGTATAATGCAATATTATATTACAATGCAATTTTTTTTTCCATTTAATTAGCTAGTAAATTGTTTGCTTCTTCTTAATTAGCCCAAGCACTCGTTTTCTTTTCTTCGTTTCTTCTTCTCTCTTCTTATTTGCTCCAAGGGTCGGTGTGGTTCTTTACGAAAATATGCCAGATTCCATTCCAGACTATTCGAGTCAAATTTCCATTTTGGAACGAAAACTCCGTTCTTTAAAACGGAACATAATAGGTACGGCTGATATCGGCGAAACTGCAATCGCCGACCCAACAAACACCGCATTATTTGAAGCGGCATTAGATACAGCTCTTGAAGAATGGGAGCAATTTCAACGTTGCTGGGACGAGTTTGAGTCCATTCATGTTCGAGCCAACCTAGAGTTTCCTTCCCGCAACTGGCAGGATACTTACGACGCAGTTAGGGTCGAAGTAATCAAAGCCAGGTCCATGAGGATAAAAATTCAACAACATTCGTCCCAATCTGCATCACCTTCACAGCAGCTGGCTAGCAACCGGCAATCTCTCAATACTAGCTTCACCACTTCTGCTAGGTCTCACCTGCCCCAAATTCCCTTACCGGAATTTTCCGGTGACCTACTCAAATGGACTCACTTCAAGGACACGTTCACCTCGATGGTACATAATGAGCCTTCACTGACGAACGTCGAAAAGTTTCATTATTTACTTGGAGCTTTACGTGGGGAAGCTGCTTCACTCGTGTCCAGATTTTCAATAGAAGACAAAAGTTATTCCCAGGCCTGGAATAAGCTCTTGGACAATTATGACAACCCGAGAGTACTTGCCTCATTGCTGGTGCAACAGATCTTGGATTGCGACTTCAAAGGAGTTAAAAATGAGCTTCAGCGATATGACAAGTTTTTATCAGAAGTAGCCGATAGCATAGAGGGATTTAAAGCTTTAGCATTAGATGATCCAGCGGAATTTTTACTCTCTTCGCTCGCCTTAAGATCTCTCGATGCTAGCACACGGAGAAACTTTGAAATATCTCGCACTTCAAGCAGCACTTTTCCATCTGCGGATGAAGTGATCAAATTTGTCAGGCAGCGCAAGTTGGCCATCACCATGGCCAGAGATCTTGTTCCAACACCATCAAGCTCTACCATTGAGCCACCACATAGGAATTTGCAGACTCGATTCCCTAACAGATGCTCCCCTAAATACAGTTCTGTTGCCCTTCACACCTCAAACAATGGATCGAAGAACTCTGAAGGCAAAGGAACTGCAAAAACACGTGCTAAGGTTCCCACATCTCCGGTGGTGATCGGCGACAACCAGACGACTCCAATGCGTAAATCACCCGTCTGCTCATTTTGTCAGTCTGCTCATCTCTTACCTCATTGCTTCAAGTTTAGCAATCTCTCGCCACCCGAGAGGCTAGCATTCATCCAAAGTTTGAAATGCTGCCGAAACTGTTTAAGAGGTGGACATTCGGTGTCTGACTGCAAATCCAAGTGGAGTTGCAGATACTGCAAGAGACGGCATCATAGTCTCATCCATAGTGACGAAACGCCAACGACGCTAAACCACTCCCTGCTCAACCTGGAAAACTCAAATCCCCCAACTGCTGAAACATTTATTGGATTTGGTTCAGCACCTAGTAAAATCAGTGCAACCACAGACACAATTTTGCTTGGTACTTCTCAGCTTTATCTTATTGACGATGAAGACCGCCTGATACCTGCTAGAGCCGTCTTGGATTCAGGAAGCCAACATACCTTTGTTACCCATTGTCTGGCAAGCAAACTCAATGCCAGAATGAAAAGCTTCCAAGGCCAAATCACTGGATTAGGAGGCACATCAGTGTCAAGTCCAGCAGGCTCCATAGTTTGTCGTATGAGATCCATCTACAGTCAAGATCGGTTTTCAACCGACGCACTGGTGGTCGACAAAATCGCTCCTTTATTGCCTAGCGTATCTCTTCCTCAGGCTCTATTCCACAAGCTATCTGAGTTCCGTCTAGCCGATACACAGTTTCACGTTCCCAACCAGATAGACATGTTAATAGGGATGGACTTATACCCTTTAATAATAAAAGGGGCTCCTCAACATTCAGGCATTGCTGAACTTTACCTTCAGCCAACAGCGTTTGGGCACGTCGTGTTAGGCAGGGCGAACATCGAGTCCTTTTCTCCACGCATATCATTCTTTACAGAGTCTCAACTAAATATAGAAAAGCAACTCAAGGCATTCTGGGAATTGGAAGAACCCAAGCTAGCAGACATGAAGGACCCCGAGCACAAACTCTGTGAAGAGCACTTTCTTCACACTCATGAGCGTACTCCCGAAGGGCGATATATCGTGAGATTCCCTCTCCGACCGGGCATCGAATCGCTAGGGAGAAACAGAGAAGTGGCCATAAAAAGATTTATTAACCTGGAAGGCAAGTTCCGCTCTGACCCACAGTTTGAAACTAATTACAAGGACTTCATCAGAGAATATGAAGAGCTTGGCCATTTATCTCCTGCGTCTGCCGAGGTTCAATACCTCATCCCTCATCATGGCATATGGCAGCAACATCCATCCGGTAAGAAACTTCGTGTGGTATTTGATGCCTCATGTACATCCAATTCACTGAAATCGCTTAATTCATTCCTTCTAACCAGCCCAAAGCTGCAAGCTGACATCTGTGACGTGATAATAAACTTTCGGTTGTTCCGCATACCGCTTTGCGCCGATCTCGTGAAGATGTATAGACAGATAATGATTCATCCCGATGATCGTCATCTTCAGCACATCGTTTGGCGTGACGAGCAATCTAATGCCCTGAGAGAGCTTCAGCTCAATACCGTCACATATGGCGTTAAATCTAGCGCCTACCAAGCGCTCAGAGTTGTTCAGCAACTGATAATCGACGAAGGCGACAAGTTCCCGCTGGCTACGCAGATTGTTTCGACTTCAATGTATGTGGATGACATCGTTGCTGGTGCAGATAGCCCCGATGAAGCAAAGGAGCTTCAACAACAACTCATTGGCCTATTCGCGAGAGGAGGCTTCACATTAAGCAAATGGGCATCAACCATCCCGGAGCTCATCGCAGCTGATGAGAAGATGCAACCGGTTCAAATCACAGGAGATGATCAGGATTCTATCAAGATATTAGGCCTCATTTGGAATCCCATCAACGACTCCTTCTCATACGCTGTTGTCTCTCCTCCTCAGAAAGGTGTCACTAAAAGAGTAATATTGTCATCTATCGCCCGAATATACGATCCTCTGGGTATGTTAGCTCCGGTTATCTTCGGAGCAAAGGTTCTCCTGCAAGACATTTGGAAGCTTAAATTGGGTTGGGATGAGCTCATCCCCACCGAAATCAACGAAACATGGTGCGCTCTCGTAAACGACTGGCAAACAATATCACGTTTGTTCATCAAACGTCATGTAAACGATGCTCGAGCATCCGGTCGCATCATAGGGTTCTGTGACGCATCCAAAAAGGGATACGCTGCCGCCATCTATTGCCGCACGGAAGATCCACAAGGTAATGTGCATGTATTTCTCCTGAAGGCGAAAACTAAGGTGGCACCCATTAAATACACTTCCATAGCTCGATTGGAACTTTGCGGGGCTCTCCTTCTGTCACGCCTGATGGCATCGATAAACGTACCATGCATTAAAAAACTGCCCAAAATTTGCTTCACGGACTCCCGCGTTGTTTTATGCTGGTTACGCACACCCAGCCATCAACTAACTGTTTTTGAAGCCAACAGAACTTCGGAGATACGAGAGGTCATTCCCGCTGAATCCTGGTTCCACGTTGCTTCTGAAGAGAATCCTTGCGACATCGCGTCACGTGGATGTCTTCCCAGCCAGCTCCATAATCACAAATTGTGGTGGCATGGCCCGTCTTGGTTACTACAACCTGATTCAAACTGGGCTGAACCGCAGGATGGCTCTATATCTCTTCAAACGCACCAATCGTCTATACCCTTGTGCTTAGCCTCCTTGGAAGAGCACAAACAAGTTGAGGTCATCACCAGGTTTTCAGATTTCAACAAACTTATCCGGGTAATCGCAAGAATGATGAGATTTCTAGCCGTTATAAGGGCCCCTGACCGGAGAGTAGTTGGTCCTGTCACTGCCGAAGAATTTCAAGATGCAAAAATGCGATGTGTCCGTTTAGTTCAGAAAGAATTATCCTTAAAGGAACTGGGACAGCTTTCCCCGTTTTTCGATGAACAGGGCATCATTAGGGTGGGCGGGAGACTACTGAACGCTCCCATCCCCAGATCAACAAAGCATCCCATCTTGCTACCAAGGCGCCATCACTTTTCAAACCTCATCGTGCGAAGCATACATGAACGCCACTATCACGCCGGAGCTACGCTCACTCTAGCATTACTGAGAAGCGAATACTGGATTCCGGGAGCAATGAAACTCATTCGCAGTCTCATCAACAGCTGCACCCACTGCCGCATTCGGCGGGCAAAGCCCATGAACCCAATTATGGCTCCACTCCCAAAGGATCGCGTGACCGGGATTCGAGCATTTTATGAAGTTGGCATCGACTATGCTGGACCCTTCTCAATTAAATCATCTAACCGCCGCAAGTCACCAATCGAAAAGGCATATCTTTGTCTCTTTGTGTGTATGTCTACAAAAGCCGTCCACTTGGAGATAGTTTCGTCTCTGACTACTGCAAGTTTCCTGGCTGCCTTGGACAGATTCGTATCAAGACGAGGACTTCCCAAGACCCTGTGGTCAGACCACGGCACCAACTTCGTGGGAGCTGCGCGATTCATTAAGGATGTATACAAGTTCGTCAAGGAACACGAGGAAGAGCTCATGCATTGGCTAGCGCCTAGAAACATCCAATGGAAATTTATTCCACCACGCGCGCCTCACTTCGGAGGTCTGTGGGAAGCAGGTGTTAAGTCCGTCAAGGGCCTGCTTGCAGGTACGATCGGTTCCCAACCTCATCACTTCGAGGAACTCTCGACTATCTTTGCAAGGATTGAATGCATCCTTAATTCGAGACCACTCTGTGCACTCAACGAGGACGTTGAAAGCTGTGATTACCTCACACCTGCACATTTCATCATTGGTGCACGCCTGACCTCTCTTCCTGAAACATGCGACGGCCCGAAGCCACAAAGCTCGTTAGCTCGGTGGGAAATAATTCAAGAGCACATCAGGTCCATTTGGGACAGATGGCGTCAGGAGTACTTACATACTCTGCAACAGAGGAGTAAATGGATGGTGAAAACATCAAATATAAACATCAACGATCTAGTCATCATGATAGAACATCGCTCGCTTGTTGGTCATTGGCCTGTTGCCAGAGTCATCGAGACACATCCCGGAAAGGATGGAGTAGTGCGCACAGTGACAATTCGCACCCCATCAAACAGGACGTTTGTCAGAGCTGTTGCGACCCTTGCGCCGCTCTTTATACCACAAGAAAATGTTTAATTTATTTTCCAAGGAAGGACCTTGTTTAATTTTCTTTTCTTTTCTTTTTATGAGTTTTTTTTTTTTACATGAAGAAAACTTATTATTTTTCAATATCTTCATAAAATTTCAAAATATGCATTATTTAAAAGGACTTAAGTAGTCTGGTTTCTACAACACCTTTTTTTTCTACACCTTTTCTTTTTTTTTCTCTCATGAGATTTTTTTCTCTTCAAAGTACATCATTTAGTTGTTCATTTTTTCTATTTCCAATGATGATTTGTTTTCATTTTCATTTTTTCCATTTTCATATTTTTCATTTTCACTTTTTCATTTTCATTTTTTTTCATTGTCAATTTTTCATTTTCCATTTTTTAAAGTTGGATCCATACAAAAACAATGTAACAAAAATGAACTGGGATCTTTCATAAATTGGCTCACCCGAGCTCCATTTAGGTGGGCGGTTTGTTTAGGAATGTCTCCTAAACAATTATTCATTCACACTTCAAGCGGACACGGCACTGTTCCCGAGGTGCTGCCACCTAGCGGCGGCAAGAAGAAGAAAGGTCTGCAGGCGCTGACAAGGCGGGATTAAGCGCTTTTTTAAAAAGAAGTTACCTCATGTTCAGCCGAACAAAGTTGTCCTTTATGTTCTATATCATAATTTTCATTCAACATGAGTGAGTAATCACAACACCTCACTGACCCACCTGGAGCCAGAAGGAGGAGAGGAATGGAGAATGAAAACAGAAGAATTAATAGAAGCAGAAGAAGCACCGGATGAGTAAAACAGTTTAATTAAATACCATCATTACAATAGATCCCTCAGTTCATATATTCACCATAATGCAATAATCTATGTCTAAATTCAATTAACCGGACTAACATCAAATGTACCCTGAATTTGGCAAAACCCCCTTAATTTCTTTACATGTAACAATAGCCTATTATATTCTGTTATTATTACAAATAGTTTTCATTCATACAGTCCACTCCATAATGACCAGCCTAATTTAGTGTTATAAGGTAATATCTCCTCCTAAAGAGAATACCTTAAACAGCAACATTGATTATTCGTAAATTGCGTGCATCGATGTCCTTTACCGACTTCAATATGCTAAACGGAAAATAAGTCAAAAACTATTAATTTCAGAAAAAATATATTGACATACAATCCCGCGTTACCCAAAGTTAAAATCGGTTTCGTAGTTTCGCCAAAAGCGATTATCAAGGTTGGGCAATTTTAGCGCGAAAATTAAACTCACGTTTCAACGCATCTTGTTTGAAAAGGGCTACTGCAAATGAAAAATGTTTTTTATATTTGGAGTGCTTTAATGACATGCGAGATCCGAACTTGTTTATTGTCATGTTTATACTAAACCTAGCTATATATAGTCTTTAATATATAATATTTTCTTCTCGTAGCTCTTCAATTATTGATTCTATTTCGTTTTGGTGTCCTTCGTGACCAGCATGAGCGGAAGCTATTAACAGCTTTAGACGATTTACTAGCTCATTTGGATCGTTCCAATACTCATACAGAGGTTTATCGGCTCTCATAAGACCATGGCCCCTTTTGTGAGAACGGAGCTTCATTCTCGGAGCTGAGGAAGGGGCATAGAGTTTTAAGGTTTCCGGTGGAAATAACTTGGATATTACATTTCTATATTTCTCAGATCTGTTTCTAAATACCCCTTGTTCTTCGCTATAGCCTTTCCTGTGTGCATTGGTCGAGATTAAAATATTCTTATAATTTTCCAAGTCGGTCTCGGTATAATCTTGTGGGTTTTTTAAGTAGAGTAGCTGCAACAATCCCGGAGTTCCTTCATACTCTATGTCGTTTATAGAAATATCGTCGCTGTTTGGAAACAGCCGAACGTTTGTCGAATCTCCAATAGCTAATCCCCCTAAAGGCATGACTCTAATTCCATAACGATCGTCATATGCTTCATCATCTTTTTTTAAAATCTTATCCAAGTATTCCCTTTGCAGGTTTCCAAATACGGCGAGATGTTCCTTCAATTCGGCTTCTCCTTGTGGAATTTCGGGTCCATGATTGTTAATGATAATTACTGCCGAGATCGCTCTTTACATATCTACAATGTATGTGTCGATTCCTTTTCTAAAACGTCCATCGTTCATACCCCTACTTTAATCAATAACGAGATAGCCAAACGGTTCTTTCCAGCATAATGAGCACATGTCTTTAAAAAGAGTAAAACTTAAATCTGGCATGCTTACGTGTTCATCATAAATATGTTTTAAATTTAATTCATCTTGAGGAAAAACTATTAAAACGTTAAAATTACACCTGATAAGATGTCTCGGGATACAAACATAACTTTGTGTTAAATAAAAGCAATCGAGGTTCATATGACGGCCATAACTAAAGTATCGTTTAATTATATCCTGATCTTCCATGGTGACATCATCATTCTCCTTTTCCGCGGTAAGATGTTACAACCTGAACGACCATAGCTTGCCCCCACCCTATTTTTTACCTTGCCCCCCCTAGTTTTGATCCTGGGTACGCCCTTGTACCGTTATGTTCCTTTTAATTTCGCATTTTTCCAGTCATTTTGTTAGATTTTAATAATTTTCGTACAAATTCTAATGCATTTGCAACATCTTTACAACTTTTATATAAATTTAACAAAGTTTATAACAAATGACCATATATTTTCTTACTTCTTCAATCCAATATTTTTCTTGGTTTACATATCTTTTCTTATGTTTTTATAAGATTTTAACAATTTTCGAACAAATGCTAATGCATTTTCACCATTTTTACAGTTTTTATATAAATTTAACAAAGTTTATAACAAACGATCATATATTTTCTTTATTTCTTACTTTTTCGATCCAATATTTTTCTTTGGTTTTCATATTTCTGTTATAATTTTAGCGATTTTAGAATAAAATTTGCTGCATTTTCATAGTTTCATGATAACCTTCAAAACACACAAACCGCATTTACAACAAATAATACTCTCTTTCGTACTTCTCCATTCCGATATTTTTCTTTTTATTTCTTTCATCATTTTATAAGATTTTATCAATTTCAGGTGGAAATTTACTGTATTTTCAGTAGCCCGGAGGCCTGCAAATTCAGAGATGGGTTCGCCATTGGTTTCATCTTTGAATTTCCCCAACACTTTTTTGTTTCTATTGCTGTGGCAAGGGTAGGTTTTGGGATAATCGGATGTGTCCAATTCGTCCAACATTGTGGTCAGGTGCATGTAAAAGTCGTCAGTTTTTATCTCATAAATGAAACTGTCTGTATCTGTATACAGTAATTTCAGTTTGTCAGGTCCGTACTTTTTTAACATTGTCTTATAGTGGAACTCATACATCCTGACTTTGGACAGATCGAGAATGGCCATTCCTACATAAATAGGTTTGTTCATTGTGATCTGTTCATAGTCGAGATGTACAGCTACTAAAGTTTCACATTATATTGTCCTGTCCTTAAAAGTGGGTTTGGCAATGAGTTTTCGCAATCTCTTGTCGTCAGTAACCAGTTCTATTTTTATACGTTTTCTTACATCTTCCATAAATTTTCCGAATACGGCGTTATTCATAAGTTTGAAAAAATCTTTGTCGAAATCGTTGGTCGATTGCTGTCTCATTCGGGTGTTGAGTTCGATATATGAACTTAGCCAACGGGACTGCCTGAACCGTAGCGCTCGACGTTCGTGTACTAAAGGGAGACCAAGGCTCATCGCTTGTTTTAAGTTGGCAAAGTGTACGACATATTTTTCCCTTTTAGACAAAGGAGCTAATAATTTCTTATTGGTGCCTTTCGGAGGGACTCTATTTTCTGGAAGAAGAGGAAAATCATTGTGAACATCATGTAACTCTTCGGGGTACTCAATGTCCGCTTCAACAATATAGCCGTATGGACAGTCTTCTCGTATATTTCCCATTTTAGAGCATTGGGATCTTCAACCCATTCAAAACTGCCATAAGGAAAGGGGTTTGACATTGCCCATCCGTATAAATTATTCGCATCAAGGTAGGCGATGTACTTCGATTCATTATGAGGCTCATGGTTTGGGTTAAGATTACTGTTATCAGCTTTGCTATAACGTTGGCTGCATTGACATATTCCTCCCCTGATTCCCCGTTCGATCATAAGTAACTGATCATAATCAGTCAAGAGGTCAAGGTGTATGCCAGTATACTTGAGCATGGCATCCCATGCCAGGCCAGGAGCCGTGAAGTAACAAGCAGGGTCTAAAGAATATGCTCCCGTACAAAAATCTCTGAAATTTTCAAATATGTCGCATAGGAGCATAACACCTACCTTAAGGTAGAGCTCACTGTACTCGCCTAGGGTCTTTACTTCAAATGCATTCCAGACTGACTGGGCATGATGGTAGTCTTCATCTGAGATGTCGCATTCATTGAGGGTACTATAGAATGCCTCCTTAGGTGGTAGAACGGTTTCCTTTAGTTTCTCAAAAGAATCTGTATAATCGTAGGGATACACTCCTTTACGTATAACTAAATCCATCTTGTCGGCAGGGAAGAATTTAGCCGTGTCGACGAACTTATGTCGTGGGAGGTTTTTCGATAATTTATCTAAGCTAGATGCCATGAACCTAAAAGTATCCACGAATCTAACCGTTAGCGGCCCAACCTGCTTACTAAAAGAAATATATTTTTCCTCACTGTTGGGTATGACGCTAATACGACTGTTATCATAGCCCAACTCTCGAACTATGAAATGAGAGTCGTAACCACTCAGATTGTGGAGAAAGACGGGGAGAAATCGAGGAGTACGGTAAAGAATATTACATTGTGAATGAGCTGCTCCACGATAAAGACCGTGGTCATGGTCCGCCACTTTTCTGTTGGAGGAGACAAAAGGTTTGGAGGAAAGGTAGCAATGCTGAGATTTTAAAAATGCTGCTAGTTGAGATTGTGTAAGGGGTAGCATAGGTTTTTTCATCGAATACACGTTTGAAACCTTTTCAGCTTAATATAGGCGCAGAAGCTCATAGGAAGGTGGCGTTGGTAGGGAGTTGTATGGGATTGTTAATATCTATTTTCTTTAACACACATTCAAAATCTGCATAGATGACGATGGGAATCTTCATCTAATTTTGTACTTTCGTAAAAGAAACAGTTGGTGGTTTCCCGTCCTCAATAGGTTCAGGCAATACTATTCGCGTCGGTCTGTTTTCTCCACAGTATTCCATATGCTCTTTTACCCATTCGGTAATACCTTCTCGGTTTGATCTAAAATGCTGGAAGCATCGCTTACAAACGTGTACCCTTCTTTTTTGTTTGGTGATTTGAGCATAAACTAGTTTATTAAAATCTTTTATATATGCCTAGTGACTACAGCCGTCATCATTTGTCAGTAAAAGGAGATCTCTATGGTCGTCCTTTTCCTGCCTAACGACTTTTAGAGGATAAACTTCCTCCTTCTCTCCAAGACCAAAGACATTAATACTTATATTATTACGTTGTTCAAACTTTTTAACCTCGTGGAGAGGGGTGGGGAAGGAAATGCAACTAAAGTCGTACTTGTGCTCAAGATTTTTATATTTGCTCACTCTTTGTCCATCGTCATCAATAAATCGTGATAATACGGCGTACATGAAGCATCGATCAGCGTTGTTATTTACATTAATTATGGCTTTCCTATTTGCTATAAGTGGGGGTAAAGGGATAAAACTAGAACCTCCTATTGGCTTAAATCGATTAATACGGAGTAGGACGCCGTCAAGGTTTTTAAGAGTCCAACCACTTCCCTTCAAAGTTGATTCCTCCATCTCAGTTTTTATCTTGTCGTAGCTTGTGCTCAAACTATCCAAAATGGAAGAGTCTTCATATAATATAATGTTTTTTGTCTTAAATGCTCTATCGCAAGTTTCACCCACAATATTTTCGAACGTTGCCTCCAATAGCAAATTGTATTTTATAGGGGAAATAGTTTCTTCCATATAATTTTTAAGCAAGCTATGTATCGTCTCTGTCTGTGAATTAAGGAATTCTATTGCATCTGTACTTTCAGTGGTTGGAAGAAAGAACGTTTTCAGGATACCCCCGTGGGAAGTTTCCTCCTCATAAAGATGCCCCCTAGCAGCATCGATACAGGACCTCTTTGCCATGGTAGATATTTCATAACCGCAGCGACGGATATGGGCAATGAGCGTCTTATTGATGTAAATTTTTCACCGCAATTTGAGCATTTACGCTGTTGCTCAGGTGCCTCACATATGGCTAAATGCCTACCACTAACGTCCCGTTCTCGACTAAATACTTTTCCACAAAATTTGCATTCCATGATTAAAAAAATCTGGTGCTTGCGCGCAACACACAACTTTCACTTACCAACTTACTTAGATTAGAAATTGACGTGTTTTGCTAATAATCATTTCCCAAAGTCACACATTTTTCTACATTCATATCTTATTTTTGTTAATCGTTAAAGCCGTTTTTGAGTAAATAAAAAAATCTGTGAAAATGATACAAAGTTTATTAAGTAAAGTCCCCCCTCCCGTAGATCAATTTTGATGAAATTTTTACAGTCATATCTCGGGCATATAGATACATCAAATACCAAGTTTGATCAAAATCGTTAAAACCGTTTTTGAGTAAATAAAAAAAACATGTGAAAATGGTACAAAATTTATTAAGTAAAGTCCCCCCTCCCGTAGATCAATTGTGATGAAATTTTTACAGTCACATCTCGGGCATATAAATACATCAAATACCAAGTTTGATCAAAATCGTTAAAACTGTTTTTGAGTAAATAAAAAAAAACACGTGAAAATGAAACAAAATTTATTAAGTAAAGTCCCCCCTCCGGTTAATCAATTTTGATGAAATTTTTACAGTCATATCTCGGGCATATAAATACATCAAATACCCAGTTTGATCAAAATCGTTAAAGCCGTTTTTGAGTAAATAAAAAAAACACGTGAAAATGTTACAAAATTTATTAAGTAAAGTCCCCCCTACGGTTAATCAATTTTGATGAAATTTTTACAGTCATATCTTGGGCATATTAATACATCAAATACTCAGTTTAATCAAAATCGTTAGAGCCGTTTTTGAGAAAATCGAAAAAAACGTAAAAAGTTATTAAGTAAAGTACCCCCACCCTTTAAGTAATTTTGATGAAATTTATGCTGTCACATCGCGGGCATATACATACACTAAATACCCAATTTCAGAATCGCACGGTTTATAGTTTTTGAGCTAGTCTGTTCACACACACACACACACACACACACACACACACACACAGACACACAGACACACACACACACACACAGACCATTTCGCGGGACTTGGTCATTTCGACTCAGGGGACCCCAAAACGTGTATTTCCGTTGAAAACCGGAAGTCGAAATTTTTCACGATCGCAATACTTCCACTTACTATATATTTCATATATAGGTAAGTGAAAGTAAAAAATATATTTTTAAACTCACGAAATAATTAATTAAATATACTAAAAAGTAGAAATTAAAAAAAATTAGAATATTAAAATAAAATAACTTTCGAAAATATTAAAACAAAACAAAAGAAAAATTATAAATTATTTGTAAAAAAACAAAACAAAAAAAAAAGCAACCGCTAATATATAATTTGAATCTACACTAAAAAAAAAAAAAAAAAATGCGAAATAAATATAATTAAGTCAAAAAAAAAAAAAAAAATAACAAGAAGCAAAATAATTTGACTCCACGAAAAGAAATATAAAAACGATTTTTACAAAAGCCGTTAAGAAGACTAGTCGATGTTCACTCTAGCGCAGCACTTAACAGAATGAGAAATTTTTTTTTTTTTTTTTTTTTTTTTTTTTTTTTTTTTTTTTTTTTTTTTTTTTTTTTTCTGATCCCTCTAAAACAGAAAAACAGGATTAAAATGGGAAATTCGAACCATTAATACTAATGGAACGATGCTGATTTACCTTATTACCTTATACTACCTGTGGTATTTGAAGGTGCGTTGAGTTGATAAGTTATGATATTTTCGCTGTGGTGCAGCTCATCATGTTGTGTTAGGAGTTGAGGGGCCTCCGCGTGTTATTATTTGTAAAACATAAAATAAAAGAAATAAAAGGGGAGGGGGAAGGATATGGAATAGAGGACAGGGCTAGAGGAGAAGGGAGTAATGAGAAAAAGTGAGATCGCGCTCCCCTTTTATAGTCTCAGAGAGGTCAAAAAACTAAATGGCGGAGAAGTTCCTGATTACTAGGTGGGGGGGGGGGATTAAAATGGTGAAGGTCATCCAAATTAGACGGTTAAGGTATAGTAGAACCTATCATGAGGTCACGTGACTAAAATCTAAAGTTTAGTTAGGAGTGGTGTACATGGTACTTACGGAGTAGACGGGCGCGCAAAAAAGTGCGCCAGAAGACTCTTTTTCACCCTACTCAAGTTTATAGAAGAACTCATCGATACACCAGTCTATAATCTTCATGATTTCGGCTGTCCAAACTTGAAACAGTTAAATAATGAACAGATAGCTTGTCATTTCCATTTGAACACTTCCCTTGTTTGCTCATTAAATCAAGCCCATCGTTTGGCCACATGGGTCAGAAAAAATTCTGAAGCTGTAAATTTAAAAAAAGAAGAGATAAGAAGACAAACATTTAAGAATATTGGTATACCTCATCATCTACTCTCATATGCTGGATTTATTCGAGGAGTCAAGGATAGAGTTGAATGTGTATACTGTGGACTGGTATTCGACAGCACATCATTAGACAACCCTCTCCGATACCATAAAAAAAATAGTCCACATTGTTTGTGGTTCCAGGATGAGTATTTATACTCCTCCTAGGAAGTACATTATCAGTATGATGGATAAAATGGAGTCAGCAATACGTCGTTTGGGAGAGGAAGGAATCGGAACTTTAACTACAGAAGAATTGAGAACTTTACCTCGATGATTACTTTTGTACCTTTTCGACTATACATTAGACTACATCAGGGAAAATTTACCTGAGGAGTGGCAAGAGGACGTGGAATTTATCCAGAAGCGAAGACTTTCTTACCTCAATGAATATATTAATTATTAATTGTACTATTATATCTGTAATTTATCCCATGTATTATTTCAAATAAACCATATAAATTAATTTTTTTTTTTTTATTTATTTACCTTTATTCTCATTTTTACTTAGGGAAGGGTTCAAGAAATAAAAAAAGTATATAAAGAAATATTATTTATTACATAAATTACAACTCATAAGGGTCTTTTCTTGAGTTCATTTAATAAATTATAAAGAGTCTCAGTATTAATATTAAAGTCCATGGATGTTGGTTCCACAGGTTCAGTCAGTTGACCTTCTTCATGTTCTTTATATAGTTCAGCCATTTTGGTTATCAATTTTAATGAGTTGTTGATGTTCTTAACGTCTTTACAAAGCTTTGCCGTTTCATTTCTGCTAAAACATGTCGAAGGTGAATCGAGCTGAAGGGTTGGCGAACTCTGATTAAACATTGCAAAAGAAATAACAACCTGTTCTATTTTCATAACTCTGTTCCTTCCCCTCTTGGAAAGTGTACAATACACATTTTTACAGCTTACTCGGTCTTCAACCTCCAATTTCTTGGGCCTGCTTTGCAAAAGAGATAACATCCTTGGAATCTGATCGGCGATGAATCTCCATTCTTCCGTATCCATATACACTGTAGTTTTCTTGTCGATGACCGCGACAGTGGGTACAAAATCGCAAAGACCGACTCGCACTATTTTGCTAGTGGTGATGGAGTAGTCGGTCACGAGTTCCAATCGACGCAGCACAACCATCTTCCAAGGCTTCAACATTGAGACTAAAAGGTTCAATATAGAGGAGGGGAGAAAGATGAAGTTTTTCTATTTTTTTTATTAGTTGAGTTATTTTGTCTCTCTTTATTTCATACATCGATATCTGGTTTTTCAAGTCGTTTATCTGTTGCAGAAAATTTCTAAGTCTCTTGCGGACATCAGCAACATCCCCAACAGTTTTCCTCTTCTTTTTTATCACATACGTCATCTATTATCATTGGTAGCTTCTCTAGTTGTTCCAAGTACTCAATAAAGGGACAATATTTAGACCATTTCATATGATCTACAAGAGGATCGTCATGTTCCAACCATTCATGTAATATTACTCCACAAAAAGGACACCTCGTCCGATCTGAGTTTTTCAAATAATAAAATCCGGCTGCTGCTAGTTTCAATGCACTCACTGGTGAATTCCAACCGACGAATGTGGACAGTCGGTCGGCCTCATACCTCATATTCTTACTAGTTAGTCGTCCCATAATAGACTGGTTTATCAGTACTAGGACTATGACGAAGGCTTATGTATGTGGTGGGGGGAGAAACCTCCTGCTTTTACTAAGCTTAGTCAATGAATTCAAATGATGAATTATGAATGAAACAGCTGAACCAGTAAACTGGTTTATCAGTACTAGGACTAAGACGAAGGCTTATGTATGTGGTGGGGGGAGAAAACTTGATCAATGAATTCAATTGATAAATTATGAATGAAACAGCTGATTAAATCAAGGTCACATATAGCCTTGCTACAGCACAATGTAAACAAAGCGCTGTTTCCACATCTACAATCCAACGTTGCCATGTTGGGCATCTCACATCCGTTGACCCCTTGAAACCTCCATTGCTTCGTAACGACAATTATGAATGAACTTGAATGAAACAGCTGAGTCATGCAGCTATGCATTACACCTGGTCGGGTTGTGCACTGGGTCAACCCGTTAAATGTAAACAAACAAAACTCCCACTCAGAGGATGACATCACAGGCATAATGTAAACAAAGGGTCAATGAAATGGTTGAGTCATGCACCTACACACACCTGGCCGGGTTGTGAACTGGGTCAACCCGGTTAAATGTAAACAAACAAACCCCCCCCCCTCACCCTAGAACAACACCCCCCTCGCCCTCACAAGTTCGGTCAATGACCCTCAAGGTCACATATTGCTCTGCTACAGCACGATGTAAACAAAGCAATGTTGCCACATCTCACACATTCCATGCGACGTTGCCGGATTGTGCAATCAACCGTCCCCCCTCACCATAGTTATACACCCCCCTCGCCCTGCCAGACGGCGTGACCTAGTTCACAATTGCACAATCCGTCGTTTCTACTACTCGCACCCTATAGTCGATAGCGCCCGCCTATTAAATAAAACTTTCCCATCACTATTGAAAGATGAAACCCTAATTGCTAACAGAGCTCCTTTTACTACATTCGCATATTCAAATAAAGACAAGGTTAATTTACTTGCAAACACCTTTAGAAAAATTTTGAAACACATTCTGAAATCGGCATTCCTTCTTTTAATCGTCAAGTTTTAAAAATCAATGGAACATTTTTTGAAAATAGCGCTCATAAACATAGCGATGCCCGACTTGCATCTCCTAAAGAAATTGGTAAAACAATTGCAAAATTAAAGACAATAAAGCCCCTAGATATGATGGTATTACCAACATACTACTTAAAAATATTTCTAAAAAATCTATCATACATCTAACAAAAATCATCAACCATATCCTCATGCACAGCTATTTTCCGGATACTTGGAAAATAGCAAAAGTTATACCCATACCTAAACCTGGAGAAAACCAAACATACCCTAATAACTACCGCTGTATATCTCTACTTAACTCAATAGCCAAAGTAACTGAAAAAATAATAAAAACCAGAGTAGTTAAATATATGGAGGAGAACTATGTCTTATCTTATCGCCAACATGGCTTTAGATCCAATCATTCAACCTTAACGCAATTAGCAAAAGTAACAGACTTCATTTCACACAACTTCAATCACAATAAAAATATAGGTATGGCCCTAATAGATGTAGAGAAGGCTTTTGATCGGGTATGGCATCAAGGCCTTCTTTTCCAGCTCATAAATATGAAATTTTCGACATACATAATCTGCTTAATTAATAGTTATCTCAGCAATAGAAAATTTTTTGTTGCCTTGTGTGAAGAAAATTCATATCATAGAAAAATTTATGGAGGATTTCCCCAGGGATCAGTACTAGGCCCCGTCCTTTTCAATATTTTCTTTTATAATATCACAAAACTAAATATAAAATGTAATATTGCACTATATGCAGATGATGCTCACTCACTCACTCACATATCGGCACTACAGTCCATGTAGGACCTTGGCCTCCTTTAACAGCTTGCTCCATTCGGCTCTGTCTGCTGCAAATCTTCTCCAGCGATGTACTCCTAAAGCCTTCAGGTCTGCCTCAACATCATCAATCCATCGTAGTCGAGGCCTCCCTCGCCTTCGTCCACCTCCTGGCTTCCCGTAAAGCAGCTTTTTCGGGATTCTGCTGGGATCTATCCGCTCAACATGTCCCAACCATCTTAATCGTCCCATCTGGATATATGAGATGATATCTCCTTCCCCAAACAATTCCTGCAGTTCCTTGTTGGTTCTGATTCTCCAGGCATCTCCAGTTTTCACTCCACCGAATATTCGCCGAAAAACCTTCCTCTCCCAGACTTTCAGAACTCTTTTGTTTTCTGCTGTTAGGGTCCATGCTTCGCTACCATAAGTAACGGTCGGCCTTAACACTGTCTTATATATCAGCAGCTTTGCCTGTCTTGAGAGGTTATTGAACTTCAGGGCCTTTTGTAAACCCCATAGGCACCGGTTTCCTGCAGCGATTCGGGCTTTATAGTCAGATTATCCGTGGTAATTAAGCTGCCGAGGTACTTGGATTCCTGAGAGGCCTGTAATCGGTACTCTCCCAGCTGTATAGTCCGCTCTTCATCATATCTTTTTGCGGTCTGCATATACAGAGTCTTCTGATGATTAATCTCCAGCCCGATTTCTTTTGCAGCCCCTAGAAACTCTTCCAGTGCACCTGCCAGAGCTTGCCTTGTTCTAGCTGAGATCAGTACATCAGTGCATGCAGATGATGCAGCTCTCTATATTGCCTCTTACTCAGTAGACACTATTGCCAATCATCTCACCCAGACAATAGTAAAAGTTTTTAAACATTTTAATAGGTGGAAAATTAAGCCGAATGAGGATAAAACTGAAGTAATTCTATTCACAAAAAGAAGGCTTAATATGAGCAGCAAGGTTAAATTAAAAGGACAACCCATAGATTGGAAATCAAGCGTTAAATATCTTGGTATAACCTTAGATTCAAAATTGACTTTCACAAAACATATAAATGGGGTCACCTGTGGTGTTGTGGTTAGCATGGCAACCTACAATACTAAAGATCGCGGGTTCAATTCCGGCGGTGGCCCTAGGATTTTTAATGGGAGTAAAAAATCCTTAGCTATGCCGTCCCTCGGATAGGACGTAAAATGGAGGTCCCGAGCCTGTACGATGTCGGGTACTCGTTAAAGATTCCTATCCTAATTATACCTGGATAGGCAAAATTTAGGACTCCCACTGTAGCATCGTCCAATTAGCCTTAGTAGCATAAAAATGGACGTTAAACGAACAAACAACAAACAAACAAAACATATAAAAGACCTATATGATAAAGCAATTGGGTTACTACAAAAATTATTCCCTCTATTGAATAGAAAGTCTAGTTTAAATCTAATAAACAGGAAATTAATTTATTATTTATACATAAGACCTGTTCTACTCTATGCATGCCCAATTTGGTCAAACACATGTGCAACTAACTACTCAAAGTTACAAGTAGTACAAAATAAATGCATGAGATTTATAGGGTCCTTTCCTAGACATACGCCAATTATGCACATGCACCAAGTTTTAGATATACCAAAAAATTTAGCAATATCTCCTAAAACTAGCAACGGATTTCTTTAATTCCTGTGACAATAGCCCACACGAACATATAAGAACAATAGTTAACCAATGACCGGGCGCGCTAGTTGACTTTTGACACCAATTCTCATTAAAGGTAGCAATTTGAATTACCCCTTCCCGCCCTTAGTACCTTTCCCTGGACTCCTCCTCCCTAGATAAGTCTCACACTGGCTTTTGTACGAGTGACAAGAGACCAGTTATTGCGTGTTTATTATTGAAAACCACGGCTGGTGTCCAAAAGCAACCACGCGCCCGAACATGTAAGTTATAAAGTTCGTTTTACTTTCACTTACCTATATATGAAATATATAGTAAGTGGAAGTATTGCGATCGTGAAAAATTTCGACTTCCGGTTTTTATTATTTAATTTTCGGATTTTTTTGGTTTATGTTAAATATCTGAAACTTATTCTCTTTAAGGGGCAATATAGGGTTTTAATATTATAAAATATGAAAACATTCCAAGGATTTTAAGAGAGTTGTATGATGAGGAGAAAGAAGGGATCTTCTAAGACAAGGAGTCGGATTTTTCTGGTGGGGAAGATGAAGCCATAAATTATTCTGACCAAGAGCACGACAGTGACTCAGAACAAGAAGGCGGTCGTCCGGATGATGATGATAGGGAATTCTTTTTTGGAAAGGAAGGTGAAACAATGTGGCCAACAATGTGGTGGATTTTTCGAAACCTAATTCCAGAATGAAGTCGAAAAATATTTTGAAAAACATTTCTTGGCCCTTAGGGGGATGCAAAAAATGCTTTTTCAGAAATTAAATGTTTTACTCAAATAATTTATGTAAATATTATAGATCAAATATTTTTTAATAGTTTCAAATAGTTGTTTTTAGATTTTTCGAAATATTTAATTTTTTTAAATATTCAAATTGATTATTATTATTGTTTTCTTGTTTTATTTGTAGAAAAATCATAATAATACAACACTTATAAATAATTTTAAATTATTCATACACCTATACTTAATTTTAAGTAAATAAAAGTAATGTAAATAAAGGTACTAAGAGAGGGAAGGGGTAATTCAAATTGCTACCTGCAAGACTGACCTTTAATGAGAATTGGTGTCCAAAGTCAACCACGCGCCTGGTAGTGTAAAAACATTTGGCGCGCCTGGTCTAGAGTTAATTATACATATGATAACTCATGTTGCAAAAAACACAAGCACAAACGACTGAAACATGTGGTACTTTAACATTATAATTTTTGATCTAGTAAAAGCCATTCTTATTTTTAATCTTAATTCAAAATGTTATATTTTTTTTTTTTTTTAATCATCAAGTATACGAGTATATTAAACTAATTGTAACTTTTTTATATTATGATTGAATTATAATAAGGTCCACTGTAATCTTATACTTATTAATTTAAGTTGATTTAATTTTACTCTGTCAAGAATGTGGGGTTTTTTTAATTTTTTTTTCCCTATTGTAAATAGCTTGCTTATTTTTACTTTCACTTGCCTATATATGAAATATGTAGTAAGTGGAAGTATTGCGATCGTGAAAAATTTCGACTTCCGGTTTTCAACGGAAATACACGTTTTGGGGTCCCCTGAGTCCAATTAACCAAGTCCCGCGAAATGGTCTGTGTGTGTGTCTGTGTCTGTGCGTGTGTGTGTGTGTGCGTGTGCGTGTGCGTGTGCGTGTGCGTGTGCGTGTGTGTGTGTGTGTGTGTGTGTGTGTGTGTGTGTGTGTGTGTGAACAGACTAGCTCAAAAACTATAAACCCTGCGAACCTGAAATTAGGTATTTAGTGTATGTATATGCCCGCGATGTGACAGCAAAAATTTCATCAAAATTACTCAAAGGGAGGGGGTACTTTATTTAATAACTTTTTAAGTTTTTTTCGATTTTCTCAAAAACGGCTCTAACGACTTTGATTAAACTGAGTATTTGATCTATTTATATGCCCGAGATATGACTAAAAATTTCATTAAAATTGATCAACCGGAGGGGGGACTTTACTTAATATATTTTGTATCATTTTCAGGAGTTTTTTTTTATTTACCCAAAAACAGTTTTAACGATTTTGATCAAACTGGGTATTTGATGTATGTATATGACAAAGATGCAATAGCCAACATTACATCAAAATTGATCAACCGGAGAGGGACTTTACTTAATAAATTTTATTAAGTATTATCTCATTTTTATGTTATTATTCAGTCCAGACACAACTATTTGTATACAGTACCATATATTTTGTTAGTTTTAAATATTTTTGTTCACTCAGTTGTCATGTGCCTTCACTTCAAAAGCGTTGGATTTTCCCGCCATAAACCTTTGAAGTCGGCAAACTAACCCCCTACCACTACCTCTCACCTTATTTTTACCTTTAGTCTTAGTATCCACCTGGACTCAGTAGGTAAATATCATATTCTATTTTATCTTGTTAACCAGCCTCTTATTTTAATATTTATGTATACACCATCTTTTATATTATTATCAGTTCTGTAATGTATCCATTTATTGTCACCCTCTAGCATAGATACTCATATATTTGTTTTCTTTTAGCCCTGATGAAGATCCACAAGTTGGATCGAAACGTTGGCTTACCATAATAAATATCATTGTAACTGAAAATCCTGACCATTATTTAACCTATCTTAATAAATTTTGTATCATCTTCACGTGTTTTTTTTTATTTGCTCAAAAAAGGCTTTAACGATTTTCATCAAACTGGGTATTTGTTGTATGTATATGCCAAAGATGTAATAGCCAACATTTCATCAAAATTGGTCAAACGGAGGGGGCACTTTATTTCATCAATTTTTTAGCAATGTTTACCTTTTTTCGATGATCTCACAAACGGCTTTAATGATTTCCATCAATTTCGTCATGTTTAATGAAAATTAGATGTTCTTTAATATCAGGTAAGCTTTATCATTCTTAAAGTGTTCTGAAGGGGCTTAAATGGGGTTGGGGCCTTTCTTGTTTGTTTGTTTCCTATAAAGTACCTTTGTTTTTGTTTATATGGAGAAATTAACTGTCTCTCGTTACGCCTAAAACTAAGAAATGGCTAAATATGAGATATGATAAAAATAAAGAAAACATAAAGAGGAGAAAAAAGAAAAATATTCAGTCAACTCATAAAACTCGTTGAGCCCACGCATGCGGAGTACGCCTTTAATGAATGACCATTGTTCATAATTAAAGCCGTTCTGTTCATTTGAGAAGTATCAATTAACAAAACGCATTAATTTCAAATCTAAGTAAGTTGGTAAGTGAAAGTTGTGTGTTGCGCGCACGCACCAGATTTTTAATATATGAAAAAGGTAAATTTGTAAGTTAAAAAAAGCAAAGGCTTGTAAAACTTGTATTTATATTATTTTGTAAATAAATTTGATTTGATTTGATTTGATCTGGTGCGATGCGCGCAACACACAACTTCCACTTACGAACTTACTTACAAGGGGAGGGCACAGCTATGGGGTCGTCGATCGGGCCCATTTTTTTTTTCTGCTGATTCTACATCGAAAAATAGTCGACACGTGTCCGAGCGTTCCGTCCAATGGGCCTTAGGTACTGAGAAATAAAATAAAATACCTTGAAAATCCTTTATTTTTTATCTCGAGTTTGGAAAATGATATCGCCATGATTTTTTCATTAATTCATTTATTTTAGAGAGTATATTAAAGGAAAAATACAATCGTTAAAGAATTATTCATATTTCTTCAATTTAATTTAAAAAAAGCTTCAAGTTTTCAAGTAAACTAGCTTTATAAATTTTTTCACATAAAAAACAATAGCAAAATTGAGTTCAGCACCTCAAGAAACCCTGATGTCTTAAATATCATCCAAAACAAAAAATAAAAATTTTTTCCTGTCAGGAGCAGCTTAAAAATGTTTCAGCAAAATTGTATGTGTAGTTTCAAATTCAGCATCTCGTGTTGAGCTGATCCGATTTTTACGTTCTTGAGCTCGTTGCATAGAAGAAAGCTTCCTTTTTCTAACCATACAAATAACTATTGTATTATCTCAGGAAGCTCTTGTAAAAAATGGTCCTCAAAATAAAAATTAAATTCAAACTTTTCTTTATATTATGTTGATTCCTGAACACGTAAAAATATCTCGATTATGTAAAAATGTGTAACTCTAGAGCCTTTATTTACCCTATAAATTTGATGAGAATCAGTAGAATTTTCTCCGAAATATGGTCGGATTTTTGGATGTTTAATGCAATTTTTTTTTTTTTTTTTGAAAACTGTTATGAAACAAATGAGCCGAGTAACAACCAAAAACAATACTAATAATTTAAAAAAAATCCAAGAATAAATGAAAATAAAAAGTTAGTCGATCACTTTGAGAGAGAGGTTTGTAAGAGTTTTCAATAACAAATAACAATTAGGAATGATTCACATCGTATCAGTTTTAAAATCCCCCACCTACCCTCACCAGTAACTAAACAAAGAGTTTATGCGGACGAGTACCAAGTACGTTTTTCTATTTTAGTTCGCACTTGTTTCATTATACCACCTTCACATTAAAAGTATATCCATAAGAAAAAAGTACTACTTGTTGATGGCGAGGGCATAGAAAAAACAGATTGCATATAGATCATTGAGAAAAAGTAGTTTAAAATTTTAGTTCGTTTGAAGTTCAAAATCATTTTTTGTAAGGCGAACGTGAAACAATCGGGTAGAACCCATTTTCCCTTAGCCAAGAAAAACAAAATAGGCTCCGTAAAATGAATTTACTAGTGATAAAAAAAACGTGAAAAGGATGGAAATAATTACTTTTTAGAGTTATGTTGATGGAATATTCTGGCTAAATACTGACATTAAAAAATCATTTTGTGCAAAACTGTTTTTGTTTCATAACAGTTTTCAGATTCGTTTTGAGGATAATCAAAAAAAACCTATAAGTAAATTTTGGGAAGATTAAAAAAAAAAAAAAAAAAAATTAAAAATTGCTTTAAAAGTTTCGCTAAGGCTAGACCCTTACAATATCGTTAAACATCCAAAAATCCGACCATATTTCGGAGAAAATTCTACCGATTCTCATCAAATTTATAGGGTAAATAAAGGCTCTAGAGTTACACATTTTTACATAATCGAGATATTTTTCCGTGTTCAGGAATCAACATAATATAAAGAAAAGTTTGAATTTAATTTTTATTTTGAGGACCATTTTTTACTAGAGCTTCCAAAGATAATACAATAGTTATTTATATGGTTAGAAAAAGGAAGCTTTCTTCTATGCAACGAGATCAAGAACGTAAAAATCGGATCAGCTCAACACGAGATGCAGAATTTGAAACTACACATACAATTTTGCTGAAACATTTTTAAGCTGCTCCTGACAGGAAAATTTTTTTATTTTTTGTTTTGGATGATATTTAAGACATTGGGGTTTCTTGAGATGCTGAACTCAATTCTGCTATTGTTTTTATGTGAAAAAATTTATAAAGCTAGTTTACTTGAAAACTTGAAGCTTTTTTTAAATTAAATTGAAGAAATATGAATAATTATTTAACGATTGTATTTTTCCTTTAATCTACTCTCTAAAATAAATAAATTAGTAAAAGAATCATGTCGATATCATTTTCCAAACTCAAGATAAAAAATAAAGGATTTTCAAGGTATTTTATTTTATTTCTCAGCACCTAAGGCCCATTGGACGGAAAGCTCGGAGACGTGTCGACTATTTTTCGATGTAGAATCACCAGAAAAAAAAAATGGGCCCGATCGACGACCCCATAGCTGTGCCCTCCCCTTGTTAGATTAGAAATCGACGTGTTTCGATAATATGTAAACGCCATTCCTCAACTTCACACATTTTTCCACATTTAAATATATACTTACATTTGTATATCTCCATAAGCTATAGAGTATCTGTATAGCAAAATTTGGTAGTTCTCAGTACTTTTCGATTCATTATTGCTAATTTATTTATGAAGGGACTGATTTCATGTTATTTATTTGTTTTTATAAATAAATTGAGAAGGCGAAAAGATCTTTTCCTAGCCTTCAGACAACGGTAATCGAACCATGGATTCTTTTGGAATTTTTTTATGAATGATAGGCTCTTGAAGGCTAAAGGAGAATATGCGTTTTTAATACAGTTGACTAACACATCGGCATGGTTCTGAGGATTTTCAGGAAATTGAGGGATACTGGCAATTATTTTATCAAGGTTTGCCTTATATATTTCCTTGCTAGAGTCATTCCAATAAAGCTGTGGAAGCAATGGCATGGAGACACAATTAATTTCTGAAAGAAGACTGAAAGTGATAGAGAGGGGGAGGTGGTCGGAAAAAGTCTCTTCTAAAACTGCGTTCAATACACCTATCGATTCACCTTCACGATGTATTCGCAAAAAGCAACTCGTAAAAAACAAGCAAGCAGTAAAAAAAAACTCGACTGTTGATGAAATTAGTCCCTTCATAAATAAATTAGCAATAATGAATCGAAAAGTGGTGAGAACTGCCAAATTTTGCTGTACAGATACTCTATAAATTATGGAGATATACAAATATAAGTATATACTTAAATGTGGAAAAATGTGTGAAGTTGAGGAATGGCGTTTACATATTATCGAAACACGTCGATTTATAATCTAAGTAAGTTCTTCAGTGAAAGTTGTGTGTTGCGCGCATCGCACCAGTTTTTTAGGGTAAATTTTGGTTATAAGAGCTTGTACACCAAAGCTGATTTTTGGCAGGATAACAAACCTAACTAAGTAGCTTTCATTAAAAGTACTCTTAACCCGTATATTCTTTACCTTATTTTTTTATGAATTTTTAAAGTTTACATTTTTTAATTTTTTGGTAACTTTAGGCTATAATATATCTGGTGGGCTAGTTAATAAAAATCTCATTTTTTTTACATGTTATGCTTACATGCAACATAAACCTACTGTAAAAAATTTCAACCTGTATATTTGAGTACATTGGTAGCTACGAATTTTTGAAAATGGTGATTTTCGTGCTGATTTAACAATGCATTAACTTGATTATACTTCATTAATATTGTACTATTTGTGAATTTTTTACTTTTAATAACCATTATTGTTTTGTTTTTTAATTTTATCAATGTCCAATGCAAAAATAAAACTAAAATATTGGGTCTAATTATAATTAAAATCTACTCTATTAAATTTTTATTACTTTTTTTTAATGAAAAAGTGATTAAAAATATTTTCCGTTGGACATAGATTAGAAACAATTAATAAGGGTTATTAAAACTAAAAAAATCACAAATAGTAAAATTTTAATGAAGCATGATCAAGTTTATGCATTGTAAAATGAGCACAAAAGTGACCATTTTCAAAAATTCGTAGCTACCAAAGTACTCAAATATACAGGATGAAATCCTGACTATTAATCATCCTAATGTTATCAACCTACGAGGTCATATTCTCGTAAGGCGATTAGTGCGCATCGAAGAAATGCCTTACGCGTCGCAAGAGCATTTCGCACTGTGTCGTATGATGCTGTGTGCATTATCGCCGATATGACTCCGATAGACCTAGTGGCCGAAGAGCGTGGCAGAATCTACCGCAGAAAATGGGAAGTGCAGATGGCAGAGGCGCTGGGACTCATCATCATCTGGAAGATGGACAAACTGCCTGATACCAGATATTGCATCGTGGGTGACCCGCACACATGGAGAGGTTGATTATTACCTTACTCAACTGCTCTCTGGACATGGCTGCTTCAGGGCATATCTCTACCGGTTCAAGCTGGAAGAAGGATCATCATGAACCACCTGCGCTCCATTAGATGAAACAGTGGAACATGCTTTCTTCGCATGCAAGAAATTTACAGGGGAGAAGGATGAACTAGATATGGTGCTAGGTAAAAGATCCACACCGGAAAATCTGGTACAGCTCATGTTGACCAGTCAAGAAACCTGGAATGCTGTTTCAGATTATGCCGCGAGAGTCGGAAGAAAATTGAGAGCACAGGAGCGAGAAAGAAGGGGCCAAGTACCATGAAGTGTACAGTAGAGAAGTAGGTGCCTAGCCATCCTGCTCACCGCAGTGTGGCATCGCAGAGTATGTAGGAGGTTTTTTAGTGAGTAGGAATCTCACACTGTTATGGATTTAACCCCCACTTCGTCTAATGAATGATTTTTCCCCTACAAAAAAACAAAAAAAAAAACAGACTTTCGCGGGAGTTGGTTATTTGGACTTAGGGGACCCCAAAACGTGCAACTTATACACCTTTTATTGAACTGTATTGAATTATTAGTCTATGACTTACCAGTCTTGAGAAAATGAGTTTTCTGTGAAAGCTTCAAAACTCAAAAATTGGCCTGAAAGGTGAAAAAAAATGGCTGCCATTTTGAAACGGTTGATCCTAAACATTTTTAAAAAATTGGTAAAATTATAAATTTTTTCCAAAATGATTGAGCAACCAAATTATTTTTTTCTGGTCCATTTCAAATGGAAGTATTACATTAAGTTATAATGTATCAGTAATGCAAAACTTGAGTACTTTTCGATTCATTATTGCTTATTTCTTTTTTTAAGGGACCAAATTTCATCAACAGACGAGTTTTTTTTACTGCATGGTTATTTTTTACAGCGATTTGCTTTCTGTAAATAAATCGTGAAGATGAATCGATAGGAGGTGTATTTAAGACTCGAGGTAAAGTTTGTCTCTTATGCGTTTCTAGGAATTGAGAACGATTAGTAATCCTCTAAAATCGCTTTACACTGTTAATTAAAGATTATCTTATACCATATTTTTTCACAACTTAAATGCTTTAAATGATTTGAGCATCATGTGGTTACTCTCTAGAGTAAAATAATTTTTTTTAATTGTTAAAAACGGGATATGAAATTTTACTGTCACATCATTGGCATATACATACATCAAATACCCAGTTTGATCAACATCGTTAATGCCGTTTTTGTGTAAATAAAAAAAACACCCGAAAATGAGACACAATTTATTAAGTAAAGACAATTTGGCGGGACTTGGTTATTTGGACTCAGGGGATACCAAAATGTGTATTTCCGTTGAAAACCGGAAGTCAAAATTTTTCATGATCGCAATACTTTCCCTTACTCTATATTTCATCTATAGGTAAGTGCAAGTAAAAATAAAGCACACTATTATTATCATTATTATTAAATTGATTTCAAAAATGGCAAGGTCAAGAAAAATAAAACTTTTATTTAAATATTCAGCAGTATTTATTTCACAATTTTACATTAATTTTGTTGACTTTACAAAACTATTATCAATTATATATTTTATCATCAAAATCTAATACAAAATAAATTTGTACTTATTAGGTTTATAATGAATTACAAGTTATATAAGACTATTAAACAGATTCGTTAAAGTCTTTCTAGTCTTTCTTTACTTTTCAATGCAAGTTCAACAATGCTGTTTTCAAAATATTGTTTTTTTACTTTTTGACCAGCAGTCCTATGCTCAAATAGCACCAATGAATTGATTAGATTAGCAATATTCTTGTCACTTAGCAGGGTAGGGAAGTCGGTAGAGGGAATAGCATGAACCCTTATTGGCCTCTCGCAATACTGCAAAGAATTTAGTTCATTATTATATCATAAAGTTATTTTTTAGTATATGAGTATTCTTCAAAATAAGTATAGTATAACATACCAGTTGCATTTTGCTAATGTCATAATGTTCTTCCGAATCTGGTACTATTATATGCAAGAAGCCCTTATAGATATTAGGACCATTTGCCATGGGTAAATACAAGAAATCAAGCCTATTCTCTAAAACTTGCATTCCTTTTGAAATATCTTCTTCTTGATTTTTTAAAAGCTTGAATTTCATGAGCTGAAAAATCAATATAAAAAATATTGTGTAAACTAATCAGTGAAGTAACAGAATAATTAATAATATATAAAGATATAGAATGGTAAAAAGTTTTTTTGTTTTGGATTAGGATTATGAAGGTTTAGATTTCATGAAGACAAGTAAATGAAACCATCATCTACTAATGACTAATTATAAATGCCTGCTCTTTCCTGAACATTTTCTTATTTAAAGGGTGTATTAAAACATAAGAAAATCAATTTAAAACAATTGAGAATCTTGAACACTTCACAGGGAGGTTATTCGGGTACTTTTTTTTTTTTACTTTCAATTACCTATACATGAACTATACAGTAAGAGAAAGTATTGCGTCCATAAAAAATTTCGAGTTCATTTCATAAACTAGCTGTGATACCAGGCTTTGCTCAGGGAGTTGTGAGAAAGGTGAAATGAAAGAATAACTTTAAAATATAATAGTACAGAAAACTAGATCAATATTAATCATGATTTAAACAAAATTTTACCGTCCTGAACTTTCAGGTTCAGTATTAGTGGTACATTTCAAAACCTCAGGGCCTGCCCAAATAAGGTTTAGGTATAAAAGACCCTATAAGGGTTCTCTTAATGAGTTTTTTCCCCTATTCTCCCCCTGAGTAGGGTGCTGAAAATTATTTTGGCAGCAAATATGTCGAGTTATGTACAATCTTTTTGGTTTTTATGTTCTGATTCCAATCAGACCATTCTCATGACGATACAGTTAACAGATATTATGGTAAATTGGATTGGAGTAGAATAAAATGTTCTGCGGCTGTACGATGTCACATTTAAAAAAAATCTTGTGTGATGCGCGCAACACACAATTTTCACTTACCAACTTACTTTGATTAGAAATTGACGTGTTTTGTTAAATGCCATTTCTTAAAGTCACACAATTTTCCACATTCATTTACTTATTTTTGTTTTTATTTGCTCTTTAAAGTACAATAAATTTTTTATTATTAAATAAGAGTTTTTACTTGTAATAATTCATAACATAATATAAATAACTCGTAATAAGTCGTCTGATTTTATAATTCTCTATGTAGTTGTTGAAAACTTCATATAGTTCCAATGAAACAAATAATTTCCATTAAATGAACTGTAAATCTTTAATTATAAAGAATTGGTTTGTCATTAAAGGCATACTGCGCATGAGTGAGCACCTTGGTGTAACAAAAACACTCCAGAAAGTATGAGAGAGGTTCTACTAGGTGAACTGCTCTGACGATGTCAAGGATTGTAAATGTAAATGTAACACCTGCTCTGCAAGCTATGCACCAGCTCGCAAACATTGTGCACGGATGCAGCAGTACATTGCGGAGAGTCCCTTTGTAAGGGTAGCCATGGATATATTAGGAACATTCCTAGAAAGTGACGCAGGAAATAAGTACGTCTTTGTGATTGTGGACGGTTTTTCCATATGGGTAGAAGCATATGCTGTCCCCAATCAAGAGGGATCGAACTACATTCAGATCAGGGGAGGAACTTCGAAAAACACATTATTCCAGGAAGAGACTTAGGATTCGAAAAACCATGGCCCTCCATCCACAGTGTAACTAAATGGTGTGAACCGAACCCTCATAAAATACCTCTCCAAGCAGAGTGTACTGTGAAAAAAATTCTGAAAATCTAACTTTTTTAAGTGACCCCCTTTCCCGCTATTAAAATACAATATGAATATTTTCAAAAACAATGTCCTCGATAACATAAAATTGACTCCCGTGTGAGAGATATCCGAAATTAAAACTATTTTATAGTGGGCCCCCCTCTCCACTAAAATACAAAATGAGTATTTTTTTCAAAAACACCATCCCCTATAACATAAAATTGTATCCCTGTGTGAAAAAAATCAGAAAATCTAACTTTTTTATAGTGCGATTCTATTTTTGATTTTTTGGTTACCGATCAAGAGGACGAGGAAACCAAACAATTAATCTGTAAATAAAAAGAATGGAGAGCATGAAAATTAGTCCAAGACTGCTTGTTGGAACAAACCTTTTAAAAGTAGTTGTCTACCTACTACTCTAAGTAATGCAACTTTTTAACTATGAACTACTAGTTCGTAGTTAAAGATTTCAACTACTTTTTCTAACTAGTAGTTGGTAGTTAAGAATACTAACTACTTTTATTGTAGTTGAAAAAAGTAGTTGTACATTTCTAACTACCAACTACTAGTAGTTAGTAGTTGCTCCATGCAACTACTTAACTAGTAGTTAATAGTTAACTACTGGAATTAGTTAACTACTGCCCAACTCTGTCTCCAAGGTAACCTTCGACCATCAGCGAGAGTGGGACTGTCAGATTCCATACTTCCTCATGGCCTACCATTCTGCAGTTAACGAATCCTCTAAACAGACACCTACAGGAAAGTTCTCTTCGGTTGAGAGATGAGGTTACCCTGTGACCTCATTTTTGGCAGCAAACCCGGTATGGATGAATTTGGGCAAGACTACTTATCCGGACTTTAGAAGAGAATAGAATTCAAGCATGAGCTAGTTCACAAGAACCTTCGCCTCGCTAGCGACTGGATGAAGAGACACAATGATAGTAGAGCTGATAAGGACGGGTACAAAGAAGGAGATCTCGTTTGGCTCTAAAACCCCAGAAGAAATCGAAGAGTCTGCCCAAAGTTGCAGAAGAGGTTCCCTACATGATGAAGAACGCATCAATGATGTGGTCTACAGGGTTTTCAAGTATCCCAAGGGAAATCCTATTGTTCAGTCTTAGATTTTGTTTTGGATTTAAAAATGAGATTTTCCCGCCATCCAATGCCTCCTAAACTTATTGTAAGCATGTAGCTTAAGCTCAAGTAAGAAGGCTATGAAACAGCTGTCTCCCGCGCGCGCTCTTCCCGCGAGAGAAAACGTCATTCTTCTGCATGCTGTCGTCTCGTCGAGACCTTCTTATTTCATCCACCCTGTTACCAGCCGCCATCACGACGCAGGTGTTTTATTTGGTCAGTCTGAGTTTAGCCGGCCACGTAAGTAAGATCTTACTATATGCAATTGCCCTTTCTTAAAAGAATTGACTCAGAGCAGAAGAGAGGTCAACGTTGGAGATTGTGCAACCCACGCATATCTCTATGAGTTTAGTTCACCGGACATTGGGTTTCTACAGAGTGGCTATTTCACCAATGAGGAAGTTCGCCGTAAGAAACAGTGGTTGGTTTGTTCGCCGAATTTAATAGCTAATCATTTTAATCATTAGTACTGGGTTATAATACAGAGCTCTGTCAATTCGTTTTCTTTCTCTCTGTTTGTTTCTTAATGTTTTATGATCATATATTCACATACTCTAAGGCCTTAATTCACTGTAAAATTACTAGTTCTAAATTTTCATTTGATTTCTAGATTTCTTTTTTTTATCTTTATTAATTCATATCCTTTATTATATTTTCATTGTCAGAGGTTTCATATGTTTCAGCTTTATCTTAATTTATGTTCGAGTTGTTCATTAATTGTGATTTCCTTAAGAATAAAATTTTTTTGTTTCTCTTTCTCTTTGTAATTTCACCGCTATCTTTCTTATTCTCCTTAATCATTATATTCAATATTAATGCCCTCAATGAACATTTTGGTGCCGAAACCCGGGAATTAATAAAACTATATATAAAATTAAAATATTGTATTTAACTGCTGATAGACTTGTTTACATTTCAGAAAACTGGTTTCGCCTTTGTTTAGAGTCATTCTTGGTAAACCTGAATCATCATTGTTGTTCTGTCTCTTTAGTGAGTCATTGTTGTGCTCTGAGTATTAAGATATAAGTTCTTATTCTTCTTTAGCTCTATTATTTTCTATTATTATTATTATCATTTCTATTACTTTAATAATTATATATTTTCTAACATTGTAATTTTCTTTCAGCACACCGTTTCCTTTTGTATATTGTAATTTTAATTATGGGAAACCGCCGTAAATCAAATAATTCAGGGGTGAGTGCCCATAAGGCAATTCTGATGAAATCATTAGAACAATTTTTCACCTTTTCGGAAAAATGTAAAGAGGCATTGGATCGCCGGGATTTTCAATTATCAAAGGTTTTTATTAAAAAATTGAATCAATTAATAGAAGAGATGCGAGCATCTTTCAACTCCCTTGTCGAGGAATGTTTCAATTTCAATCGAGGGGTTCCCGAAGATGTGGAGGAACAATTCATACAAGCGCAATTGGATATCATAGAATTAGAGTCAAAATTGCCGGACCGATCGGCATCCGCGTCACCAGTTCCTCCCTCAGTTCACCGGTTCACGGAAATGCGACTTCCGTTACTTAATTTGCCCACATCCAACGGGTATATTTCTCAATTCCAAATTTTTAAAACTACTTACCTCCCTATCGTTCACCACAATGATAGTTTAAGTGATGGGATGAAACTTACTTATTTAAAGAGTTGTCTGTCGGGCGAGGCTCTATCTGTCATAGGTCATTTGGACAATTTAGATTCAAATTACGCTATCGCCTGGGACGCATTGACCAAGCGTTATGATAACGCATCGACTCTCGCCGCCCGTATCCTGATGGATATGTTGAACTTCCCGCCGATCTCGTGCCAATCTCCCGAAGCTCTTGAGAAATATTTAAAGATCTATTCTGAATTGGGGCAACAATTAAAGTCAATGGATATTCCTAATCTAAGCGATTACCTATTATATTTCATGGCGTTCCGCAGTTTAGATCCGGTAACGCAGAAGGAATTCAAATTTCACCATCCCGAAGACTTTCCTACCCTTACCGATTTGTTGGGTTACATCAACCCTCTCCAAATCGCGTCCACTTCCGTTTCCGGATCGCCTACCCCTAGGAAACGGGAAGTTTCTCCGATCCGCCAGCCATCTCGCTCTCTCAATCGTGTAGCGCGTGCCTTCGCCTCCAGTATTCAATGTCCTTACTGTCGAGAGACCCATAATATCTATCACTGTCATGAATTCAAAGAACTCTCCAGCCGTGACCGATTGCAATTTATTCGCCGATCGGGGTTATGCTATAACTGTTTGGGGGCCCATTCACAAAATCAATGTCAGTCTAGCCAGCGCTGTCATAATTGTCAGGAATTTCACCATACCTTATTACATAGAGGGTTTTCGGAATCCTCGCGCCCAGAGCCGGGTCCGCGCTCTCCGCCTAGTTCACCCCGGCCAGCTTCTCCCACCGTCCGAGCTTCTCAGCCGCGCCGCTATTCGGCTCAACGCCCCACGGTCCGTTCGCAAGGACCTCGTTCCTCGCCGCCTCTACCGGTGTTCCACACGGCACCGCCATCTCCTTCCCGGGGCTCACAAAGACGTTCGCCTAACTCCCATGATCATGCCCGAAGGTCCTATGCCCTATCACAATGAATCTTCGCGGGGGCCCTCTCCACCACATGGAACCTCACCTGTTCACCGATCACCTACATTAGGGGCTGCCGGTCACGATAATTGACTACCTACTGCCGCCGACGCTACCGCTCTCGCTCCTACTCGCCCAGACGTTCAACGCTCGCCGATAACCATTGCTAACCCCGTCCACCACTCATTGGTCGGGTAGGAGTGACGCACCATTCGACCACCATGTTTCTTCGCCGTCTCCCAACCGCCGTCCTATTTGCCAGTGTTGCTCGCCGTCTCCTGATGTAAGTATAAAATCTTCTCCACCGTTAACGTTATTAGGTTCCTTTGGGAATTTTCCTCCTGCCCTCCTTCCAACTGCGCAGATCGCGGTTCGACGTCCTATCTATCCCCCCAAGCTTCTTCGCGCCCTTCTTGACTCCGGAAGCCAGGTAAGCTTCATCACCGCCAATTCCGCCTCTCGCCTAGGGCTGCCTGTCACACCCTCGCCCGTCGGAGTTAATGTTCCTGGGGGGCCTTCAAACATTTCTTGCCCAGGGTATACCACCGCCTCTATAGAAGTCCCGAACTCCTCGTCACTTAGGGTACGGCTCTTCGTAATTAAGAAAATAACTGACACTCTTCCTACATCCCATGTGGATTTGTCTCCTTGGCCGCATATTACCCAGTTACTACTCGCCGACCCTTCCTTGTGTCAACCAGAGGAAATTGACCTCCTGTTAGGAATAGACATCCTTCCCCTCATCATTCTGGGGATTGCTCTCGTATCTAAGGGCGGACCCATCGCCCTTGAAACTGTATTTGGCTGGTGTATTATGGGAAATTGTCGCCCACGGCCAACCAACGCCGTATCACCTGGTCGAAAGAAGTGATCGACAACGAAGGAAAGACTTATCGCCCGCCTTCTCGCCGCCGTTCTCATCATCCTCCGCCTGCACCCAGGGCTGATAGCCTGACTACTTCAATTGCCAAAGATTCCTCTCCTGTAGTTCCCAGTCCTCCAGAAGCACTAATAGCTTTTAACGCGCTCACCAACCTCCAACTCAATAAAGATCTGAAAAAATTCTGGGATCTCGAAGAAGTGTCCGCCATTTCCCCCAAGTTCTCTGCTGAAGAACAGTTGTGTGAGGATCTGTTTCTAAGGTCCGTCTCCCGGAACCCTGAGGGTCGCTACATCATTCCTCTACCATTAAAATCTGTTGATATAGGAGAATCTTATTACCGAGCTCTCAAACAATTTCACCGACTCGAAGCCCGCCTTCAACGAGAACCCATTCTCCGGGAGGCCTATGTCGCTATTATGCGCCAATATCTTGATCTCGGCCATATGTCCTTAGTTCCGGATCCTGATGACGCCCGTGGTGCTACCTATTACCTTCCTCATCATCCTGTTCACGGACCTGATGACCCTTCGTCCAAAATTAGGGTAGTATTCAACGCTTCCTCACAATCGTCTAACGGAAAATCCCTCAATGATATTTCTTACACCGGGCCCAAGCTACAAGCGGATATTGTTACCCTTATCACCCGCTCACGTACTCACCGCTATATATTCACCGCAGACATTAGGCAAATGTATCGCCAAATTTTAGTCCCCCTGGAACACCAAGACCTCCAAAGAATCATATGGCGGTTTTCACCCGAAGGGCCTGTGCGCTCTTACCGCCTCCGCACGGTCACTTACGGAGTTAGTTCCTCTCCATACCTAGCCATTCGGACACTTCACCAATTAGCTCAAGATGAAGGGGACCATTTCCCTATTGCCGCCCCGGTTCTACGCGATGACACCTATTTATTTATTTATTTATTTATTTACATCGCCCACCAACAGGCAAACACCCAATTACAGGTGGTCATAAATTCAATTCTTACATCATAATATAACATAATCATAATGTATAACTTTATTAATAATAAAAGATAAAATACAAATATTACTTATTCTTTAAAATAATATAGCAAATTAAATTATCCCTTATTACAATAATATATACAAATGATTGATTAAAAATAATAAAGAAGAAAAAACTAAAATAAAAGAACTAAAAAGAAATAGAAAATTAAGTAAAAAATAAAAATAAAAATAAAATAAACGGCGTAGCTCAGATATGATTCGTCATAGAGTTTTAATAATTTCTTCAATTATATATTTTAATGTGCCTAAGCTATAACTAAAATCAAGTTGTACTATTTGATTTACAGAATTCCAAAGTTTAGACATTTTATTTATAGGTGAAGCACTTGCTAAACCGGTTCTACATACTGGTACATAGAAATCAGTGTTTACTCTACTGCATTGCCTCCCATACCTAAAGTTTAGTTTACTTAAGGATTCGCTATCATCAATAATCCCTTTAACTAATTTTATTATGTGTAGAAACATAAACATTTCACATCTCTGTGACAATGTATGTTGAACATCAAACCTATTTTTTAACTCCTGGTATGAAACATATTGGAATTTCCGCAAGTTTAGTATCTCTGTTTTGAAATAAATATATCTTAAAAGTCGTTTTTGCAACTTTTCTATTAATGCCCTTCCTTTTTTTGAATTCGGATACCAAATCAGGCAACAATATTCAATTTGTGGTCTTATTAGTGAGTTGAAAATGGTGATCAGTGTTAATGGGTTTCTGAAATTATTGCAGTGTCTTTTTATGTAACCTAAAGTTTTGGAACATTTTAAGTAAGTCATTTCTATATGATTGTTAAAAGTGAGTCTTTCTTCAAATAATACGCCTAAATCCTTTAGTTTATTTGATCGAAGTAAAGACTTTCCCTCTATAACATAATCAAATTTTATTATATCTTTTTTCCTCGAGTAAGAAATAATAAAGCATTTACCGATATTAAAGTTTAACCTATTATTTTTTGACCAATGTGCTACAGAATCTAAATCATTCTGTAAAGCATAAAAGTCATTTAAATTTGAAACAGATCTGTATAATTTAAAATCATCTGCATATAAAATAAATTCCGAATTTTTGATATGGTTTGAAATATCATTTATAAAACACAAAAACATTAGGGGTCCTAAATTGCTTCCTTGTGGAACACCAGAAGTGGGAGTAAAGTTCTCTGAAGAATAACCAAAATATTGAACGTATTGAATCCTGTTTTTTAGGAAAGAAGCAAATAATCTAATATAATCAGAAGAAAGACCTAATCTAAAAAGTTTTTTTAATAATATACCATGATCAACCATGTCAAATGCCTTTCTGAAATCGGTATATATAACATCCACTTGTTTATATTTAGTCAAACAACCGTTAACAAACTCAGTAAAATTAGTTAAATTGGTTACTGTTGATCTTCGTGGCATGAACCCATGTTGTTTGTCAATAATATATTTTTTTACATGGTCAAATATTCTAGTATGGAGTATTTTTTCATAAACCTTTGAAAAGCAGGATATAATTGAAATGGGTCGGTAATTTGAAATATCGTTTCTATTCCCACTCTTAAAAATTGGAGTAATTTTTGCCTTTTTCCATTCATCTGGGTATATTCCTGTTTTCAGAGATAAATTATAAATATATAATAGCGGATCTATAATATATTTTAACAATTGTATAAGAATATATGAAGGTATCCCATCTGGACCTGAAGACTTTTTAATTTTTAAGTTTTTAAAAGCAACATTGATTTCGTCCGCTGTTATAGGCAACAAAGGTAAATAATCAATATTGGGATTGCATTCAGTATCTGTTATTTTATTGAAATCGTAATCCGTTGTACTGGGCGCATATACTGATCTAAAAAAGGTACAGAATCCTGAAGCTATACTGTTTCCCCCGATAAAGTCCACATTTTTAAATTTCATAACAAGTGGTTTAGTTTCCCCTTTTTTCTTGCAATTCACGAAGTTCCAAAAATATTTAGGGTCACTAATAATATTTTTTTCAACACCCTTTATATATTCGCCATATTCTTTTTTAATGTCATTTTTGATAATACTCCTAAGCTCACAATATTTTTTTTCAAAGTTTTCATGAATAATTCTTCTTTTTCGATAAAATTCTTTAAATTTTATATTTGAAATAATATTTTTTGTGAACCATGGAGGAAAATTTGATTTCTTGATGTTTGAATGCAACTTGGCTTTGCTATAGACTTTATCTAATTTAACATATAAAGCGTTCACCGCCTCATTTACATTTTCTTCCTTATAAATATCATCCCATTTACATTTTGCTACTTCTTTGTGTAAACAAGCGAAATTTATTTTCCAATTATTTTTCGGATCTACATGATAGGGTAATTTTTTTTCTGGATTTTTAAATATAATTTTAACTATTATTGATGGATGATAATCGTCTTCGGGGATTAAAATATCTATATTGGGTACTCTAGATACTTCAATGAATTCTAAATTACTCAAAACTAAATCGAGTGTACGATTCATAAAATTTTTTACTGAATTGTGGGATTTTAAATCGTGCGTAGCAATGAAGTGTTTTAGTTGAGTAGTAGCTAAATTTGAACGTATATTATGCTCAACGAAATTAAAATAAGGAAGATTAAAATCTCCGAGTAATAACATTTTGTGCTTATTGCTGACATTTATGTAATCAAGGGTCTCGTATAATTCCTTGTATACAGCCGCTGGTGCACTTGGACGAATATAAACAATAGTTAATAGTATTGTTTCCCGATCGGTAATCATTTTCAAAACTAATGCTTCCATTTCACTATTTGTTAATTTAGTTATTTCGCACGAATAATATTTATTTTTTATAGCAATTAATACTCCACCACCTAGTAGCCTCGATGAACAATCGACATTTCGATCAGTCCTATACACAGTGTATCTGCCGTCAAATAGTTCTGCATCGTGTATACCACTATGTAAACCAGTCTCTGTCAAGGCTATCAGATCGAAATTAGAATTAATAATATTTCTATACAACTCACTAGTTTTAGTTCTTAATCCTCGAACATTTTGATAATATAATTGAAGTTTTAATCTATCTACCACTTTGATTTATATCAACATGATACATATATTTTGGCAAAAAAAAAAAAAAGAAAAGAAAATCTTCTAATATCTCTACTAATAAACATATTAAAGTATAAAACATATTAGCTTTAAAAGTAAGTAAACATATAAACATACTAAATAAGACGAAAGGATTATCAACAACGAATATAAGCATTAATAATAATATTTTGATCTAATATTATTATATAATGTTAATATTTTACCTTTACATTGACTTTAAATTTAAAAGATCCTCTTCCGAAGTGATACAAATTGTTTTTGAATTTTCTTCCCGTTTTATTAAAACCTAACCGTTCTTTATCCATAAAAATTTGTATTTTAACTGTTTGTTGAATTCCCTGGCTGCCTTGTAGAGCCGCCGCCGTGATGGTGAGAGGCTCTCTTTGATCCAAACAGGTTGATCGTCTGTTCGCCCTGGAATATGTCTCGTACTAAAGTCCCTCTTCACTTTTCGTGCTTTCAGAATTTTTTCTTTGTCAAACCTTCTAACAAATCGCACTATAATACTTCGAGGTCCTGTTCTTCCGGGGATAGGTCTTAATCTGTGACAGACATCGATCATCGAGTCCTGAATGTCCACTCCTAGTCCTTTTCCTATATCCTTAACGGTATTAAGGACATCTTCATTAGGCGACTCCGGGAAGCCGTCAATTTCTATATCATTAATTCTTGAATACTGTTCCAAGTCCAGTAGTCTGTTTTCTAATGCTTTTATGTCCATTTTCATCTTATTGTTCGTTGTGACAATTGTTTCCAGCTGGCTACTAATTTCATCTACCTTTTTAGTTTGTGTTTCCATAGCTTTCTTTACTTCTCCAACTTCTTTATATAAGTTATCCAATGAATTGTTAATGTCAACAGAAAATTGTTCTTGTTTTTTTATAAAGGCATCTAATGTTTCTTTAATATCACGTAATGTCAATTTTCCTTCAGTTTCTTTTATATCTGAAGCTAAACTTTTTCTTTTCACCTCACTACATGGTTTACATCTCCAAATTTCTTTTTCTTTTTGTATGTAGTCAACATCTTCCCTAGATAACTTCATACAACTCGCGTGATAAATTTGCTTACAGTCACTGCAACGAATGGTCGTACTCTTCGGTCCAATTGTATTACCGCACTGATCACAAATGGCCATGTTTTTATTATATATTTTATAAACTGATTTGCTAAATAATAAAAAATAAAAATAAAAAATTAAATGGGCATAATTGGTTAGGCACAATTCAATATAAACGAATGTTTGGCAACGCACTAAGACGAGCTAGAAGGATTAAAAACGTCCGTCCTGCTCAGCATCTGAACTACGACTGACCTATGTGGACGATATAATCACCGGGGCCTCCTCACTCGCCGAAACCATTCAGTTGAGGGATAATTTAATAGCTCTTTTGCACGCCGGGGGATTTGAACTGCGAAAATGGGCCGCCAATCATCCCAATATCCTCGCCAATTTGCCCGCCGACCATTGTCGTATCGGACCCCACGCCTTTGATTTTGACACGACTGATGAGCCCACCATTAAAATTCTAGGTTTAATATGGTCTGCCGATACCGATGCCTTCTCATACCGATTCTGTTCCAATAAATTACCAGCTACCAAGCGGTTGATATTATGTAAACTGGCTCGCATTTATGACCCGCCTGGATGGTTAGTTCCTGTTACATTTACCGCCAAGCTGTTGATCCAATGCCTGTGGATTGGGCACTCCGATTGGGATGAACCTGCCCCCGCCGATGTTAGCCGCGACTGGGACATTATTCAAAACGAACTTGAATCTGTATCAAAGATATCCATTCCTCGCCGTTTCCCCTTTTATCAGGAATCCCGCAGCAGTCAACGACTGGTCGCCTTCTGCGACGCTTCTGAATTAGGATACGCTGCCACCATTTTACTCCACTCTACCTCATCTGCCGGTGAAATCGCGGTTCATCTACTCATAGCTAAATCCTGAGTAGCTCCCCTCAAAAGGGTATCCCTTCCAAGGTTAGAATTATGCGGAGCTCACCTTTTAGCAAAATTAGCCACTAAGATTCTCGGTATGTTCCCTCAACTGTTTGAAGATATTGTTGCCTTCTCAGACTCCGCGGTAGCCCTCACCTGGATTCGCGGCGAACCGCACCGATGGAAAACCTTCGTGGCCAATCGCGTCACTGAAATACAGGAAGTTATCCCTCCTTCGCAATGGCGTCACATTGACGGTAAGGAAAATCCCGCCGATTGTGCCTTTCGTGGGCTATTCCCCAATGAATTCACCCGTCATCCTCTGTGGTGGACAGGTCCCTCCTGGTTATCAAAACCGCCAAACCAATGGCCCAAATCACACATAGATTCCCCTCCTGACGCCGTTAACAAGGAGCGTCGAATCTCTAAAGAGATCATCACTTGTATCGCCCTAACATCCCTCGACTTGGAAAGTCGATATTCCTCCCTGACTCGACTCCAGAGGATCACCGTCTGATGTCTCCGTTTCGCCCACAATTGTAAGAATCCTGATCTCCGATACACCGGGTTTCTCTCTGCCATTGAACTAAACGTGGCACTTGATACCCTAGTCCGGGGAGTCCAACAAGTCGCGTTAGCAGAAGAATATAAAGCCGCGTCAGAACCCGCCTCCAAGTTGCGCATTAAACGCACTTTACAACTGTTCATCGATTCCCACGGCCTTCTGCGCGTGGGTGGTCGTCTTCATCTTGCTCCCCGTCCATTTGATGTTAAACACCCGGCATTACTTCCAAAGGATCACCCCCTCACTCACTTAATAATCGATAATGCTCATCTTACCAACCTACACGCCGGTCCATCTGCTACTCATTCATTCATTCGCCAGAGGTTTTGGATTTTAGACGGAAAGAACGTTGTTCGCCATCGCCTAGCAAAATGTAACCAATGTTTTCAAGTTAATCCCCAACCACTCATTCCCACCATGGGTTCGCTCCCTAAGGACCGTGTTTCATCCACGTATGCCTTTCTTAAAGTAGGAGTCGATTACGCCGGTCCCTTCTCGGTTTCTTCAGCCCGCATTCGGGGATGCCGCGTTACCAAAGCCTATATCTGCGCCTTTGTCTGCTTTTCCACCAAAGCTGTGCATCTGGAACTCGCCTCCGAACTCTCCATCCCCGCATTTCTTACCGCCTTTGCGCGGTTCTGCAGTCGCCGCGGCGTTCCCTCTGATATCTATAGTGACAACGGAACTAATTTTGTAGGGACTAGTCGCCAGCTAAATGAAATCGGGCATTTCCTACGACAAGCTGATACCCGCGAGGCAATATCACAACGCTCATCCGCCCTGGGAATTCAATGGTATTTTATCCCGCCTAGTGCTCCCCATTTTGGAGGTCTTTTGGAGGCTGCAGTCAAATCCACCAAGCGACATCTCCGTACTGTTATGGGTTCCCAGATTCTTTCTTTCGAGGAATTTTCTACTCTCTTGACCCAAGTGGAGGCCGTTCTCAATAGTCGCCCCTTGTGCGCTCTCTCTCCAGATCCTCAAGACTTAGAAGCCTTAACCCCTGGCCATTTTCTTATTCACCGACCTCTTAACGCGCCACCTAGTCGTGACGTTTCCGACACCCCGGTTAATCGGTTGACAAGATGGAAACTAGTTGATAAACTTCACCAATCATTTTGGTAACGGTGGACGGTAGAGTATCTACACACACTTCAACAGCGTTCCCGCTGGACGGACTCCTCTCCTGAGCTTGCTCCTGGTTCTCTCGTCCTGGTCAAAATGGATAATCAACCTCCCCTGAACTGGCCTCTCGCCCGCGTCGTCGAACTGTTTCCGGGCACTGACAATGTTGCCCGAGTGGCCAGCATCTTAACCCCCTCAGGCTTGCTTAAACGTCCAGTAATCGCCTATGCCCCTTACCCTCTCAATAATGCCGCATCCGCGCCATGGGGGGGGGATGTTCAGTCTTAGATTTTGTTTTGGATTTAAAAACGAGATTTTCCCGCCATACAATGCCTCCTAAACTTATTGTAAGCATGTAGCTTAAGCTCAAGTAAGAAGGCTATGAAACAGCTGTCTCCCACGCGCTCCCCACTCCTGAGCTGCTCTTCCCGCGAGAGAAAACGTCATTCTTCTGCATGCTGTCGTCTCGTCGAGACCTTCTTATTTCATCCACCCTGTTACCAGCCGCCATCACGCCATCACGCCGCAGGTGTTTTATTTGGTCAGTCTGAGTTTAGCCGGCCACGTAAGTAAGATCTTACTATATGCAATTGCCCTTTCTTAAAAGAATTGACTCAGAGCAGAAGAGAGGTCAACGTTGGAGATTGTACAACCCACGCATATCTCTATGAGTTTAGTTCACCGGACATTGGGTTTCTACAGAGTGGCTATTTCACCAATGAGGAAGTTCGCCGTAAGAAACAGTGGTTGGTTTGTTCGCCGGATTTAATAGCTAATCATTTTAATCATTAGTACGGGGTTATAATACAGAGCTCTGTCAATTTGTTTTCTTTCTCTCTGTTTGTTTCTTAATGTTTTATGATCATATATTCACATACTCGAAGGCCTTAATTCACTGTAAAATTGTTAGTTCTAAATTTTCATTTGATTTCTAGATTTCTTTTTTTTATCTTTATTAATTCATAACCTTTATTATATTGTCATTGTCAGAGGTTTCATATGTTTCAGCTTTATCTTAATTTATGTTCGAGTTGTTCATTAATTGTGATTTCCTTAAGAATAAAATTTTTTTATTTCTCTTTCTCTTTGTAATTTCACCGCTATCTTTCTTATTCTCCTTCATCATTATATTCAATATTAATGCCCTCAATAAACACCTATGATAGTTCATTATAATCATTCATTATAATCGCATAGAGCCATATGCAGGGAACCACGATGAAGAAGAACTGGCGCAGTGGAATCGGGGAGGGACTTTCCGTTTTAGAGATTAGGCCCGCGTGGAAAAGAAGACATCCAGAAGGAATGTCTTTTAGGAGGGTGCAGTGTAACGTTAAACAAAAACGAAAGAAAAATATATGGTTTAAAAGTCCCAGATCTTTTGTTGGAAAGAAGTAAGTCGGAACAAACCGTTATAGCACGTGTTTGTGACTATGATGTTCGAGCACAATCCACGCCGGTCTAGAACATTCCATGCCAGTCCTTTTACGACTATATATATATATATATATATATATATATATATATATATATATATATATATATATATATATATATATATATATAAGGTGAATGAACAGTTTAGTCTTGGTTCTGAAGCTCAAACCATATGATTATTTGTGTTACAAAGTGATAATTGTTGTAACCTTCTTCTTAATTGTTTGCTTGAATATTAGTGTTTTTATAATTTGTGTGGCATGGACTATTGTTATTTTTCTTTGAATAAAAATTGCTAACCCACATAAGAGTTACAAGGCTGTATGCATTTCTTAGATAAGTTTAATGAATATTTAAATGTTAAATCAGTATTTAACTAAAAAAAGTAATAGTGTGCATGATGCTCATCACTGTGAAATGTTCATTTTAAAGTAATGGGATTAAATATTTTTTCTTACAGAAATATAATTTTGAATAAGTGACTTTGATGTTCTTTTAGCAGAAGAGTCCAAGGCTATAATGGAAATTGTTTTATCTTTCTCTTCTAGAAGTTGAGCAATTGTAAATCCAAGAGACCAAGCCCAATCACTGCATATCAATGTGATTTCATTAATCTTAAAATTAAGGATTTCCTGTAAAAAGAACATTAGAATTAGTATATGACAATTTTTTTTTTTTTTGTAACGAAGGTTTAAGATTTTATTAAAATTTTTTTTGTAATTTTCAACTTATCATAAACTAATGTTATTAACTTTAGAGAGGTGTGAAATAGTCAACTGCTTTTCTTTATGATAGGTTGATTAGTAGTCAGGATTTTCAGTTAAACATTTTTTATTTTGAAAAGCCAATGTTTTGATTCCTACATGTGGATCTTCATCAGGGCTGAAAAGAAGACAAATATATGAGCAGCATGAAAGTATCTATGCAAGAATTATAATAATTAAATTAATCATCAATATAAATAAAGATGAAATTCTGTTTGTTTGTTTATTTGTTCTTTATAGAAATCCATACCGTTTGTCCTATTGGTTCTTTGATACCAGGTGCGAACACCTGTCCATATTAAAATTGCGTAACTTCAGCTGATATTCTTTATTCTCCAAATTTCGCTCAGTGGTTCTTTGATACCAGGTGCGAACACCTGTCCATATTAAAATAGCATAACTTCAGCCGATCTTCAGCTGAAATTCTTTATTCTCCAAATTTCGCTCAGTGGTTCTTTGATACCAGGTGCGAACACCTGTCCATATTAAAATAGCATAACTTCAGCCGATCTTCAGCTGAAATTCTTTATTCTCCAAACTTCGCTCAGTGGTTCTTTCAGACTAGGTGCGAACACCTGTCCATATTAAAATTGCATAACTTCAGTCGATCTTCAGCTGATATTCTTTATTCTCCAAATTTTGCTCAGTGGTTCTTTCAGACCAGGTGAGAACACCTGTCCATATTAAAATTGCATAAATTCAGCCAATCTTCAGCTGATATTCTTTATTGTTATAAAAATCATAATGACCTCACTTTATAATGTTTTTTTTGTTTTTTACGAAATCGACCCTTTCTTTAGAAAAATGAAATTCCCCGTGTGAAACCGGGATATACAGATATAATCTATGTATATAAAGATGAAATTCTGTTTGTTCTTTTTAGAAATCCATACAGTTTGTCCTAAATTCTCCAAAGTTCGCTCAGTGGTTCTTTCATACCAGGTGCGAACAACTGTCCATATTAAAATTGCATAACTTCAGCCGATCTCTGGGTATATTCTTTATTGTTATAATAATCGTTTTGATCTCGCTTTACATTGGTTTTTACAAAATCGACCGTTTGAGTCGATAAAATTCTCAGTTTATAGATTTTATAGATTTACAAAATGAAATTCTCCGGGTGAAACCGGTGTATACAGCTAGTATAATAATTAATTACATGATATACATTTAATTATTATCTTCATAGCATAGATACTCTACATGTCGCTGATATATTTGTTTTCTTTTTAGCCCATATAAAGATCCACAAGTAGGAATTGAAACGTTAGCATTTCATAAAAAAAAAAAAAAAAAAAAAGTTTAACTGAAAATCCTGACTATTAATCATCCTAATGTTATTAACTTATTCAGAGCTGCGAGCTAATCATTAGAACTCCCAGTTCATACTCCTAGTTGAATATAGTATCAGCCACCTCTAAAGTTTGCAAGTTCATATCTATCAACAATCTATTGTGTAAAAATAATTTAAGATTTGCTATTGTATGTGCTTATATCAATATGGCATTGGCCAAACTTTAGATTATGTTATAGCGGAATACATGTGTTCCCAGAAGTGCTCTAAAAGTGTATCTTGTGCAAGTAAGGTTAATTTTATTATAGGTTTTCTTGGATTGCACCATATTTTTTTTTTTTAAAGAAGCGATGGATAAACATGGCTAGCGGACCGGTGTTAGTGTACCCTCAGTTGACGGTCAATAATTTTCACAAACCAGAAGTTCAGAGTGTCAATGTTATTGGATAAAAAATGTATGAAATCGGTGTTAGATGAAGGTGCGGAAATAGCTAACACCAACTAATGTTGGTAGTGGTACTCTAATGTATATAGAGGTGGCAGTGGATGGCGGAGCACCGTGGAGGTTGCTTGAACAGAAGTGAGATGATTAAAGTGATTGTTGATGAGTTTATTGATGATGTAAGCAGGATAGTTATTGGATATAAGGATTTGTTTGATGCGCTGGATATTGGTTTTATGAAATTGGGGATCAGAAAGGAAAAGACTTCTGTGAATAAGATTTCTCGCAACATTTATTCTTTGGTGGTAGGGATGTTGGGAGTGAAAGTTTAAGAGTACATATAGTTTTTCATTTGACCACACCCCAACCATTTCCATCACATATACTTCTACTGTCAACTAATTACCTTCATCATAAACCTTTAATATTTCTGCATATTGAAACCTCTAAAAGTCAAGCACAACTTAGTAACTACTAATAGGAAAAATCCCTTTGAATCAAATACCAACATTCTAGAAGAACAATTTTCTCAATTTATGCAAAAATACATAGCTATCTTTTAAACAACTAATATTTTATAATCTGTACCTTAGAAAACCACTCTTTATATTGGAAAAGCTCTTTATTTTCCATGATTTACATCATTGCTATCTGATAGGTGTATTGTCTAAATGGTATCATATGAGACAGAGGGGGCTTATCAATTGTTTTATGACAATAATAGGGGATATCAAATGTTCTTCAGTTGGTATGCTGAGTTAAAGAGGCTTAAACCTGTTTTCTGTCTATAATGGTTTCCATGGGTATATCTATATCTATTTCAGAACAAAAACTTTTAGAATCTTCAGAATAAAAAAAAAGAATTCTAATATTCTCAATTTGTTCTCTGTATCTCCTTCAGTTAACTATTTCCATTAGTGCCTAATTAATAAGAGACAACTTTTATATGTTGTGTACATTAGACAGACAGATGCTAATGCAATCATCAAAGGCATTGCTAGATTTATGTAATGGAAAGAAGTATGTAAAGTGATTTTAAGTACTCAATGCTCTTATAATGTGAAATCAATGTGTTTCTAAAGGGCAATAAAGTCCAAGAATAGGACATAATTAAAGGAGAAATAAATCGGAATAAATTATTTATATTATGTTAATTATTTAATATATGTTAGTCTTTTTGAGTTAATAAATATAAATACCTGAGCAAGTTGGTTGGCTATGTCTGTGATATCATTAAAATGGGAAGGAATGATTGCTTCAAATGCTGAATAAAATAACGATTGTATAAGTTTTTCAAAATGATTTTTTCTGAGAGTAGATAACAAAAAAACAGGATTGGTTTCCTTTGAATTCAAATATTTGAAACTACTGGTTCTGACTTCCTTCCAGGTGGCCCTCTCTACATTATTTACCAACTGCAGCAGGTCAGCTGATGTACTCGGCAAACTTAGAAAATATTCAGCCATAGTGAGATCATGCACTACACAATAAAATTAATTCAATGTTAAAATCTTTTTCATACATAGTTATAAAAAACATTCCTTGGTACTTGTCTAATATACGACCGCCACTCCAAAAAATCGATTCTTCGATTATCGAACAATTTCTATTGTAACATATGTCCGTAGAATAACCTGTATTTTGTTATCTAAGGTTAATCTGTAATTTGTTATCTAATATTGTGGTTAAAATGGAACGTTATTCATTGAAAAGAGTATTTCGGGAAATAGTTACGGAAGAAGATGCGATGAATCTGATTTTCATGTATTTAATAATAATAATAATAATTAAATAAGTTTGTTTGGTTAAATCTTATTTTATTTTTAATTAATCAATTGCATTATCCATACGAAAACAAATAACCTAAAGAAGGTTACACATACTATATTCTATTGTATGAAAGTAAATTATCAAAGTTAAAAAATCGATTTTTTGGAGTGGTGGTCGTATATTAGACAAGTAACCATTCCTTTTATCTATCTATTTCCTTATTTCGTTTCAGTTTAAAAGTATAAACTGCAGAAAGTAGCAGTGAGGTTCACATGACTATAGAATTTGAAGAAGGAATTCCATCCAGTTGATTTTTAAAATGTTTTTCTTACTTAATTGAATTTAAATTTTAACAAATAAGAGATAAGTTACAGTTCAGTTCTTGAAAGGCATTGCTAGATTTATGTAATGAAAAGAAGTATGTATGCACTGGTGTAATTAAAAACTTTTTTTTCCCTTTCTTTTAATAGCTTTTATCATTTAAAAATTTTCTTTTGTGTGGTAAATCTCAAAGCATGAGACAACCAACACATCTTCCTCAGAATTTAATCTTTTTGCCATCACAACTCACAATTTCACTACACAAGTTACACAGGAGATGCAAATGAACTGGATATTAGAAATATGCAAGTGTGAATTTAAGTTATGTTATTCACAGAAGCAACAGTGCATCAAGGCACGGTTAGTAAGGAAAAGAATAATCAAATGCCATCTAGCGGTACGGGTAAACATTATAGATTCCAAAAAACGTCGAAAGGAAGCGCTAGTTACCCCGCGGAAAAAGGGTGGCTAATATGTCAGCCAACAGCACCTGGGGACCAGCGCCGTGCCGGCTGATATATTAGCTAACCTAGAGCACACGGGGACCAGCGCGCGGCTGGCTTATATGTCAGCCACCAGCAGTTAAAGGGTTAAAGGGAACAAAAAATCCTTAACTATGCCGTCCCACGGACAGGACATAAAATGGAGGTCCTGAGCCTGTGCGATGTCAGGCACTCCTTAAAGATCCCTATCCTAATTATACTGGATAGGCAAAAATTAGGACTCCCACTGTAGCATCGTCCAATTAGCCTTAGTAGCATAAAAGGACGCTAAAAAAACAAATAAGATGGCAATGATAATAGAACTCTAGATCCATTCAAAACATATAAAAAACGAATTACCTTGTGTTTGAGTTTCCTTTAGTTCAGACATATATATGACTGGTTTCTCCTGGCCAATCAAACGATCAAGCACAGTCATTATTAAAACCGGGTTCATAAGATTATCAACTCCAGAAATGGCTAAAGTTGGTTTTCCAGAAACTGAACGTGCCTCACATTCAGCTTCTCCACCTGAGTTCAGAGATACCAATAAGAATGTTTCTTTCGAAGCACAAAGATTTTTCAGGATCTCTTCATTTTCCTACGAAAATAATAGAGAGAAGGATTACTAATATTTAAAAATTTCCTCGGATAGATGCTACTACAGCTGCCCCAATATTTAATAAACAGTTATGATGGCAAAACTTAATCTATATAAATCATAGAATGATATAATTAATATACATTATAAGACAAAGTGTTAAAGTCCTAATGAATCTTAATTCTAATTGTTTTCTCTAATGTCATTTTTCCCGTTTAAACCAGGCCATTTTATTTTTATTAATAGTACTTTTTTATTTTTTTAAATTTGTATATTCTTTATCTTCTTTATCCTTTAATCTTTAGAAGTTAAGACATTTTTTTTTTATAATGTAAATCAAATTGTAAGTAGTGTATTTTAATTTAAAATATGGTTATAAGAACCATATGATATTTATACCAGCTGTTAGAACGAGTATATTAAAAAACAAGAGAACAACGAACACGGCGATAGGCCACCAGGAGTATTTGGTTGTTGCTTGGGGAACGACACTCACCGCTGTTACCAACCGTACCCTTACCCATCTCATCTCAAATATCACCATTACTTGGAGAATTATATCATTTATATGCATCTCACGATGATAGCTAAGGATATAAAAGAAGGCAGATTTTTCACCATCACTCATACATAAGGTACCTTATATATATTTACTAGCTAGGGTGCCCGGCTTGTGTGGTAGTTTTAATAACAGAAAAACTTTAAAATTAAAGGAAATATAGAACAAAATTAGCACCTTCGTGAATCTTTGGTTTTAACTTGGTATTAATATTAAGATTCGAGATCTGCAGAGCCCACCCAAATACGGAACCTAAATACTTTGTGGAGGGCTGAAAATGGTAAATGAAAAATTAATTTGGCTGCAACTTTGTCCAGTTATGCATCGTTTTTGATGGTTTCTGTAATTCAGAATCCTGTAAGCCCATTTCATGCAGTCAACAGATAATAATGTAACGTGACAGGGGTTCTACCGTCCCTTCACTACCCTATCTGTCCCTTAAACAGATAGTATTTAGACAAATAAATAGAATACACAATAAATAAGTGATTTACACAACGAACAAACGATTTATTAACTGAGAAACAACAAAGGTACTCACTGTACAACACAAACAACAGGACTCCACGATAATAACATACTAGCTTTTTTAATTAGTTGTTTTAACACTCCTTGTTTATAACCTGCTCAAAGGTTCATCTTTTAAAATATCACTATTTTCTTTACTAATTAAAACACATGTTTTTGTTTATTCAGCTCACAAATTCATTACAATAAGTTATTAGATTATAGTTGAAAAATCTGATATCTCAGTTAAAAAAATCTAGTGCGTGCACGCAACACACAACTTTCACTTACCAACTTCCTTAGATTAGAAATTGATGCGTTTTGTTAATTGCCACTTCTCAAAGTCAAAGCCAAAAAAAAAAAAAATGTTTATGACTTAAGCCCTTTTGCCCAAACATGAATGATATATATTTTTTAACATTTGGAAGGGCCTTTTATTTTACCTATCTTTATTGTTTTTTATTCCTACAGGCATATAGGCACCCACCTTAACCACCACACATTCTACACTGTCCACTTACTCATCTTTTCCCACTAGGAGGGGAAGACTTAATCTCACCGTGGAAGGTTTCCGTTTTAATTGTGAAACGCCCCAACACAAAGTGTATGATGTGTGTACCACTAACACGAGCCATAGTACGAAAACAGTGTAAAATGCTCTTAGTCTGTGTAAAAAAAAAAAAAAAAAAAAAGCACTTCAAATTTTTTTAGAAACCAAGGTCTTGATTTCTACAAATTATATCCTGCCACTAAAAATTATGAAATAAAAACATTTTACATAAAAAAAAAAAAAAAAAAAAAAAAAAAAAAAAAAAAAAAAAAAAAAAAATTAAACCGACTTCGAAACTCTTATATATAATAACACACGAGTCATATATAAAAAGGATATTACTATTACTAGCTTAGTAGACTAGAGTAAATTGTCACAGTACATAAATCAATAAAAGCAACAGGAAAAATCACTGGAACAATAATCACAACACTAACATTAAATTTACAAAATATGTCGAACTATTTCTTTTAGTTTAGCCTCATCATTTCTAGAATTGATGGCATTTCTTTCTTTTGAAACGTATATCATTTCTTGTAATAACCATTTATTTAGCACTGGTTGAAATATCAATGTTTTTAAAATCTATGATGAATAGTTTCTATGGCATGTATGGCCAGGGCTGTTTGTGTTTTTACGCTGTGCTTGTAGCAACAGCTCTCTAAACTCTGTCAATCAATAATTCAATTTAATACATACTAGTACTTATATTATGGAAAGTTAATTGATATTTATACCTTAATAAAAAACATTAATGTTAAGTATAGTTATTTTCTTTTTATGGCTCTAGCAATAATTTTATAATAATGATCATATAATTATTTTTTTTTTACTTTATTTAATAAATTCACAACTGTAAAATAATTATTACAACCAGTGAATGTGATGACTACATGAGAAAAAAATAATAAAAAAGAAAAAAAATAGAAAATAGGCATGAAGGTAAAGGTCATCCAATGATGATTCTCAAAACTTTAAATTTTGTTGGTTAAAAGATCCCTATTCCAGCTCCTTCATAAACGTCGTCGTGTGTCCGGTAAGTCTAGTGTTGATAGCCCTTGAATTAATGGATTTAAGTGTGCTTTAAGTTTGTCATGAAATCGTTTATATAATGTTTTAATTGATGATTGCACTTATGGAGTCTTTAAATCTTTATGCAAGTTTTTGTTACTTATATAGGGTGGGGCGGCGGTAATAAGTCTTAGTACCTTGGACTGAAATTGTTGCAGTTTTAATATGTTACTTTTTTTGGCATAGCCGTATATTTGGGCCCCATAAGTCCAGATCGGCCTTAATAAATATGTATAAATTTAGAGTTTTTAGGTTAATGGTAATTTCGATCGTTTATTTAAGAGATGTTGCAATAATTTAATCTTGAGTTTAGTTTTTGTCTTGTTGCTTTGATGTGAGGAGTCCAGGTCATTCTTTTGTCCAGCGTCAGTCCTTAATATTTTACTGGGTCGGTTCGGTCCAAATTTTTTTGCTCTAGATGAACAGGCTGTGAAAGTGATTTGAACGGACCTTTTGATGTTGATTGCTGTTTTCCATTTTATACACCATTTTTGAAGAAGATCAAGATGCCTCTGCAAGTACTGCGAGGCCAGAGCCGGGTCCATATTATTATAAACGGCCGTACTATCAGCATATGTCGCAGTGAGAGTATGTTCTGTTGTATGCAGGTCTGAGGTGTAGACTGTGTATAATAATGGCCCTAATATGGAACCCTAGTATAATAATGGCACTAATATGGAACCCTGGGGAACTCCAGCTTTTGATAAAAAATAAGAGGAGAACGATGCACTCTGACGAATCCTGAAGAATCTGTCCTGTAGATAAGATTGCAGTATTAAGTAGTAGGTGCTGGGGAGTACTGTCTTTAGCTTATTGAGGAGTCCTGCTTGCCATACTCAATCAAACGCTTGTTGGACATCTAGAAAACCGCCGATCACGTATAGCTTCTTCTCGGTCGCTATAAAATCTATGACTCTATGAAGTTGGTGGGTTATGGAATGATGATGGCGAAATCCGAATTGGTGATGAGGTAAAGTTTGCTGTAAAAAAGGTAGTAATCTGTGGTATAATAATTTCTGTCTAAATGATGAAGGTAAATGAGGTGGCTTGTTCGGTTTTAAAATCATTATAGTTAAAGAGAAGTTCCACTGAATTGGGAAGTGCATTGTACGTAGGACCGAATCGTAAAGTGCAGTAAGAAGTACCATAGCCTTTTGTGGAAAATGCTGTATTGAATGAAAACGTGTTTATTTTAAAATCCATAATACAAATCATTAAATAGAGAAATTAACAAAACACATAGACAATGGAAAATTCCGTCTGTCGAGGTCTGTGTTTCAGATTTTGTAGTTATAAATAAATACTATAATACACATCAATGTTTTACAAAGTCATAATAAATAATTAATAATTTAACACAAAATAATAATCATAATAAATATAATGAATACAATATTATAATAAAGAATATGAATAAAAATAAATAAAAAGGTTGCCCCAATGATCCCCTACTTGCTAATCCACTGAGCTCTTCTCAATGTGGCCTGCTGGACATAACTGCTAAGTGCTATCCAATTGCTTCCAATTAATAGAGTAAATAATTCATCTGGTGTACAAACCTCCCGACCGAAATATTTTTTCCTTAGTTCGCCATAAACATGGCAGGTCCCCAGGAAGTGACACGTGTCTTCTTTCTCCCCTCCATGGCATACTGGGCAGTCATCTTTGTTTTCGTTATCCCATGGTTTTACGTTTAAATTTAACATTTTGGTTCGACTACGGAAGATGGTCCTGATAACTGTAATATCATAACGGTCATCGAGATACGGCGAAACAGTGCCTGCTGTGCATAAGCCCGCGTAGATATAAAAACGGGAATGGATGCATTTTTCTAGGTTTCTTTGTTTTTCTTCTTCCTCTATACCCTGACTGACAGGCCAACTTCCGCCGCAGGTCTACCACATTTAACAGGTCGAGATTAATTTTGAAACAATCCTCAAACTCCAACCACTTCCAATACCAATAATAATAGAATGCATTTATTAAATGAAAAATCACATCAAAATGTTATACAATATGCATTTTACTCTTGGTCAAAGACCATCAGAGGAAGTCCAACAGCAGGCAGTACTGATCGACCGGGAGAACAAACAAATTTGGTTCATTCCGCACATTATAAAAACCAACAATATAAAAAACAAGAAAATAAAAACAATTAATAATAATTAATTTTCAATAATTCAACTCATATGTGTGATACAAAGTTTTTCATTTATGTACAATGGGAGCATTTCTTTATTTGTTTCTTTGTATAAAACAGTTTTTAAGGAGGATTGGCAACGTGTTTTATGGTCTAGGATTAATTGTGACTCAACCGTTATTAAAAGTTTTTGAAATATTTCATTCCAATTATGTATGTTATATTGGGTAAGTTAAGGAGTTATTTGATATTTTACCAGCAGAGAATTAATGTTATGGAACCAGAACACGTTTTTTATAAGTGATTCCTTAGCTAGTACATATGTAAGCCTATTCTCGGAATTTATAACCTTTAAAATGAACTTAAGGTATAATTTCAATATATGGATGTGAAGTGGTTTGATATTAGTTTCTAAATACAATACGTAATTAGGTGAGTTAACTGGAAGCCTGAATATTTTTTTAATAAAAAACGTCAGTAATTTTTATACTGAAGCAAACATCTGACCACCCCATACTTGCGCACCATAGCATAATATGTTACGCGAAACTGTATTGAAAATATGCATTTTATACAAAAAGAAATACAGCTATTATTTAAGATGGTTTTCCAGGTCAAATTTATTCCTGTCTTAGCAGAATGTAATTTTTGTTTGAAATGTGATTCCAAGGATAAGCCAGGCGTTAGTGTGATACCCAGGTACTTGTAACTATTTACAATATCTACAATATCTCCCCCTAATTTCCATCTTTCTAATTTTGACAGTTTCCCTCCATTTCTAAATATCATTATTTGAGACTTTGAAAGGTTTATCGTCAGATTCCATTTTCTTAAGTAAACCTCTATTTGGTTAATCATCATTTGAAGCGTAAACGGGTCTGAGGAAAACAATACCAAATCATCCGCATATGCTAAAAGCTTTATCCTTACCCCATACCGATACCAATTGTTACCCAATTCCGGGAACGTAAATATATGCCCTACTCAGTGGAGAAGGGGTGGGTAGAAAAAGAAGCAACCAAAAAAAAAGTGAAAAAAAATTAAATAATTAAAAATTAATCAAGAAGTAAATAAAAATAATTCAATGAATAAATGCTGATTAACAGGGAGGGAAATAAAAATATAATAAAAAGAAATTGTAGGCGCCACGCCGTTTTTTTTGTTCTTAAAACCTAAGATCCGGAAAAACGTCGAAAACCTATATATATATATATATATATATATATATATATATATATATATATTTTTTTTTTTTAAATATATATATATATTTTCATTAGGGCTCTGCTTCGATACTTCAAATGATTTTTTCTTTGGTTTACGGCATTCTCGTGAAACATGGCCAGGCTCCCCACAATTCCAGCACTTCACCCTCGGTTTTGGACGCTGTTCCCAATTCGAGTCATATTTCTTTGGCTCCTGGCTGTCTAAGGACCTCGCTAGGTTGTTATCTGGTCTCGGTAATTTTTGGTATTTGTCATTCTGAGAGGTAGGCGGGGTTGGCCTGTATGCAAGGTCAGGTTCAAGTAAATCACAATTAACGGGAGGGGGTCGGTGGTTTTGTACACGCCATCGGGTTTGCTCTAATTCTTTTCCCAGTCTGCGAAGAGTCTCCAACGATTCTATCTTTTGAAATGCTAATCCCTTTAAGTAGTACGGATGTAAATTCCTTTTAATAACCTTGAGCATTTCATCTTCATTAGGGGGGAATGGGAGCCGGTAAAAGTAATTTTCCATTACACTTATAAATATGCCAATGGATTCCTCGCTGCCCTGTGTTCTCGTTCTTATTTCCTCCCACAATCTCTCAGAGTAATCCATCGGTTCAAATTCCCCTTTCAACTCGACTACCAATTGAGACCAGGTCTTGACCCATCGCCTCATAGCCTTATACCAAATTAACGCTTTCCCCCGAACAGATCATAAGCAGAGGACAAGAGGTCATAATCGGAGGTGTTCCTAGCTGATTTCATCTCATCGATAGCCTCTAAAAATGCGTTTACACTTAGCCCTGTAGGTACCATCCCCAAGGAATCGAATGCCCCAATCTTTGACTGGAACCTGATATCTTTTAATCCCAACGGTTCTTCCCTCACCACCTGCATCACTAATATCTGGTGATTTATCTACTAGTCCCGTTCCATTGCAGATATTGTTGAATATTTGCAAACAAGAGACTGATTCTTTTAAATATTCAGACTTCAGGTTTTCTTGCTCAATACCTGACAAAGTCATAGTCGAAAGAGTCCCCAGAAGATTTGTGATCAACTCGTCTAATAGCCGACCCATCGGACTTCCTCGACTCCCACTAAAATTATCAAGGGACCCCCTTATAGTGTCTAGCATTCTTTTTGTTTCAAAGAATTCAGACTGACCCTCTGTCTCCCGATTCATGAGATGAGATTGCCTATCTGATTCCGAATTGATTGGTTTGGTTATGGCAGGTTGTTTCCTAACACCTTCTCCTTCAACCGCACTTTTCAAATCAAACAAATCAAAAAGCTCGAGACAAAATGCGCTCACTGTCTCCTTCCGCTCTACATCCTTTGGTTCCACTACATGGACCCGCGATAGACGATTATATACATGCTGCAGCCCAGTATCGATTTTAGCTCGATCTCCTGCACTCGAGGACTCATCCTGCAAATTGATTTTCGCTGAAAGCTTTTCTAGTTTCTTCTCACACATTTCAATCTCAGAAATTTCGGTCATAACTATCGTTGGCCAAGGTACCTTCCCTTCCATTTCAAGTCTTAGAAGCGGTCTAAGTTTCTTACGCATCCCCTCAACATCTGAAATTCCCTTTATACCACGAACTTGGAGCTCGTACTCCAACTCATCTTTTGCCAATCGATAGACATCCATGTAGACAATTTTTTTTTTTTTTTTTTTCCGCCACGGACCGAAAAATAAAAATATTATTTACCTATTTACTAAAAAGAATTTTTTTTTTTTTTTATACCGTTTTATTTATATCTTTTTAAAGGGCCCCACGTTGGGCGCCAAACTTTGTTATCCAATTCCGGGAACGTAAATATATGCCCTACTCAGTGGAGAAGGGGTGGGTAGAAAAAGAAGCAACCAAAAAAAAAGTGAAAAAAAATTAAATAATTAAAAATTAATCAAGAAGTAAATAAAAGTAATTCAATGAATAAATGCTGATTAACAGGGAGGGAAATAAAAATATAATAAAAAGAAATTGTAGGCGCCACGCCGTTTTTTTTGTTCTTAAAACTTAAGATCCGGAAAAACGTCGAAAACCTAATCCATACACTCTACCAATGGCAAAAGAAATCTCTTTGATAGTAAACAAGAATATTTAAAAAGCAAATAAAGGAAAAACAAAGAATTTAGAGGGGCCCAGTATCGAATCTCAAAACTTCACTATGAGTAACTAGGGCATTTACCTACTCTGCCACATTTACATTCATTCCCTGTGAACAGTCAGGTTAAGACCCCTCAATTTGGAAATTTGTAGCTTTCCCAATTGGTTTAATGATACCATTCCCTTATACATAAACAAAAAGAAATAGGAGGTTCAAGAAGGCAAATGATTGATTGAAGTACTATTGAAAAGAATTTTAAAAAATAAAAATTGAATCCTTATCTCTACAATGAAATTCAATATGGATACCAGGGAACCAACATCTCCTATGTTAATAATTTTTCTTCCTTTTTAGATCAAACTTACCTTGTGAAATAAATAATAATTCGGTAGAAAAAGAAATCAGTACTGTGAATTTAATGACAATTTCTTCCTCTTTGAGGGAATATAAAATTCATTTACAAAAAAAAAAAATCTGGTGCGTGCTCGCAACACACAACTTTCACTTACCAACTTACTTAGATTAGAAATTAATGCGTTTTGTTAATTGCCACTGTTCACAAATGAACAGAACGGCTTTAATTATGAACAATGGTCTGTCTTTGAATGAACAATTAATCCTAGCTCATCGCACAAATCGACAAACTTTTTGCCCCTTGAATTAAAAATAGAATCTTTAGAACTTCTGATAAAGTCAAACTTATCCGAAGGCAGCGGGATATCACAATTTATTTCCTGAAGATTACTGATCCTTACGTTTACATCTCCTATCACAATAAATTCACAATCAGGATAGCTAGTAATAAATTCACTAAATTCAGAAAAATCTTTATCCCAGTGTGAGCAATTTAAATAAATTGGCATTATATATATTAGACAACCGTTTGATTGAAACAAAACCAAATCCATACTATCTAGTTTAATAAATCTAAAAATTTGGTTAAATCTCTTTTTAATTCCGTATAATGCTCCTCCACTAGGCCTACCGTATTTGCTAACTTTAGAGGCAGATATCCAAAGAAGATTAAATTCAGAAAAATGATTTGAAAAATAAGAAGAACAGTTTCCTAAATCAGTAATATGAGTTTCAAAAAGGAAAAATACATCAAATGATCTAATGAATGAAATAAAAAATAAATCACCTATTTTATTATTAAGTCCTGCAATGTTATATGAAAGAAAATTAACATAATTTAGATTACTTTCAGAAATTTGCCGGCAGACGGATAAATCTCAAATATCAGAAGCATTAGATGTAGTTGGCTGTTGTCTAGTTGTTAATGATGTGTTGTTGGCAGACCTGGTTCTATCTCGCGAGGATGTATCCGAGATAAGTAAACTATTGATGTAATCGGAAAAGTCATGACCAGTTATTTCATTCAGCTTCGTTACACCAACAGTACCTTCAAAAATTAAACCCTTAAATTCGTTCCAAGTAAATATATTGTTATTAATAAATAATTTGTCAGTACGAATTATGGGCTTAATATTATTATTAACTTTTCGAATTTCCCATTGCAGACGGAATAATTTATATCTACGTCTACGTATCTCTGGTGAAAAGTCTTGATCAATTTTCCAATCCGTTCCCTTGAGACGGCTACAATTTCTTAAAACAGTCCATTTATCTTGTGATCGGAGAAACGTCACTAATACAGCTCTTCTTTTCATATTTTCATTTCCTAAAGAACGAACCTCTAATATTTCCATCTTATCTTTAATTTGCAGCACATCAGTGAAAAAGTGTTGTACGATTTCCCAAAGATTGTCTTCTTTTTTATATATTAATCCTTTTAATATTAAATTGTTTCTTCGAGCATGATTCTCAAATTTCTCCAGCCGGCTCTCCAGAACACGTTCACGCTCCTTAATAGAATTAATTTCTTCTCTCAATGCAACATTTTCAGCCCTTAAAGTTTTCAATTCCTCACTTAAACAGTTAAAGTCATCTTTAGTTGGGAGATTATTTATTTTGACCGTTAATTCTTTGAGAGTACGCATTATATCATCGTTACTCACCATATTGCCAAAGTTAGATTTTTTATCCGGTTGGTTAGAAGTAGATTCGGGAGAGCTTAAGCTTCTTTTAAGGTTTCTATTTTTATTCGGTTTATTAGGCGTTGAAATAGAGCCCCGTCTTAGAAATTTATCAATAGTTGACATCAAGTTTAATAAATCATTAATACGATATATTTAATGGAAAATAAATAATATAATGTCCCCAATGGATGCACCAAACACGGAGAAATGTTTACAGTTTGTTTATTATTCTCGATGGAATCCTCTTTATCCCCTCCAATACCACCTGCAGCACTATAGTATTAAATATCTGTTATTAAATCAAATATAAATTCGTTAATTACGACTAAACCACTCCACAGATTTTTTTTCAAATTTTAGTAGTAGCTAGTTTAAAGTCTAAAATGAACACTTGCAAAAAATCTCAATTAAATTTGGCCTATAACCACTAAAACTTTTTTAATAGGACGGACACGATGTTACACTGACCAAGCACAGAACTAAACTCCACTTCCACTTACTATATATTTCATATATAGGTAAGTGAAAGTAAAAATTGAACATCAAAAGAAATTAATATTGGTTTATTTACATTTTTTAAAATTACAATAAAAAAAAAAAAACCAACTTTTGATCAACCCTATAAATATTTACAATAAGAGGCAAAAATGCTCAAAACAAAAAAAAAATTCTTCCATCACACAAACTAAATGATAATAATTACAAAAACTACTTTTCTACTCTTATTTTTATAACTACTATTATTCCCACAGATCATTACAAAAAAATTCATTTCTCTCCAACATAATTAAAATATTAATTCAGAGCTCTGAAAATAAAGAAAACTGAAACTTAGCTGGTTGGTGGGTGCACCCGTCGGTCGCTCGCCCCCAGTCCTCTTCTATTTTCAATTTTTGGCACTTTGCTCGCCAAAACAGCCTCAGATTTTCCTGATCTTGTAAGTCCCCTCCTCGGGTAATGTTCGGCTACCACACTCACTTTGGAACTTAAAAAAAGACTCAGGAAAAAATTTAAATCCGGCAGAGCCATCACCACTCAAGCCTCGACTGTCTCTCTCCGCTCGTCTTTTTTTTTTCTCTGCCACCACGTAGCGCTCGTTGTTATCAATATATATTATAAAGTATATATATTATATACTTATATACAATATATATATAGTATATATATATAAAGTATATATAAGTATATACTCTCGCACAATGTAATTAGGTACCTGTTAGGGTTAATGAATGAAAAATTTAGTTCGAGCTGCAGACTACCAGGATGCGCTAGGGTGCGTTTGACTCAATATTTATTCTTTATTCATTCAGTTCGTAATGGTTAAATATTTCTTCAGCTGTTATTTTTAAATTTATTTTACTCAAAATTAAGCTAATATAATTAGATTCCTGGATATCAATATTAATAGAACAGAAAATGGTATATTGCAAACACAATGGTGCAAAAAATCAATAACGAGTAACCGAATCCTAAACTGGTACAGCAATCATGCCCCACATCAAAAATTGAACACCGCTAAAAATCTTATTGAGAGAGCTAAATTATTAACGGATGATGTACACATCAGGAAGGTAAAATCGCAAATATATGACATCCTTTTGGAAAATTGGTATCCCTTAAGAATAATTAATAAATCATGGTATAAAAACAATAATATAATAAAAAGTAGTCCAAAAAATAATAAAATAATAGAGGTCCTTAACACTAATGATATTAAAACACACAACAAAAAGAATAAAAATAACATTAATAGAACGAAACTAATAACAGACTACTTCAAAAATGAAAATAATGATACTAAAAAAGAAAACATAAACCATACTCAGAAAAATAATAATCTGAAAGACAATCAAAAAGATAACAATAACCCTTATCCCAAAAAGTTTTTTTCGATTACATATATAGATAGTTTGACCAATAAAATAGAAAAAACTTTTAAAAAATATGATTTGAATGAAATAAAATTTGGAAAAAAACCAATAAATAAACTAGATAAACTATTTACAAAAACGAAAGATAATATTCCGAAAGATAGATTAACTAATGTGATTTATAAAGTTAAGTGCAAAAATTGTGAAAATAAATCATATATTGGACAAACATCACAATGGCTAGAACGAAGAATACAACAACACAAACAAAATTGTAAAGCAAAAACAACTAAATCAAAATTTGCAACTGGTCTATCGCAACATACACATATAAATAAACATGAATTTGATTTTAAAAATGCCTCAATAATACATAAAGAAAATAATCCTAATAAAAGAAAAATTAAAGAAGCTATATACATTTCAAAAAATATTCAGAATTCGGTGAACAACCATACGGACGTAGAAAATTTGAGCACATTTTACGCAAGTATTATACATAAAATTAATATTAAAAAAAAAGACTATGGATAATAATACAATAGAGCAATAGTTTTACCCCACCCCTGCCGTACTTATTCTTTGTCAGTCGTTCCTAGCTAGCTGACGATGTTAGACGTGGCGGTTATTCTGATTGATATTTGACATATGTATTTTTAAAATATTGACTAATTCTTTTAGAAGGATAAATTGTTTGACTATGTGCATAAAGGTATTTATAAAATAAAAATGTGTATAAAAAAAAAAAAAATTTTTTAATATCAATTGTGATTAAATTTAATTAATGTTTTATTTAATATTTTTAGTTTTTTTTTTTTTTTCATTTGAGAATGGCACATTGAGGCCGAAACGTAATGGATTATATACTTAAATAAATATATGATTTATTTAGTGACCTAAGGCTTCTATTAACCTTAAAAAATAGTTTCTCCTTTGTGTTTTAAAATAAAATAATTATTTTATGTATATCTCTGAAAATCAATCAATCAATCAATGAATTAGAAAATCAATGAAATAGAAAATCAACTGAAAATCAATGAATATGAAAATTAACTGGATTCCTTAAAGAAGGCTAATTTATCAACACATTACGTTTAATCAATATATAATGTACAAGTATATATAATGCAATATGAGTGAAAATATCTTAGTAGCACAGTGAGCGAATAAATACAAACATAAAAAAAGATATAACTTGGCTGAATAAAAAAAAAAAAAAAAAAAAAAAAAAGAGGTTACTTGACTAAATATAAATCGAAACAATAAGTTTTAAGTGTTCTAAGTATAGTAATGAAAAAGAAGTTGGTTTGATTACTATGTATATGAGCCTTCCAGTTGACAAAATGACTAACTCCAATTTCAACATTTTTTCAATAAGATATTATCTCCCCTCATAGTTCAGGATAAAAAGAAATATGGTAAAAAATTGTGCCTTCATCAAATTTTTGTATTGGCTTTTTAGTAGTAGTAAGATTCGAGATTTGCAGAGTCCGCCCAAATTAAGGGGGATATCTTAAGGGAGGTGAAATGGAAGAAAGGTCTTTAAAAAAAAGTTTCTATGAATCTTCGGTAGTTTCTATACTTCTGGATCTAATCGGACCATTTCTATGACATGACATTCAACAGATCGAGAGTTGAAACAGCATATAGTTGAAAAATCATACATTGCTAACACTATGATTATTATGCACATACCACACATCGGCAAAAAGATGTTAAAAACTCGAAAAACTATTGTTTTTTTTGGATAGTTACATGTGAAATTTTAATTGCCTTCTCAATTTTACTATGTACCTTCACACAGCGACTAGGGAAAATAGTCTTTAATGATAAATAGTCTACGATTGGGGCGTTTAGTGCTAACTCCTTTACTAGCGTTAACACGATCATCCTCACCACAAAAGAATATGGTAAAATACGCCTGAAGCTAAGGAAATTATTAATACTATTGTGACTAATATGAAATTGCAGGTTTTTTAATTCTGATTCAAACGGTATTTATAACTTAAAATTGATATTTTTAGAGTTTTAACAACCCGACGTGGGATATACAGATATAAACGAGTACAAGTCGATAAATCAGATTTTTCAACTATAATCTAATAAATTATTTACTGATTATTGTTGTTATGATTATTGTTATTAAATTATAAATTATTGTTGACTGCATGGAATGGGCTTATAGGATTCAGGATCACAGAAATCATAAAAAACGATGCATATCTCGACGAATTTACAGCCAATTTTTCATTTACCATTTTCAACCCCCCCATTTTCAATAGGGTTCCTTATTTGGGGGGACTCTGCAGATCTCGATCTTACGATCAAAACCAAGTTAAACCCGAAGTTTCAAGAAGATGCTAATTTTGTTTTATATTTCCTTTAATTTTAAAGTTTTTCTGTTATTAAAACTATTACAGAACTACCGGACTACTATTACTACTACTACCTGCAAAGCCGGGCACCCTAGCTAGTTAGTTAATATTTCTTCACTCTTACTTCTTTAAACAATATGTCTTTGAATTCCACTAATATTGCAACTTTTATTTTATTTTATACTAATTTAATATAATTAATTATTTTATACTAATTTAATAAGTGTGAATGATTTTGGAGGGATCAAAACACAGACTCCAATGCTGAATTATTTTGGTGGTAATCATCTTATAACCCGGGGACTTGTGTGTTGGTAACTTGCTGATTTTATCTTTTACTTCTTTTGGTGTGAATGATTTTGGAGGGATCAAAACACAGACTTCAATGCTGAATTATTTTGGTGGTAATCATGTCATAACCCGGGACTTGTGTGTTGGTAACTTGCTGATTTTATCTTTTATTTCTTTCTGTGTGAATGATTTTGGAGGGATCAAAACACAGACTCCAATGCTGAATTATTTTGGTGGTAATCATGTCATAACCCGGGGACTTGTGTGTTGGTAACTTGCTGATTTTATCTTTTACTTCTTTCGGTGTGAAAGATTTTGGAGGGATCAAAACAAAGACTCCAATGCTGAATTATTTTAGTAGTAATCATGTCATAACCCGGGGACTTGTGTGTTGGTAACTTGCTGATTTTATCTTTTACTTCTTTCGGTGTGAATGATTTTGGAGGGATCAAAACACAGACTCCAATGCTGAATTATTTTGGTGGTAATCATGTCATAACCCGGGGACTTGTGTGTTGGTAACTTGCTGATTTTATCTTTTACTTCTTTCGGTGTGAATGATTTTGGAGGGATCAAAACACAGACTCCAATGCTGAATTATTTTTGTGGTAATCATCTCATAACCCGGGGACTTGTGTGTTGGTAACTTTGCTACCACGTTTTTCCTCCGAACGGGGTGAGCAATCTATTACCCAGATAATAGCCCAATCGCGACGCCAGGGTTCTACTGAATAAATAAAAAAAAAATGTAAATATGAAAATGAATCGAAAATAAAAACAAAACGGGCGCCACACTATTTGTTTATGGAAAATAGTGAAATCCACGAAATAAAAAAAATAAATGGAATAAAAAAATATATAAACAATTAAATATACACCGAGGAGGAAAAGAATGAAAATATGGATAGAATTAAATTTAAAAAAAAAATAATTTAGTGCAATCAAACCAAAGAATCAAAGAAATCCAAGTGTACTATTGAGTGAACTAATAATTGAGTGAAAAGAAAATTAATCCATAATCAAAAGAAAATTAATACATAATTAAAAAGAAAATTAATGAGAAAATTAAATTAATTTCGTTAAGGTTTATATATTTATTATTTATGCAATAATTATTATCAATATGAATATTAAAATTAATATCAATGTCAGGCAACGACACAAACAAAAAAAAATAATAATTTCTCAAAAAAAAAGTACCATCAAACACCTGGATTTAAACCATTAACTTTAACATCGTAAGTCTAGCGCGCTATGCACTAGGCTAACATGATTCATTACTTGAAACCATGGTAACAGTTCAACTTACCTATTGTCAGTATAATTCTATTATCAGAGTAACTAGGTTTACAGCTGAAATTATTTTACATTATTTATTTAAATCCTTTTAAAATGTTTTTATTCATTAATAATTAAAAAAAATAAAGAGATACAAACGAAATCAAACTTAACCAAACTACAAACTAAATCAAATAAAATTAACCCCTTAATTTTCTAAAATTAACATACATAAAGAAATTAAAGTATTTAATACATGCATACAAAAAAAAAAAAAAAAAACAGAAAACCAAAAGAAATGTCATCTCCTCCTTTTACTGATTAATTCAATTGGAAACAAATAAAAAAAGAGTCTGTACTTCCCAATTCTAGCAGCAGGACTTTCAAGCCTCTCCTCTCCTCCGCCGCTGTTGCCTTCTTTTCCTCAAATCTCCCGATGGACTCGCATCCCTAGCTCCTTCCGGTAATCCACCGTCTGCACTCGCGTTTTGGGTGAATCAGAAGCGAAGGTCCATTCAAATTATCCGGTAAAACCGTGGAAATTTCTTTTAACCAAAACACACCATGTGCTCACGACACTGGTTCACTTCGCTTGTCTTTTCTCTCTGCCGGCCACCACTCGGTCGCATACTATCACTCTCGTTTCGATTGTCGATTTTCCAAATCAATTATTTTTATTTAAAATAAATAATAAATATTATCAGTTATTAATTATTTATCTCTAATACAGGAAAATAAGTATTTCTATAATTTATATTAAATCTACATCATTATTTTATTTAGACACCAGCTGCTCTGACTTATAAAAATAAAGAAATAATTTTTGTTTTGGTTTTGTTGCCATGACGAAATCTTTAAATTAAATTTAAATGCTTAACGAAAATTTAACCGTAACAACTTGCTGATTTTATCTTTTACTTCTTTCGGTGTGAATGATTTTGGAGGGATGAAAACACAGACTCCAATGCTGAATTATTTTGGTGGTAATCATGTCATAACCCGGGGACTTGTGTGTTGGTAACTTGCTGATTTTATCTTTTACTTCTTTCGGTGTGAATGATTTTGGAGGGATGAAAACACAGACTCCAATGCTGAATTATTTTGGTGGTAATCATGTCATAACCCGGGGACTTGTGTGTTGGTAACTTGCTGATTTTATCTTTTACTTCTTTCGGTGTGAATGATTTTGGAGGGATCAAAACACAGACTCCAATGCTGAATTATTTTTGTGGTAATCATCTCATAACCCGGGGACTTGTGTGTTGGTAACTTTGCTACCACGTTTTTCCTCCGAACGGGGTGAGCAATCTATTACCCAGATAATAGCCCAATCGCGACGCCAGGGTTCTACTGAATAAATAAAAAAAAAATGTAAATATGAAAATGAATCGAAAATAAAAACAAAACGGGCGCCACACTATTTGTTTATGGAAAATAGTGAAATCCACGAAATAAAAAAAATAAATGGAATAAAAAAATATATAAACAATTAAATATACACCGAGGAGGAAAAGAATGAAAATATGGATAGAATTAAATTTAAAAAAAAAATAATTTAGTGCAATCAAACCAAAGAATCAAAGAAATCCAAGTGTACTATTGAGTGAACTAATAATTGAGTGAAAAGAAAATTAATCCATAATCAAAAGAAAATTAATACATAATTAAAAAGAAAATTAATGAGAAAATTAAATTAATTTCGTTAAGGTTTATATATTTATTATTTATGCAATAATTATTATCAATATGAATATTAAAATTAATATCAATGTCAGGCAACGACACAAACAAAAAAAAATAATAATTTCTCAAAAAAAAAGTACCATCAAACACCTGGATTTAAACCATTAACTTTAACATCGTAAGTCTAGCGCGCTATGCACTAGGCTAACATGATTCATTACTTGAAACCATGGTAACAGTTCAACTTACCTATTGTCAGTATAATTCTATTATCAGAGTAACTAGGTTTACAGCTGAAATTATTTTACATTATTTATTTAAATCCTTTTAAAATGTTTTTATTCATTAATAATTAAAAAAAATAAAGAGATACAAACGAAATCAAACTTAACCAAACTACAAACTAAATCAAATAAAATTAACCCCTTAATTTTCTAAAATTAACATACATAAAGAAATTAAAGTATTTAATACATGCATACAAAAAAAAAAAAAAAAAACAGAAAACCAAAAGAAATGTCATCTCCTCCTTTTACTGATTAATTCAATTGGAAACAAATAAAAAAAGAGTCTGTACTTCCCAATTCTAGCAGCAGGACTTTCAAGCCTCTCCTCTCCTCCGCCGCTGTTGCCTTCTTTTCCTCAAATCTCCCGATGGACTCGCATCCCTAGCTCCTTCCGGTAATCCACCGTCTGCACTCGCGTTTTGGGTGAATCAGAAGCGAAGGTCCATTCAAATTATCCGGTAAAACCGTGGAAATTTCTTTTAACCAAAACACACCATGTGCTCACGACACTGGTTCACTTCGCTTGTCTTTTCTCTCTGCCGGCCACCACTCGGTCGCATACTATCACTCTCGTTTCGATTGTCGATTTTCCAAATCAATTATTTTTATTTAAAATAAATAATAAATATTATCAGTTATTAATTATTTATCTCTAATACAGGAAAATAAGTATTTCTATAATTTATATTAAATCTACATCATTATTTTATTTAGACACCAGCTGCTCTGACTTATAAAAATAAAGAAATAATTTTTGTTTTGGTTTTGTTGCCATGACGAAATCTTTAAATTAAATTTAAATGCTTAACGAAAATTTAACCGTAACAACCCCCCCTTTTCCTAAAAAAAAAAAAAAAAAAAAAATAGTTCCTAATTTTTCCTGTACCCTTACCACTTCTAAACTATTTACATAAACCATATATTTACATTATGTCTCTTCGTTTTCGAGCTCTTGTGGATGAGGTTTGAGATCCTTCACGTGCCACTTTCCTACGTCTCTTCCGTCCATGTCTCTTAGTTGGTACAGCAGGTTGCCGATTCTCTTCGTCACAACACATTTGACGAATGCTGGTGCCAACTTACGGTTGAGGTACGACGCTGCATCGGAGAGCTGATGATTCCTCCTCCACACTGTTTCACCCACGTGAAATTCTTGTGGTCTTCTCCTGAAGTTGTACGTAGCGCTGCTACACTCGTAAGCCCGCGCTAATTTGTCTTGTACCTCTTTGTACAAAAGTGGCATGTTCTTTAATCTTTCCACATATTCTTTCCTATGATCGACATTATCGTTCTCTTGACCGTCGTCGAAGTTCAGGTGTTCTTTACCCGTGCGGGCAAGCTCTCTACCAAAGTTGATATAAGCGGGAGAGTATCCGGTAACTTCATGAACAGCAGTTTTGATAGCGAAAGCTAGCTTATTCAAATCTTTATCCCAACGTCTCTGGTTGTCCTTCACATAAGAAGAAATTAGGGTCTTTATTACTCGGTTAGGTCGCTCCATGGGATTAGCCTGCGGATGGTAATTCGGCGTGTATGAAATATCAATGTAGTATTCAGCTGCTTTTGCTTGGAATACGCGACTTTTAAACTGCGGTCCGTTGTCACAAATCACCACTTGTGGAGCACCAAACATAAGCACAACTTCTTTCTCCAATATATTACTAACGATCTTTGCAGTCGCTGTTCTTACAGGTATAAAAATGCTGTACTTCGAAAAATAGTCCGAAAAAGCAACTATAAAGCGGTTTCGATTGCTTGACAAAGGCAGAGGTCCCATGATATCGGCCGATACAAGTTGCCATGGTCGTGTAACTATTCTTCGATGACCCATGAGGCCAGCTGGTGCTCGTTGTAAAGGTTTATGTGCTAAACAGGTTTCACAACGACCTACATATCGGGCAGTGTCCGAAGCCATTCCAGGCCAATAGTAATGTTCCCTCAGCCGTTGAAGCGTTTTAAATCCTCCCAGATGTCCAGACAGAGGGTGGTCATGGCAATCAAATAATACATCCTTCCTTTTCCTTTTTGGCACCACAACTTTCCAAGGAGATTTCTCGCATAGAATCTTCCGTTTGTCCACAATTCGCTTAAATAGCCTAACACCTTCTACTCTCCAACCAGGATATTTGGCAGGATCCTTCTTTATCCTCTCCAACATCTTCATATACCATGGGTCAAGATCATCAAGACTCAAATCTATCGTAGCCACTACATCTTCATAAGCACGCGAGAGGGCGTCAGCAGCGGCATTCAATTTCCCAGGTCGGTGCTCTATAGAGAACTGGTACTGTTGAAGTTTTATCGCCCAGCGCGCTAATCTACCTTGCGGGTCCTTAAGGTTGTGTAGCCACTTCAATGCTTGATGATCAGTGATAACCGTAAAAGGCATTCCTTCCAGATAAGGGCGGAATCTTTCGACGGCCCACAGCACTGCTAGACACTCGTGTTCCGTAGTACTGTACTTTCGTTCAGCTGCTGTCAAGCTTCTACTCGCATAGGCGATAACTTTGTCACCTTCTTCATATTTTTGGAACAGAATTGCCCCAAGTCCCGTAGTCGATGCGTCAGTTTGTAAATAAAAGTGCCTTTCGAAATCTGGGCACGACAATATGGGGGCACTGATTAATCTCTCCTTAAGGTACTGCATTGCTCGCTCCTGTTCTTCACCCCATTTGAATTTGCAGCCCTTCTTCAGTAATGAGGTAAGCGGGGAAATAATTGTAGAGAAGTTCTCCACGAAACGCCTATACCATGAGGCCAGTCCGACGAATTGCCGGACTTGTTTCACAGATTTGGGTGTTGGGTAATTTCGGATGGCTTCGACTTTCTCTGGGTCAACAAGTAATCCTGTTTCATTAACTACATAACCCAAAAAGCGTAGTTCCGGTCTACAAAACTGGCACTTCTCCCAGTTCAGAGACAAGTTAGCTCCAGCTAGTCGTTCAAAAACATCCTCTAATACTCGCATATGTTCGGAAAAATCTGACGTCACTATGACAATGTCGTCTAAATATACAAAAACGTGGGGTTCCAAATCAGCACCAAGTAAATTGTCTATTAAACGTTGCCATGTCGCTGGACTGTTGTGTAGGCCGAACGGCATGCGGGTGAACTGATAAAGACCTCTCCCAGGGACAGTGAAAGCGGTTTTCTCTTGACTAGACTTCTCTAACGGAACTTGCCAATACGCGCTTTTAATATCTAGAGACGACAGAAACTTTGCATCTCGTAGTCTATCCAAAATACTAGAGACATACGGTAGTGGGTAGGCGTCTCGTTTGGTGACATTATTAACTTGGCGATAATCTACGCAGAATCGATGACTGCCATCTGGTTTCTTAACTAGGACAACTGGTGAAGCCCAGGCACTCTTTGATGGGACGACTATACCTTCTTCTAGCATTTTGTCCAACTCCTCATCCAAGATTTTCTGAATGTATGGCGAGACCGGATAATAACGCTGTTTGATTGGTCTGTGCTCGCCAGTGTCCACGACGTGCTCCACATTACTCGTACAGCCTAACGTTTTTGTCCTCCTATTCTCCCACTTCCTGACCAATTTATTCAGTTGCTCGCGTTCTTCTTGTGACAGATTGTCCTTACCGACCAGCATACTCGAGATCACACCATTCTCCGCGAGATCATCTGAGATATCACCTTGCTTGTCCATTTCCATACCAGGAAGTATCTGCATCTTTCTCCAAAAATCCATTCCTAAAATCATGGTCGTAGTCAATGAAGGAACAACTAAGAACTTCACCAAGCAGACTTTCCCTTGTAGTTCAACTGGGAGTTCTAAGGAACCTAGAATTTCCATTTTATTCTTATTTGCTGTATATACTGTTATACCCGGTTCTTCTTTTAGCGTCAGCCCCAATGAGGCAAACTTCTGCCAACAACTGTCATCTACAGCAGAGAGAGACGCTCCGGAGTCGAGTAAGCCGAGAAAAGGAATGCCAAAAATCTTAACTCGGACGTAAGGCCGATTATCCTTCGAGCTGCTCACTTCTTGAATTGGTGTTAAGCGTTTGCCAGAAAGTACTTCTCTGACAACCATCAGCCATTCTTGCCACTCTAATTTGGTTGTGAACGTATTAGGGGCCCCAGACTCCCGTTCACTCAGACCTGGGTGCCTTCCTCGTTTCCCGACCTTTTATTACATCTCGGGCAAGCGTTTCTTCTCGTATCTTTCAGGCCACAACCCTCACAAAACAATTTTCTCGGACCTTTGCATTGCCGAAAAGCATGTCCGGTGCCTGAACAATTCCAGCACACGAATTTCCGTACCGGTTGAGTAGGAGTCGACATAGTACAAACTTTCGATGGTTCCCTGTCATGAGTTATGCGAGGTGGAGGTTTATAAGCGAGGTCAGGTTCCAGCAGGCCTCGAATATTTGGTGGTGGTTGATGCTCATTTATTCTCCACCTAGCATTTTCCAACCTTCGTCCGACATCAATCAAATCCTTAATACTCTCAATATTCGTCAGTGCCAATCGGTCAAGGTAAAAGGGGTGTAAGTTTTTTAGTAAAACCTTCAACATTTGTTCTTCAGTTGGTCGCTCAGGCAATCTATTGAAGTAGTTCTTCATATTGGCCACAAAAATCCCTACCGTTTCCGTCGGCCCCTGAGTCCTCCTCTTGATCTCTTCCCACAGCCGATCTTGATAATCTGGTGGTTCGAATTCCTTTCGCAATTCATAGACTAACTCCGGCCAACTGTTTACTTCTCTCCTCATGGCTCTATACCACACCAAAGCGGTGTCCTTGAAAAGGTCATATGCCGATTGGTATAAGTCATGCTCCGTAACATTTCGAGCTTCCCGAATCTCTTCTATTCTCTCCAAGAATGTGTTTACACTGAGTCCACTTTCTTCTCCTGAAAAATGGATGCCCCATTCTTTTGGGGGAATTTGGGTTTTCTTTATCACCGTCGTTACCTTCGGAACATCATCCTGTCCTGAATATTTAACGGTACGTTCTTCCGGGTGTTTGGTATCATTGGCTACCTCTTCATTCGTTTCCCCTTGACTCTCCGGATCTTCCCCAATAACCCCAATAGTGGTCCAACACTCTATACACGCCTGATTTATTTCGGAAACAGCCGACTTTATTGATTCCTCCGTGGAGTGAATACGCCGTAATCGAGTTAGCACGTGCGCTAATGTTGCGTCTAATTTTTTGATTTCATTGGGTTTTGTAGTGGGCAATTTCTTCTTTATATCTTTCAGCTTCACTTGGCAAGTTTTCAGTTCTGCTTCAGCCGTGAAAGGTGTGTGGATAGGAGGGGAAACTTTTCCTAATTTTTCCAATTTTAGAACTGACCTTAATGTCTTCCTCATTTCCTCCATCTTTGTTATCCCCACCACTCCTCGGATTTCTAACTCGTACATCAACTCATCTGCCGCGAGCCTTTCCACGTCAATTGTATAATCCATGATGGTTTTATCTAGCTATGAACTCGAATACTAAAATAAAATTCTAAATCTCCTTTTTCCCTACAGAGCGATAATTTTCCAAATTTTCCCGAAGTGAAAATTTAATAACAACAATCCTATGTTGGTTTCAATCAGGTCCCTGTTTGGGCGCCATAATTTGCTACCACGTTTTTCCTCCGAACGGGGTGAGCAATCTATTACCCAGATAATAGCCCAATCGCGACGCCAGGGTTCTACTGAATAAATAAAAAAAAAATGTAAATATGAAAATGAATCGAAAATAAAAACAAAACGGGCGCCACACTATTTGTTTATGGAAAATAGTGAAATCCACGAAATAAAAAAAATAAATGGAATAAAAAAATATATAAACAATTAAATATACACCGAGGAGGAAAAGAATGAAAATATGGATAGAATTAAATTTAAAAAAAAAATAATTTAGTGCAATCAAACCAAAGAATCAAAGAAATCCAAGTGTACTATTGAGTGAACTAATAATTGAGTGAAAAGAAAATTAATCCATAATCAAAAGAAAATTAATACATAATTAAAAAGAAAATTAATGAGAAAATTAAATTAATTTCGTTAAGGTTTATATATTTATTATTTATGCAATAATTATTATCAATATGAATATTAAAATTAATATCAATGTCAGGCAACGACACAAACAAAAAAAAATAATAATTTCTCAAAAAAAAAGTACCATCAAACACCTGGATTTAAACCATTAACTTTAACATCGTAAGTCTAGCGCGCTATGCACTAGGCTAACATGATTCATTACTTGAAACCATGGTAACAGTTCAACTTACCTATTGTCAGTATAATTCTATTATCAGAGTAACTAGGTTTACAGCTGAAATTATTTTACATTATTTATTTAAATCCTTTTAAAATGTTTTTATTCATTAATAATTAAAAAAAATAAAGAGATACAAACGAAATCAAACTTAACCAAACTACAAACTAAATCAAATAAAATTAACCCCTTAATTTTCTAAAATTAACATACATAAAGAAATTAAAGTATTTAATACATGCATACAAAAAAAAAAAAAAAAAAACAGAAAACCAAAAGAAATGTCATCTCCTCCTTTTACTGATTAATTCAATTGGAAACAAATAAAAAAAGAGTCTGTACTTCCCAATTCTAGCAGCAGGACTTTCAAGCCTCTCCTCTCCTCCGCCGCTGTTGCCTTCTTTTCCTCAAATCTCCCGATGGACTCGCATCCCTAGCTCCTTCCGGTAATCCACCGTCTGCACTCGCGTTTTGGGTGAATCAGAAGCGAAGGTCCATTCAAATTATCCGGTAAAACCGTGGAAATTTCTTTTAACCAAAACACACCATGTGCTCACGACACTGGTTCACTTCGCTTGTCTTTTCTCTCTGCCGGCCACCACTCGGTCGCATACTATCACTCTCGTTTCGATTGTCGATTTTCCAAATCAATTATTTTTATTTAAAATAAATAATAAATATTATCAGTTATTAATTATTTATCTCTAATACAGGAAAATAAGTATTTCTATAATTTATATTAAATCTACATCATTATTTTATTTAGACACCAGCTGCTCTGACTTATAAAAATAAAGAAATAATTTTTGTTTTGGTTTTGTTGCCATGACGAAATCTTTAAATTAAATTTAAATGCTTAACGAAAATTTAACCGTAACAACTTGCTGATTTTATCTTTTACTTCTTTCGGTGTGAATGATTTTGGAGGGATGAAAACACAGACTCCAATGCTGAATTATTTTGGTGGTAATCATGTCATAACCCGGGGACTTGTGTGTTGGTAACTTGCTGATTTTATCTTTTACTTCTTTCGGTGTGAATGATTTTGGAGGGATGAAAACACAGACTCCAATGCTGAATTATTTTGGTGGTAATCATGTCATTACCCGGGGACTTGTGTGTTGGTAACTTGCTGATTTTATCTTTTACTTCTTTCGGTGTGAATGATTTTGGAGGGATCAAAACACAGACTCCAATGCTGAATTATTTTGGTGGTAATCATGTCATAACCCGGGGACTTGTGTGTTGGTAACTTGCTGATTTTATCTTTTACTTCTTTCGGTGTGAATGATTTTGGAGGGATGAAAACACAGACTCCAATGCTGAATTATTTTGGTGGTAATCATGTCATTACCCGGGGACTTGTGTGTTGGTAACTTGCTGATTTTATCTTTTACTTCTTTCGGTGTGAATGATTTTGGAGGGATCAAAACACAGACTCCAATGCTGAATTATTTTAGTAGTAATCATGTCATAACCCGGGGACTCGTGTATTGGTTACTTGCTGATTTTATCTTTTACTTCTTTCGGTGTGAATGATTTTGGAGGGATCAAAACACAGACTCCAATGCTGAATTATTTTGGTGGTAATCATGTCATAACCCGGGGACTTGTGTGTTGGTAACTTGCTGGTTTTATCTTTTACTTCTTTCGGTGGGTGTGAATGATTTTGGAGGGATCAAAACACAGACTCCAATGCTGAATTATTTTGGTGGTAATCATGTCATAACCCGGGGACTTGTGTGTTGGTAATTTGCTGATTTTATCTTTTACTTCTTTCGGTGTGAATGATTTTGGAGGGATCAAAACACAGACTCGAATGCTGAATTATTTTGGTGGTAATCATGTCATAACCCGGGGACTTGTGTGTTGGTAACTTGCTGATTTTATCTTTTACTTATTTCGGTGTGAATGATTTTGGAGGGATCAAAACACAGACTCGAATGCTGAATTATTTTGGTGGTAATCATGTCATAACCCGGGGACTTGTGTGTTGGTAACTTGCTGATTTTGTCTTTTACTTCTTTCTGTGTGAATGATTTTGGAGGGATCAAAACACAGACTCCAATGCTGAATTATTTTGGTGGTAATCATCTCATAACCCGGGGACTTGTGTGTTGGTAACTTGCTGATTTTATCTTTTACTTCTTTCGGTGTGAATGATTTTGGAGGGATCAAAACACAGACTCGAATGCTGAATTATTTTGGTGGTAATCATGTCATAACCCGGGGACTTGTGTGTTGGTAACTTGCTGATTTTATCTTTTACTTCTTTCGGTGTGAATGATTTTGGAGGGATTAAAACACAGACTCCAATGCTGAATTATTTAGGTGGTAATCATGTCATAACCCGGGGACTTGTGTGTTGGTATCTTGCTGATTTTATCTTTTTCTTCTTTCGGTGTGAATGATTTTGGAGGGATCAAAACACAGACTCCAATGCTGAATTATTTGGTGGTAATCATGTCATAACCCGAGTACTTGTGTGTTGGTAACTTGCTGATTTTATCTTTTACTTCTTTCGGTGTGAATGATTTTGGAGGGATTAAAACACAGACTCCAATGCTGAATTATTTAGGTGGTAATCATGTCATAACCCGGGGACTTGTGTGTTGGTATCTTGCTGATTTTATCTTTTACTTCTTTCGGTGTGAATGATTTTGGAGGGATCAAAACACAGACTCCAATGCTGAATTATTTTAGTAGTAATCATGTCATAACCCGGGGACTCGTGTATTGGTAACTTGCTGATTTTATCTTTTACTTCTTTCGGTGTAAATAATTTTGGAGGGATCAAAACACAGACTCCAATGCTGAATTATTTTGGTAGTAATCATGTCATAACCCGGGGACTTGTGTGTTGGTAACTTGCTGATTTTATCTTTTACTTATTTCGGTGTGAATGATTTTGGAGGGATCAAAACACAGACTCGAATGCTGAATTATTTTGGTGGTAATCATGTCATAACCAGGGGACTTGTGTGTTGGTAACTTGCTGATTTTATCTTTTACTTCTTTCGGTGTGAATGATTTTGGAGGGATCAAAACACAGACTCCAATGCTGAATTATTTTGGTGGTAATCATGTCATAACCCAGGGACTTGTGTGTTGGTAACTTGCTGATTTTATCTTTTACTTCTTTCGGTGTGAATGATTTTGGAGGGATCAAAACACAGACTCCAATGCTGAATTATTTTGGTGGTAATCATGTCATAACCCGGGGACTTGTGTGTTGGTAACTTGCTGATTTTATCTTTTACTTCTTTCGGTGTGAATGATTTTGGAGGGATCAAAACACAGACTCCAATGCTGAATTATTTTGGTGGTAATCATGTCATAACCCGGGGACTTGTGGGTTGGTAACTTGCTGATTTTGTCTTTTACTTCTTTCTGTGTGAATGATTTTGGAGGGATCAAAACACAGACTCCAATGCTGAATTATTTTGGTGGTAATCATGTCATAACCCAGGGACTTGTGTGTTGGTAACTTGCTGATTTTATCTTTTACTTCTTTCGGTGTGAATGATTTTGGAGGGATCAAAACACAGACTCCAATGCTGAATTATTTTGGTGGTAATCATGTCATAACCCGGGGACTTGTGTGTTGGTAACTTGCTGGTTTTATCTTTTACTTCTTTCGGTGGGTGTGAATGATTTTGGAGGGATCAAAACACAGACTCCAATGCTGAATTATTTTGGTGGTAATCATGTCATAACCCGGGGACTTGTGTGTTGGTAATTTGCTGATTTTATCTTTTACTTCTTTCGGTGTGAATGATTTTGGAGGGATCAAAACACAGACTCCAATGCTGAATTATTTTGGTGGTAATCATGTCATAACCCGGGGACTTGTGTGTTGGTAACTTGCTGATTTTATCTTTTACTTATTTCGGTGTGAATGATTTTGGAGGGATCAAAACACAGACTCGAATGCTGAATTATTTTGGTGGTAATCATGTCATAACCCGGGGACTTGTGTGTTGGTAACTTGCTGATTTTATCTTTTACTTCTTTCGGTGTGAATGATTTTGGAGGGATTAAAACACAGACTCCAATGCTGAATTATTTAGGTGGTAATCATGTCATAACCCGGGGACTTGTGTGTTGGCATCTTGCTGATTTTATCTTTTACTTCTTTCGGTGTGAATGATTTTGGAGGGATCAAAACACAGACTCCAATGCTGAATTATTTGGTGGTAATCATGTCATAACCCGGGTACTTGTGTGTTGGTAACTTGCTGATTTTATCTTTTACTTCTTTCGGTGTGAATGATTTTGGAGGGATTAAAACACAGACTCCAATGCTGAATTATTTAGGTGGTAATCATGTCATAACCCAGGGACTTGTGTGTTGGTATCTTGCTGATTTTATCTTTTACTTCTTTCGGTGTGAATGATTTTGGAGGGATCAAAACACAGACTCCAATGCTGAATTATTTTAGTAGTAATCATGTCATAACCCGGGGACTCGTGTATTGGTAACTTGCTGATTTTATCTTTTACTTCTTTCGGTGTAAATGATTTTGGAGGGATCAAAACACAGACTCCAATGCTGAATTATTTTGGTAGTAATCATGTCATAACCCGGGGACTTGTGTGTTGGTAACTTGCTGATTTTATCTTTTACTTATTTCGGTGTGAATGATTTTGGAGGGATCAAAACACAGACTCGAATGCTGAATTATTTTGGTGGTAATCATGTCATAACCAGGGGACTTGTGTGTTGGTAACTTGCTGATTTTATCTTTTACTTCTTTCGGTGTGAATGATTTTGGAGGGATCAAAACACAGACTCCAATGCTGAATTATTTTGGTGGTAATCATGTCATAACCCAGGGACTTGTGTGTTGGTAACTTGCTGATTTTATCTTTTACTTCTTTCGGTGTGAATGATTTTGGAGGGATCAAAACACAGACTCCAATGCTGAATTATTTTGGTGGTAATCATGTCATAACCCGGGGACTTGTGTGTTGGTAACTTGCTGATTTTATCTTTTACTTCTTTCGGTGTGAATGATTTTGGAGGGATCAAAACACAGACTCCAATGCTGAATTATTTTGGTGGTAATCATGTCATAACCCGGGGACTTGTGTGTTGGTAACTTGCTGATTTTGTCTTTTACTTCTTTCTGTGTGAATGATTTTGGAGGGATCAAAACACAGACTCCAATGCTGAATTATTTTGGTGGTAATCATGTCATAACCCAGGGACTTGTGTGTTGGTAACTTGCTGATTTTATCTTTTACTTCTTTCGGTGTGAATGATTTTGGAGGGATCAAAACACAGACTCCAATGCTGAATTATTTTGGTGGTAATCATGTCATAACCCGGGGACTTGTGTGTTGGTAACTTGCTGGTTTTATCTTTTACTTCTTTCGGTGGGTGTGAATGATTTTGGAGGGATCAAAACACAGACTCCAATGCTGAATTATTTTGGTGGTAATCATGTCATAACCCGGGGAGTTGTGTGTTGGTAATTTGCTGATTTTATCTTTTACTTCTTTCGGTGTGAATGATTTTGGAGGGATCAAAACACAGACTCCAATGCTGAATTATTTTGGTGGTAATCATGTCATAACCCGGGGACTTGTGTGTTGGTAACTTGCTGATTTTATCTTTTACTTATTTCGGTGTGAATGATTTTGGAGGGATCAAAACACAGACTCCAATGCTGAATTATTTTGGTGGTAATCATGTCATAACCCGGGGACTTGTGTGTTGGTAACTTGCTGATTTTATCTTTTACTTCTTTCGGTGTGAATGATTTTGGAGGGATCAAAACACAGACTCCAATGCTGAATTATTTTGGTGGTAATCATCTCATAACCCGGGGACTTGTGTGTTGGTAACTTGCTGATTTTATCTTTTACTTCTTTCGGTGTGAATGATTTTGGAGGGATGAAAACACAGACTCCAATGCTGAATTATTTTGGTGGTAATCATGTCATAACCCGGGGACTTGTGTGTTGGTAACTTGCTGATTTTATTTTTTACTTGTTTCGGTGTGAATGATTTTGGAGGGATCAAAACACACACTCCAATGCTGAATTATTGTGGTGGTAATCATGTCATAACCCGGGGACTTGTGTGTTAGTAACTTGCTGATTTTATCTTTTACTTCTTTCGGTGTGAATGATTTTGGAGGGATCAAAACACAGACTCCAATGCTGAATTATTTTGGTAGTAATCATGTCATAACCCGGGGACTTGTGTGTTGGTAACTTGCTGATTTTGTCTTTTACTTCTTTCGGTGTGAATGATATTGGAGGGATTAAAACACAGACTCCAATGCTGAATTATTTAGGTGGTAATCATGTCATAACCCGGGGACTTGTGTGTTGGTAACTGGTTATTATTAAATAAATTAATAATACTTCAATAAAGTGGGACTGTAATTAAGGTGGTGGCAAAACGTATCGTACTAAATATGGTACTCACCGTTCGTTGGTTCTCTGGGCTGGCGGAGCGGTAGGTAGCTTCTCTGGATTCTCTCGACGCCCTGGCAGTTCGCGGAGAGATATGAGGTATGCGATTTTGTCCAAGTTTGTCGCGGTACATCTATTACTCACTAAGGCTAAGCGCACTCTGGTCCGTACTATGCCCGGGCTTAAGATAAGACCCGCAAGCAGTGGCTTAGAGATAAGTACCAAAATAAAGTACGAAACATACCCCCACCCGTGAAATGATCTCATTTCACCAAAAAAAATTAAACAAAACACTACTTGGAAATTTTTAGTACAGGCCAGGAAGGAAAGCAGTCTCGACCCCCGAAAACAATAGAAACAACCACAATATTCTTAAAAAAATCAAAATCTTCTTAAAGGTACATAAAATACAAAGTATATGGCTTCTAAGACTTCTAAATACTATATACAATATATAAAAAAGAATAAAGGAAATCAAAAGGTTGAATCTCCGGAAGGGAGTGGTACGATCTTGTGTGCAGGTCGAACCAGCTCAGAAGTGGGGGTTTTGAGACGGACTACCCTAACAACGCCATCTGGCCCCGGGAGTATCTTGACCACTCGTGCCAGGATCCACTGCTGTAATGGTACATCTCGTTCGTGGAGTATAACAAGCTGTCCTTTAATGTTTTCACCAGGAGTGTACCACTTTGAGCGAGGAGTCAAGGTGTGCAAGTATTCGTGGTACCATCTTCTCCAGAAGTGACACAAGGAACGAGAAAGCATTTCCCAGCGTCTGTTGAAAGAAACTATGCGAGTGTTTGCTTCTTCAGGACGAGCAAGGAGGGGTTGTCCAATAAGGAAATGACCCGGAGACAAGTAGTCAAGGTTATCCGACGGCTCATTTGATGCTGCACACAAGGGTCGAGAGTTCAAAGCAGACTCTACTCGGCTCAGGAGCGTAGTGAATTCTTCGTAGGTTAAAGCCTGGCCATTGAGAACAGCGAGGAGGTGTCGCTTGGCAGCTTTGACGGCTGATTCCCAAAGTCCTCCCATGTGAGGTGATGCTGGAAGAATAAAGTGCCATTTGATGCTTCTTTGGCTAAGAAAGTCGGTAATATCACGATAGTGATCTCTAAGGAAAAGATATAACTCCTTGAGTATCCTAGCTGCTCCGAGGAAGTTACTACCACAATCGCTATAAATATCTGATGGCAAGCCTCTCCTAGCAATAAATCGATCCAGGGTAGCCATAAAGGAAGAAGTGGTCAAATCTGTTACCGCTTCAAGGTGCACGGCGTGAGTACAAGGGCATACAAACACGGCTATCCAACATTTCATGCGGGGAGCGTTGCGCCGAGATGATGATTTCATTAAAAAGGGGCCGCCATAGTCCACTCCGACGCGCTGAAAGGCTCTGGCAGGAGTTACACGAAAATCGGGAAGGTCACCCATCAGCGGAGGTTTGGGCTTAAACTTAGATTTGAAACACCTTATACAACGAAATATTCTCTTTCTAACTAGGTTTCTCAAACATGGTATCCAATATTTTCTATGAATCAAGGACTGCACCAGCTGAGGACCTCCATGCAAAGAGTAAATGTGATAGTGATCACAAATCAACTTGGCTAAATGTGAGTTTTGGTGGACTAAAAAAGGATGCCTGGCTGAGTACGGTATGGGGGCATTCCTTAATCTTCCCCCCACCCTGAGTGTACCTTCATTTGTCAAAAAGGGAGAGAGCTTGGCAATGGGACCATCAGGAACTTGTTCATTTTCAAGGTAGGCAAATATGTCCCTATAGTGCTCCCGCTGGCTGAGGCGTACGTAGGTGTTGAGGGAATCGTCCAGTTCAGTTGAGGTCAATGGCTGGAGGCCTGGCTGGCTTGCATCCGATTGCTTGTGATTCTTACATCTTTTGATGAAGCACAGGCAGAAGGCTAGGACTCGGGTCAACTTTAGCAACGATGAGAATTTATTTAAATGTTCAATAAGATAATTATGCTCTTCTTTAGCAAGCAAAGATAATGGCTTTATTTCTTGCGGTTCATCAGGAGGCTGAGGTCGAGGGATAGGCCATAAGGATGGGTTTGACAAAAGAAAATCGTGGCCTTTCCAATACAGGTTATGGGTTAGAAGTTTCATAGGGGTAAGTCCTCTTGATACACAGTCGCTTGGGTTTGCTCCAGAAGGTATGTGATTCCACCAACTAGGCTGGGTAATATTCAGAATCTGTACGACCCTATTGGCTACATAAGTTTTAAGCTGGCTAGTAAAAACGGGATCTTGGAGGTTAATGGAGTAACATAACACATCTAGCTGAGGATTCCACTTTAGGCCCAAGACCTTAACTGTTAAGGACGAAGTGGGTTCGTTAAGATCTAGAAATGGCTGATCTTGCAAGTCTTGTGGAATCATGGAAAGCAGCTCACGGCAGTTACTAGAAAACTTCCGAAGGGTGAATCCACCAGCTTGGTGTAAGGCAATTAATTCTCTATACAGCGCGAGGGCTTGTTGGACATTATCTGCACCACTGACGACATAGGTTTCTTTAAGGCACTTCTGAGCCAGCGGAAACCGGTGAGCTTCGTCATGGTATAATTGGACAATTACTCTCTGGGCATTAAAGGGTGAACATTTAAGACCAAAAGGAAGCGTAGTTAGCTCATATTCTGTGATAGGTACGGAAGGGTGTGCTCTCCAAAAGAAATGAACAAACTTTCTATCCCTTTCATTTAAGCCTATACATCGAAACATCATTTTGATGTCACAAGTCAGAGCTACCTTATAGGTTCGGAAGTTGTCTATCAACTCTCCGATGTTGGTCTGCAATTGTGGACCAGTAAGAAGGAGGTCATTCAAGGAATTTCCACCTGGTGTCCTTTCAGAACCGTTGAAAACTATTCTGAGCTTAGTTGAAGCTGATTCTTCTTTGGAAACACCGTGATGAGTCATGATGTAATCCGATGTGGTTGTGGCTAGGTGTACATGACCAAGCTGTATGTATTCCTGGATCTGTGCTGAGTAGGCTGAAAAATACGATGGATCTTTAGAAAACCTTGTTTCAAGCTTCTGGAAACGTTGAATGGCTAACTGTTTGGTGCAGCTCAAGTCATGAGGGACGTCTGGGCGGAATGGTAAACTTACTATGTAGCGGCCAGATTGATCTCTTGTGAATGTTTTCTTGAAATGTTCCTCGCAATAGACATCTTCTGGATTTGGTGGTATAGGAACTGCTACTTCTTCGGATTCCCAAAACCGTTTCATATCTTCGTGTAATGTGTCGACAGAAAGAAGAGAGGTTACAGAAGGGTTCGCGATGGTTGATGGGATTTCACCAAAAATGATCCAACCAAATACGGTGTGGATAGCACAAGGTTTGTCCTTGATGAACAAGGGAGGATTGCTCAGGATCTCACCATACATCTGGACACCTAACAGGAGGTCAACCTTGCCTGGAGTATGCCAATCTGCATCCGAAAGCTTAAGGGATGTGAACCGTTGCCGGACATCCATGGAAACGGGTTGCGTAGGCAGATGATCGACAATATTGTGAGCAACTCTTGCCGAAATCTCAAAGGTTGGACTTCCTTCTTTAGGGGCAATAAGAAACTTTACTTCCGCCTGGGATATGGGTATTGAGGTTTCGTCAACTCCAGAAACTGTTAATGGTTTGTTTGTTTTCCTTAGATTAAGTTTATTGACTAGGGAAGAAGTAATAAAATTAATTTGACTGCCTGGATCAATAACAATACGGCAGTGATACCATTGACCAGAATCAGAACGAATAGAACATCTAGCAGTACCCAGTAATGCTTGAGAATTGGCTGCCGTATGGCAAGAAACGACATGATGAGGTTTAGGTTCAAAAACTGGACCAGCGTTGTCGATCTTAGGAGGAGAGTCGGCCTCGGAAGAATTCAGATGAGAAAAATTAGCTGTAGCATCATCTCTATGAAGTAAAGTATTATGTTTACGACTACCGCAGTTAAGACAGCGTCCAGAACTCCGACATTTAGTAAATAGATGAGGACCGCTGCAGGCAAAACATAATCTAAACCTTTTCAGAATGGCATATCTAGAGTCAACATCAGCTCCAGTGAACTCAGGACATGATAGAATTTTATGTTCCCCTTTACAAAGTGGACATTCATTTGAGTTTCTCTGTTTATTTTCCGGTTTTTTAATACTAGGCTTCGATAAAAAGGCTTTTGGTTTAGGAATATAATCGGTTCTTGAATTACTAATTTTTGGGCTACAGCTCTTAATTATAGAATCATTACAAAGCTCAGCGACTCTAGATTGTGCTTTAATAAATTTAGTAAGTTCAAAAAACGAAGGAACTTCATGTTCTTTTAGTTGGCTTTCGAAAAGTCTGCGGGTGTTCTTATCAATGACATTAAAAGAAAGGTGGACCATAATGAAATCTGCCAGATTTTCTATCCCTAAGGCCTTTAATGCGTTAAAATTATCTTCAAATGTATCCAGGAATGCCCTAAAATTCCTTGCGTTATCATTGGAAAATGGCTTGAACTGCAGAATTTTATTAATGTGGTAAGCCGCTACTATTCTTTTATTGGAGTATCTGTCCACAAGTTTTTTATACGCTTCATTATAATTTTCAGCTTTATATTCTATGGAGGCTATTGTTTGCGAAGCTGGATATATTAGTAATGACTTAAGATAAGAGAACTTTACAATATCACTATAATTTCTTTCGTGAATCAGAGTATCAAATAAGGATTTGAAAGATGGAAATTGTTCATACTGTCCCGAAAATGGGGTTATTTGAATATCAGGAAGCTTAGGTTGAACAAAGAAATCATCATTGACTTGAGGATTAGAATTAACGGTGGTAAGGTGCTCCCGATATTTATCATATGCAGCCTTAATATCATAATAAATTTCATCGAAAGCCAAAGCTGCTTGGTCCACTTCAATTCTATGCTCCTTCTCAACAGAATTATTTAATTCGGAAATTTGGTTTAAGACTGTGTCAAATTCTTCAAATTGGGTTTTTAAATCTGTGGCTCTGGCCATAAAAATCTCTTTTTTCTCTGGTAAATTTTTTATAAGGTCAAAAGTGGTTTGAACCCGACGAAAAATTCTTTCCTTTTTATTGTTAAGCGTTTTAATAACTTCTATTGGCTTAGGTGACATTATGTTGGTAATTTATTTTCTTAATGTTCAAAGTTAAATATTTAATTATAGAAAAAAAAATATATGTATTTTAAATTATTAAACGTTTTAAATAAAAAATGATTGATTTTAAAACCAAATAATTAGGCTCCTTTCAATTTGATAACTATATTCTATAAATAGGTGCAATATTAAGTTAATTATAATATTTCAGAATATTCGAAGAAAATCTACCGCCCTCTATTAGACTTATAGTAAGTTTTAGGTACAATTAGTTCAATGGTTCCTCACTTGGGTGCAGCAGTAGCCGAGTTTAAGCAACGTAAAATTCACTAATAAAGTAATCATTCACAATATACTTTCTTAAAACTAAAATAAGGCTGTGGTGCAATAGTTGGCGCTTATGAGGCTTCGATACAATATGGAAAAACAAAATCTGAACAAAAAACCACAAAATCGCCTAAAATGAGGGTAACGAAACTGCCTTCCTTGCTTTACCGTATACAAATTTGCCCAAAAAAAACACATCGGGCCCGTAGAGGACCAATATAAAATGGTTATTATTAAATAAATTAATAATACTTCAATAAAGTGTGGACTGTAATTAAGGTGGTGGCAAAACGTATCGTACTAAATATGGTACTCACCGTTCGTTGGTTCTCTGGGCTGGCGGAGCGGTAGGTAGCTTCTCTGGATTCTCTCGACGCCCTGGCAGTTCGCGGAGAGATATGAGGTATGCGATTTTGTCCAAGTTTGTCGCGGTACATCTATTACTCACTAAGGCTAAGCGCACTCTGGTCCGTACTATGCCCGGGCTTAAGATAAGACCCGCAAGCAGTGGCTTAGAGATAAGTACCAAAATAAAGTACGAAACAGTAACTTGCTGATTTTATCTTTTACTTCTTTCGGTGTGAATGATTTTGGAGGGATAAAAACACAGACTCCAATGCTGAATTATTTTGGTGGTAATCATCTCATAACCCGGGGACTTGTGTGTTGGTAACTTGCTGATTTTATCTTTTACTTCTTTCGGTGTGAATGATTTTGGAGGGATCAAAACACAGACTCCAATGCTGAATTATTTTGGTGGTAATCATGTCATAACCCGGGGACTTGTGTGTTGGTAACTTCCTGATTTTATCTTTTACTTCTTTCGGTGTGAATGATTTTGGAGGGATCAAAACACAGACTCCAATGCTGAATTATTTTGGTGGTAATCATGTCATAACCCGGGGACTTGTGTATTGGTAACTTGCTGATTTTATCTTTTACTTCTTTCGGTGTGAATGATTTTGGAGGGATCAAAACACAGACTCCAATGCTGAATTATTTTGGTGGTAATCATGTCATAACCCGGGGACTTGTGTGTTGGTAACTTGCTGATTTTATCTTTTACTTCTTTCGGTGGGTGTGAATGATTTTGGAGGGATCAAAACACAGACTCCAATGCTGAATTATTTTGGTGGTAATCATGTCATAACCCGGGGACTTGTGTGTTGGTAACTTGCTGATTTTATCTTTTACTTCTTTCGGTGTGAATGATTTTGGAGGGATCAAAACAAGGACTCCAATGCTCCAATGCTGAATTATAAAGTACCCCCTCCCTTTGAGCAATTTTGATGAAATTTTTGCTGTCACATCGCGGGCATATACCTACACTAAATACCCAATTTCAGGTTCCCACGGTTTATAGTTTTTGAGCTAGTCTGTTCACACACACACACAAAAAAAAAACGTAAAAAGTTATTAAATAAAGTACCCCCTCTGATTGACCAATTTTGCTCAAATTTTCGCTGTCACATTGCGGGCATATACATACACTAAATACCCAATTTCAGATTCGCATGGTTTATAGTTTTTGAGCTAGTCTGTTCACACACACACAAAAAAAAACGAAAAAAGTTATTAAATAAAGAACCCCCTCTGATTGACCAATGTTGCTCAAATTTTCGCTGTCACATTGCGGGCATATACATACATCAAATACCAAGTTTGATCAAAATCATTAAAGCCGTTTTCGAGTAAAAAAAAAAAAAAAAAGATCTTGTAAATTATACAAAATTAATTCAGTATAGTGCCCTCTCCGGTTGATCAATTTCGATGAAATGTTTGCAGTAATATCTCGGGCATATTAAGATATCAAATACTCAGTTTAATCTAAATCGTTAGAGCCGTTTTTGAGAGAAAAAAAACTTAAAAAGTTATTAAATAAAGTACCCCCTCTGATTGACCAATTTTGATCAAATTTTTGCTGTCACATTGCGGGCATATACATGCCCTAAATACCCAATTTCAGGTTCAGGGGGGGCTGTGGGGGCTGCAGCCCCTCCCTTTGGAAAATTTTTCGTCATTTAAACATAGAATTTGACTTTCCTTAATGTAAGAAAGCAAGTTAAAGAACAAATAATGAACAAGTAGTATTTTAATTGTATGAAGGGAATATAAAGGTAAAAAAGCTGATTAGCAGATCCAAATGACGGGATGTGGGACTGCAGCCCCCCCCCCTTTAAGATCTGCTGGATCAGCCCATGTGTGAAGCAAAGTACTGAGAGAAAAATCTTAATTATTTGAACTAAACAGTAATTTTTTTCCAAATATATTCGCTATCTCAATAAAAATAAACATAAAAAAAGACATTGTTAATATGAAAGAAAAATATACCTTACCTTGCCTACAACAAATACAGAAGAAAGCCTAAAACTGGTATGTATTTCCTTTAATGTCTCATCAATTGATTCTATATCAGTAATTTGCTGTACTGAAAGTAAAGTCAGATGCAGTGAAGGATTGGAGTGTAACAGTCTGTTAAATCTGTGGGAGAAAAAATTAACATTTATTAATTACTGGCGTTTATGCTCATAAAGATTTAGTATTAGTTGAAACACAAATACAGCAGTTATCAAAATATATTATTTTCCATTTTTGAATGATTATAGAAATCATGATTTAAGCGCCACATCTGCCTCTCTTAGGAAAATTTTTAGTCTTTTAATGATAGAATTTTTCTTTGCTAAAAGTAAAAAATCTGGTGCGATGCGCGCAACACACAACTTCCACTTACCAACTTACTTAGATTAGAGGGGTCACCTGTGGTGTTGTGGTTAGCATGGCAACCTACAATATTAAAGATCGCGGGTTCAATTCCAGCGGTGGCCCTAGGATTTTTTAATGGGAGTTAAAAATCCTTAGCTATGCCGTCCCTCGGATAGGACGTAAAATGGAGGTCCCGAGCCTGTACGATGTCAGGTACTCGTTAAAGATCCCTATCCTAATTATACCTGGATAGGCAAAATTTAGGACTCCCACTGTAGCATCGTCCGATTAGCCTTAGTAGCATAAAAATGAACATTAAACAAACAAACAAACTTAGATTAGAAATTGACATGTTTTCTTAATTGCCATTTCTGTAAATAATATAAAAAAGATGACTTGATTTTGATTAAAACTGATTAATTTAATCAAAATCATTAAAGCCGTTTTTGAGATATTCGAAAAAAATGTAAAAATTTGAAAAATGTTATGAAATAAGGAGTCCCCTGCTTTTGATCAATTTTGATGAAATTTTGGCTGTCACATCGTGAGCATATACATACACCAAATAACCAGTCTCATAAAAATCATTAAAGCCGTTTTCGAGTAATTAAAAAAAACCCGTAAAAGTGAGACAAAATTTATTAAGTAAAGTGTCCCCACCAATTGGGCATATACGTACCCCGAATACCGAGTTTGGTAAAAACACGTGAAAAAAAAACCACGTGAACATAAGAAAAATTTAATTAAATAATGTACCACCTCCGTTGCCCCAATTTTGAAGAAATTTCGGCTGTCGTATCGCGGGCAGATACATACATCAAATTCCCAGTTTCTACAAAATCATTAAAGCCGTTTTTGAGTAAATAAAAAAAAAAAAAAAAAACACGTGAAAGTGAGACAAAATTTATTAAGTAAATTGCCCCCTCTAATCGATCAATTTTGATGAAATTTTGGCTGTCACATCGCGGGCATATATACATGCATCAAATACCAAGTTTGATCAAAATCGTTAAAGCCGTTTTTGAGAAAACAAAAAAACCACGTGATGATGAGACATTTATTAAGTAAAGTGCCCCCTCCGTTTAACCAATTTTGATGAAATTTCGGCTGTCGCATCAGGGTCATATACATACATCAAATACCAAGTATGATCAAAATCGTTAAAGCCGTTTTTGAGTAAATAAAAAAAACATGTGATAATGGGACATTTATTAAGTAAAGTACCCCATCCAATACTCAATTGTGATGAAATTTTTACTGTCGCGTCGCGGGCATATACATACACCAAATACCCAATTTCAGGTCTGTGCGGTTTATAGTTGTTGAGCTAGTCTGTTCACACACACACCGACCATTTCGCTGGACTTGGTTAATTGGACTCAGGGGACCCCAAAAAGTGTATTTCCGTTGAAAACCGGGAGTCGAAATTTTTTATGATCGCAATACTTTCCTTACTATACATTTCATATATAGGTAAGTGAAAGTAACAATTCACCTAAAGATGAAATAATATGCAGAACAAATTGAGGGTTGGTTGTGGGAAAGAAACTAGAAGGTAAAACAACTGATTGGAAGATCCAAGGGGAGCTGTGGTGGCATAATAAAATGCAGGTATAGGGAAAAAAGATGAGGACAAATTTGTGATGGGAACTCTGAGGAGAAGGTTGAAATGTATGTTGGTGTCTGGGAACTGGGGAATATTTGAGGAGTGTGATTTTTTTGTTTTGTTTTTTGGAAAAAATTGTTGCTATTGCTCTTTCATATTTTGAAAGTGCATATGGTCTGCAGGATATTTTGAAAGATTAGCACTACTACAGATAAGTTAGAAGAGATTTACTCAAAAGGAAGGTAGTAGTATATATCAAGGCTGAAGGTTTTTATTAATTTGCTTACTCTCCTGTTTATCTATTTATTGTTAAGTTATAAGTAGTTAATGCGTGTTGTCTAGATGACTCAAGTCTTGGGAAAGTGAAGAGAAAAATTTTTTGAAATTAAAGTAACATTGAATACTTTGCTTTTTTTTCGGATTTCTCCATATTGTTCTTCATTGGGTTAATCGTTTTTATTGTAATCTTGTAGGTAATAATAAATTACCTTGTATCAATCTTATGATCGATAATTAGAATATCAAGACTGCTGATAATGAAAATAATATCGATATAAAACCTCAGGCTCGCTCAGGTATTAATTACAACATATCCGATATTTACAATATTGAGGTCAATTTCTAGGTTAATTGGGGTGTGATTATGAAAATGATATCGATGTTTGGATTACGCACTCAGATATCGATTTATTACAACTTAGACGATAAAAACGATATAGTGGTCGGATCATAGGTTACTTAAGGCGCCACCACAATATCGTTTTTATCGTCTAAGTTGTAATAAATCGATACCTGAGTGCGTAATTCAACAATCGACATCATTTCAAAATTCAGCACTTTAAGTAACTTATGATCCGACCACAATACCGTTTTTAACGTCTAATTTGTAATATATCGATACCTGAGTGTGTAATACAAAAATCGAGATCATTTTCATAATCAGCATCCCAATTAGCCTATGAACGGACCCTAATATCGTTTATATCACGTAAGCTAAAATAAATCGATATCTGAGGGCGTAATCGAAAAATCGATATCATTTTCATTAACAGCACCCCAATTAACCTGGAAATTGACCTCTAAATATCGGATAAGTTGTAATCGATACGAGCGAGCCTAAGGTTTTATATCGATATCATTTTCATTATCAGCAGCCTTGATAATCTAATAAGCGATCTTAATATCGATATAAGGTAATTTATTATACCTTAAGATTTCCATAAAAACGGTTAACCCTATAATGAATAACAAAAATCCGAAAAAAAGCTTAAAAATCTGGTGTGATGCTCGCAACACACAACTTTCACTTACCAACTTACTTAAATTAGAAATTGACGTGTTTTGTTAAATGCCATTTCTCTAAGCCACACATTTATTTGCTCTATAAAAAACACTAACTTTTTTTATTATTAAATAATTTGGGATAATTCGGCAATGCAAGCATAATATTCTTATGCTTCATTTAGTTACCATGAAACAAATAATTTCCATTAAATGAACAGAACAGCTTTAATTAGAAACATTGTCAGGTCTGTCATTGTCAGGCGTACTGCGCAAGCGTGGGCTCAACGTGTTTTATGAGTTGACGGAATATTTTTCTTTTATTTCTCCTGTATATTTTTACTTGACATTTTTATGTAAACAAAAACAAAGGTACTTTATAGAAAACAAAGTCCCCATTTAAGCCCCCTCAGAACATTTTAATAATGATAAAGCTTACCTGATATTAAAGAAGACAAGATTTTTATTAAACATGACGAATTTGATCAAAATCATTAAAGCTGTTGTTAAGAAAATCGAATATAAATGGAAAAAATGGAAAACGTTATGAAATAAAGTGCCCCCTCCGTTCAATCAATTTTGATGAAATGTTTTGCTGTCATATCACGGGCATATACCTACATCAAATGCCCAGTTTTATCAAAATAGTTTGAGCCGTTTTTGAGAAGAAAAAAAAAAAAAACACGTGAAAGTGAGAAAAAATTTATTAAGTAAAGTGCCCCCTCCAATTAATCGATTTTGATGAAATTTTTACTGTCGCGTCGCGGGCATATACATACACCAAATACCGAGTTTGGTCAAAATGGTTAGAGCCGTTTTTGAGAAAACAAAAAAACCACATGATAATGAGACAACATTTAATAAGTAAAGTGCCCCTTCCGATTGATCAATTTCGATGAAATGTTTTGCTGTCATATACCTGCATCAAATGCCCAGTTTTATCAAAATCGTTTGAGCCGTTTATGAGAAAATCAAAAAAAAAAATTTTAAATAAAGTGCTCCTCCGTTTGACCAATTTTGATGAATTTTTTTCTGTCACATCGCGAGTATATACATATGCCAAATACCCAATTTCAGATACATACGGTTCATAGTTTTTTAGCTAATCTGTTCACACACACAACACACACACACAACACACACACACACACACACACCATTTGGCGGGACTTGGTTATTTGGACTCAGGGGACCCAAACACGTGTATTTCCGTTTAAAACCGGAAGTCGAAATTTTTCACTATCGCAATACTTTCTCTTACTATATATTTCAAACAAGTTTTGGATTGGTTCAGACTTTCTAAGTGGGCCCATGTTGGACTAAATATAAGAAACGATCAATAAGTGTCTTAGGGTTTTTGTAATACTGTGACAGGAAACTGTGCAACTGGCCTGCTCTGTGTTCTAATGTGCGCGGTTCCAATCTAATTCACGTATTTCAAAACAACTGCTTTGCTTTGCTCTGCTCTGCGTTGTGAGTCTCTCAATATACTAGACACCTAAGGCTGGAAGCATATTGAGACACTCGCGACGCAGAGCAGAGCAGTTTTTGAAATACATGTGGTAGATGGGAAATTGCGCTACCCTGCTGTGCTTCCCAATGTGCGCGGTTCTTATCTAATTCACGTTTCACAAAAACTGCTCTGCGTCGCGAGTGTCTCAATGTGCGCTCGGCCTTAGGTTGCGCACATTGAACTGTGCCACGCAGTCGACGCAGAGCACAAAAGGGCAAATAGACACAGGTCAGGGCAAGGCAGCACGAAAAAAACTGCGTCGCACAGTTTTCCACGGACATTGGTCCGCGCGTTTCCTTTCTAATTCTCGTTGCACAAAAACTGCTCTGCATCGCGAGTGTCTCAATGTGCGTTCGGCCTTAGTCTTGCATTGAAAATCAAAGCATAAGATTACTTTTGAGTTACTGTTTTTTAACGTTGTTACTAATTTGAAATTAATTATTTCTTTGAAATTTTTCTTTCACTTACCTATATATGAAATTGTGACGATTATGATCGTAAAAAATGTCTACATTGATGAATGCAGTAATGTGTATGCGTTTATACATACATACTTACATATATACACATATAAATATCGGTCATCCCAGTGAATTATTGATCCAGGTGGAGGGGATCACAGGGGTCATGACCCCCCAAATATTTTGAATTTTTAAGCAAATAATGTAATTGGGCAGTTACTTTGCCCTAAACATAACACTTAAGGTTATTGATATCGCAGTCCTTCTCAATAAAAGGTAATAATCTCATTAAAAAAACGGAGCTGTATGCCACATGATTATGAGAGGGGGGACATGACCCTCCCACCTAAATTTTGTGCTGGATCCGTCCCTGGATGAAATATATATTGTTAGAAAGCTGGGAGCTTCAGAAATGGTAATATTTAGTTTATAAAGTTGTTAAATGTATGTAATGCACAAAAATTTATAATTTCTACTTTTATACTAGGCCAGAAAAGTCTAAACAGAAGTTAACAACTCTTTTGAATGTGCAGTCCACCTTATATAACAGCTCATTGTTAATATGCAAAGGCGTACTGCGCATGAGAAAGAATTGTAAACGTGTTTTAAGCGCTTGTTGGAAAATACCAAATGAACGGAATTGATTTGTTTCCATGGTAACTAAATGAAGTTTTCATAACAATTAGGGTCTGGCCACACATGTCCGCACCGGATCCACACCACAGCACTAATATACGTTATGTTCAGAATATTTTTAATTTAACTTACATATTACCTTTAGTTATGCCTAAAGGTCAGGCCACACATGTCAGACACAGGCCACTTTAGGCATAACTAAAGGTAATATGTAAGTTAAATTAAAAATATTCTGAACATAACCTATATTAGTGCTGCGGTGCGGATCCGGTGCGGACATGTGTGGCCTGACCTTTAAATGGGGACTTATAAAATCAGACGCCATTGAATTACCATAATAAATAATTTATTTACTAATGACTAATATAATTCTACTTTGGCAAAATAGGATTTGCACTTGCAAGTCTTGGAGCAAAAAAACGACAAAATATTTGAGGGGGGTCATGACCCTGTGACCCTTCCCCTGGATCCGCCCTTGATGTAAAGTTTCAAACAAGTAATAGTAGTTAATATTTACACATTTTAGGAAATATAATAAAGCATATTAGTGTATTTATGATGCTTAAAGGAAGAAAACAATAATGTGAATATGATTAAAAATCAAAATAATTGAAACTTACAGCTGGCTAGAAGAACTATTAAATGAGTGCTTCTTTAAGATAAGATAAATTTTTTGAGCTCCTCTTTTGGTGAGCCACTCACTAACTTGGATCCACAAATTCATTGTATCTCCTGTAAGTAATTGCATAATGATACTAGATACAGTCTAAACTAAATTTGATTCTAGCAATGCCTATTAATATATCTATAACTCGTGATGAAATTACAAGAGTAATAGATACATTAATATTATATATATACAATGGCGCAATAGTGCATAAATACTAGTAAGCACAAATAGTTAATCCTACAATAGAAAGTCAGTAGCACAGTATTACGCTACCTCTTCTGAACAACATAAACCCCAAAAGAGTCCTTTTTAGTAAATGCGGCCTCACTAAACGGCACCATATTGGCCACGCCTAGAAGTCCCATAGCGATACTAGTTCTTATATTTTAATCTTTTGAGAAGGATCAATAAATTTAATATTTAAAAATATAACATTCCTGAGATTATAAGTGTGTTAAAAAATCTATGATTAATAACAGTCACTTTTGGCCATGGCATCTTAAAAATTGAAATATATTAAAAAATTATGAGACATAAACGAAAGAAAAAGAAATTAATGCAATATTTTTTTAATTTGAATTTCAAAATAATCCATATTCCTTGTCTCCTATAAGATATTAATTCATGTTTACCTATAATAAGGTAACTGTTATCTGGAGAAGCTGTGAAATATAAGGATGATGTGTTTCCAGGAATTATCTGTTTCATGTCAACTATCAATTTTGTAGGTAAAGATTTTTCATCCCTGAAAGATAATATCAATAAAATATAAGAAATTTTATAAGAATATTACAGGATTTAAGTATTAAAAAATAGTAAATTTAAGCAATTTTTTAAGAATGTTAAATATTCGGTCATTGAAATCTAAAAAATTACTAAGTATTAAATAGGAAACTTAGTAATATTCAGGTTGTATAGGTTGATCTAAATTAAGGGAGTGTCATGAACTGGTTGAAGGTGTGAAAAAAGAACAGAGTAGTATTGACAAAGTTCCTATGCACATACATATGCGGCGCTACATCACGTTGCCGAGATTAGGCCTCCTCAAGCAGCCTCCGCGAGTTGGTGCGATCAATTACTGAAATCTTCCAATTTCTAACTTTAAGCAATGACAGTGCATCAGCTGACACCGAGTCCTTCCGTCTGATCGGTTAGTATTCCCCTGGGTGGCTCACCATCATCCATACGTACCAACCGCCCTGCCCACTGATGTTGCCCCAATCTTATGAACTTAATTAGGTCGGCATCCCGTTAAAGTCCTGCTAGCTAAGTATTGCTCTTTATTCTCCAGCCCTCTTCCTCTCGAACCGCAGCAAAAGTTTAGGCTTCTGATCCATAGTTTAAAATGGAGCAAAATCTTGTAAAGGGTGATTTTTCTCCTGTCAGAAAGGATTCGGCTTTTGAATTGCTCCAAAGTAGCACCGGTCAACTTTCACTATCCTTCTGCTGATTTTCCTGGAGATGTCTTTTCCCGAATTAACTTCCGACCCAGGTAGATAAAGCCGCTTACTCTCTCAAAGCTATAAGAACCTGTTCCTTGACAATCACATCCGACTCTGAGGTATTTAGTCTTGGCATCATTAATTAACAGTCAAAGCCTCTTTACTGCATCTATTAGGGCAAAGTCATCAGCATAGCCCAAAAGCTTGACCGCGCTGTTCGCTGGATGCCAGATACCCGAACCACCTTCTCTCCTGCAGTGTTAAAAAGGAGACAAGCAAGAGCATCTCCTTACCTCACACCGCAGTTTGTGTAGAAGAATTCGGACAAGACGGCTCTGACACGCATAGCTCATTTAGATCCTATCTTTGTGGTCCAGACACGGTTAACCAATTTTCTCGGTTATTTTTATCTTTAGAAGGGCCCGACTCTTTCCAAGATGACAGTGGAAAGACCTGTATTAACACAGGAAAGAAGAACTATACCTCGATATTTATCGCAGTCTATCCGATCTCCCTTCTTATGAAGTGAGTAAATAAATCCTTTCGTCCACTCGGGCATCCTCTCTTGCTCCCATTTCCCCAGGATAAGATTGCTCTTCCATCCAGTCCCAGAGCCTAGTGGTTTTTGAGCTTAATTATGGCCGCTTTGGATGGCGTGATGGCCGAGTGGGCAAACGCTTTGCTCACGGCAACGTATGATTGGGAAGATATTTGAACTTGAGCTTCAAGTTCAAAATTCGGAGGGAAGGGTACTTAATAATACTTGGCATCACTCTACCACCCTCTCCCCTGGCTCGGGAAACCCCGTATAGCCTAAAAAGGCGTGGAAGGGGAGGAAAAAAAAAGAAAAAATCTATGTCCGCCTCCAGCTCTTCGTCATCCAGTAGCAGTGGATTAAGGAAAGCCTCCTCCTCTTTGCCAACTTCTGTGCCATTTTCTGCATCCTCTCTTTGGAGTGCCCTCCCGAAGTACCTAGCCTATCGCTTCAAGATGCCTTCCTCCTTTGTTAATAGTTTTCCGTATTCCTTTTTGCATGCCTTAACTTTTGGTTTAAATAAGTCTCTGCTCTCATCAACACGCTGAAAGAAAGAAACGTTTATCTCCAGCTGTTTTTTGTTTCTCCATGTCTTCCAACCTGTTGATCTCTCATGCTCTCATTTCCTCTTGAGCAAGCTTTTTTCCTCCCCTTCTATCTTTGTAGGAGACCTACATTGTACTGGTGTGACGTATCATTCTGTTATGCACCAAAGTTTTCCTCTTTATGGCCTCAAGACATTCATTATCAAACCACAGTTACCAGTTAACGTTAGTCATATGCCCTATTGTTTCCTCCGATGTAGATTTAAGTACTCTCGACTTCATTTCTTGAGCTAAGCTCCTTTGCAAGCTTTATTTATTACACACACAACATTATCTTTCAGCTTTAAAACATTAAAGTCTTTCTGGTTCCTTTCCTTTTCCTGTTCTAAGTCTTTGTGGTCCGTCAATCTGCTTTCTTCTTAACAGTAATCCAGGCACGTGAACGGGCAATAATGAAGTCGTGAACCGGGTCCACAATGGCTCCTCTGTATGTTCTTACTCTAATGTTGTTAGATCTATGAGGGGAGCTGATTAAAATATGATCAATCAGGTTGAAAAATATACCGTTCAGTGATCTCTCCATGTTGCTTTATAAATTATTTTGCTAGGGAACATAGCACTTCCTACGTAGGTCCTGTAATATTGTAAATTCCTATGTAAGACAAAATTAATCTTGAAGTTATTCAAGGAAATGAATCTTCGCAAATTAAATGATCAGGTCTTGGTGGTGTGGTTGGTGACCTCAAATTAGTTACCCTCCAAGAATTTGTAAAAAGGAACACAACTGTTCTACATTGTGCCCTAAATTCTTCACAACCTATATCCTAAATTGTCATACAAACAAGTATGATATGTTAAGATGTTGGACATTTATATTATTAACCCTTAACTACTCACCCGAAAGAATGTTACTTAACTACTCACCTCGGGTCAATATGACCCAGAACTCATAAAAATGTTTATATAACCTTAGGATGTAAGATATTAGTTTTAAACAACAGGAGAAGGCTTGAAAATATATATTTACTTATGTATACAATAAATGAAAGTTTTAAAATATGAATAGCATGTTGAATTATAGGTCTGAAATGAAGTACTAAAATAAAGGAACTCCTTAACATTACTATTATTAACATAATTTCTTTTGATTTAAAATTCAAAAATTTGTCTACAAACAACCTTTGAAGTTAAAACAAATAAGAAATGAGTGGTTTTTACAAATACAATCCCCGCATTGGGCACAAAAAAATGGCTTGCACAACTACTCACCTTGGGTCAAAATATCGATTTCGATAAAATAAACACCTCCCTTATTTTCCAGACACTGGCAAGAAGTAACTGGAGCCAAAACAAAGGATATGTCAAAGTTCGGTGATCATTCAATGCCAAAGAGGTATCAATAGAATGAAATGAAACTTGGTATGGTTCAATATGACCCGACGTGAGTAGTTAAGGGTTAAATAGAAATATTCATTTCACAAATATTATAATGTCATTCGCACTGCAGTTAGTTCTTAAACCATATTTTTACCATCATCTACCCTTGATCCCTAATACATCCCCACCTTTTCTCACCATTAATTGAATAATTCTTAATAACCCACAGTTAAAGAAGCTTAAAGTTGATGTGAAGCCAAGTCAAAAAAAACACTTGTTTAAATAAACTTATCTGTAGAAAAAAGAAGGCCGTGAATCGAACCTGGCTCTATGCATCAACGTGGCAGTGCTCTTAAACATTAAACTAACCATGGGTCCTATGCCAGCCTGGATACCACACATTGCAGCAATGAAGCTCGGTGTGGGAAAAATGTTCAAATGATAATAGGATCTAATAGACATACACTCGTTAAAACATTATTTGTTGAATATTAATTTTAATAAATAAATTGTAATTTTCAAATAATTATAAAGAAATTAATCTGAAGAGAAAAGGTTGGCCATCGCCGGGAATTAAATCTGGGTCTTTACATCACTTTTGCAGTGTTCTTAACCATTGAGCTGACCGTGGGCTCTATCCCAGCCATGTCAACTTTCTTCAATATCTAGGATAGTGAAGGCCTATGGTTAGCACAATGTTTAGAGAGTGCTGCAACGGTGAAGCAGAAACCCAGGTTTGATTCCCAACTGTGCCCATTTTTTCTCTTCATATGAAATTATTTAATAACTATTTAAAAATAAAGAAAGCAATTTTTTTTTTTTTCCACTTCCGCTCTCTATTATGATAAAATTCAAAATAATGTCATCCACCTATTTATTCAGTGCTATCAATGAGAAATTATAGTTATTTTGGTACTCTTTCTCCCCTTAATATGTTTTTCTCCCCCTGTTCCCCCATTCTATTTTATATTAATATGAAAAATATTTATGTACCTGAGAAGAGAGACAGCATCAATATTCAAATGCTTGCTGGTCAACTGTTTGGAGGCTAATGGTTTTACTTCCCCTGATTGAAGACCCTGATCTACACAGTGTCTTAATTTTTCCTTTTTATCTTTACTTATTTCCATTAATGAGTTCGGACTTAAACCAATTAGATCATTCTGATTTAAAAATACAAACATACCTGGAAATTCAATGCATTGTAAATAAACATACAACGTAATTATACTAATAAATATCCAAACATCATTAGCACTGACTAAATATTACCTATTTTTTCTTCTGTTTTCAATGGAGATAAGCTGATTTGGTAATATTTTCCACAATATGCAAACAGTTTTATACTATCTTTTAACATAACGGGATCGGATAACGTGTTTACAATTATTGATAGACCTTTCCCACCAAGTTTTATTTTCATTATTATATCAATCTGCTTGTTATTACAATCAATAAGATTATCTTCTGGTATCTGCAATTTTGAAGAACACAGACAAATATACGAATAATTTCAATATAAAAATAAAAATAAATTTTACTTAAGAAAAAACAGCTGTTGGTGATTAATGGTTAATAATGTGTTTTTGTTTTTTCCGGCATTTTTAAAGTTTTGAACATGTGTTAATGGCGTAAATTGAATGTTATTACTTGTTTTCCTCCTCCATTGTTATGTTGAACTAGTGTGCAAGAAAGGTGAGGGAGAAAATTTAAGTGCAGCGGATTCCCCGCTGACTAAAAGATGTGGACAACTCTGATGAAACTCCGAAATTGATGATGAACTGATAAAAAGTGTCCGATAGAGACCCACTCAAACAAATGAAGGTTAGCAATCCTATTACTATCTTTATCTTTTCTTTATATCTATAAAAATCTCATGTCCCGATGTTTGTCAGAAGCAAATTCAGAAACTAGTCAACCGATTTTGATTAAATTTGACTCATTGTATGTAGTTTTGTCCAACTTAAAAGATAGGATAGTGTTTATCTTGATCATTGATCCCAATATTTCTTTTATTTCAAATTTAATGCTTATTATACTACAATTAAGTGTGATTATTTTTAAGTTCTATAAATTTCCAACAGATGGCGGTGTACGTTGTTTATTGACACACTTAATTTTTTTTTTTTTTTTAGGGTGGGTAAACATCCAGTAGCCAAATCTATTTTTTCTGGCTTGGACTAAAAAATCCGTGTTTTTCCCATGAGCAATTATTTGTCGCCTTTTCACGTGTGGGGAAAACATTGAATCTATTTGTTTTAGCGAAAGGCAGGTTAACCAAAATCATTGTGCACCTACTAGCACTACAATAAATGGGAATTGTGAATTCTAAGAATAAACAAAAATGTAAATTATTATTATAAAAAGTGATAAATTAACTTTATCTATCTTATTCATAAAATTAAATTTTTATGTATTCTTGAGTAGTACTGTGAGAACATGGTTTGAGGTTCCTCATAACCTGTTTCAGGTTACAGAACCTCCCAATAAGATGTCTCATATCATCATGATTTATGTTCTGAGTTTAATTAATATGTACTATGGCAAGAGATTAATTTTTTTACTGCATTTTTGCTCACTGTTTATTATGATTGTACTAAACCTTATTCCAATTATATTCTTTATTAGTTCCTTTTTCATGTGTGTTATTTATATTTAACCTTCCCTCTGCTGCAATAATCCAATAAGTGCTAAATGAATGGATCATTAATTCTTAGTATAGTGAAATATGAGATGTAAAAAAAAAACTTTAACCAAATTCTTTACCAAAAATTTTAAATTTGGCGTAAAGTTCTATTTTAAATTCTGCTGGTTTTAACATTAGCTGAAATGTTTTTATCTTTATCAGTGAATTTTGATTTGACGGTATTAAAAGGATTAGTTTATAATTAATTCAACACAATACAGCTACTGAGCCACAGCAATGGGTTGCTGGGTCTGCCCGTTAATAATAAATAATCCCCTTTATCGAGCACAAAAGATGACCCACAGTCTCAAATAATAAAATAGTTAATGTTAAGCCACCGCCTCTGATGTTAAAGTTTTTTCAATTTAACTCTAGTGAACTATCTTCAAATTAATAGACCCTAAAGCTGTCTATAAGAGAGGAAAACGTCTATCCCGAGAATGCTGAATTATGCCTAAGTGCATAAAGTGTGGAATGGGTTATGAATTTAAAGCTCTTCCTGCACCAAAACAAGAGACACAGCTGCAACTTGTTTTAACTATCAAGGTCCACAGCCTACAACTACGGAGGGTGCCAAATTCTAAAAGAGCGTAGGAAATCCAACGTAATCATGATATTCTTCAGAGACTCCTGAGGCCACAAAATTGCAGACCCCACAACCACCAACCGTTCCGCACCTTCCTCAGCAGCATCAGCCACATCCGCTTTAAGGCGGTTGCCGATTTAAGGCAGCGACTGAAGCAGCAGAGACATCAACCAGCACCAGCACAACATCAAAGATGTACAGGTATGAATAGGAATATTACCCTACCGGCCCCTCCAACTAAACTCCTCTGGCAAAATAATAAATTTACCTAACGGCTTCAATAAACTCTTCTACTCCCTCTTTGGTCTTATACAACTATCTTAGGTAACACTTGCCTTCATCAAACAATCAAAAATAGCTGATTGTTCATGTATGACTTGTTAGCATAACTTTCTTGGCAGTTGTGAATAAAATTTATCAGTTAACCCTTTAACTGCTAGTGGCTCATATGAGGCGGCCGGGTGTTGGTCCCCGGGTGCTGATGGCTCGTATATGAGCCACCCTGTTTTTCCGCTTCACTGCTCCAGACTTCTTTATGAGCCGGGTAACTTGCGCTTTCTTTTGACGTATTTTGAAATCTATAATATTTCCCCATATTGCTAGAGGGCATTTGATTGTTCTTATCCTTACTATATTGCCTTGATACACGGTTGTTTTCCATCTTTCTGTAAATAATATAACGTTTTGCCTGATAGCAACCCTTTTTATACCTGCCTCTTACACCTCTGTCTAATTTTAGTTTATTTGCAAATACTGTGACATAAACCTGTGTTGTGAAATAATTGTGATCGCGAAAAAAATATATAGTGAGGAAAAGTGTTTGTAGCTAGTGATGGGGAAGCTTTTTTAAATTTTAAAAAGATTTTAACTCCACCAGTGCTGGTCCACAGTCCGAATCAAAAAGTGATGATAAAGATGTTATAATATTTGAGAATGGCACTCCAGTTTAATTTAATAACAATATATTATAAATATTTATCTTTGATATTATTTATTGTAACTTGAGTTAGGCAACACTGCTTTGGAGAGCAACACCCTGGGGTTGAGTAGGTTAAAAAATGTTATCTGCTCTTGTTTCTATCGTGTACCATGTGATTGTATTAATAAAAGTGTTTTCCCATTAATATCCTGCATATTAATTATGATCCTTAGGCCCCTTACACATGAGCTGCAAGGCCAGCTGGCCGCTAGGCGTAATAAGAGAAGATTTTAGCAATTGGGCCTTTCGTATGGAGAGCATCTTAAGAGAAAAGCAGGTATTAGAGGCAATAGAGAGTGAGGACTTCTCTAAGAAAGCAGAAAACAAGACCGCTGAAACGAAAGCATAATCCATCATTATTGCAGGGGTAAACAATTCATATCTGGAATCCTCACATCCAGAAATCCCAAAACTCTGCTTATGGCATGTTTAAAAACTTAAAGGACAAATTCAAGAGCCCAACTCCCACTCGACTTTTTTTGAGAAGGTTACTTAATGAAACTAAATATGATAAACGAAGTCATTAGCTGAGTTCCATTAGCTCAGCACCTCAGATAACCCTATGGCCAACACCAAGATCGATTATATCGCGTAAGTTGCAATAAATCGATACCAGACAGGGGAATCTAAAAATGATATTTTAATAATCAGCGCCTCAGATAACCTTAAAGCCGACACCAAGATCGATTATATCGTGTACGTTGTGATAAATTGATATCAGAGCGAGTAACCTTAATATCGATATTATTTTCCTAATCAGCATCCAGAGATGGGAATATTTATATTTATAAATATGAATACGAATTTATTGTTATCTTAATTTTAATGTGAATATGAATAGAAATTTATTTACATCACAATATTTGTGAATACGAATTTATTCAAATATAAATAAATAAATAAATAAATTCTTTATTCATTTGTTCTGGGACAGTGTCCCTAAAGAACAAATGTAAATAGTATACAAGGGGGCTTTAGAGCCTTAAAGTATAAATAAACAAATTAAAATGATACAAATTAAAATAACTAAAAATAATTAGGGAACCTCTGCTCAGGTGGAAGAAACTAGTTTTCACATCTAATAATATATACATATTTACACATTTATTTGCAGATTGGTTAAATAGTATTTATATTTTCTTAAAGGAGGAAAAAAAAGACAGATAATAATAAAAAAAAAATAGAATAGAATATAAAAGGAGAATGAGAACTTCCATTGGTTTAAAAAGGACGCTGGATGACTATGAAGTGATGATAGAGACGGGATTTAAAGGTGGAGAGGGTATTGGAATTACGGATGAAAGTGGGAATGGAATTCCATAACGAGGTAGACCGGATAATGAAAGATCTATCAAAAGCTGACGTTCGGTGGGCCGGTGTATATAGATCTGAAGGCCTAGAGCGGGTATTGCGGGAATGTACCGAGGATTTGGGATGGAGGAGTTCGGAGATATATGGTGGTCGGCAGGATCGGATAACTTGGAAAAGGAAGGTTGCCAGGAAATACTTACGGCGGTAGGAAGGATATAACCACTTTAACTCTTCGTAAAAAGGCGATATGGAGACGTCTCTTGGGATCCCGAATATAAATCGGATGGAACAATTTATTAAACGTTTTAGTTTTGCGTCGAGATCCCCTGAGATACCCCCATATACCGTGCAACAATAGTCAAGGTGGGGGAATATCAAGGAGGTGACCAGAAGTCTGCGTGTTTCGAAAGGGAAAAGGTCACGGAAATGGTTTAGTTGCTTTAAGGTCGAGATGATGCGACGGGAGATATTGGAGATATGGTTTTTCCAGGAAAGAGTTTGGTCAAAGGTTACCCCAAGGTTTTTGACTGTTGGATAAAATTTGATGGGATTGTTATTTAGGAACAGGGGTGGGATGTTATGGACGGTTTTAAGGAGGTGATTGGAGCCTATTAAAATTGCCTTTGTTTTCTCTGCATTCAGCTTCAACTTGTTAGCCTCTGCCCAGAGACTGATCCGATTCAAATCTTCTTGAAGCTTTTTCGTCGCTGGCACCAACTCGGAAGGTGGGAAAGACAGGTAAATTTGGAAATCATCAGCATAGATATGGTATTGGGAGTGGTGAATCAGGAGAGGAAGGTCGTTAATATAAATAGCAAATAGAGTGGGGGATAGAGAGGATCCTTGAGGGACACCGCAGGAGAGGGGAAGTGTTTTGGATGGAGGTTGACCAGGAACGACTACATACTGTGACCGATCTGTAAGAAAGGACCTGAACCAATGTAAGGCGCTGCTAGATAGGTGGAGTTTTCTCAGTTTTGTAAGAAGGATGTTATGATCGACTGTGTCAAAGGCTTTGGAAAAATCTAGAAGGATAAGAATATTTAGCTTTCGGAGTTCGATAGAAGTTTGGAGGTCATGGGTAATTTTTAGGAGAGCAGATTGAGTCGAGTAACCAGATCGGAAACCGGATTGGAGTGGGTTTAGGAGGGAGCGTTCTTCTAGGAATTTTGATAGTTGATTTTGAACTAGGCGTTCCAACGGTTTTAAGAGATTGGAGAGAAGGGAAATAGGACGGAGGTCATTCATTGTGGAGGGGTTTGAGGTTTTGTTCAGAGGTCGTACTAGAGCGGTTTTCCATATAGACATTTTTCTGTAAATAAAAATAAATTCATAGGGAAAATTGTGAATATTCACAAAAAAATGTGAATATTTATATCTAAGTCTGAGAATTCGGCCGTATGTACAAATAAAGATGCGAAAATGGAAAAATTCACAAATTGAGATGTGAATTTCTACTAAATATATTATTTCAGAATAAATTTATAAATTTCTTATCGGATTTCTCCATATTGGTATACATTATTGGGTTAACCCTTTTTATGGAAATCACGTCAGCACATCATAATTTACCTAAATTGATTAACAATCACTAGGTAATTGGGGATGTTGATTATGAAAATAATATCGATTTTAAGGTTGCTTACTCAGGTATCGATTTATTACAACGTATGCGATATAACCGATCATGGAGTCGACATTAGAGTTATCAGAGGTGCGGATTATGTAAATGATATCGATTTTGAGATTCCGCCGTCTGGTATCGATTTATTGCTACTTACGCAATATAATCGATCTTGGTGTCGACATTAGAGTTATCAGAGGTGCGGATTATGAAAATGATATAGATTTTGAGATTCTGCCGTCTGGTATCGATTTATTACTACTGTATGGTTTATACCTCAAACTTAATGGTGTGGCACAAGACCAATTTTGTGAAATGCAGTGGACTGTATTCGAAGGTTAAAGATGTCAAAAATAAAATAAAATTAACAAGTTACATGGATTTATTGAGAAAAAACAAACAAGATATTGTGGGTTAGTAGGTATTTAATATAATTAAATGACATGGCCATGCTGAATCACTGCTGGTTGTCTAATATGACCTATCTTCTGCATATTGGCTCAATAGTTCTTCTGAAGCTCCCTCTCCACTCTTCATCACCTCCAGCCGGGGAACCGGGTCCTCTCTTTACTTACTTATGTCTTCGAGTAAGTTTTGATTGAAGAAAAAAGGAAACTAATGGGCCAGGCCTGGTATCTTGCTGGAATCTTTCTCGAACACCAAGTTCTTCTCGGCCTCTTCCCCAGCAGAGATCCCCGGTGGGGCATTCAAATCTTGGCGGTCCCGCCAAGTGATATGCCCACCCCCGCTGCTGCGATTTATAGAACCTTTCGGGAAGCAGAAAAAACTACCTACGCGATATAATAGATCTTGGTGTCGGCTAAAAGGTTATCTGAGGTGCTGATTATGAAAATGATGTCCCTTTTGAAATTCCACCGCCAGGTATCAATTTTTTAAAACATAACCAATCATGGAGTCGACATTAGAGTTATCAGAGGTGCTGATTATGGAAACGATATTGATTTGGAGATAATTTTTTATTATCGAGGTATAATTCTCATTATTTTATATATTTTCTTATTATAGAGATATAATTCTATTTTTATTATATCTCTATAACTGGTATCGAGTTATCACAGCTTATCTAATATTAACGCTTTTGGGGTTAGCTTTTTGCTGATTGATAGCGTTAACAATAAATGAAATTATTCGTTCTCAAGTGCATACTTTCAATCGATATTTTTTTTATAATCAGGGCCTTTTAAACATTATAGCCGACCCCAGAATCGTAAGTTGTCGCTATTCTATACAAAGTTCCTGAATCGGAAGAGAACCAGCAGGAAGACCTCTACAAAACAGCACAAACCATATTTAATCAATCTGAGACAAATCTATCCTTAAAGGAAATCGCTTATTGCCGAAGAATAGGACGAGGAAAAGCCCCTAGACCATTACTTATTTCATTCGCCACTCATAAGGACAAAATGGAATTTTTTGGAAAAAGAGATAAGTGAAATGAAGGTCTCTATTGCCCATGATAGAACACAGGCGATAGAAAAAAACGAAAGGAACTTAAAGAGGCCTTAGGAAAAATTAAAAGAGTAGATGACTTCCAAAACTCATCATTAATTCTCATCGGAGGGGACATGAATTGCCGACTGTAATATACTGTCTTTTATGTAACTCCACAGGTTGTCTAAGCTAGCATCCGCGTATAGTTCTCTTGGAGCCTTTTCGCAAGTTCTTACGTTGTTACGTTATCAATTAACATGTAATCGATATATTATCAATCAATGTATAATTCGATTATATCAATATAAGTCAGTATCTTACAAGCAAGCAGCTGTGTATTGTTTATGTTCTACCTTCTCCTATTTAATATAATTAATTAGTAGCAAATAATCACAAAACATGGTGTCAGGTGTTTAATACGGGTAAGAAATTGGTTATAAATCTTACGTCTTAACCGTTAGAAGTTAAAGCTAAAAAAAAAAAAAAAAAAAAAAAAAAAAAAAAAAAAAAAAAAAAAAAAAAAAAAAAAAAAAAAAAAACAGCTATAATATAAAGCTATTTAACAGCTGGTTTTGCGATAGAAGCATTGCAAATTCGTGAGTTGTTTTTTTCTCTTTTTTCTTCTTCATTATATCGTTTAGAGACAATATCACTGGACTCTGATCGTATCAATTTTCTGAATGTAAAAAAAAAAAAAAAAGTTCCATTTGTTTACATTTCAACATAGCTCGAGGTGAGTACAGCCTTTATCTTCTGTTATATATATAAAACAAAATTGATTGAAAATGTCAAATCCACACATTCCATTGCCCGACAAGATGACTTTAAAAGATAATTCCACAGATAATTGGAAATATTTTAAGTCTGAGTGGAAATTTTACTCTACAGCGTCTGGTCTCAAAGATAAGACTGCAGATGTGCAATTGGCTACGTTTATGGTACTCTTGGGTCGAGATACATGGCAGGTGTTGGAAAATATGAAGTTACCAGCAGATAAGAAGGACACGGTCGCTAAAGTTATTGAAGAATTAGATAAATTTTTCATTCCACAAACTAATGTGATTTATGAGCGATATGTATTCGGCTCAGCTGTACAGGAAGCTTCAGAGTCCATAGACAGCTACGCAGCTAGGTTACGCAAGCTAAGCACAGACTGTGATTATAAAACTTTTGAGTCAGAGATGATTCGAGACAGACTTGTGTTGGGCATACGTGATGACGCTACTAAAAAGCAATTAATCAGCGATGCAAAGCTTACACTCGAAACTGCCATTAACATTTGCAAAGCTAACGAACTAGCAGATAAGCAGATGAAATCCATAAGAGGAGCTGAAGCAACAGACGATGTTAATCGAATTGACTTTCAGCGGACGAGAAGAGCTCACCGGAAAGACAAAAAGCCGATCCCATGCAAATACTGTGGCAGAATACACGCGCATGATAGACTGTCGTGTCCAGCATACAACAAGATTTGTGATATATGCAAGATGCCAAATCACTTTGCTTCTGTGTGTCAGAACAAAATGCAGAAGAAAAGCTCTTCACAGAAAAGAAACAAAGTACACCCTAGATACCATCGACGGGCAGATGTGAAGCATCTGGATGAAGAGACCGAATCTGACGGCTCTTTCTCGGACCAAAGCAATCAAGCATTTGCCATAGAAGAAATCCGGCAATTCGGAAGCACTAAGCAAAAAACTATTTGGACTGCTGTTTTAGACTTCGTAGTCGGGAAGCCAGACGCAACTCGCAAGGTCAAGTGCCAACTAGACAGCGGATCTGGTGTAGATGCGATCGAAGAGAGCAACTTAAGAGCTATTTATGGAGGCCTTATGCCCCAGCTCGAACCTCCCTCGACAAAATTAAGAAGTTATGGTGGTGCAATCCTGAAGCCAATGGGCGAAATAAGCGTGACCGTCAAGAAGAAAAGACAAAAGCACTCTCTGCGGTTTGTGGTTGTACACGACTTTGACCATCCTGGGCCAAAGATGCCACTACTCTCATCCGTCACCACTGAGGAACTAGGCTTTGTCGAGCTCCAGAATGGAGCCAAAGCCGAATTTGTCGATGTTGCCAAGATAGTAGAGGCAAGCCAAGCTGAGAACATCTTGGCCAAATATGATGATGTTTTCAATGGAGTAGGTTGTTTGCAAGGAGAATGTGAACTAAATATTGACCCTAACTTCCCACCAGTGAAACAAGCACCTCGCCGCATTCCAGTCCCTCTAAGGAATGAACTAAAGCTTAAGCTAGCTGAAATGGAAAAGAGCGGGATTATCAAGAAGGAAACCGGTCCCAGTGACTGGATCAGCAATCTAGTGCTAGTTAAGACTCCTAAGAAGCTACGGATCTGTTTAGACCCTAGGGATCTAAATCAAGCATTAAAACGAACAGAGTATGAGATATCCACGATTGAAAGCATAGTCCCTGAACTAAATAATTCACGACTTTTCTCTGTTTTAGACACAAAGGACGGATTCTGGAACCTCAAACTGGAGGAACGAAGTTCAAAACTGACCACTTTTTGGACTCCATTTGGCAGGTACAGATGGCTCCGTCTTCCATTCGGCTTAAAAGTGTCGACTGACATCTACCAATGTCGACTTCATGAAATCTTTGCCGGTATTACAGATGTTGTGATTGTTCAGGATGATATTTTGGTTTTAGGGCGAGGAGCAACAGACGAAGAAGCTTCTGCTAATCACGACAAGGCACTTGAACGACTTCTAGCCACAGCCAGAGATGCTAATCTGAAATTTAACAAAAGCAAGGTCTGCCTCAAGAAGCGCCAAGTCAAATACATGGGCCACATTATCACGAAAGACGGTCTCAGAGCTGACCCAGACAAGGTCAGAGCCATAAAGGAGATGCCTTACCCCACAGACGTAGGGGAGCTCAAAAGCTTTATTGGTCTGGCAACGTACATGGCCAAATTCGTACCAAATTTGTCCTCAATTTGTAAGCCACTACACGATCTTACAAAAAAAAATCAGTGTTGGACATGGACTAACGAGCACAAGCAAGCAATTGAAGAAGTCAAGAGACGGATATCGGAGACTCCAGTTCTCGCGTTCTTCAATCAGAAGGTTCCTGTGGTCATCCAAGCCGACGCTTCATCCAAAGGTCTGGGAGGTGTACTCATGCAGGAAGGTCGACCGGTTGCATTTGCATCAAGGAGCCTCTCTCCAAACGAGAAGAACTGGGCTCAAATAGAATGGGAATGTCTGAGTATCCTGTTTGCTTGCCAGCGCTTCGAACAGTATATCGTCGGATGCAAAGAGGTAATTGTTCAAACAGATCATCGCCCCCTTGAAGCAATATTTATTCGGTCGATTCTCCAAGCACCGACACGCCTTCAACGCATGTTGTTACGCCTTCAGAGATACAATCTCAAAGTCCAGTTCCTGAAGGGAAAAGACATGCTGATTGCTGACGCGCTGTCTCGCATGCAGCTCCCGGAAAACTGCGAACAACAGCTTGAAGAAGTATTTCGATGCGACCAAATCAATCCGGAACTCGAGTCAATCAAGATGGCAGACAACCTGAACATGATGCCTGAAAGCCTTCGCCGCATCCGAGAAGAGACCTGCATAGATAACACTCTCTGCATTCTTCTATCGGTGATTAAGTCAGGTTGGCCTGAGAGTAAAGAGAAGTTGCCAGCATGTCTACACGAATTTTGGAATTACAAGCACGAGCTAATGGTCCAAGATGGTGTGATTTACAAGGGAAGCCAAGTGGTTGTGCCAAAGAACCTACGCGCCGAGTTCATTACAAAAATACATTTGTGTCATTTAGGCCAGAACGCATCACTCAGAAGAGCACGCGACACACTATTTTGGCCATTTATGAACAGCGAAATTAAGGACGTCATCAAAGGTTGTCAGAAATGTCAAGAACTAGGTGCTGCACAACCCAAGCAAGCCATGACTTCACATCGTATTCCATCGCTTCCGTGGGAGAGAGTCAATCTGGACACATTTGAATTTAATTCAAAACAATATGTTGTGATGGTCGACTCCTACTCCGACTATTTCGAAGTTGAGCAAGTACCAGACACCAAAGCTGAAACTATCATTGCCTTTTGTAAACGGAACTTTGCACGACACGGGATTCCGTTAGTTCTGGTAACTGACAATGCGACATCACTCATCGGGAAACAGTTTGCAGCCTTTTCCAGGCAATGGGAATTTTGTCATTCAACATCTGCGCCATATAACAGCCGAGGAAATGGGAAAGCCGAGGCAAGTGTCAAAATAGCAAAACATTTACTAAAAAAAAATGTTTTCGTGACAACACAGATTTCCAGGCAGCCCTTCTTCAATGGAGGAACACTCCTTCAGAACACATGGGTTCCAGCCCTGTCCAGCGTCTGATGTCGAGAAGAACTCGAAGTAGAGTGCCGGTTGCGCGGCAACTTCTTATTCCCGAAGTCATGAGGGATGTACAAGAAAAGATTGAAAACAAAAGAAAAAGGTCTAAGTTCCACCACGACCAAAGAGCTAAGGTGCTACCAGAACTTAAAATTGGACGAGACGTATACGTAAAATCTCAAGACGCTGAGAAGGGTTGGAAGCTAGGACATGTGATAGATCAGCAGGGATCTTCATACGAAGTCTCTGTCAACTCCAAGCACTACAGACGAGATCGCAGTTGGTTGAAACCTGCACACCAACCCAGATCGCCACCTCCAGAGAAGCGCATCTCGATACGACCATCAATATCAAGGTCGCCATCACCTCAGTTAGGAACATCCAGGAAGTCGCCGATGGGTCCAAAATCAACATCCCCAAGACCAGTTGGACCTGAAAATTCCACCGCTGCATCGCCAAACCAGAAGAAACAAAACAAAACGACAGCAGTGAGCCCGATGGCAGAGAGGAGCAAAACAAATGCACCTTATGTTACTTCATTCGGTAGAACAGTTAAACCAACTCGACGCTTCATTCTCACCAGATCCACCACTCCTCCAAGTGAAGAGAGCAATTAACTCATTTCAACAAGAAATTTCTAATTCTATTATTTTGATGATTCTATTATAATTTTATACGTATTCTAAATGTTCTATTGTTTCATATTATTCATTTGAATTCATTTCATACAAGAAATTTATAATTCTATTATTTTGATTATTTTTTTTTTTGTATTCTAAATATTCTAGTGTTTGAATTCTTTTATAAATCTTGTAAAAAAAAAAAAAAAAAAAAAAAAAAAAAAAAAAAAAAAAAAAAAAAAAAAAAAAAAAAAAAAGAGAGAGAATTGTTACGTTATCAATTAACATGTAATCGATATGTTATCAATCAATGTATAATTCGATTATATCAATATAAGTCAGTATCTTACAAGCAAGCAGCTGTGTATTGTTTATGTTCTACCTTCTCCTATTTAATATAATTAATTAGTAGCAAATTAAACATCACGAAACACCCTACATGCAACTCACTTCTGAGGGTCCTGCAGCTTCTTCACTTCGATCCTCTCGTACAATTTTGGCCTCACCTTAGGTTCCTTAAGCACCCGGGTGTCAGCCACTAGTAGCATATTCACATCTTTATTTGTTTAATACGGCCAAATTCACAGACTTAGATATAAATATTCACAATTTTCCCTGAGAATTTATTTTTATTTACAGAAAAAAAAAAACCTGTACCACTATAACCCGTGAAGGGTCTTGGGTTCAGTACTATGTAAGGAAGAGCACTGTTTCTTGGTCAGCGGTCGTGCAAGGAGGTGATTTGACCGTGATCACGCTCAACCGCCAGGTTTTTTCCCCTTAATTTTTCAATTAAGGGTACCCACTTTAAAGAGGCTGGGTTTGCCCCAGGAGGGTCTCTCGACCCACGAGACGAACTGTGGCGAATAATAAAGATATCATAAGCCATGTCAGATTCGAACTCGGAACCTTGAGCACACCAATCCATTGCCTTACCAGTGGGCTACCCCGCTCCCTTATTTACAGTGAAATTTCTATATTTGAATAAATTCGTATTCAGACACTTGTAAATACGTAAATACCTGATTTATGGCATTTCCAAGTCAAATTCAACATCGATGTTTTTGAAAAAAAATATTCATTTTGTATTTTAGTAGTGGGGGGGGGGGGGGGTGCACTATAACAAAATTAGATTTTTTGATTTCTATCATAAGGGGATGCCATTTTATGTTATCGGAAACGATGTTCTTTAAAAAAATATTCATTTTGTATTTTAGAGGCGAGGTAGAGGGCGCACTAAAAAAAATAAGATTTTCGGATTTCTTTAACAAGGGGATCCAATTTTATGTTATCGGGGACCGTATTTTTAAAAAAAACAACCAGTTTTTTCAAAAACACAAAACAACGTTTTCACAGTTTTACAACAGATGTTAGTAAAGACTTAAAAATGTACTACCGATACCAGTAGCGAATCCAGGTGAGGGGCGCGACAATCATAAAGGATTACTATTTCTATATAAAATGAGCTATATTTAGTCATTTTCAAGTCCATTAATTGAAAATGAATTGTATTTAAACATTTACAGTAATTTACAACGTCATTATGTACTAATATGTATTTTAAATTAGGGCCTTCATTATTCATGAAATGTCAAAAAAATAAGTGCGCCCCCCCTCAGAAAATTTCTGGATCCTCCACTGACCGATACCCCTGGATGAGGGGCCAGAAGCCTGAAACGTTGAGTAAATAAAGAAAATTCATGAATTCATGAACTCTTCCTCACATAATTGGCTTTACTAAAACTGTAAGAAATTAATAACTAACCCCCAATTTACTATCCGTATTATAATATTTATGAGAAATTAACACTAATTTTTATATTTTGCGCCCCCCTCCCCCGCCTCTTAATAAAAAATTAATATTTTTTCAAAAACATCACCCCCGATAACATAAAATTGCACCCCTGTGTGAAAGAAATCCGAATATCTAATTTTTTTATATGGCGCCCCCCTGCCACTAAAATACAAAATGAATATTTTTTTTAGAAACACCGCTCCCGATAGCATAAAATTGCATCCCCGTGTGAAAGAAATCCGAAAATCTAATTTTTTAATAATTATTATTATTTTAATTTTTACTTTCTGACGGCCTAGTTGATCCCACAGATATTGTATTGGATTAAGATTAGGAAATTAGGGAGGTGTTTAAAGTTGCTGTGGAGTATTGTAGAGCAACTATTTTTGAACTTTCCGCGCTGTCGTTATCTTGTTGAAAAATGAATTTTTCCTGGAGATCAAACTTCATTAAACTTTCCGGTAAATTACTCCTCAAAATATTTATATAAACGTGTTGGTCCATTATTCCGTCGATAAATTTCAAATTACCTACTCCAGTAGCAAACATACACCCCCAAATCAAAACACTCCCTCCACCATGTTTCACAGTACCAACTATGTCCAGGGGCTCTTTGTTAGGTTTTCTCAAAACTTTCCCCCTTCCATCTGATCCATGAATGTTAAATTTACTCTCGACAATAAATAAAACATGTTCCCAGAATTAACTATAACGGCTTGTTTACATGTTCCTTTGCGAACTGCAGTTTCAATATCCAGTTCGCTTACTAATGAATGGCTTACACCTAGGCTTACGCACATTATAGCCAGCTTTCTTTAGGGTTCTTCTAATCGTTTGTGCAGATACCCCAATCTTGTAATTTTCTTAAATCATACCTGCTAAATTTAGAGCACTTGTGTGGGGTTCTTCGGCCAAAGTCCTTATGATAGCCCGCTTGTGGTGAGCTTGGAGTACGGGAGGCGGCTAGAGCGGTATCTACTTTCCATTGTACCCAGTTTTTCATACCGTTTTAGGACATACCTTACCGTATTATAGCCCCTGTTTACGATTTGTCCTATTTACCTGTATGAGTTGTATGAGTTTCCTCAAATTTACAATTTGGTCGGGAATCGGTGTTGGAACCCCCATTTTTTATCACAGTCTTAACTGTTTGGGCCCAAATTAACCCTGGCAAGTTAGGATTAGCCGGAGGATGAATGGGATAATGTGCAAACTGTATACATATCAGTATCTTGGCTAATTTCACTGCGTGCAGAAACTTTTTGCGCATCAATATTTTGACATTTTATGTAATTTTCCTCATAATTTATAAGTTAAATAAATTATATTAAATGTAATTGTTGGTCATTAAAATAGATAAAATTATGTAAAAAATCTGTGAGTATCATTGCCCATATCTGGCTCATAAGGTATCTTTAGGTAAAATAAAAAAATCTGGTGCGTGCGCGCAACACACAACTTTCACTTACCAACTTACATAGATAAGAAATTGACGTGTTTTGTTAAATATCATTTCCCAAAGTCACACATTTTTCTACATTCATATCTTATTTTTGTTAATCGTTAAAGCCGTTTTTGAGTAAATAAAAAAAACACGTGAAAATGTTACAAAATTTATTAAGTAAAGTCCCCCCTCCGGTTAATCAATTTTAATGAAATTTTAACAGTCATATCTCGGGCATATACACACATCAAATACCCAGTTTGATCAAAATCGTTAAAGCCGATTTAGAGTAAATAAAAAATACACGTGAAAATGTTACCAAATTTATTAAGTAAAGTCCCCCCTCCGGTTAATCAATTTTGATGAAATTTTTACAGTCATATCTCAGGCATATTAATACATCAAATACTCAGTTTAATCAAAATCGTTAGAGCCGTTTTTGAGAAAATCGAAAAAAACCTAAAAAGTTATTAAGTAAAGTACCCCCTCCCTTTAAGTAATTTTGATGAAATTTACGCTGTCATATCGCGGACATATACCTACACTAAATACCCAATTTCGTGATCGCACGGTTTATAGTTTTTGAGCTAGTCTGTTCACACACAGACACACACACACACACAGACCATTTCGCGGGACTTGGTCATTTCGACTCAGGGGACCCCAAAACGTGTATTTCCGTTGAAAACCGGAAATCGAATTTTTTCACGATCGCAATACTTCCACTTACTATATATTTCATATATAGGTAAGTGAACGTAAAAAAAGCTTGAGGGTGTGCAGAGACTTTTGTTAGTAAGTGTATACTGACAGTGTGATATGTATTTGAAAATGTAAAATGGGGCTTCGTCCACCATCAAGCGGAAGTCAAAGTTGTTCACAATCGCAATATGTACTTTCCCCCACAATATATTTCATACATAGGTAAGTGAAAGTAAAAAAAATACAACAAATATTGAGTGAAGTAACAACCAGAGGATTAAGTTAGTATTTAATAAAATATATACAACAAGTATTAATCATACCTTAGGAAACGTTTGTTTGATCCAATCCCTCTCCTTTAAATCATTGTAAGTAGTAAATACTTCCATTTTATAATTCAATGCAATTCCAATTATAGCTTGAGAAATAGGATGTACAGCTTGAGTAACATAAATGCTGTTCTCTTCAGACCAATTTCTGTCCACTTTTACAATGTAATAAGCCTTAAACAAACCACAATATCAAAATTTATTCTCAAATTAATGAGTATAAAAACTTAATTTTTAGTCAGTTCAGATAAGAATCAGGAATATTTATGGCAAGATAATCTTGTACTTTATATTTAAGCGAGACACTATATGTAGACACATTATGCATCACCTTTTACTATTGGGCTATTTAGAGAGCATAAATTCGCCTGAAAACAGGTTTAGTTATGATGAGTGTGTTAAATCAATAAGATTGCTCACGCCAAAATCGTTAAAAGGTAAGCGCGTGTCCCTGGACTTATGTCCCAAAAAATGAAAGGTACCAAAATGTACAATCACCACAAAAGGTATAAAAAAAAAAAACTCGCCAATGGTGAAGAAATACTATATGGACTGAATATTATTAGATAAGATAATTGTGTTCCAATATCCAACTCTTTCGGTTTCGCTCAGACACAAAGCAAAGGTGATGTTGCTCGAGCCGGCATCCAAGTACTACTGCCTTCTTCCAGCCTTTTTATGAAGGGGTACGAAGTCCAAAAAAATACCTATTGAGGGCTGGCAAAACAAATTGGGAAACCCACGCCATCAATTGGGAACTGCCGGTACTAATTATGTGTAATTAATATAAATGTCATATTGACATGTACTATATTATATTTTTTCAACTAAATTATTTTTTATTGGAAGTACTGAAATGGCGTAAACATAAACCGCCCACCGATTTTAATAAACTTTCATAAAAAAAATTAAAATGACATTCCTAACTAACCTAAATAACTTAACTATTTACAATATATACAGCCTTACAACTAGGCGTTAAAACTAATCAGCAGAAGCTGGAAAGGGCACAAACGTGGAGACAGGTCGCTTGTACTCTCCTTGGGAAATCCTCACAGTGATTACATGGACAACTCCATCACGTCCTTCATGTGTGTTCACTACTCTAGCTGTAGGCCAATGTAAGGCAGCTGTATTACACGCTTTTAACAATACATGATCTCCTATCTTGATATTTCGTGTAGGCGTATTCCACTTATACCGCTGTTGTAATGTGTTTAAATATTCTACGGACCATCGACGCCAAAGTTGTTGAGCAAGTCTTTGAACTAATTGCCATCTAGAAAGGCGATTAAGAAACAATCTTCTAGAGGCACCTCAGGCAATGCTATTAATGGACCGCCAACCAAAAAAGGTCCAGGAGACAAATAATCAAAATCGTGAGGGTTGTTAGATACTGGACACAGAGGTCTTGAGTTTAAGATTGCTTCATTCTTGGATCAAATGTAAAGGCTTGAGAATTGGTGAGGCGTAAAAAATGGGTCTTTCTTTACACTCTTGGCTCCAACTTCCCATAGTCCACCAAAATTCGGACTAAAAGGTGGATTGAATTGCCACATTATATTTCGCTTATTTAGCTGCTCATCCATTAACGGATTCTTTAGAGAAAACAAAAACTCTCTAATTTCCTTCAATTGTCTAGCTGTACCAACATGCAAAGTTCGTGCCTTGATCACTATAAAGGTACAGGCCGGCACCACCACGAGACATGAATCGGTCAAGACTAGCCAAAAACGCGTCTGTATTCAAAGATGAGACTAATTCAATGTGTATAGTCTTAGTGAAACACATATACAGGCCTTAAATATTGCAGCATTACGCAAATTGGAGGAATGTATAGATAGAGGAACCGCGCCAACGTGCCCAAAAAAAGTTACTATTGAGCTTGGCAAATCACCCATGAGAGGAATTTAAGTTTTTGAATGAAAATCTAAAAAAAGTGGAACATTCATGTACCAATTTACAAATTAAAGAATGTCCAGAAATAATCCAATAATCACGTTCAATAGTGCTCTGAGAGTATTGGCCCCAACGTGTAGATGAATCTGATGATAATGTATCACGAGTAATTTAGTTAAATGACTGTTTTTAGGCAACAGTAAAGGATGTTTGGACGACCAAGGTAGAGAAGAGTTCGACAAGCGACCGCCCACCCTCAGATACCCGAAGGGTCAAGAAAGGGCGATAACTTGCTCAGAGAACACCGATCAGATTTACCCTTACGTAAATCTTGCATGTCCTGGTGAAAAGTGACTTGCTGAACTATCAACGCACACCATAATAATGCTTCACGCAGTTCATACAGACGTAAATGTCCAGAATCTCAAGGCCAAAGCAACATCTCGTTTAAGTCGAGTAAGAGACGAAAAGTGCCCGATAAACTGCACAAAATAGTGACAAAAATCAGATAATACCACATTGGTTTCAAGCAAAACAACACACTATTTGACCTCAGGTATATCAGTAGAGGTTACTTTGATACTCCCTGGCCACTGTTCCGGTGGAAGATATCCCACGTAGGACCTTGCCACCAAAGGTCACATTTAAAAATTTGCTGAGGAAGTAATCCACGAGAAGAACAATCAGCCGGGTTGTCAATAGATGTAACATGCCCCCAGAAAGACTTAGGAAAGTCACGATTAATTTCTTCTCTTCGATGGGCCACATGTGTCTTTAAAATATGAGGTTCCATCCTCAACCAAGATACGACAATACTGAAATCAGTCCATAATCTTATAGAATGAGAAGGATACCGCTTCAGGCACTGTCCAAATCCAATTAAACTTCGAACAAGTAAAACAGCACCACAGGGTTCTAGTCACGGAACCGTGAGGAGTTTGATAGGTGCAACCTTAGTTCGAGCCTTTAGCAGCCTCAAACTGACATTTCCATGACTGTCAGACGACCGAACATAAATGACACAACCATACCCAGCTTCTGAGGCGTCACAAAAACCTAAAATATGACAGCTAATCAACTGAGGAATTAATATTTACCTAGGTATAGAAATATTATTCAAATAATATAACTGTGAAACGAAATTTTCCCAGGATACAAAAACATCATCAGGTATGAGTTCATCCCACTCGAGATGCAATAACCATAATTTCTGCATAAAACATTTAACAAAAAATATAACAGGTGAGATTCAACTAAACGGAACAAACAATCTAGCAATAGTAGATAAAACAGATCGCTTGGTAGGACCAATCTCCAAGCATTTGAAAGTGGAAGTAAAAAAATCCATTGAGGATTCCACTGAATACCTAAAATTTTATGAATTAAGTTGGAATCAGAGACTAGAGGAAACAAATCATTCTCAGATACCTCACATGATGATAGGTGAAATAGATTCCATAAAACGAGAACTATTACTCTCCTTGAATTTGCAAGGCTTCTTCATCCGTTTCCGCGCCAGAAACTATGTCATCTACATAAATATCCTCTTGCAAAACTCTTGCAGTCCTAGGAAAAGTCCCTCCTTCATCATAAGACAGTTGAAATAAGGCAGGAATGGCAAGAAAAGAGGCCAAGACAACACTGTAAGTAACAGTTTATAGTGCATAAGTATCAACAGGAGCGTCTAGGGATTTTCGCCAAACTACATGCTGATAGCAGCGATCATCGGGATGGAGAAGCACCTGTCTGTACATCTTACAGATGTCAGCAGTAAAGCAACAGCGTATAATCGCAAATTACAAGTAATATCAGCTAAATTGGTCCAGCTAAAATACACTGATTTAAGGAAACATCATTATGTTGTTTAGCAGAGGCATCAAAACTAAATTGAAATGGTGTAAACAAAGATCTTTGTCTTTTTTTTCTCTCACTTTTTCAATAAGTGTGGCAGTTGCCCCTTTCCAATTTTCCCGTCATCTGTGCGATGGTTTAAGTGTAACTGTCAAGGAGTTAAGAATAATCAATCAAAGGTTATTTTGAGACTGGTGAATCGTATGAAAAGAAATCAGTTTGACGAGGTTCTAACTGCTCTAAACTCAATTTTAAGATAAATGAGTTAAGGTTGGAGGTATGTTTAAGATTTGAGATGCTAATATTTTTGCGGTCATTAATGAAATTTATAAATTCTGGTCGTAGATCTATGCATTGCAGAGGTTAAATATGTGAAAATTTCTTATGAAAAAAAAAATTTATCTTTGATTTTAAATGAACTATTTTTTACTAAAGTTACAATAATTTACAACATACACAGAGACAATCAGTTTCCATTTTTTTTTTTTTTTTAACAAATTTAAAAGCTGTCTTAAGAGATTCAGAAGCACCAAAAATCTCATTCTCCCTTAGAAAATCAGTTAAAACCATTTTAAACTAAGGTACCGAAATAAAAAATATTTCCCTTCTTTAACCTTACATTATTCCTCCTGGATTTTTTTTTCAAATATCTTTAAACAGATAGTTAAACTTCTCAACATACTGAAATGTATTTACTGCTATAACCATATTGCTGCTTCTATGATTCATTGCATGGTTACTTTTATCTGTATTTTTATTTATAGCACGCTTCCATCAAGGTTGTTCCTTGTTATATTTAACGTCACAATATCTTTATATTTTCTTTGGCAGAGGCGGAATTATATCTCCTCAAGTCAAAGCTTTTTCAGTATGAATCATGTAACAATTATACAAATAATCTTAAAATACTCAATTTTTACTTTCATTTACCTATGTATGAAAGATCTAGTAAAGTATTGCGATCGTGAAAAATTTCGACTTCCGGTTTTCAACAGAAATACACGTTTTGGGGTCCCCTGAGTCCAAATAACCAAGTCCCGCGAAATGGTATGTATGTGTGTGTGAACAGACAAGCTCAAAAACTATAAACCGTACGGACCTGAAATTGGGTGTTTGGTGTATGTATATGCCCGCGATGTGGCAGCAAAAATTTCATCAAAATTTTCATCAAAATGGTCAAACAGATGGGATACTTATATTCGCGGGCGCAAGCGACGGTGCTGCTTCTTGAATGGAACTAGAGAAACGGGGATAGAAGCCGTACCTAGGGCCAGCAGTACCTGGGATTCAGAGGGTTTTTTGGCGTTTTTAATTTATTTTTCCATAATCAAAACCCGATTGATCAAAATATTATTTGAAAAATGTCTAATAGGTATTGGTCGGTCCCTCAGTGTTCAATTAGAAAATCAAAAGACATGTCATTCCATTTATTGCCAAAAAATAAAAAGCTTCCTAAAGAGTGGATTGAAAAATTAAGATAAGCCTGTTTCGAAACATATCACGATATGTAGTCATCATTTTAAAGAAAGTGAATATATTTATCCAGGTAAATATTACCTAGTATTTGACATTTTATTATTCCAAAATGCTAGTTTTATGCAAATAACATTGGGACCATAGTGTCATAGATTTGTTTTTCTTTTTTAATTTTCCCCATTTTTGTCTTACATCCATTGTGTTTAATTGTTCCAAGTTTTCAATGTGATGTCTGAAAGTTTTCACAAATAAATAAATAATATGACAGAGAAACTAAGCTGTCATGAAAATGACAGATGTCATAACAATGATTGTATGAATAGGTAATTAATGTTATTACTAACCGAAAACATAAAGTTTAAACATACAACATAACATAAAACTTTGATACATTGATGTGTTTGCATTTACGAGAACTACCAGCTTTACACGTACAATTACAAGAAAATTGCTTATTATTATAAATAAATTTTATTTCCACTTTTATTTAATGGGACAGTCCTTTAAGATCGCTTGTTTGAAGGCACAAGGCTTGTAAAATAACTGTTTTTTTACTTCTAGATATTATTCCACATGTAATTAAGTGGTTTGCATCAAGGATAGCCTGCCCTTCAATTAATGGTCTTTAAAAATTACCAATTATCTCTATCACATCAACTATGTCTATCCCCGTTCCTTCCGACATTTTGCAAAACTACTAGCGCACCCTATAGTCGATTACGCCCGCAAATAAAGAATTTTGTCTAAGTTTTACGTTTTTTGCGATTTTCTCAAAAACGGCTCTAACGATTTCGATTGAACTCGGTATTTGATGATGTGACAGTAAAAATTTGATCAAAATTGATCTATTGGAGGGGGCACTTTACTTAATAAACGTTGTCTCATTTTCACGTATTTTTTTTATTATTATTTAAAAACGGCTTTAACGATTTTGATCAAACTGGGCATTTTGATGAATGTATATGCCCCCGATGCGACAGCCAAAATGTCATTAAAATCGGTTAAACGGAGGGGGACTTTGTTTAATAAATTTTGTGTCATTTTTGCGTTTGTTTTCTCAAAAACGTCTATACCTATCTATTTTGATCAAACTGGGTATTCGATGTATGTATATGCCCGCTATGTGACAGCCAAAATTTTATTTTACTTCAGAGAGTAAATATGTGATGCTCAAAATTTTTAAAGCATTGAATGTAAGAAAAATATAGTATAAGATAATCTTTAATTAATTATATTTTAGTTTAGAAACTTTAATTTCATAATAAATTTCTCAAGGCAGTATTAAGTTATTTTAGACGAATAGTAACCTTTCTTGATTTCCAGAAAGACATAAGAAACAAATTTTAAAACGAGTCGTAAAACTTTTATTACACAATACAAAAATTTAGTGTACTTTAGAGAGCAAATACAAACAAAAATAAGTAAATGAATGTGGAAAATTGTATGACTTTCAGAAATGGCTTTTAAAAAAACGGGTCAATTTCTAATCTAAGTAAGTTGGTAAGTCAAAGTTGTGTGTTGAGCGCAACGCACCAGATTTTGACTTTCACTTACCCATATATAAAATATATAGTAAGGGAAAGTATTGCGATCGTGAAAAAATTTGACTTCCGGTTTTCAACGGAAATACACGTTTTGGGGTCCCCTGAGTCCAAATAACCAAGTCCCGCGAAATGGTCTGTATGTATGTCTGTGTGGGTGTGTGTGAACTGACTAGCTCAAAAACTAAAAATCGTACGAACCTGAAATTGGGTATTTGTTGAATATATGCCCGCGATGTGACAACAAAAATATCATCAAAATTGGTCAAACGGAGGGGGTACTTCATTTGCCCCATTTCTACGTTTGTTTCGATTTTCTCAAAAACTGCTCTAACGATTTTGATCAACATTTGTATTTGATGTATGTATATGACCGCAATATGATAGCAAAAATTTCATCAAAATTTATCAAACGGAGAGGGCACTTACATCATAACTTTGTTTCCCATTTTTACGTTACTATGGAATTTCTCAAAAACGGCTTCAACGATTTTGATCAAACTTGTCATGTTTAATGAGAATCAAGTATACTTTAAAATCAGGTAAGTTTAGTCATTATTAAAATGTTCTGAGGGAGGCTTAAATGGCGAAGGAGCTTTTTTGTTTTCCAATAAAGTACCTTTGATTCTGTTTATGTGAGAAATTAACTGTCTCTCTTTACGTCTAAAAATAATAAATGGCGAAATATGAAAAAATCAAGTAAACATATACTGGAGAAAAAAAGAAAAATATTCCGTCAACTTTGAGTCCACGCATGCGCAGTACGCCTTTAATGACGGAACATTGTTTATAATTAAAGACGCTCTGTTTATTTAATGGAAATTATTTGTTTCATGCTAACTCAATGGTAAATAAAATCTGAATCGATGGAGTATTATGCTTGCAGAGCCGTATTGTAATAAGTAAAAACTTTTATTTAATAATAAAAAATTTTAGTGTACTTCAGAGAGCAAATAGGAACAAAAATAAGTAAATGAATGTGGAAAAATGTGTGTCTTCAATGAACGGCATTGTACAAAACACGTCAATTTCTAATATAAGTAAGTTGGTAAGTGGAAGTTGTGTTGCACGCATCGCACCAGATTTTTTTATTTAGTCAAAAACGGCTGTAACTATTTTTATCAAACTGGGTATTTGATTTATTTATATGCCCCCGATGTGACATCCAAAATTTCATATCTCGTATAATCACTGATGAAAGTAAAAACTTTTATTTAAAAATAAAAAAAATGTATTATACTTTAGAGGGTGTGATGCTCAAATTATTTAAAGAATTTAAGGTGTGATAAAATATGGTATAAAAGGATCTTTAATTAATTATATTTTGGTTAAGAAACTTTAGTTCCATAATAAATTTCTGAAAGCAATATAAAGTGATTTTAGAGGAACAGTAAACGTTCTCGATTTCCAGAAAGGCATAAGAGACAGACTTTACTACGAGTGCTAAAACACATCTTAACGATTCACCTTCACGATTTATTTACAAAAAGCAAATCACTGTAAAAAACAAGCAAGCAGTAAAAAAAAACTCGACCGTAGATGAAATGATGTCCCTTAATAAAAAATTGTGAATCGAAAAATACTGAGAACTTTCAAGTTTTGCATTACAGATTCATTATAACTTATGGAGATATACAAATATAAGCATATAAATTTGGAAAAGTGTACATATTATCGAAGCACGTCGATTTCTAATCTAAGTAAGTTCGTTGCATCGCACCGGATTTTTTTTGGGGGCGATGGAAAACGGATGTATATCTTTACTAGATAAATTGATACCCCAGTAAAATTCCACTGTAACGTCGAAAAATTTAGGGGCAAGCTGAACTCCACGTGTGTTTTTCTTCATTTGCTAAAAGTTCCTAAAAATCTGAGGGGCCGGACAAGACATTCGAAATAGTGCCTGAAGTAATGGCGGGGAATAACTTTTTAAAACGCTGAAACTTTTTTGTTTTAGTTATGAAGACGTGAATTTTATTAATTAATTCTATTCAAAGCGTAAATAATCTTCAACTTTTATATCAATAATTTTTAAGTAAAAAAACTCACTTCGTTAGAATGCTTTAAATAACGGCACGAAAAATTCATAATGAATTATAAATTGTAATTTTGAATCGGAATACTATAAAGTTAATGCAAAACATCCTTTGAATAAATATTTCAGCACTGTCGTTTTGTGTACGACAAGTTTTGATTTCGCTTGTTATTTTTTTAATACTCCAAAATCTGGTCGACAAGTCGGGAATGAAATCGGAGGCAGACATTCTGTCCGGCCTTTGCCCGCTAACTTCAGAGTTCATTAAAAAAAATTTTTTCCATTGCATTATATCGTTGTTAGGCATAAATTTTATAGCATCTAAATGTATTTAGATGCTATTCGAAGAAAAAAGTAAATTTATCAAATACAAAAAAGTAATTGACAATGAAAGTATTAGAAGATACAAGATACTTTTTATTTGATAAAAACGTATCTTGTGTATCAAATAGAATAATCATTTGTATCCACAAACTAATTGATATCACAATCGAATACATTCTGTCATCAAAGTTTCAAAATATTTCCCGGAATAAAAAAAAGCTGCCATTAATATGCCTGATTTGGGCTGGCCCGCTGCTTTCCACAAGGATTACACTTGTCCATCACATCAATATATATATGCCAAAGTGTTACTAATTTCTTTATCTTCTTTAGCAAGTAAAATGTCATGCAGAGGCTCGATGTATGCGCAGCGCAGGGTATATGTGGGGATAAGATAAACGGTTTTTAACTGTTTCCTTTCATTCCTCCTGACCTTCACTGTTTAAAATGTTGGTGATAAAAAATTGCCTTTTGGCGTCATCCTCTTCATCTTTGATATGTCATAAATTTTCGTTGGACTCTTCTATAATTTCTGTCACCACTAATACCACATCTACACCGAATATCTTGAATATTTTACTGAAATTATCCATCATTATCCGCGGGTTTCCAATTTAGTACTAGTAGTACTTACTAACTTATATATAATTATACTAACTTAGTATAAATTACAGTAATCACCATAATTGCATTTTACATCAAAGTAAATATGGAAATGTTTCGTATTTAAATAGTTCGAAAATAGCGTAAGAAAAAAAATCTGTATTGAAATTTCTAATACAGTTTCAAATATAACTTAATTTATTCTACTGGTATTCGAATACAACTGAATTTATTCGAAAAATGAATCATCTGAGTCAAAATCATCGAATGCAGATATTTTTTCATTCGAAATACTCAGAAAAGTATCCGATTTTCGAATAAAATTTCTAGATAAACAAATTAGTATCTGTATTCCTATTCAGCAGTGGTTTCAAGGGAAGGGCCCCCTTCTGAATTTTAATAAAAGATTCTAAAAAATATTAAAATATCAAACGGGCATTTAATAAGTTATTGATTATGTCGTTAATTGAAAAATGTATCAATTTTAACATTTAATTGTCATTTATATGATATTTTTCGCATAATTGTTGGGTATTCCCTAGATGGCTGAACTGTTTACACCATACTTTGGTGTAAAAAGAATTAGTGGCATGCTGAATTTCCATATCTTCTAGAAGTCATTAAAACAAAGATTTCCAGAAAAGTCCCCAAGAATTCAAGCCGAGGGAAACTTTCAAAATGACGCCTTAAGTTGTGGAAGGAGACAATTCCTAATATTGTAACCATTTTTTTTTTTTTTTTTTTTTTTTGTAATAAAAACGTGGCCTTACTTCTATTTGGGGAACGCAATTTTCATATCTGGGGACATGTTTTTGCTATGTATTGTGGATGCTGCCGTGATAGGAAAAGGAAATTGAATTAATAATTTAATATCAAAATATGTAAAGTACTGTATATGCTCAACCCGGTATTCAGTTTTACCTGAAGGCGGCTAGGTCTTGGAAATACCCCTTGTAAGTTATTGGGGCCATAAACCTTCTGTTAGAAATTCAAAATAAGGAAAGCCTAAGACCGACAATGCTACCGACAAACATCCAGGGAAATACCTAAGAAGATTGTTAGAGAAATTTGTGGCCATAAACCCTGGTTTTACCCCGGCAAAGAGACCGCTGGGAAACACGGTAAATATAGAAAGGAAGGGAAATTTTAGGCAGCTAGCCAATCAGAAGAAGTCTGGAACCAACCAATCAGGAGAAGTCTGAAGAGAGTGGGGGAAAGAAGACTTATACGGAGGAGAGAGAAGTTAGAGAGGGCTTTGAGGGGGGAGTCGAGTTTAAGAGCTACAGTCATTCAGTGCGAATCGCTTTAACTTATAGAGAAGCCCTGTCTGTTTCTGTGGAATAATCTCGTTTAGATTGCGCCTTGAAGCTGTTTTGACAGGCACGGGCAGCATTTCGCTCAGACGAGTTCGCAACCCGCGTTTTTCACGTATTGCTGAAGTTTGTTCGAACGTGCGTAAACATTTTTTCTATAAACCGTCGCCCAGAACAAATATGTCATGAAAAATTTAGATACGTCGATTCCTATGGAAGATGTCAAGGAGGCCCTTAGAGCAGTTAGTGCGATCGAAGCTAGGAGATTGCAAAGGACAGCACCTGATGGGACTAAAACCGATCTCACTCCAATTGTAATAACAGTACCGACTGGTATCACTATTAAATCCATCACCGAAAAAGTCCCTCATATCAACAGTTGCAAATTCTCTGTAGTAAATTATATACCGAGGAAGGAAAATTTACCACCACAATGTTACAGATGTCAGCATTTCGGGCATACAAAAAATTATTGTGGTCACCTTGAGAGGTGCGTCAGATGTGGGGGACCACACAAGATCGCACAATGTGAGCGGCAAGGCGACCCAAAATGCATCAACTGTAACGGACAGCACGTCGCCTCATTTCGACAGTGCCTTTATCGCCTGAAGCTGGAGGAACAGGCGGAAAAGTTGAAAGAAGAAAAAGCGAAAACTGCCGGCATAAAACGGCAATTAAAAACAAATACCTAAACTCGAAAATTCGTGCAGGGACGGATTTTGCGTCCTTGCTTAAAGACTCTACTTCAGAACCATCTACTTGCCAGCCCCATCACCCCCAACCACCAGTCGCTGAACCTTCTAGGATCCAGCCCACACCACTTGCGACAGGACAGTCTCCACTGCAACCAATTGACCAATCTCAGCAGCTTATGCTCACTTTCGTGGGTCAAATGAGCGCGATGCTGGAGAAATTCACTAGTCTTATGAAGGAAATGACTGAAACTATTAAGGACCTCAAGTACCAAGGCTCAAACAAATGAGTGATTTCTCGGTGCTCAACTTCAACTGCCGCTGCCTATTGACGAAGATAGAAGAGATAGAGGTCCTACTGGCCCTCACACAGCCGACCATCACCGTCATCACAGACACCAGGATAAGGGGGCGTCTACCCCACCTCCGAGGTTATACTGTAGCGACGGACGACCTTCACGACCCCCACGGTGGAGTACTCATTGCGATCAGGCACAGAGTACGATGGAAGAAGATGCCGCCAGGTATAAAGACCTGGGACATTCGGACAAGCCATGTCACTGTACAAGTGCTCATAGGGCACTGGTATCTACCGACGTCCAAGGGGATCGCTGAGAGAACTACGGCAACTAGTCGACACCTGCGGAGCCAAAACTAACCACTGGCTGGTAGGTGACTTCAACGCTCAGCACAGTCTATGGCACAATGTCACTTCCAATGCGGCAGGGAGACACCTGCTTAAAACTGCCTTCACGGTTGTCCACCCATCTACCCACACTTTCCGACAAGACGTCAATGGTGGAACTTCCACTATTGATTTCCTCCTCACGAGACAGCCCCATCGCATCACCGGCCAGGAGCCAGGAGATAAGGCTGATAACTACAGACCCATCAGCCTGTTGCCCCATCTCGGAAAGATTTACAAGAAAATCGTCCTAAATATCTCCGAGAATTCTGTGATGAAAACTCCGTAATTCCTTACGAACAAACCGGATTTCAAGCCCAGCTTACTACTGAACATCATCTCATGAAGCTGCAGCATGAAATAAACACCAATTTCAACCAGAACCAGGCAACGGCTCCATAGACTGCACGAAAGCTTTCGACTCTGTGTCTCACGGCATTCTCTGCCGTAAGCTCATAGATCTCGGGTGCCCAGAGCAACTATACACGGTCATTGCCTCCTTCCTTAAGAACAGGTGTTCAGCAGTACGTGTTCAAGATGAGCTATCCGCTACAGTACCACTGACATGTGGTGTGCAACAAGCAGCGGTACTCTCTCCAGTACTCTTCTCTATATACACGGCCGACGTAGTGGGGAAAAATTACAAATGAGCGACATTCGCCACCTATGCCGATGATATCGCCATATATAGCAGCAGCGCCAGTCCCAAAAGAGCACTACAACAAGCCGAACTCACCTGTGACGACATAGTTAATCAGCTGGAGAAACTCAATATCCAGGTGAACCCTACAAAAACGGACTGTGTAGTGTTTGCCATAATGAAGGAGAAGAAGAACACACTCCCAAAAAAGCTTCGTGTGGGAAACACTGATATGAAGCCTTCAAATTCCATAACCTACCTGGGCGTGACTCTAGATTGCCATCTCCATCTCACCACCCACATCCGCAAGAAAACCAAAATAGTCAGACAGCGATCCTACAGGCTTCACCATCTCATTTTATCGCCAGCCCTCTCTCTCAGGCTGAAATTACAGATCTGTAAGACGACCCTCATTACTCTACGCCGCACCATTGTTCACACATCTCACGCACCATACGCAGCGCCATCTACAACAATTTCAAGATACGATGTTGCGAAAGATTGTAAGAACAACGGTCAGGAAGAAAGAAAAACCACCAGCTTTACACAAAATATTAAATGTACTAACAGTCCCAGAATTTATAAAAAGGCGCCATATTAAATTCCTAGACTTCTTAAAATCATTACCTAACCCCCTTTTCCAATCACTGACGCCAGCACCCCCACCGGTTCGGTGGCAGAACTGTGTACCCCAATCCAGTGCCTAGACACTTAAACTTATTGTAAACAGTGTGTATAGATTTAGGTAGGTTAATAAAGATATTTAAAAAATTGGTGTGCCCCAACACCATTTGAACTCATTTAATTTGCATGTATATACAATAACAATTTGACAGCACAGACCTGCTTTAAAATAGAACCCAGTTCCAGTACAAAGCCGTAACACACTTTAGCTGGAAATTAGTTTTTAATTTCCACTTTGACCTCGCACCAAAACAATAAATTAGGGGTTTGGAGGGAGATAAAAAAAAAAAAAAAAAAGAGGGAGTCGAGTGGAGAGTTCAAAGGTAACAGGTAAAACAGAAGAAATAGCCTCAGTCCAGAAGAAATGTTAATACGACAGCTAATCAAAGAGATGCAGAAAATGCAAGAAGATAAACATAAAGAGCTAAAGAGAATAATAGAAGAGAAGAATAAACACCTACAGGAAATAAATGAAGCTTTACACACAACGAATCTGAAGTTGGAAGTGTCTGCAAAACGTTTTACTAAACCTGATGAGGAAATACAGAAACTACCCCTAGCTGAAAGTAAGGATATGAATGAGAGTGCAGAAGATGATGCCCATGTCCATAAAACAGTGGATAATTATATTAATGAACCCCATGAGACCAATGGTATGGAAACTGGACCGAAGGAGATTACTGCTCTGGAAAATGTAGAAATTATAAGTGGCGAATCTCCAAGGGAAGAACCTGTTTATAATGTTAAATCTGAAAGTGGTGACATAGAGACTAATTACGACGGGCAAGATAAGGTTCTCTTTAAAGTTGAAGATGAAAGGAAGAATCTTCAAGAAGAAACCACTGAAGAGAATTTGCCAATACCTCAAGCTCAGGTAGAAACTCTTGAATCTTGCCAGGTAAGTGAAGTAGTTGATAGGTCCAATGAAAAGGTTGAATATGAAGAGAAGGACCGACTCTGAGGGATTGATAATGAAGAAAACGTCTTAAGCTTCCCAGAATTTATAAAGACAATCAACTCCGATAAGTCACCTCCAGGAGAAGATCAAATAAACCCATCAGATATGTTTATAGGGCAATCCCCATTAAATTACCGACGATCCCATTACGATAGATATGAAACGAATAATTATTTTAGGGATCCCCCAACTGAAGAATTTGCCGTTCTTATTTTACTAGGGGAATTCCATGGAGGCATTGTAATCCCAGAAGATGATAGGAATAAACGCAGACTGTGTTATAATAAGACACGGTAGTCTTTATCCCAGTCCAGGGGATAAAAAGGGGTTTCCATCTAGCGTCCCTTCCATTGACGAGCTAAAGGGTCCTGGCGAAGCCCTCGCCAACTCAGCCCGTTCTGTCCATGTACATAATCTCTGTAAATATAATTGTAAATATTTTTATGTAAATAAGTTTCTCTTTTAAATTTAGAAATTGATAGTACTAGTATTTCAACTACATAAACATGATAATAAACGGTTAAGTGGATCTCAGTGTAAATTCTTTTGATTGAAAATAAAAAAAATAAATATAAGTAGAATAATTCAAAATAAAAGTAACATGACCTTAAACAACGATTTACCAATTGAGATTTTATTGATTAATACAAAGTGAAATATACTGTAACACTTATGTGGGTTAAAGAATATTTATTAACAGAAATAATCAGTTATCACAATGCCAACGAATTATTAAAACTTAAATATATGAGCATGTTACAAAATTGATAACTTTATCACACACAATCATATGACTTGAGCAACACAGTCAAGAACAGACTTCAACTAACTCGTTCAGTCTCTGCCCCTTATATATATCGTAAATAGTGGGGCCTGGAATATTCTAGAACAATGTCGGCAGTTCTCCGCCATCACGGAATGATCTAGACAAAAACAGTGCGTTCCAACCGCTTATTTTGTTCCAACAAGCGGTCCGGGAGGTTACGCCATATGTTTTTTTTTTTTTTATTTGCTTATCGATTTAATGTTACACTGCCCCCTCCTTAGAGACATTCCTCCTGGATGTCTTCTTTTCCATGCGTGTAAGGTCCCTAGGTCGAACGAAAAGTCTCTTCCGTAATCCGCTGCACCTGTTCTTTTTCGTGGTTCCTTGCATATGGCGCCAAGCGATTATAATGGACGATCATAGGCCTTCCTTTCGGATACTTGGAGACCCTGTAGAACACATCTTTGATGCGCTTCTTTATCACGTAGGGTCCCTCCCAGTTCTTCTGCAACTTTGGGCAGAATCCTCGCTTTCTTCTTGGGTTATAGAGCCAAACGAGGTCTCCTTCTTGGTACCTGCCCTGATCGACTTTACTATCGTAGTGTCGCTTCATTCGGTCGCTGGCGAGGCGAAGATTCTTACGAACTAGCTCGTGAGTGTATTCTATTCTCTTCTGGAGTCCGCATATATAGTCTTGCCCAGATACATCCACCCCAGGTTTGCTGCCAAAAATGAGGTCACAAGGTAACCTCATCTCTCGACCGAAGAGAACTCTTGTAGGAGTCTGTCCAGAGGATTCATTAACTGCAGAGCGATAGGCCATGAGGAAGTATGGGATCTGACGGTCCCAATCTCGTTGATGGTCAGAGGTTACCTTGGAAAGGTACTTTATAAGGGTTCGGTTCATCCGTTCTAACATTCCGTCAGACTGTGGATGGAGGGCCGTAGTCCTGGTCTTTCGAATCCCAAGCCTCTTGCAGACTTCCTGGAATAATGTGCTCTCGAAGTTCCTCCCCTGATCTGAATGTAGTTCAATTGGTACTCCGAAACGGGTGATGAACTCCTTCACCAGAACGTCAGCCAAGGTAGTAGCCTCTTGGTTGGGGACAGCTTGCTTCGGTCCAACATGCTTCCACCCACTTGGAAAAACAGTCCACGATTACAAAAACGTACTTATTTCCAGCTTCACTTTCTGGGAATGGTCCTAATATGTCCATGGCTATCCTCTCGAAGGGGCTCCCCGCAATATACTGCTGCATCTGAGCGCGGCGTTTGCGAGCTGGTCCGTTGCTTGCAGAGCAGGTGTGCATTTACGGCACCAATCCTTGACATCCTCAGAAAAGTTCACCCAGTAGAACCTTTCGCGTACTTTCTGGAGTGTTTTCGTTACACCAAGGTGTCCTCCCGACACTTCATCATGTAACAGACGAAGTACCTCCGGCACGCAGGTCCTCGGTATCAGAAGCTCCTTCCTGGATAGGCTGCCGTCTACGTTCTCCACAACCCTCTTGAGCAAGCCGTCTTCTATTATAAGGGAATTCCACTGTGCCCAGTACGCCTTCAAAACAGGTGAGAATGGTGCAACCTCCTGCCAGGTCGGGATCATTTTCTTGTCTGTCCCGGAGTGTGTCAGGTGTCCATTCTTCGCTAACTATTCCAACGGCGCAAAGGTTGGCCTCCTTTTGTTCGATTCGGCTACAGTGGGAGCAATTAGGCGGGCATGGTCTTCTAGACAGGGCATCTGCATTGCGATGTCTTACACCCGGTCTGTGTTCAATTTCAAAATCGTATTCCTGGAGCTTTTGTAGCCATCTGGCAACTTGGCCTTCAGGATTTCTGAAATTTAGCAGCCACTTCAGGCTTGCATGGTCAGTCCGCAACAAGAATCTTGTACCATACAAGTATTTGTAAAAATGGTCTATGGACTTGACAACAGCCAGAAGTTCTCGCCTGGTCACGCAATAATTACGCTCAGGTTTTGATAGTGTCTTGCTGAAATATCCGATAACCCATTCTTGGCCATCCTGCAATTGTGATAAAACACCGCCAATGCCTTCTTCGTTGGCGTCTGTATCTAGGATGAATTTGCCTCCTGGAATTGGGTAGCCCAATATTGGAGCCGAGATCAATCGTTCCTTCAAGGCATCAAAAGCTACTTGACACTTGTCGTTCCAGCTGAAAGGTCTACCTTCTTCAGTTAATCGACTCAGAGGCTTCGCAATGTCTCCAAACTTCCTTACATACCCGCGGTAGTAGGAACAAAGGCCCAGGAAACTTCGAATCTGCTGCTTATTGACAGGGGTAGGCCATTGCTGGACTACCTGAATTTTTGCAGGGTCCACCGCAACTCCTTCTAGACTGACGATGTGTCCTAAATGGGCTACCTTCGTTTGAAAAAGATGACACTTCTTTGCATTTAACGTCAAATTGGCTGCTTTAAGCCTCTTGAAGACCTCTTCAAGATTAGACAGGTGTTCCTCAAACGTCCGGCCAACCACTATGACATCATCGAGGTAAACGAGGCATATCTCCAGGACAAACCTCTCAGAATGTTCTCCATCAGGCGTTCAAAGGTTGCAGGAGCGTTGCAGAGGCCGAACGGTAAAACCGTGAACTGCCATAGTCCTGACCCAGTGGTAAACGCAGTCTTTTCCTTGTCAGCAGGGTCCATCTCTACTTGCCAGTATCCACTTTTTAGGTCCAGAGTTGGAAACAGTCTGGATCCTGCTAAAGCGTCAAGGGCATCATCGATCCTCGGCAATGGGTAGCTGTCCTTCTTCGTCACATCATTAAGCTTCCGGTAATCGACGCAGAAGCGGGTCGTTCCATCCTTCTTCTTTACGAGCACTACCGGAGAAGCCCATGGACTATTCGACGGCTCCACCACTCCGTCTCTCACCATCTCTTGAAGAGCATTTTCAGCCTCTTCCTTCTTGACTTGGGGAAGTCGCCGCGCAGCTTGACGAATAGGGCGTGCATCACCAGTATCGATTCTATGACGCACCACGCTTGTTCTACCTGGCTTTCCGGATTCCGAGCCAAAGACAGGGCGATAGCGATTCACAAGGTCCTTGACTTTCTCCTTTTCCTTTCTTGACAGCGACGGGTCAAGGCCTTCTAACATCCTTCGGAGATTTTCATTAGTTCGCTCCTTCTTTGTTGACGCCTGAAGAGCATCATGGAGATTACAGGCTCTATACTTCCCACCTTAGTGCCCTTCTTCATAGTGACCAGATAGTCGTTGATATTGCAAAGAGGTATAGGAACCTTATCAGAAGGTATTACGAGCGCCTTCCCAACAAGGATACCTTTCCCCACCTCCTGGTCATGATTTCTTGGCTCAAGTAAGACAGGATGCTTAGGCTGATCCGTGAGGGTTGAAGAATCAAGACGAGCAACTGCGATAGCCTCACATCTTGCAGGAAGTTCCACGTCTTCACCTAAGGTGACTTCTAAGCTGGCCAATTCTCGATTATGCATAAAAAGTTCCTCCCCCCTGACATTTACGACTTGCCGTTTTAGATCTATTTGGAAACCAAATGCGTTCATTATGTCCATTCCGAGAATCACTTCTTCTTCTATGTCAGCCACTAGAGCCGAGTGCGAGACACAGTTCGAACCGAACTGTATCCTAATTTCTGCTTCTCCGAATACCCTGGCTACTTCTCCTGTAGCGGCCTTCAGTCGCCACCTGGAGGGCGACAGCCTTTTATCACCAACTACATTCGGGCCGACGATAGTCTTCGTAGCACCGGTGTCTACCAACATGGCGTATCCACTTCCGTTGATTATGCCATCCACATATAAACAACCGGCTCTGTGCCCCAGTGAGGCTACCACCACAAGGGGAGGGTCTTGAAGACGTTGTTGGGTCGATGTCGCCCTCCAGGAGTCGACCCGCCTTAGTTTCCCTGTGGCTTAGGCGCGTCAGAAGCGGTCCGCTTCTTGCAGGCGTTCCTAACATGTCCGAGCTCCCCACAGCACCAACAGCGTACCGGTCTCCTTTTCCTGGACTCCAAAGCCTTCGCAACTTTCAGAACCGTGTCTTCAAAATTTTTACGGTTCTCTGACTCCTGCTGACACTCCTCTGTGTCTGTACTGTTCATGGCTCGGACACGTGCATGGCTGCGAGAAGCCTCCGTAGCCGCTTCAAATTCCAGTGCTGTGGATAGAGCGTCTACAAGTAATTTAGGGCGAGTCAGACGTACCGCTCTCTAAAGCTCTCTGAAGCACCAAGTCCCTTAAGCCGTCGACGAACGCTTGGACTGCTAAGCACTCCAACAAACTGTCTGGGGCTGTTGGATAAGCCAGTCTTACCATCCTGGCAACGTCCGCTTCGAACTCTTGAATAGTCTCGGCTGCCTTCTGCTTCCTGCTCTTCAACTGGGCGTGGCCAAACCGCATCTCTAACCGGCTTACTAGCATGTTAAAATCGTATGCGTCGTCAGCGTTGAGGGTCTGTAGGACATCCAGAGCGTCACCTCTGAGAGCTACCGTAAGGGCAACCGCCTTATCTCTTGGAGACCACCCATTAACACTGGGTGCAGCGTTGAATTGCTTAAGGTAATTCGCCCAGGATGACTTACCATCAAAAGTTGGGGGTTTTATCCTGGCTTGGCTCTCCCTAACTGCGGGTTCACGTACTTCCTCGTCCCGTAATGGCAGTGAGCAGAGCTACTCCCTGACGATGGCCTGGGCCCCTTTTTCTAGCCTCCGTTTTAATTTCTCAAGATCCTCCTCAAACGCGACAGCTCTTGCTTCGTGTTGAGCCAACCTTTCATTCACGTTGTTCATCTCACCCGACAAGTTACTCAGCTTATCATTCATTTCACCAGAGAGGTTGGTCAACCTATCATTTAATCCGTTCATATCACCAGACAAGTTTACCAGTTTGTCATTTATATCAGCAGACAGGTTGGCCAATTTATCATTTATCTCTGCTGACAATTTGGAATTAAGGCTGGTAAATTTATCATTTAACCCATTTATACCACCAGTCAAGTTCGTCAGCTTGCCATTTAATTCCGCCGCCTGGCTTGTTAATTTATCATTTATTTTGCAAAATAAATTTGAAAATTTATCATTTATTTCAACCGATTGGCTGGCCAATTTGTCATTTAATTCGCCAGAAAGGTTGATAAACCTTTCATTCAACCCATAGATTTCAGAAGACAAATTAGAATTTATTTCTGCCGACAAATTATTTAAAGCGGCTTTAAAAGAGCTATCCTCAAACTCTACAGTTTCAGGATCTACGCCCTGACTTGAGTAATACTCACGTAAGCGGGCCAACAAGATCGCTTTTGTCCCTGTAGTGTCTAAATCCAGCTCTTCTAATTCCCTCCGCAGCTCCGTAACTTTAAGTTCTCCAATTCGTTTACCTGGCATTTTTTTTTTCTTCTTTAAACCCCCCCCACACCTGACACCAGTTGTAACACTTATGTGGGTTAAAGAATATTTATTAACAGAAATATTCAGTTATCACAATGCCAACGAACTATTAAAACTTAAATAAATGAGCAGGTTACAAATTGATAACTTTATCACACACAATCATATGACTTGAGCAACACAGTCAAGACACAGACTTCAACTAACTCGTTCAGTCTCTGCCCCTTATATATAGGTTATTGTGGGGCCTGGAATATTCTAGAACAATGTCGGCAGTTCTCCGCCATCACGGGATGATCTAGACAAAAACAGTTCGTTCCAACCGCTTATTTTGTTCCAACAAGCGGTCCGGGAGGTTACGCCATATGTTTTTTTTTTTTTTTTATTTGCTTATCGATTTAACGTCACAATACATTACCTATGAATGAGAAAGTTAATATGTTCAAGTTTAAATTTGCTTAGGGTCACGATTGATATCCGAAAACTGTTACTAAATAGTGTTTGTAAACCGCCTTAATTGTTTGATAGCTATGAGCAACCCCCAATAATAACATTTAAATAACGTGGATCAATTTTGTATTTTTGTATATCCTAATTTGATTATTGTACTTTTTTACCTTGGAGTAGACAGAGGTTCTCCATCACCCCTGAAGTCGGGTTATTGTTTTAATTGTGTCTAGTAGGGAAACACCCTCAATGTGGAGCAGCCGTAGCGCCTCCAGTTATCCCTAAGACTATTTTGGAGAAGATACTAAATTCTTCAAGTAAGCCCAGAATAGGTACTGAGGCAACATTTTTATTGATCCATTTGTAAAAACGTTTATTATTATATAATTGATGGGGCTCATAATGTATTTAATCCGAACATCCGGATAGGAAATTTAAAAATCTTAGTGGCCATAATTATAAATTCGAATTAATATCAGATATATAAATCTTTTGAATAAAGGAAAAAATTTAGAAATTTGATGAAATTTTAAAAACTTTTAATTATACTTAAGAACTGAAATTCATTTAATAGAATGTGTAAATACTTAATCCCTGATTGTGACATAAGAAAACCCACGATGGTACCAGGACAACCGATTTTTATGAAAGTAAGAGGTTCGCCGTTGTTGTGTCAGCATGCTATTAAGAAAGGAAATATAAATACCGAATTAGAAGTTATAATAATTAACCCTGAAAATAATTGAAATTAAAAGTTTATTTAAAATATAAAGATTCCTAACAAAAATGATTTTTAAAACTAGAGTGGGAAAGAATGCCAAATAGTAGGATATTTTTTATTTTTGAAGAATGCTTGCCACACAATAAAATGTAACTGTATAAACATTATGCTTCTTGTTTTTGTTATTTATGAATTAAGAAGTGTTTCAGGATGTGAAATAAAGACAGAAGAATTCTGATCACTATTGTAAGTTATCTAGTAATTGTTTAGAAAAATAAGATTTTATCATGTAAATACTTAATATGTGGAATTTTAATACTGGTATGGATAAGTTCAAAGACTAAAAGTTAAAAAGGTACTAATTTATAACTATCATAAATAAGAAGTTAATTAATTGTAAGATCATAAGTTTTGTTATATCCTACAAGCATTTTGTATTTTTATAATTTAGTTTTGAATGATGAGCCAAAATGTTTTTAAATATTATACAGAAAATTTATATTGAGCATTGTTTTTATTTTAGTTTTTGTTATGCAAATTGTAGCAATTGTAAACATATTATCGTAGCTTGTTTTACTAAAGGGTTTTGTTCATTTTTGTAATTATTTTATATGTTGTATTTTAAGTAATGTTTGTATGTTATATCAATTTTGTCTTATAGTTAATTTTGAAGATAGGATTTTAATTTACGGCTCTAAACTGATTATTAAAAATATTTTTGAAAGTACGTTAAAAGAAAAATCAATAAACGTAGGTTTATTAATTTTTCTTTCTCTTGACACTAAGAGAATGCTATGTATTGTGGATGCTGCCGTGGTAGGAAAAGGAAATTGAATTAATAATTTAATATCAAAATATGTAAAGTACTGTATTTGCTCAACCCGGTAGTCAGTTTTACCTGAAGGCGGCTAGGTTTTGGAAATACCCCTTGTAAGTTATTGGGGCCATAAACCTTCTGTTAGAAATTCAAAATAAGGAAAGCCTAAGACCGACAATGCTACCGACAAACATCCAGGGAAATACCTAAGAAGATTGTTAGAGAAATTTGTGACCATAAACCCTGGTTTTACCCCGGCAAAGAGACCGCTGGGAAACACGGTAAATATAGAAAGGAAGGGAAATTTTAGGCAGCCAGCCAATCAGAAGAAGTCTGGAACCAACCAATCAGGAGAAGTCTGAAGAGAGTGGGGGGAAGAAGACTTATACAGAGGAGAGAGAAGTTTGAGAGGGCAGAGATGTTTGAAAGAGGGAGTCGAGTGGAGAGTTCAAAGGTGGACGGAGTTCTGAGGAGAGAGAGTGCGAAGTTGGACAGAGGTCGGGTAGGGTGCCAAGAGCGCATCGAGAGAATGGAACGAGAAGGGCAGAGGACCAGATAGCCAGACAGGCTGCGATGGGATGTTGTGCTGAGTCTGAGAGAGCGTCAGAGATGGCAGGGACTGATCCAGGAGATAGGCAAGAGACAACACCAAAGAGTGCCCACCAGATAAGGTTAATACATATACAGTGCTAGTTGTAATATTGTGTGGTCAGTATTTATTAAATAATTTAAGTTGCCAGTCAGCATCCATTAACTAATTTGTGTCAGTAAAATATCTTTACATGATATATTAAAGGGGGTATAAATAGTTTACATTATTGGTCAATAAACTTAAAGATGTAGTTCAATTTAAATTTGTTTCTTTATTATCATTTACCCTATGCCACAGGTTTATTAAAATGAAATAGAATTGGTAAACACGTCACCTTTGGAAAAGTATCCAATAAACAATTGATACATATTCATTATATTAATTTCATAAAATCACCTGGTATAAGCCGTTTCTGGTAACCCCCACCCGCCTTAGAAAAGCGGGAGACCAGAAATGTAGTATTTTGGAGTGTCACTCCAAAATCCAGAGTTCACGTAGAAGACAATAAACAATTCCTACTTCTGATTTTCCGGACTCAAGATCATCAAGAAGATCAACTGGGGCTCAAAGACTTTTAAGCGAGAAAGGTATGCATTAAACCTAATTTTATGACGTTTTCTTCTTTTTCAAATTGGAATCCTTACAAAAAGTTAGATATTTAAGGTTTCTCTTCCTTTGTGCACAGTTAGATAATTGGTCTAACACAATATCTTCTTAGCGAGGTTTTATTAATAAAATATCTACAAAATAAAATAAGGAAATTTTTCATATCCTACCACTGAAATTATTCCATTACCCTTCATAAACGCAATGGATAAAGGTTTAAATGACATTTATACATTTTCTTATTAATGCATTATTGACCTCAGAAAAGTCAAAGTTTGTCTTGAGAGCTTTCACCTACTAATGTCCTATCTAGGATTAATCGGTTATTTTCTGTCGGGAGGTAGCTTAGAAGATTTATAGGGGCAATTTTATGCCAAAAACTTTATTCCGCATATGGCCGAGAGCACATTATTCTTGAAATTAGCAAGCTCATTAGCTTACCTCACAGCTCATTAGTTTCGATCAGCTTAATCTAAATCTAAATATAGACTATCGCTAATTATTATCTTTCTAGGAAAGTGATAACACTTTTTATTTAGTTGAAAAAATGACGAGTTATTAAATATATCAAAGGAACTAGAAATAATGATGGGGAGTGGGGGATTAAACAGCAGAATGTCTAAACTTTGGATCCTGTTTATTAAACTGGTAGGCATAGCCAAAGTTTTCATTGATGCAGGAAGAATGACTGATTGGGATCTTCATTTAAATGCAGTAAAGCAAATGCAATTTCGGGTAGCAGGTCACAGTAACTATGCGTAAACCTCTCACGTTTATTTACAATTATTTGGAATGTGCTCGGCAGTTTAGATTATATGTGAATTTTTAGAAAATATATGTTTAATAGCCTCTAAAACATATGTGAAATTCAGCTTGTCCCTGATTTTTTTCAACCTTTTCCGCAATCTTGGAGATATTTTACTGGAGTATAATTTGTTTGGTTTTCTCTATTCAATAGAGAAATTTTACAACTCAAGGGAATGCTAAGTAGACAGTAAAATTGTAAATGTAAATAAGTACCCATTACTGAAATTCCAAAATATGGTTTGTATAAAAATTTAAAATATGATATAATAGTTTTATCTGTGCGATCAATACATACCATTGAATAAGCTAGCAGAACAGAAGCCACCTCACTGTCATTGAAATGTTTTGGTTTGGGCCAGAAAAGCTGATTATCAGGTTGAAGAGTTTTGGTTTTATTTGAAAAAGTTGCAAGGCCGCAGACTTTTTTTCCATCCTTTTCACCAACATATTCTATGATACCAATCTTTGAACAAATAATACAATAATTATTGAAAATACAAGAAATGATGTTTCAATATACACCAAAATGAAGGATTAGCCATACTTTTGTATTTGAATTTGCAAATTACCTTTTTATGAACAGCCGAAACATCTGCCAGATTAATGCTTATTGTACTTAAACTGATTCCTGGGCATCTATAATGAAAATTATTGTTATTACTACTCTTAATTTATTTACATTAATTAATGATAAAATAACATCAATAGTTTTTAAACAAATATATAAAATAAATTAATGTAAAAATAATACCTTAAATTAGAAAATGGATAAATGTCTGATTGTGACATTTTAAGATCTGTATTTATGATCTTGGAGCTCCACCCATAGGTAAACCAATGTCCATTGCGGTGAATGTTAATCTTCAGATCTTTAGCTAGTTGATTTTCATGCTTGGAGAGATCAGATGCTTCTTTGTCGAAAAATACGAACCTAGCGGAAAAAAAAACAGTTGTCAACTAACAGACTGTGCATGTCTTTCCCCCACACTTTTGATTGGTTGGTTTTCCCATTCAATTCATCAATCATTGAAACAGTATCGAACATTGTTTTTAAAATCAACCAATCAAATTTAGAATCTAAAGACTGGAGGAAGGATATGCGCAATGTGTTTGTTGATGGTTATCAATACTTGTTGGAACACTTCTATTATTATCTTTTTAAAAACTACTTTAAGGGCAGAAATTTTTAAAGATTTACTCTATTGTTATAATAATAAGACCTAATTAATTTTAATAAAATTTAATTAATTAGAACGTTCTCGTGTAGTGATCAGCCCTGGTACATATCGAGGCAGAAGGAGATGTCACTGGAATTGCTTCTCTAGCCTCTCATGCCAATTTATTAAATGAAGATTATCAAATTCGTTGATTATTGATTTTATTATTGACAGGCGAGTACAAAATTTATAAGTAAAAAAAAGTTGTTTTCACTAACATCAGTTTGTTCAGTGATTTTAAATATCTTAACTCATCTAATATCATTGTCTAGTAGTGTTACAAATGTTCTTTTGTATTATATAAAGTGCAAGTTTCCTGGGTTACTAATTGTTCAAAATTGTAGTATTATTCTCAATACAAATGTGACATGCCAAAATATTTATCAGCTTAAAGCAGGTTTTCTCTCTCCTTTTTCCAAACCACTCTGGGGATAATCTTATCTCCTATACCTTGTTCTTAAGTAATCTCTTTCATCTCCTTTTTACATCATTTCATCAAAGTCTGATATCATCAATCACAAGTCAAGAATTTGTTAAAAACTTCATTTGAACATTCAGGTGAGCCTAAATTTCCTTATTTTTTTACTTTCACTTACCGATATATGAAATATATAGTAAGTGGAAGTATTGCGATCGTGAAAAATTTCGACTTCCGGTTTTCAACGGAAATACACGTTTTGGGACCCCCTGAGTCGAAATAACCAAGTCCCGCGAAATGGTCTGTGTGTGTGTGTGTGTGTGTGTGTGTGTGTGTGTGTGTGTGTGTGTGTGTGTGTGTGTGTGTCTGTGTCTGTGTCTGTGTCTGTGTCTGTGTCTGTGTCTGTGTCTGTGTCTGTGTCTGTGTCTGTGTCTGTGTCTGTGTCTGTGTCTGTGTATGTGTGTGTGTGTTTTTTTTTTTTTTTTTTTTTTTTACGAAGGTAGGTGGAAATCTTCAAAAGACGCGGATAGGCCCGTACCTATCCGTGTGTGGGATTTTTACCCACTAAAACCACCTCCTTACACCTGTTTCCCACCCTCCACGGGACCACCGTTAGGCATTACTTCATGGAGGGGGACTGGCTGTGTGCCGCCTCATTCTATTAGGCTACGCTCTAGCTCGCCTTTCCTTCTCTTCTTTCCTAAGTTGCTTGATGGTCTGGGCCGCAAGACGTTGTCCAGCCATCCAGTTCTCATTGCTGATTAGCATCAGAGCGACAACATTATCGGCAGTAGGTTCTGATCCGCAAACTTCTTGAAATTCCTCCCTCTCCTTCTGGAAGCGAGGACAGCAGAAGAATGCATGTTCCACCGTCTCTTCGGCTGATGGGCATACTGGACATTCGGCTGTATTATCCAGCTTAAATCGATATTGATATGCTCGAAAACAGCCATGCCCCGTAAGCAGCTGGGTGAGGTAGTAGTCAACATCACCATGTTTCCTGGTTACCCATGGTTGGATATGAGGGATTAGCCTGTAGGTCCACCTTCCGTTCGATGCCATAACCCAGCGTCGTTGCCATCTCTCCACTGTGATCTCTCTTTCTTCGTCCCGAGGAATGCAGTCAACTCGGTTATAGGAGCACTTCCTCTCTTCAGAAAGCAGCTCGATTGGCGGCATTCTAGCCACTACACATGCAGCTTCATAGGAAACTGTTCGAAAAGCACTTGCCACTCTTAACAAGCCTCTCCGATATACTGCGATCATCTGTCTCTTGTACGATTTGGTGAGCATTGCATCATTCCAAATTGGTGCTCCATATAAAAGAATCGATGGGACAATACTCGCAAGAAGCCTTCTGCGACTCTCTCTGGGTCCTCCTATATTCGGCATAAGGCGTGACAGTAGCGACATGGTTCTAGATGCTTTGTTGCTGATGTACTCCATGTGGGCATTAAAACGGAGACGTGCATCTATGATTACTCCTAAGTACTTCAAAGAGGGTTGGGAACGAATCCCGTTTATACCTACTGTGACTGTTATGGTCTCTATTTGCTTCCTACTTGTAACAAGGAGCGCCTCGGTCTTGTGGTCGGCTAGTTGCAGGCCCACAGTTGATAGCCAATCTCGGATTGTAGCCACTGCCTGATTGGAAATCAGGGTAACTTCTTCCGTATACTTCCCTTCAACTACCACAGCTACATCATCTGCGAAGCCAACAACTCTAGCTCCTTCCGGCAATGATAGCCTAAAAACACCGTCATACATTACATTCCAGAAAAGAGGCCCTAAAACTGAACCCTGCGGGACGCCACCAGTGACCTTGTATATCCTTGGTCCAACTGAAGCATAGAGCAGAACTCTGTCCTTGAAGTAGTCTGCTACAACTCTCATTAGATAAGCAGGCACACCCATAGCCTCTAAGGCATCCAATATGCAGGTCCACCTCGCCGTGTTGAACGCGTTTTTAACATCTAGAGTGATGATTGCAGCATAACCCTTCGCTCCTCTCTTCCATCTCGCTCCTGCAATTGATTTGCTGGCAGTCTCAGTCACTTGTTCAATAGCATGTAACGTAGATCGCCTTTTCCGAAATCCATATTGGGCCCGTGAGAGGCCGTTTGCACCTTCAGTGAATTCTTGTATCCTGAGGCTTAGGATCTTCTCAAATGCCTTGCCTATAGTATCCAGCAAACAGATTGGGCGATATGTTGATGGGTCCTCCAGATTTCCTTTGCCCTTCGGGATGAGTACAAGACGCTGTCTTTTCCAAGGTTTAGGAAACGTACCTTCATGAAGGCAGGAATTGAATAATTCCTTGAAAAGTTCAGGCCGTTGTTTAAGTGCCACCTTGAGAGCCACGTTTGGAATGCCGTCCAATCCAGGTGTTTTACCATATTGAATATTTGTGGCAATGTCTTTCACCTCTTCTTCTGTAATTAATGTAAACTCGGAGGTATGGAGGTTGTCCATACATCTAACAGTTGCTGCCTGTTCCGGGAATAATGTTCTAACGATATTATCCAAAACATCCGGTCTAGAGGGGAGGTGCGATGAAACTTTACTAAGTTTCTTAAGGGCTATCTTATAGGCCCTACCCCATGGGTCTGCATCAATGTCATCGCACAGTTCTCTCCAGCAACGTCGTTTACTTTCTTTGATGGCTCTTCGGAGGTTTCTTCTAGCAGTCTTGAAATCTTCCCGAAGAGTGTCGAACTCTGGTCGATGCCTCGCTCGTTGGTAACGTCTCCTTGCTATGTTGCAACACTGGCGGAGGTCAGCAATGGTATCCGTCCACCAGTAAACTGGGGCATGGTGTTTACCAGGCTTTGATCGAGTCATAGCTGCGTCACACGCCCTAACAGTAAAAGAGGTGAGGATAGACGCTTTCTCCTCTGCTGAGCCACGCATGTCGCAAACATCCTCCAGCATAACCGCAAATGTCTCTTGATCGAATGTTTTAGCATTCCAGCCTGCAGTTCTCCATCGACGAATCTTCCTCCTTGTTGGCATACCCAGTGTAATCAATATGGCCTGATGATCACTGTGTGTATAGAAGTCACAGACCTTCCAAGTAGCACCTCTTCGCAGGCGGTCACTCATAAATGTTATATCGATAATAGATGATTTCCCTGCTCTAGTGAAGGTCGGGTCGGTCCCGGAGTTCATTAGGACCATATCACTTATTTGGGCAAATGCTTCCAGGAGAATTTCACCACGGCGATTCGTCGTCCTACTTCCCCATTCCGTTGCCCATGCGTTGAAATCACCAGCTATTATTGCTGGCCCATGACCACTGGCATCCACGATTAGACGATGCAACAAGTTCTCGAATTCTTCAATTGTGGATCTGGGGGAGACATAGCAGCTATAAATATGTATATTATTAATCTTACTCCATACAAAGCCAGATTGGGACACTCCCATCTCTTGAATCCCTTGGCTACCACAAGCCCAAATAGCTGCTTTACCACTGTAATCAGATACCCATGAGGATCCATCCAAATTCTTGTACGGTTCACATAGAATAGCAACGTCAATTTGTAGTTCCCGCACAGTCTGACAAAGGAGATCTTGAGCAGCGTCACAATGGTTCAAATTCAACTGAAGTATCTTCATCTTCGGTATAGTTGAACACGCGTCTTATTTTGCAGTGCTAAACGAAAAGCTGGGCACTTACTACTCCCGCAAAGGTGGTCAGAGTTATTCTTTCCCTCACATATTGCACAAATAGGACTCAGCTCACAGTCAGCAGCTTTGTGGCCTGCTTGACTACATTTCCGACATAATGAAGTCCTATCCTCTCCAACACAGTGGCGAGCTATATGGCCAAATTCCCAGCACCGGAAACACCTTTGTACTTTTGCTCTCTCGCGTATGCGGCTTTCGACCAGGCCTACGCGTACCTTCCCTAGTGCCACAATCTTTCTCGCCTGAAGAACTGGAAGCGCAATAACCGCAGTTTGCGTATCTCCATAGGCTGGACGCAGCGATTTTACCGCTGTGATTGGTGCTGCCTCTTCACCCAATAGAAGTTTTAAGGCCTCCGCAACCTCCTCTTTTGTGGTAATTGCGTCCAAGTCTCTGAGTTCGAAAAGAGATTCCTCCGTCCATGTCCGCACTTTTGCTCCTTCACCAAGCATTTGCTCTACTGTAGATCTCATAGTGGTGAGGTTCTCCGATTTCTTATGGTCTAGCTGCAGCAATAGATCACCATTATTATTTTTCCGGACTTTGTTTATTGAAGAGCTCAGCTCCTTCATCGCAGGATTGTCCCTTATCTTTCTCAAAACGTCTGAATAAGTCTGGCTCTCTGATACCGTAACAATTACGGCATCAGGTCTCGGAGGCTTGATGCGAGTTTTCTTCTTCGATTTCTTGCGTACAACTTGCCATTGTTCTTCGGAAGATGACTTATGCTCAACTGTAGGTTTTTTAAAATGAGCTGTTTTTTGGTTTGACTCATGGTTCGATTCTCCAGAACTCTTCGGTTTAGTCCTCTTCTCAACTCTTTCAGCTGGAGGAGCCTCAGATGATGAAGACGTAATGATTCTTCCTCTATTTTTGTCACCTACTTTTTTCCTTGGTGGACTAGGCTCCACTGTTTGAGTTTCACTATCCCCAGTTTCTATAGGCGAGGCAGCAATTTCTAACTTTTCAAAGTATAGACGAATTTCACAGGCATATCTTTTAATTTCTCCATGAACATTGTGCTTCGTCCGAATAAACGTAAGCAAATCATTGATCTTATGCCCAAGATTCTGCATTACTTCTGTAGTTGTTAATCTTGTATCCTGGGATGCTACAACAGCCAAGTCTCCCACCATTGTAGCACTGCGGTCGTATGATGACGACGCCGGGGAGCCCGCTTTCGCACCCTCTTCCGACGCCGGTACTGGGGTTCCGTGCCCCTGCACCGTAATACAATTTTCTTTCCTCTCCATAACTTCTCACAAATATAAGTATGCATTTTATACCTCCTGCCAGGTGTGATACAGCCGCCTCTAACCTGAGGAACAGACGCTGACCAGGTAGCCGCCTATTCTAGGAACCGTCGAATCCGTCGTGTGTGTGTGTGTGTGTGTGTGTGTGTGTGTGTGTGTGTGTGTGTGAACAGACTAGCTCAAAAACTATAAACCTTGGGAACCTGAAATTGGGTATTTAGAGTAGGTATATGCCCGTGATGTGACAGCAAAAATTTCATCAAAATTGCTCAAAGGGAGGGGGTACTTTATTTAATAACTTTTTACGTTATTTTCGATTTTCTCAAAAACGGCTCTAACGATTTTGATTAAACTGAATATTTGATCTATTTATATGCCCGAGATATGACTGTAAAAATTTCATCAAAATTGATTAACCGGAGGGGGTACTCTACTTAATAAATTTTGTGTAATTTTCACGTGTTTTTTTTATTTACTCAAAAACGGCTTTAAAGATTTTGATCAAACTGGGTATTTTATGTATATATATGCCAAAGATGTGATAGCCAACATTTTGTTAAAATTGATCAAACGGAGGGGGGACTTTACTTAATAAATTTTGTATCATTTTCACGTGTTTTTTTTTTATTTACTCAAAAACGGCTTTAACGATTTTGATCAAACTGGGTATTTGATGTATGTATATGCCAAAGATGTGATAGCCAACATTTCATCAAAATTTATCAGTCGGAGGGGGCACTTTATTTCATAACTTTTTTACCAGTTTTTACCTTTTTTTCGATTATCTCAAAAACTGCTTTAATGATTTTTATCAAATTTGTCATGTTTAATGAAAATTAGGTTTTCTTTAATATCAGGTAAGCTTTATCATTATTAAAATGTTCTGAGGGGGCCTTTTTTTTGGGGGGGGGGCCTTTTTTGTTTGTTTGTTTATTATAAAGTACCTTTGTTTTTGTTTACATGGAGAAATTAACTGTCTCTCGTTACGCCTAAAAATAAGAAATGGCTAAATATGAGATATGATAAAAATAAATAAAACATATAGAGGAAAAAAAAAGAAAAATATCCAGTCAACTCATAAAACACGTTGAGCCCACGCATGCGGAGTACGCCTTTAATGACAGACCATTGTTCATAATTAAAGCCATTCTGTTCATTTGAGAAGTGGCAATTAACAAAATGCATTAATTTCTAATCTAAGTAAGTTGGTAAGTGAAAGTTGTGTGTTGCGAGCACTCACCAGATTTTTTTTTTTTTTTTGTAGTTATCTGTTATTGAACATTCAGGGTCTCAGTTTTACATTTATTAACTCTTTAGGTCTTCACTATTTCATTTTTACTTTATTATCTCTATAATGGTCCTCCAATATTGCATGATACAACAATTAAGTTAAATAAAATTGGTTTAGTCAGCTGAGAGGGGAAGCGAAAATGTACAATTGTCAAGTTTTACCTTATTCTTCTCTACAATTATATTTCTAATTAAGCTAAGTAAAAGGAAAAATATTTATTGGAATATATTTTTAATGCTATAATAATTTGTTAATAAGGTAAAACTTTTAACCACCAAATTGCTGCTTTTGAAAATCCTTCATAATTCAATCTATCTGCCACTAGCATTCTATCCCCTTAAATACTCAAAACACTTAATCAATTTCCTCAATCCTATTCAATCCCAAATCCTATTGATCACCGTAGGCACATATGAGAACTCAGTTTAAATTGTATAGATCACAAGTCACAAAGGTATTGTAGGCAACAAGCTTGCCAACCAGACAGCCAGAGAGACATTCACGCTGCCTGGCTGATGAAATGCCGTTTTCACCCCATCAGAAGTCAACAGATACCGCTAAGTAATGGGTTGTTTCACATGAAATGTCCGATTTTATAATTTTTGAAATACATAAAGGATTTTGCAAGTCTCTGTTGTTTACTTCCAAATGCTTACATATTATAATTAAGCAGTTACTAATCCTCTGCTGAAATGCCATTTTCACCCCATTAGAAGTCAATAGTTACTGGGTCAATCCATATAAACTGGTCCAGTCTAGTTGCTTCAACATTTTTATTTTTTTAAATATTTTTACCATAGAAAGAACAATGCATCAGAGGTACAAAAGTGCAATTAGTTTATTTTTTGAATATTTATTTTTCCAATGGCGGCCATATTATTTTCGAGAAACGTGAATTTTTAGCTATTTCAGCTGCTTCAAATCAAATGTGGCTTCTTTTACTCATCCTAGAACATTCAAATAAAGACCAATCTCTTTAGAAAGGTCTGATCTTCAATGAAGTTTATTACAACTATGAACATAAAACTAAGTATTACGGTCCATGTATCCCTTCAAAGTTCCAAGTGATAATTCTAAAAAAATGGGTTTTCAAAAAAAGATTTTATAAGAAAGCAGAAGTCTAAGTTTTTGTTACTTTTGTTTTTATAGATAAAGATAGGCACTATAAATTGACAAAGTTTCAAGCTTTGGACTTGCACGGTTCTTTTAATACAAAATTTTGAAATTTCGAAAATTTCAAAAGTTTAAAGCTTTATATGTCTGTTGGGCAATAAATAAAAAATTGATATTTAGCCCAGATTTAGTCCCTGGGTAGAGAATTGAACTGTCAAAATTTCATTTTGTGGACTCAACTAATTACAAGGAAATAAAACATTGAAAAGTACTAAAATAAGTATTATGTACAAAGTGCTAAAACATCACATAATACATTCTTTCCATTTTTTTCCCCTTTGTTATAATGAAATTAATCTATTCCAGATTATTAAAGCCACTATACATAAATTTATCTATATTTTTATGTCTAGTAAGCATTAAGAAGCTGTGAAATCACCCAATGCTTGCCTAATGTTGTAGTTGTGCCCTTGCTCCCCACTCTTTGCCATGGTTAGTTCTTATGTTGTGAGCTATTTTTTTTTTCAATGCATTACTTAATGGAACTCATGCTTCATCTCTTCGGCTCTATTGATATGAATTTTTTGGTCAGTTTTATTGCCGACCAAATGCGTATTTTTTCTACTTTTGTGCTCTGCGTCAAATCGAATATCCCCTCTTTAACTCATCCTAGAACATTTTTATAAATAACAATCTCTTTAGAAAGATCTGTGGTTTAATAAAGGTCATAACAAGTATGAACTTAAAAATAAGTATAATGGTCCGTGTACCACCCCTTCAAATTTCCAAGCGGTAATTCTAAAAAAAAAACAGGTTTTCAAAAAATCTGTTTACAAGAAGGCAGATGACAGTTTCGAACTATGGACTTGCACGGTTTTTTATTTGATCTGGTGTGATGCGCGCAACACACAGCTTTCATTTACCAAGTTACTTACATTAGAAATTGACGTTTTGTTAATTTCCATTTCTCAAAGTTACACATTTTTCCGCATTCATTTTTTATTTTTGTTTTTATTGCTCTCTAAAGTACACTAAATTTTTTTCTTATTAAATAAAAGTTTTTACTTGCGATAATTCGGCAATGCAAGAATAATACTTCAAGTCGTTTTATTTTATAACTGCTTCTCTATGCAGCTGTTGAAAACTTCATTTAGTTACCATGAAACAAATAATATCCATTCAATGAACCGAACGGCTTTGATTATAAACAATGGTCTGTCATTAAAGGCGTACTCCGCATGCATGGGCTCAACGTGTTTTTTAAATTGACGGAATATTTTTGCTCCTGTATGTTAACTTGATTTTTTTCATATTTAGCCATTTTTTATTTTTAGGCATAATGAAAGACAGATAATTTCTCCATATAAACAAAAACAAAGGTACTTTATAGCAAAACAAAAAAGGCTCCCTCCACATTTAAGCACCCTCATGACATTTTAATACCTGATATTGAAGAAGACTTGATTTGAAACATGACCAATTTGATCAAAATCATTAAAGCCGTTTTTGAGATAATCGAAAAAAAGGTAAAAATTGGAAAAAAAGTTATGATATAATGTGCCCTCTCCGTTTGATCAATTTTGGTTGTCACATCTTTGGTATGTACATAAATCAAATATTCAGTTTGGTCAAAATCGTTAAAGCCGTTTTGGAGTAAATAAAAAAAAAACTTGAAAATGAGACAAAATTTATTAAATAAAGTGGCCCCTCCGTTTGACCAATCTTGATGAAATGTTGGCTGACACATTTTTGGTATAAACATACATCAAATTCCCAGTTTGATAAAAATCGTTCAAGCCATTGTTGAGTAAATAAAAAACACATGTGAAAATAAGACAAAATTTATGAAGTAAAGTGCCCCTTCCAATTGATCAATTTTTATTAAATTTTTACCGTCACATCGCGGGCATATACATACATCAAATACCGAGTTCAATCAAAATCGTTAGAGCCGTTTTTGAGAAAATCGAAAATAACGTAAAAAGTTGTTAAATAAAGAACCCCCCATCATTTCACCAATATTGATGAAATTTTTGCTATCACATCGCGGGCATATACATACACTAAATATCCAATTTCAGTTTCGCATGGTTTATAGTTTTTGAGCTAGTCTGTTCACATACCCACAGACCATTTCGTGGGACTTGGTTATTTGGAATCAGGGGACCCCAAAACGTGTATTTCCGTTACAAACCGGAAGTCAAAATTTTTCAAGATCGCATTACTTTCCCTTAATAGGGTAAACCATACAGTTATTGACACTCAGTACAGTTATTGACAACCCAATTTTAACTTGAAGAAATAAGTAAACAAGTCCTAATTTTATAGAGGAGAAAAAAAGAAAAATATTCGGTCAACTCATAAAATACGTCAACTCCACGCATGCGGAGTACGCCTTTAATGACAGACCATTGTTTATAATTAAATAAGTCTGTTCATTTAATGGAAATTATTTGTTTCATGGTAACTAAATTAAGTTTTCAACAAGTAAATAGAGAATAATAAAATCAGATGATTTGGAGTATTATGCTTGCATTGCCGAATTATCACAAACAAAAACTTGAAGGTCAGACCTTTCTAAAGAAATTGGTCTTTTTTTGAATGCTCTAGGACAAGTAAAAGAAGAGATATTTGATTTGAAGCAGAGCACTGAAATAGCTAAAAATACACAACAGAGATTTATAGACCTGGGTTTGAATTCCGGCCATGGTCAATCTTTTATCTTCAGATAAAATTATTAAACAAAATTAATTGAATAACGATGATTAAATTTAATGAAGGAATAATTTAAAAAAAAAAAAATTACAAATCTAACTTACAGTATTACTTAAATAGATATATTTTTTCCTGAAGAAAGCTGGATGGATGAATATTTAGAACAAACAATTTTGACACGCCGATCATGTTATAACTAACCCGCTATTAGGCGAAATTCAAAACCTAATTCTAAAAGCATAGTATTACAAACCTTATACGACTAGAATTAGGCATTCTTTCATATTCTTCAACAAGTTTATGGATACTTGGTAAGGATACTGAAGTGCCAACTAGATAAACCATGTTCTCATCCTGTGATAGCTTTATTTCTAAAGTTCTTCTCCAACAGGGGTCTGAGAGTAAAATAAAATTTGGATTCACAGTAAAATTTGGATTCTGAAAATAAAAATATTCTTTACATGGGTCTGAGAATAGAAACAATATTATTGTAAGCTTCAATGTGAGGGTTAAGTAAAGTAAATAAAAAGTTTATGAAACCAACAAAAAATATTTTTCTTCAAATTTATTTATATTGTTACTACTAGACCCGGCCAAGAGTTGCTGTGGATCAGTAGCAACAATTAATTAATTATATCCTGATATTTTTAATGCAGTCCAATCAATATTCACTGATAAAGATAGAAATGTTTCACCTAGTCTAAAAATTTAATAGATTGAGATTAGAACATTGCTTAGTTAAGAATATTGGTAAAAAATGTATGAGTTAATTTTTTTTATTTTTTAAATTTCATATTTGACTATGATGTGAATTAATGATTTATTCATAAACTACTACTTATCAAAACATGTAAAATAAAATATAATAATTTAATTTTATGAATGAGATAAACAACCTTAATTTATAAGTATTAATAATAATAATTTAACAGTGTTTTTAATGTGAATATACATGTCCTTTCTGATTTTTCCTGTTCTCAAATTTTTATTTAATTTTTAAATCGTTTAAATTTTTCATATTTCATTTTCATTGTTTATTCATTTTTTTATATTTATTTATAGCATCTCATTATTCGAATATATGTATATAAATATATATATATATACTAGCAGTGTATACCGGTTTTTCCCTAAAGATTTCATTTTTTAAATCTATAAATCTATAAATATCTGTTTCCTAAGCTTAATATTAATATTTTATTAATTAATATTTCTGGTATTTTTTGTATTTATTACCGAGAACCCTTTCTAGCCATCCGCCTAAAGAATTCTCTGGCATCATTTATATTTTTATAAGCTTACTAGCTAGGGTGCCCGGCTTCGCTCCGGTAGTTGTGTGATAGTTTTAATACCAGAAAAAACTTTAAAATTAAAGGAAATAGGGAACAAAATTAGCACCTTCTTGAAAATTCGGTTTTAACTTGGTATCAATATTCTGCAGACTTAAGATCTGCAGAGTCCGCCCAAATAAGGAATCCTGTATAATTTACAGGGGGTTAAAAATGGTAAATGAACAATTAATTTTGCTGCAACTTTGTCGAGTTATGTATCGTTTTTGATGGTTTCTGTGATTCTGAATCCTATAAGCCCATTCCAAGTAGTTAGCAGATAATAAGTTATTACATTATAGTTGAAAAATCTGGTATCTCAGTTAAAAAAATTATATTTCGAGTAAAACTTAAGCGCCGACTACTATGATGGTCCTATTTGATTCAGAAGTATAGAAACTACCGAAGATTCATAGAAACTTTTTGTAAGAGATTTCTTCCATTTCAACCTCCCTTAAAATATCCCCCCGTAATTTGAACGGTTTCTGCATACCTCGAATCTTACTACTATTACAAAGTGAAAACCAAATTTCTTGAAGGCACAATTTTTTCATTATATTTCTTTTTATCTTGAACTATGAGGGATGATAAAATCTTGAATGCTGTTATTGGAGTTAGTCGTTTTGTCAACTGGAATGCTCATCATACATAGTAATCAAACCAACTTCTTTTTCATAAATACAATTAGAACACTTGAAACTTTCTAATTGATTGCAGAGATGTAAAATCATTATTTTATTTTGAAAGCAAAGGAGAAACTAATTATTTTCCCCTTAATTCTGTAGTAATTTAAAATGAACGGCTGAACAAATATATAACATTTACAAACTGAACTGGATGAATAAACAATAAACATTGAGTGAAACGCACCCTAGCGCTTCCTGGTAGTCTGGAGCTCGAACTAAATTTTTCATTCATAAACTCGTATCTAAATCTCAGAGAGGCTAATTAAATGGTGCGAGAGGCTTCTCTTAAATTTTACACTCTTAAGAGAAAAACGGAAACCTTCTTCTCCGTTAGGGGTCATATGGCTAAACGTCGACATAGCTTCCTTAATCCTACGTGGAGTCGTTTTTGAGCCTTTTCGGCACGCACATTGTACACTTTGCTTTATATTATATATAGGTGGACCCGTGCGAAGCACTTCGCACGAAGATTTCTATCAGATTTTACTTCTAGGTTTAACATAACTATGAAATGAACTTTTTTTTTGCCTGTTCATCCCCCCCCCCCCCAACCACCCGGGCCTTAAGGTGAAATTATTTTTCTACAGCAAGAAAGAATAAATTAATTTTATGAAATTATTTCTTTAACTATTAAATTCTTTCTATAGTTAAGGAAGAACTTAATTTTCTGACGTTTTTCTCTACAAAACAGTTTCCTGTAATCTTCCTGGAATATATGAAATCACTAAGAATCTTGCATAGTCTTTGAAATTAATCTTTCTACATTCTGATTTTAACTACCCTACTTATTTATTTTTTTTTTTTTTTCAAAAACAGTTCATAAGATGTTTTTTACAGTTGTCTTTCTGACATTGGAGAGGAAGGTAGTCTTTTAAGTGATAAGAACGACATCAAATATGTTTCTAACCACGGAGAGGCAACAAAACAATATGTAGCCCCGTGGAGCTGAGGGGCCTAATCCATGCCTTTTCATAGAAACAATAAGTTTTAGAGATTTAAAACGCCTGTCCCATAAACGTGAAACCTGTATGGGTCATAAAGCCCGCATAGAAACCATTGAAATGCATTTTTCTTATTTCGATACTTTAGTTTTCTAAACTTTCCACTATAAAAAAGATAAATTGTTAAAACCAAAGTTGTTCCACCGCGATCTTATGAATCACCATTAATAGATTTTACTTATTTTATAAACAATTTGGACTACAGTCATGGGCGGATCTAGCCGATTGTAAAGGGGAGGCTGCAGGCCCACAGCCCTTCATTTGGATCTGCCGATAAGCTTTTTCGCCTCCACACAACTAAAATTCTATCTGTTCTGCACATTTTTGTTCTTTAACTTGCTTCCTTACTTTAAGGAAAGTCAAATTCTATCTTTAAATGACGAAAAATTTTCCAAAGGGAGGGGCTCCAGCCCCCACAGCAGCCCCACCCCCGGATTCGCCAATGATTACAGGAGACTCCCGCTTATCCCTCCTCGTCGGAAAGGATACATTGCCGTTTATGCGAGAGATCCGGTCAATCTGGAAAAGCGTATAAATAACAAAAACAAAATATATTATTATAACTTCTATATTGCGATAAAACCCAAATACAACTCACAACCTACTTTACAAATGCTATAAAGATATTAATAAAAGAAACTTTTATGGGCCAATTTTATTTAACAATTTACACTATTTTCACAAAATCTTTTATTTTATTTTTTCGTTTAAACGCACCTTAATGTCATTTTGTCGGTCTTGTCAAAATATAGAAAGCTATTTCTTTTTCAATTTTTTTAATAAAATGAATGGAGGATATGGATTTCGTTTCAAGATCGGTTTAACTTCGAAGAGATTTGTTTTACTGGAGTTCAGTCAAAAAATAAAAGACAAAAGCCTTTTTGCCTACATTTTAATTTATTTAAGATCTATCGAACCGCAACCTAATACACATTTTAACAACATTTTTGACCAGTGATTGAGAATATGACAAAGTTATAAATGCCTTTAATGATTTTAAAAAGAATTTTTTATCTTTTACAGCTTCTGTCGGTTTATCCGAAGAGTCGGTTAATCAGGAACCGGTTAAGTGGGAGTATACTGTAATTGCTAAAAGTGAGAGTGCAATGTTCCAACGCTAAAATTAAGTCTAAATCAGACGAAACAACATTTATAGAACCTAAGCACGAAAGGACCTAACATTTGCTTAACGTAATACAATAAGTAGTTGACCACGAGTGGCTGAGGGGCCTAACCCAGGCGTTATCTCAAAAATGGTAGGTTATAGGGCTTTAAAACGCAAACCCCAGTTTAGTTCTAATGAACTAAACTGGGTCTTAATGCTCGTATCGTAATTTATAAAACCCAATTTGATTCGTTTTGATCCATTGAATCTGTACGTTTAGGTCGATATTTTATTTTGGACCAAAAAATGAACACTGAGAATGCATTTCGCAAAAGCTCCGTGAAATTCTGAATCTGACGATACCACATTCGTGGCATTTGGGCACGGTAGGATCTTATAATTCATGAAAAACCAATTTTTACGCTTTGTGAATTAATATATGTGGGATATATATATATATATATATATTTTTTTTTTTTTCTTTCTTTTTTTTTCTTTATGATGGATGAGTGGAATGTTACTATATATACAAGAGATATTTCAGTTTTGAGCTATCATGCCAAAAAAGAAAATAGAAATTGGTCAGACAGTATGGGTTCTGAGAACTGGAGGTCCTGTTCAAGAAGCAGTGGTTGCCTCAGTCATGCCTGTGGGAGGCGGAGAGAAGGAATACGTTAAAGTGGAATGGCCTGAAGCAGAGGGAGTAATATTGGGAAAGACTGTCCCAATTGATGATGTCTTCCCTAGATTGCAATAATTTCAGCGGAGCCTCACAGAGGCGGACTATAAAAAACGAAGGTCCACGTACAGAAGATAAGGTTTGCCCCATCTGTGGACTTTCCTTTAAAGGTGAGCAGGGCCTCGGAACCAATATTGCAAAGAAGTATCCCAGGGAGGCAAATAACAATATTTTGGGGGAATGATTAAAAATGTCACTGGACCAAAAAATGGAGGGTGAAAAAAACAAGATAAAAAAGGACATTGCGCAGTGCTCTGCCATATTCAAGGTTATCTTAGAGAATAATGCTATCAATCTTGCGGATTTTGATAAGGCCCTAGGAATGTTCCTAGATTTCTTGAAGTCTATAAATTCAGAACTACCAGGCCTCCAGCACCCTGCCATTAGGTTTTACTGAATGAGGAAGAAGAGTAAAACAGATATGGCTGACAGGGGTGCTGGATAAGTCTCAAATTTGCAGAGGGCCAACAAGGCAGACAGGAGTTGTCGGCAGCAACAATATCAATACGAAGTTGCACAATATAATTATTATAATAAAAGAAAGAAAGTTATGCAAAATATAATGTACGCCGACGCCCCTAAGCAATGTGTAAGAAGGATGTTAAAAGACACTTCAAAGACTTCTTTGAGACCGAAAATCTCTGCAATTGTGCGGATTATGCCCGATGCCTAATCTAATGTCCATAGAAACCAAACTAGTAAAGAATGCAATAAAATCTACATCTATGACACATCGCCAGGGTCCGATGGAGTGTTAATGCGCACGTTAAAATATTTTGAAGTGGCGAACGTTATTGCAGAAATAATGTTGAAGTTGGCCTACATACTGGAACCACTTTGAAAAGGGCGCACAATACTAATCTACAAAGGGAAAGGAGAAATCAACATATCTCCTTATTGAGGCCCATCACAATCTATTCAATTGTGCTCTGAATTAAAAAAAAAGGTTCTGGGCCATGAACTAAGGAAACAGGTTACCTTATACAAACCCTTGAAAAGGTTAGTTGATTTCTGGATTTCTTGATGTTGTGTAGTCATTCTTCCCAAGCCCCACATTTTTCAGTGTAACGTTCAGTCTAATCGTAACTGGTGCTGAAACCCAGGTACACTCTATGATAAAGCCACAAGAGTTAAGCAGTTAGTGGTCTTAGAACGCTCTGGTTAAAGTGTCTGAGTATCACACGTTAACTATGAATCTAGTGTTTATACTGTGAATAATATGGGGGAAGAGGAACATTGGCAAAGTTAGAGTCGCAATGGACCGAGACTACGACAATGACGCTAATTGAACTATTGAAGATTAAAACGCAGAATTCCACTTTCATCCATGAAGTGATCAGCCAACTGGAACCTTTCACTCGAATAATAGGGGATCTTGAGCACTTCATTAGGGGAGGCGACCAGATTAAGGAATTAATAGTATCGCGGAAGGAATCTGGAATGCTATTGGTATCTGACATCCGACATCCGACTCTCTCATTGGTCGAATCTCAAGGCAAGTCTTAAACACCATCCAGGCCGATCTAACGCACTATTGGGAAATGCTAAAGATACGATTGAAGAAACTTTATGGTGGGGGAAGATGGACCCCAGAAGGAGATGTATTTTACTTACTTAAGGAGGGGCGAGCGCAAGGACAATCGGTGTTACGTAGAAATCCCGAAGAATTCCCAATAACGAAGAGTTGCCCGTAAGTTCAGTGGAGAAGGGTGGGTTGCAGGTTAACGTGTGGGCAATGCGGCTCGTGAAGGGGATTCCCAAGAAAAAAAAAAAAAGAAAAACCCAAAGCCAGCCAAAACAAAGTATAGATATGGGAAATCAAGACCAATATTACTATAATTTGGCCAATAAACCAAATTATCACGATAAGTGTCACAGACTAAAAATTACCAGCAGCAAAAAAAAAAACAAAAAAAAACAATCTAATTTACTTGGACGCCACGCTATTTATAATAATAAAAAAAAAATAACTTGATGTATAAGACAAGGCTTGAGAAAAATAGCGAAATCTCAGGCTGAAAATAAAACATATAATAAAACCTAATTCATTAATTTTTAACTTCTATTAAAAATTAAATTATAATTTTTCAGAAATGAAAATGAAACTTTATTAATATGAAATGGAATATCTTAATATATGGAAATGAAAAATAGTAAGAAAAAAAAATAAAATAAATTAAAATGAACAAACTACCTTTTTTTTACGAATGATAAATTAATAATTATATTAAAACAAAATATTTGTGACGGAAATGTCAATTATTAATTCTAAGGAAACTAATAATGTACAAGAAAAAAAAAGAAATATATATATACATATATATATATATATATATATATAAAAAAAAGTGAGAGAAAAAAAAAAATATTTATAATTAATCGGATTCGATCCAAGAGCATCTGTGTTGCAAGGCACTCACCTTAACCATCAGCTATAGTTACTTCTTACCAAGCAGTCTCTTTACCTAATTGTCCAGTAGGGTGGGTTTAGAGAAATTTTAACAATTATACTCTCATAAATATTAGTTACATCTAAATCTAATTACCTACTAACATAACTGTCCTTTGTATTGTTGGTGATTAGATTTAAAAAAAAAAGAAACAATTCTTAATAATTATAAATCTACTATTTGAACAAAAGAAAAAAAAAAATTATGTACTCAAAAAGAAATGTAAATCAAAAATCATGATGTAACCAAAAAAACAAAAAAACAAAAGAAAGAGCAGGATAAGAAACAAATTATATCACAAATTAATACTTATTTAATGAAACTAAATTATTAACTCTACAGAAGTACAAAAAAAAAAAAAAAAAAAAGGAACTATATATACATTTATTCCGACTTGGAATTTTACTAGAGAAAAGAATAAGACATATTTTTACAATTAAGAAAATAAATGAACCTAAGCAGGCCTGCATCTCATCAAGTTTAAATCAAACATTTTATTCTAAGTTAATCATAATAGTCATAACTTTAAAGGTTTATTAAACTAAAAAAAAACAAGAAAAATTCAGCTGGAAGGATTTATCTTTCGGAGCCTGCTGACTGGAGTAATTAAAAAAAAATTAATGGCACCTGAGTCTCTCGACATTGCACCTCGGCATTTCGACCAGTTGCTAATTGCAGTCCAGTGGTGGATTTTCTTGGCCGCCTCCGTCCGTGTTTTTCGCTAGACGTTAGAATCTCTCGATTCTCCCGTACATCAGTCAGCACAAGAAAAAAAGAATCCAAAACACATTTACGGCACCACCAGCTCGGGCTCCGATCCCTTACACTCTGCCCCTGTTTATCTGACGTCTATCTTGATCCTCTGTTGTTCACTGCTGCTCGTCAAAATAAACTTATTCTACGTTTAATATACCACTGAGGATACATCTAATTAAATTTAGTTTATTATTAAATTACATTAATTTGCTTACTAACTAATAGCAAAAAAAAAAAAAAGAATACTGATTTAAAATAAAACTAAATACATACAAAAAAAACATAGCACCCAATTGGACAAATTGTATTAACTAAATAAATTTAAACCTCCTTACGTTATAATTTATACTATCTATTTTCTTTTAAATAAAAAAAAAAATATATATGTATATATATTACAGTTTCCCATCCATTAAAAAAACATTGATATCGATAAAATTGATATGATATCTATTCCATAACTTAAAATAAAAAAAATAAAATATTTCCGTCACAATTCCCCCACCTTCCCGGAAAAAAAAGTGTTCGCACTTTTTTCTGTGTAGCTACATTAAGAATGGGGCGAAAGATTTTAATTCGGGCTAGGCTTGAGATCTTTGACGTGCCACGCACCCAGACTTTCCCCATCCAAGTTTTCGATCTCGTAGACCAGCCCCCCAATCTTCTTTCTTACTCTACACTTCTCAAAGGACGGAGCTAACTTCCGGTTAAAATAAGCTGCCGCGTCTGATTGTACATGGACTCTCTTCCAGACTATGTCACCTACTTCAAATGTCTGGGGCCGCCTCCTCAAATTGTAAGTGTTCCGACTTCTCTCATACGCTTGCCGAAGTCGGTTCCTAACTTCTTCATACAATAGCGACATATTATCCAATCTTTCGGCATATGAATTGCGACTCTCTGCTGCAACTGGGTCTCCTTGATGTATGGTTTGGTGAGCGCCCTCTTTCCCCGAACGGGCAGGCACCCTACCAAAATTTAAATACGCCGGAGAGTATCCTGTCACCTCATGGACAGCGGTATTCAAAGCGAAAGACAGCTTATGGATGTCGGTATCCCATTTCCTTTGGTTGTCTTTAATACAAGCTGCGAGCATTGTTTTAATAACCCGATTGGTCCTTTCCACGGGGTTGGCCTGAGGATGATAATAGGGGGTAAACCATAACTGCACATCGTACTCCCGTGCCTTTGCCTGAAACACCCTACTCTTGAATTGCGGACCGTTGTCACAAATTATGACATTGGGGACCCCAAAGACCATCATCACATCCCTTTCCAAAATATCGGCAACCACCTTCGCAGTTGCGGTTCTGATGGGAATAATGATTGAATATTTTGTAAAATAGTCGCTGAAGACGACCATAAATCTTTTTCGATTTGTCGACATAGGTAAAGGTCCCATTATGTCAGCGGAAATGATTTGCCATGGCCGATCCACCATCTTTTGAGAACCCATTAACCCTGCTGGACTCTTCTGCAGCGGTTTGTGCGCTAGACAGGTCTCACATCTCGCTACGTATCGACTCGCATCAGTCGCCATTCCAGGCCAGTAATAATTTTGCCTTAACCTCTGCACCGTCTTAAAAGTGCCCAAATGACCGGCTAGAGGACTATCATGACTTTTCCAAATTATCTCCTTACGCAATGACTTTGGCACGACTTGCTTCCATGACTCATGATCTCCCAGCAGCTTCCGCCGATCCACGACCCTCTTCCACAGCTGTGTTCCGTCAATTTTCCAATCTGGAAATTTACTAGGATTGTCAGAAATCAACGTCACCATCTTCTGATACCACCGATCCATCTCTTCTGGAGGGACGTTTAAGACATTTATTTGAGGCTCGTATGCTCGAGAAAGTGCATCGGCAGCTGCATTTTGCCGGCCTGGTCGATGAACTATGGTGAAGCGATGTTGTTGGAGTTTTAATGCCCAACGTGCAAGTCTCCCCTGCGGATCTTTGAGGTTATTGAGCCACTTTAGCGCTATGTGGTCGGTAATTACCGTGAACGGCATATTCTCGATGTACGGCCGGAATTTCTCAATAGCCCATAATACAGCTAAGCACTCCTGCTCCGTCACGCTGTACTTTTGTTCTGCTGGTGTCAACGATCTGCTCGCATACGCTATGACCTTTTCCTGGTCATCGAATTTTTGAAATAGGATTGCTCCCAATCCCGTCGAAGAAGCATCCGTCTGAAGGAAGAATTCTTTAGCGAAATCTGGGCAAGTTAGAATCGGTGCAGAGACGAGCCTCTCTTTAATTAATTCAAATGCTCCCTCTTGCTCGTCAGACCACGTCCATTTCTTCTTCTTTTTAAGTAATTGAGTTAGAGGCGCAATTAAAGACGAAAAATTCGGCACAAACCTTCTATACCAAGAAGCGAGGCCCACAAATTGTCTAATTTGTCGCACGGTTTTAGGACGTGGATAATTCATTATCGCGTCCACTTTCTCTGGATCCACTTGAAGGCCATTACGGTTGACTATATAGCCGAGAAATCTTAATTCAGCTCGACAAAAACAACTTTTCTCCCAGTTCACTGAGAGATTCGCCTCTGAAATACGCCTGAGAACTTCATCCAAGATCTTCAAATGGCTGGAAACGTCGGGAGAAATAACTACGATGTCGTCTAAATATACGAAGACGTTTGGCTCAAGGTCTGCACCTAAGACATCGTCGATCAATCTCTGCCAAGTTGCAGGGGCATTATGTAGCCCAAATGGCATTCGACAAAACTGGAACAGCCCTCGATTCGGCACCGTAAACGCCGTTTTTTCCTTGCTGTCCTCTGCTACTGGTATCTGCCAATAGGCGCTTTTAATATCTATAGATGATAATACCTTTGCATCCCGCAATCGGTCTAATATATGGGATACATATGGCAGAGGGTACGCGTCACGTTTAGTCACCTCGTTCAGCTTCCTATAGTCGACACAAAAGCGGTGAGATCCGTCTTTCTTCTTGATGGCTCTACCACCCCCTCGGCTAACATTTCGTCTAACTCCTTGTCTAGGACGGCTTGAATGCTTGGGGACACTGGGTAGTACCGTTGTTTAATAGGTTTTGCGTCACCCGTGTCAATCTCATGGTGAACTTTGCTCGTGCATCCTAAGGACTCTGGCCTCACTGTTCTCCATTTATTAATTAACAAGTCGAGCTCGACGGCTTGTTCATCTAAAAGGTCCGACCTTGATAATAATTTCGGTTCTTCAATAGTGACCGCCGAACAACCCTCTTCAACAAATGCCCAGCCATTCCCAACAACATTGGGAACTATCCTCATTTTGTGCCAGAAATCTATGCCTAATATTAGGTCATCGGTAAGCGATGGCACAACTAGAACCTCCAAAATCTTCACTCTTCCTTCAAGTGCAATTGGCAATCTAACTGCTCCTAAAACGTCCATTCTTTTCCCATCAGCGGTCGTGACATTAATCGATTTGTTTTCAAGTTCCATTCCAAGCAACGCGAGCCGTGACCAACAAGCAGCACTCATTATGGATCTTGAAGCACCTGAGTCTAACAGGCCAATAATTTCTATACCTAGAATATTTACTCTCAGATAAGGCCTTTTGTCATAGGAACGCACATGGTGTTGAAGCGATCGAAGCGGTTTCCCAGAATAAACTTCCCTAACTATAGAGAGCCATTCTTCCCATTCGGCTCGAGTCGTGGACTTGGGGTAATAACCAGGCTTCCGTCCAGCTAAGCCTGCCCCTCTCCCCCGTTTCCCTGCGGTTTATTTCTCTGTTTATTGCAATTCCGGCAAGATTTGCGATCCACTTCTTTCCTTCCGCATCCCTCGCAGAATTTCTTTTTAGGTTTAGGACACTTTCTGAACGAGTGATTAGACTCATCACAATTCCAACACCTAAACTGTCTAAAGTTGGTTGAATCTGAAACCCGTGGAGGTTGACAACCTACTTCGTTGACCATAACCCTTGTCTTATTAGGTGTCGGTCGGTAAGCCAAATCGGGCTCCAAAAGTCCTTTGTTCGTCGGTGGTGGTCGATGCAGCTCCATTCTGTATCTAGCCTCCTCCAATTTTCGACTTAGATCCAACAGTTCCTGAACCGAGGTAATGGATCGAAGCGCAAGTCGGTCCTGATAGTATGGATGAATATTCCTCATCAATACTTCCAACATCTCCTGTTCTGAAGGCAAGGTGGGAAGGCGAAAAAAGTAATTTTTCATGCACGCAATGAACATGCCCATACTTTCGGTTGGACCCTGGGTACGCTTCCGTATTTCTTCCCAAAGCCGTGCTGTATAGTCCCTAAGAGCGAATTCGGCCTTGAGTTCATCAACGAGACCATTCCAGTCATGAACCTCTCTTTTCATAGCTCTAAACCATATTAGAGCTGGACCACGAAATAAATCGTAAGCTGAAAGAAAGAGATCGTGGTGTGAAGTGTGACGGGCCACGCGCATATCTTCCACAATTTCAAGGAATGCGTGCACACTTAGTCCTTCCCCGTCGCCAGAAAAATAGATTCCCCATTCCCTAATTGGAATCTGTGTCTTCCGAATAACCGTACCCGGAGTTTCCGATGGCGTAAACGATGAAGTCGTCGGATTATTAACGGAGAGTTCTGGCTGAGTTTTTGTACTCTTGCTTGCATTTTCAAAAGCTTCATCACTAGTAGCTTCGCTCTCTTCTTTCCCAGAGCTCGTGAACTTCTCAACTTCATCCCATAATTCCAAACATTTTTCGATAGCTAAGGACTTCCGCCCTTCCTCATTTGCGTCACCAGCAGTGATCCGACCCAACCGGTTAATAATATGTTCGAGGGTGGTCTCGATTGCTTCAATATCGGTGCGAGGTGAGCTTTTGGTTAAACCCTTTACTTTTACCTCTACCCCTTTTGTTTTTTCCTCACACGTTTTCAACTCATCTACTGCTACTAAGGTCGGGCCTGTAGCTACTAATTTCCCAGTTTTTTCCAATTTTAAAAGAGTCCTAAGCCTCTTCCGCATCTCCTCTGTCTTGCTAATACCAGTAACCCCTCTGACTCTAAGTTCATACTCCAATTCATCTTTCAACAACCGTTCAACCTTCATTTTGAATGAATCCCCAAATCAAAGAAAACCAAAAAAAAAATTAATCCGGAAATGATTCCCAAAAATGTTCCACCACGTTATATAAAATAAAGGCCCCACGTTGGGCGCCAAAATGTTACGTAGAAATCCCGAAGAATTCCCAATAACGAAGAGTTGCCCGTAAGTTCAGTGGAGAAGGGTGGGTTGCAGGTTAACGTGTGGGCAATGCGGCTCGTGAAGGGGATTCCCAAGAAAAAAAAAAAAAGAAAAACCCAAAGCCAGCCAAAACAAAGTATAGATATGGGAAATCAAGACCAATATTACTATAATTTGGCCAATAAACCAAATTATCACGATAAGTGTCACAGACTAAAAATTACCAGCAGCAAAAAAAAAAAACAAAAAAAAAACAATCTAATTTACTTGGACGCCACGCTATTTATAATAATAAAAAAAAAAATCTGGTGCGTGCGCGCAACACACAACTTTCACTTACCAACTTACTTAGATAAGAAATTGACGTGTTTTGTTAGATATCATTTCCCAAAATCACACATTTTTCTACATTCATATCTAATTTTTATTAATCGTTAAAGCCCTTTTGGAGTAAATAAAAAACCCCGTGAAAATGATACAAAATTTATTAAGTAAAGTCCCCCCTTCGGTTGATCAATTTTGATGAAATGTTGGCTATCACATATTTGGCATATACATACATCAAATACCCAGTTTGGTCACAATCGTGAAAGCCGTTTTTGAGTAAATAAAAAGAGCACGTAAAAACGATACAAAATTTATTAAGTAAAGTGCCCCCTGCGGTTGATCAATTTTGATGAAATTTTTACAGACATATCTCGGTCATATAAATACATCAAATACCCAGTTTGATCAAAATCGTTAAAGCCGATTTAGAGTAAATAAAAAAAACACGTGAAAATGTTACAAAATTTATTAAGTAAAGTCCCCCCTCCGGTTAATTAATTTCGATGAAATTTTAACAGTCATATTTCGGGCATATAAATAGATGAAATACTTAGTTTAATCAAAATCGTTAGAGCCGTTTTTGAGAAAATCGAAAAAAACCTAAAAAGTTATTAAATAAAATACCCCCTCCCTTTGAGCAATTTTGATGAAATTTTTGCTGTCACATCGCGGGCATATACCTACACTAAATACCCAATTTCAGGTTCGCACGGTTTATAGTTCTTGAGCTAGTCTGTTCACATACACACACACACACACACACACACACACACACACACACACACACAGACACACACACACACACAGACCATTTCGCGGGACTTGGTCATTTCGACTCAGGGGACCCCAAAACGTGTATTTCCGTTGAAAACCGGAAGTCGAATTTTTTCACGATCGCAATACTTCCACTTACTATATATTACATATATAGGTAAGTGAAAGTAAAAATAACTTGATGTATAAGACAAGGCTTGAGAAAAATAGCGAAATCTCAGGCTGAAAATAAAACATATAATAAAACCTAATTCATTAATTTTTAACTTCTATTAAAAATTAAATTATAATTTTTCAGAAATGAAAATGAAACTTTATTAATATGAAATGGAATATCTTAATATATGGAAATGAAAAATAGTAAGAAAAAAAAATAAAATAAATTAAAATGAACAAACTACCTTTTTTTTACGAATGATAAATTAATAATTATATTAAAACAACATATTTGTGACGGAAATGTCAATTATTAATTCTAAGGAAACTAATAATGTACAAGAAAAAAAAAGAAATATATATATACATATATATATATATATATATAAAAAAAAGTGAGAGAAAAAAAAAAAAATATTTATAATTAATCGGATTCGATCCAAGAGCATCTGTGTTGCAAGGCACTCACCTTAACCATCAGCTATAGTTACTTCTTACCAAGCAGTCTCTTTACCTAATTGTCCAGTAGGGTGGGTTTAGAGAAATTTTAACAATTATACTCTCATAAATATTAGTTACATCTAAATCTAATTACCTACTAACATAACTGTCCTTTGTATTGTTGGTGATTAGATTTAAAAAAAAAAGAAACAATTCTTAATAATTATAAATCTACTATTTGAACAAAAGAAAAAAAAAAATTATGTACTCAAAAAGAAATGTAAATCAAAAATCATGATGTAACCAAAAAAACAAAAAAACAAAAGAAAGAGCAGGATAAGAAACAAATTATATCACAAATTAATACTTATTTAATGAAACTAAATTATTAACTCTACAGAAGTACAAAAAAAAAAAAAAAAAAAGGAACTATATATACATTTATTCCGACTTGGAATTTTACTAGAGAAAAGAATAAGACATATTTTTACAATTAAGAAAATAAATGAACCTAAGCAGGCCTGCATCTCATCAAGTTTAAATCAAACATTTTATTCTAAGTTAATCATAATAGTCATAACTTTAAAGGTTTATTAAACTAAAAAAAAACAAGAAAAATTCAGCTGGAAGGATTTATCTTTCGGAGCCTGCTGACTGGAGTAATTAAAAAAAAATTAATGGCACCTGAGTCTCTCGACATTGCACCTCGGCATTTCGACCAGTTGCTAATTGCAGTCCAGTGGTGGATTTTCTTGGCCGCCTCCGTCCGTGTTTTTCGCTAGACGTTAGAATCTCTCGATTCTCCCGTACATCAGTCGGCACAAGAAAAAAAGAATCCAAAACACATTTACGGCACCACCAGCTCGGGCTCCGATCCCTTACACTCTGCCCCTGTTTATCTGACGTCTATCTTAATCCTCTGTTGTTCACTGCTGCTCGTCAAAATAAACTTATTCTACGTTTAATATACCACTGAGGATACATCTAATTAAATTTAGTTTATTATTAAATTACATTAATTTGCTTACTAACTAATAGCAAAAAAAAAAAAAAAGAATACTGATTTAAAATAAAACTAAATACATACAAAAAAAACATAGCACCCAATTGGACAAATTGTATTAACTAAATAAATTTAAACCTCCTTACGTTATAATTTATACTATCTATTTTCTTTTAAATAAAAAAAAAATATATATGTATATATATTACAGTTTCCCATCCATTAAAAAAACATTGATATCGATAAAATTGATATGATATCTATTCCATAACTTAAAATAAAAAAAAATAAAATATTTCCGTCACATCGGAAGGAGAAACTTCCTATCCTGTGTAACTTTTCTAGGGAAAATATGGTGGAGGCCTGTGGACAAGTGGAGTGGGCCCAGAAAATGGAATTCCTGAAGAGTGTGATGAAAGTAATAATATTCTAAAATTAAAAAAAAAAAAAAAAATGTTGAAGACAAGCCTGCATCCAAAGTAATGGAGGACATTTTGAACACGGGCTACAATAATCCATTTTAAAATGGTTCTACAATAATAATATTATTTTTTATCTTCAACCTTTTTTATGTAGGATTTTTCAAATTTTAGTAATAGAGAAGAAAAAAGTTTAATTTATTTTAAAGAAAGTATTTTTAAAATTTAAACTAAGGAGTTTTTTTTTTTTTTTTTTAACTTTAGAATATTATTACCCTTTTTATATTATTTAGAATTCATACATTGTTCTTTCTAGTCTTAAAAAAGTAAAACTAACTCTAACTCTTGGGAAGTTCGGCATCCATTACTTTGGATGCAGGCTCTATCGCGTTTCCTCATTGCCCCAGTAGTGACATTCTCTAGCGAGCAGTGACATTCTCTAGAGTGTTTTTCATCAGAAAAACTTCTTTTAGACTCAAAAGGTGAAGTGCAATTGTATCATGGATTACACCACTAGAAAGCTAACTAAATTCCGCAGTTTTTAGGAACTTTGACAGCTTCTAGGGTGTTCCAGTGGGGAGTGAGGAATTTTCAAAAACTATAAAAATTTAATTTTTAATAAATGTTTTGTGTTTAGCGCGTTAAAAGTCCCATAACATATATACAGAAAAAATAACAAACTAAACGTAATCGATTAGTATGTTCTATGCCATCGAATGTTTTATAAACTTTTTTATATGATTTCCACACTTTTTATACAATTTTAAATTATTATTAAATTCCCACCTTGATCAGTCCTGAAAAACTTCTCTTTTATTTGCATTGTTTTATTTATTTTATGAAAAGTTTTATTTATTTACAAATCCAAAAATGTGTCATTTTTGTGTGATTTGCAGTATGCAAATTAGCAATAAGCAAATCACTTGAACTCCTATTGGATGAATTGCTAACTTTATACAAAGTTAGCATATCCCTCGGTCACCGCCTCAAAAGTCGTCGGGTTGGAATGTAAGGGTTTACGTTTAATGTAAGTGTTTGTGCTAAGGGGTTCGTGTTAAAAGTTATTCTTTGGTGGAAGTTTTTGTAGTATTCTGTGGCTGTATCGATAACTGTTGGGATATTCAGGTCCTTGTGCTGTAAGTCATTTGTCACATACTATGGTGCGCCTGCTATTTTCCTCAATACCTTGGACTGGAATGACTGAATTCTTTGGATGTTTGAGGGTTTTGCAGAACCCCATAGTTCTATCCCGTATGTCCATACTGGCCGTATTAGTACTTTGTAAATAGTAAGTTTGTTTGTTATTGATAATTTCGAACGTCTTTCGAATAACCTAGATAATATTCCAAATCGTTTGTTAGTTGTTTCATTTTCAGTCCGATGTGGGTTCCCCATGTCAGTCTCTAGTCCAGGTGGAGCCTCAAATATCTTACAGCTTGGGATTCAGGCATCGGAATACCATTGAAATATACTTGTGGGCATGAGCCATGGTTGAGGGTGAAGGTAATAAATTCACTTTTCATACCATTCATTTTTACCTTCCACTTGTTAACCCAACAAAATATATCATCCAAGTGGTTTTGAAGGATGAAAGATGCTATATCGGGGTTTCTGTGTGATGTAAGAAGGGCGGTATCGTCAGCGAATATAGCCAGTAGGGTGTGTTCGTATTCCGGTAAGTCAGCTGTGAACATATTGAAGAGTAGTGGTCCAAGTACACTGCCCCGTGGAACTCCAACTTTAACATTTTTTATACTGGATAGTTCGTTGCCTATTTTAACAGTAAAGTGTCTGTCTGTCAGGTAAGAGAGTAGTATTAAATAGTAAGTCGGAGGAAGCAAAATTTTGAGCTTGGAAAGCAATCATTCATGCCAAACCTTATCAAAAGCCTGACTGATATCAAGAAAAACACCACCGGTACAATAATTTTTGGATTCTAAAGCATTTTAAGTAATAAAAAGTAATGCATATTACCTATATTTGTATTTTATAAAGGAATAATGAAAGCTTTATTTTCACTCACTAATTTACATAAATAAAATGAATCAGAAGCTTTCTTTTGCTCGAGTACAGTGACAAGAGATGGTGGTGGTATTTGATTCAGCAATATAAGATAACCTTGTTCCACTTGCTTTAAGATCTTTACAGGATTACTCAATTCTTTTGAGGCATTTACAATGAGGACCGAGAAAGATTCATCTTCTGAACCACACTCCTTAATATTTTCAGCTTCTGCTACTTTCAAGATCTCAACCTGAAAAAAAGAAAAGCAATTTTATCAGGTATTCCTTGACACATTCTCCATATAAATATAAAAAATAAAATATATAATCTGTATAAAAGTCTGTATATCATCATGGTAAAATCAAAATGGCAATATAGTTACAACTCTGCCAGGGCTTAGGCTTTTGTAACACTACTAGGCACTAGCTATATTTTAGATAGCATACAACTTTCTCTTTTATAATACATATATCCTCGGTGCTAAAGTCCAGTTTGGGGCCATCTCAATATTAAGCATAGTGATAGCTAAGTCCAATTCTTGAAATTAGTTCCTGGAATATCATGTAAGGATCAGGCATGGTCAGAACATCAGCTTAATTCTCTTCAGAAGGGCGATAAGTTATTAGCATTTCATTTTTCATTAACATGCCCTCATAAAATACTTTCGGATATCCAAGTAATGATAACCAATATGATCCAATATGTCCATAAACATATTCTTGTGCTAGCCTTTTCGTTTTCTATAAATTTAATGCAACTTTGATTGTCCTCAAAAATGCTAGTCAGGTATATACCCCATGTTTCTGAGAAGCAAGTGATTCCAAACAGCTTCCTGTGTTGCCATGGTAGCTGCCATAATTTCAGCTTCTGTTGAGGATAAGGCTACGATATCTGTTTCTTGCAGAACGATGCTATGCAGTTTGATCCAAGTCTAAAGAGTACCTGCTGATTGATTTCCTTTCTCCTGTATCCCCTCCCCAATCAGTATATGCAAAACAAGTTAGAATCGTATCTTCTGAGATCCCTAACCTTAGCTTCATATCTGGAGTTGGTTGAGGTAGTGAATCACTCTTTTGACCGCATTCCAATCGCTTTGAGTAGGCTTCTCAACACACCTGGAAAGGATTCCTACTGCTGAAGACATATCGGGTCTTGAAGTCGTTGACAAATAAATAGCCTGACGATATCATCGTTTGTCAGGAAGGATAGGGGAGTCTCAAAATTTATGCGCCATGAAAAAACCTTCGTCCATTGGTGTTGGTCCGTGGTGTCCATCCGACTAGGTTTTGAATCTTGCAATCCGTAAGCGAAAATCAAGTCATCTATTTTCCATTTTTGGTGTATGAAAAATTGCCCATTTAACAACTTTTACGTTTCAACTTCTACCCCTAAATAATTTGAAACCTCTCCCATATTTTTTAATTCGAAATGTTTTGAGATCATAAAGTAAGTATCCTTAACGCTTTCGTCCAAGCAAATACAAAAAATATCATTAACATGTATAATCACGTAGGTTGGTGCAATTTCAATATTTTTTACTTATAGGCAGGCATCGGCTTCACTTCTAAGAATACCAGCTAAAAATTGTCACAGGATGGCACATCTTCGTGTCCATTGATTCCATTCACAGATTTAGCTCTAATTATCGTTTTTAAATCACGGAAATTAAGGTGTCCAAACTTTTTTGCCAGTTAAATAGTTTTGATCCCCCAAAAGTCATATGTACTTGCTCCTCATGCCCCTGATGGATATAGTACAGACCGTTTTTTCTGTCGGCTTGAATATTCTCCCTGTTTAGTATGAATGCCTCCTTTTGTTTAAATAAAACTTGGTGGCTCTTATCTGAAATCTTTGAACCGAGAGAACGCTGGTTCTTAATTCCAGAACAAACAAATTATTTGAAAGTTTAAGTGTTAATTTTTAGATTAGATTAATCTTTCTGATTAATTTTAGATTAATCTCCAGATTAATTTTTCTGATAATCATCTGGTTGACTTGTTAAAACTATATCCCGCTGATGAGACATGTTTGACATAAATCCAGTATGATTGAATGATGTATGTCAACACCAACAATCATCCCCTATAATTAATTCGTTTGTAATACAAGATTCCTCATTCATAGACTAAACTGCCTGGAAACCACTTTCAATAACAGCAACCGATGAATTCTGCTGTTTCTTATTGGGACAAAAATGAGCTGTATGTTTTTCTGAATTATAAATGTAACATTTGCATTTAAATGAATGCTTATCTACAGAACTAAATTTTTTATCCCTGTAAATGCTACATTTATAATACCTATGAATTCCAAGAAAAGCATTTCCACTATCATGTCATATCCTAAAATAGATTATATGTAATTCTATTGTACATGTGATAAGATCAGGAAGGTTGTGGAAAGAAAACAGATGTTTAGATGTGTGAAAGGTTATAAATGTGTAGTTCTAGTATTTTGATGAGTGTTTTTCTAGTTATTTTTGAGCACGACAGAGTTGGCGATGAGAGAATAAAGACCAATTCCAATAGAATTGGATAAAGACCAATTTGCAGCCCTCATAACAGCAATCACAGCCAGTAACGAAAGAGTAGTCCAGTCTCACGGCATGCAACAAAAATCTATTTCAGAAACTCCTTTCGGAATGATTTAAAAATAATATCCGCATAAAAGGGCTAAATGAAACTTTGGAATTAATATATTCCCTGCTATTAAATAGTATTGGCCCCAGCACATACACTCTTCTTTTAACACAACCAGGCCCCCAAATCACCCAGTGAACTGAGGTTTATGAATAAGATTTATGATTATCTTATTAACCACTTAAGTCCGAAAAAGAAGAACATGGTCGAGCTTCACAGATTCTTAACCTGTGTTCAAACTGAAAATCAAACCCTGTCTGACTATGTTTCATCTCTATGACAGTATGTACCTAACTGCAACTTTAGTTGGATTTGTAAAATACCTATTGCAGATATTTTTCTTGCCTCACAGTTTATTAGTTTTAGTTCAAGACAATACTATAAATAGGAATTGATGAACTATGCCTTCGATTTGGTAGAAATAATCACAAATCATTGAATTGCCGCATCGATCGTCAAAACCTATGTTGCGCCGGTATTTATACCTGCGTACTGGACACGTTAAAAGTGTTGTATTAGAACACTTCTTCAAACCATCAAACATCTGGATCATGCTTCAAACCCCAACTCAGATTCAGACGATCAACTTATGAATACATACTAAATAGCAATAGTGCGTGCCAGTCCTGCGCCTGAGTCAACCTTGAATCTTTGCTTTTTCCCATTAAGAAGAAGATCAACTTATGATTTTTCTGTATTATTTGAACTATACGACAAATTGATATCATTTTCGGGAGCCTACCACCTTCCATGCTTTGTATGTGCCCCAACCATCTTATCCTGGAACCCTTAATGGTAGAAAAAAGATCTGGAGTTCCTAACATATTTCTTATATGTTATTGCTCTCACCCTCCAGCGATCCCCTTCTTTTGTAAGACCAAAAATTCTTCTGAGGATTTTCCTCTCCCACATGCTTAACAGCCTTTCATTATTCCGTGTAAGCGTCAAGGACTTGCTCTCATTTGTTGACTGTAGGGCCATACGGTAACACTTTTATTTTGAGGGTTCTGGGTATATCCCGATTTCGAAATATTTTCATTAGGGACCAATAGCATCTATTGCCAGCTGTTATCCTAGCCTTAATTTCTTCCCTAACATTATTATCCTCTGTGATAACAGTGCCCTGTTGTGCCTGTTGTAAACTGTGGTACTCTCTCAAAGCGGTACCCAGTCACCTAAATATGTCTGTTTCCTCTTTCTTCCTAGCTGGTTATCATATATTTTGTTTTTCCAGCAATGATTACCAGTCCCATCCTTCTAGCGGCTACTTCCCACTCCTCGAACTCTCCAAGTAGTGCACTGGCTGTTCTTCCAGTAATCACAATATGATCTGCAAATGCTAGATGTTGTGTCAACCTGTGGTATATACATCCTCCTGGCCTAGTGTGGATCGACCTTATGACTACATCTAGCACCATATTAAATAAAACTGGGGAAAGAGAATCGCCCGGTTTACACCTTCCTGGATGTTAAACTCTTTTGACAGTTCTCCTTAAATTTTTACATCTCCTTTGCTGTCTTGTAGGGTCATCCTGATAGGTCTAATTAGATATTTTAAATTTCTATACACTGTATCTCTTTCTATGCTGTTATAGGCTTGTTTATAGTCTATAAACAAGTGATGCAGTTCAACATTCCATTCCCAGCATTTTTCAAACATCATTCTCATACTGAAGATGTGGTCACTTGTAGATCTAATAGAGCGGAATCCAAACTGATAATCACCCAAAACCTCTTCCGCTCTCTTGACAATGCGCTTCATTTGTTCAGTTGTGAGAACCTTGTAGAAAGTACAAAGTAATGCGATTCCCCTATAATTTCTACAATCTAATTTGTCACCTTTTTTAAGAATTGGCAATATAACAGCCTCTTTCCATCCTTTTGGCATTTCCTCTTTCATCCATATCTGTAATATTAGCTCATATATTTCTCTATGAAGATTCTCCCCTCCAAATTTGAGTGATTCTGCTGGTATCCCATCCAATCCCGGAGCTTGATTTTATTTTTTAATGTCATAATAGCTTCTTCTACTTCCTCAGGATCTGGAGGCTCCAGCACCATATCTTCCTCTGCATTAATGAGTTCGCAATTTAATATATGACATGATTGATATTGTCATGTGAATATAAACCTTAACGAAAATCACAATGGCAATATACTTACACATCCACCAGGCGCTTAGGCTTTTGTAACACCACTAGGCACTAGCCATATTTTTGATAGCATACAACTGTTGTCCTCTTTTATACATACATATACCCTCGGTGCTCTTGGTCCAGTTTGGGGCCCTCATCTCTGTTCCTGGCCATCCCCCACCAACTTGATGCTCCCAGGTATACTGCATCTTTGTCAACCTAGCTCAACCATCTTCTCATGGTTCTTCCAATTTGCCTTTGCACTCCATAGGATAATCCATTATTTTATCAGGAATACTGCCATGCGCCATACTTTGGATATTACCAGCCCAATGAAGCCTGCTGCTCTTATAAATTTGATTGCTGAGACGTCCTTAATAGGTTATAAAGGTTTAATAGATTACTGTTCCTCTAAAACCAATTTATATTGCATTCAGAAATCTATTATGAGACCTAAGTTCATAAACTGAAATATAATTAATTAAAGATATTCTTGTAACATATTTTTTTCACACCGTGACCTACTTTAAATAATTTGAGCATCAAGTATTTTCTCCCTAAAGTACACGCTCTCGCCCCCCCCCCCCTTGACAACCACTACCCGACTTTGTACCTGCGAGCTCTAGTTAGCTCTCGCACACGTAAATTTTCAAAAGCTAATTATTATGTTTTTTTTCCCTAGCTAGTAACCTAGCTGAATAGAAGAAAGATTTTTGTTAATTTGAAAGCACTATACCTAACTGTTAGAGTATCAGAAGTCTTTCGACTGAACCCGGGACTATCCGGGAAGGAGACGCTGTGGCGTAAATATAGAGAGTGGTAACAGCAGGATTAACGGGGCAAGGTCCCCTGCCTCGTCATATAAGTCGTAGTATAAGTTTTTCTGTTATTAATTACATTCCCTTAGTTAACCTAGAAGGTAGTTGTTTTGTTAAATTTTTTGGTAATCGCGAATAAGCCCCCTGAAATTTTATCTCCAAAACGAATTAAAAGAGCTTGGAACAGTATCCCTCAAGTTAATTTAAATGAAAATAATACGGATAATAAAAATAAATTTCTAATTATTGAAAGAGCTGAAGAAAGATATTTAAAAATATCTCTTTAAATTAAGAAATGGGACACTTTTGACTGAAACAAATTCAAAAGAACAGTCCGAAAAACTAGTAAAACTAAATAGGAAATAGTAAAATAAAGGTAATATAATAAAACAAAAAAAAAGATAAATGAAACAGATAAAAGTGAAGAAGAATTATAAAAATAATAAACCAAAGTAAATTCAACATTTTCCAATATACTTGCGAAAATTAGAAATAATAAAGGTAATTAATTGTGCAATAATAAATTGCAAAAATCATTCGTTTCCAACCCTAATTACACTGATAAACTCAAACATGATAAAATTAGAGATATTTAATAAAAAAAACTTACATAGAAAAAATAATTTAGAAACAAATAATTAAATTTTCAACTCCATCGTTTATCCCAATTGTCAAAACTACTAAAAATTACCTAGAAAACAGCCATAACACATACCTGAAGCTCCATTAAATATCATACATACCTCTTTCATATACTCTTATATTTGTCGCTCTACAACAGCTACTAAAATTTAGAAATAACGTCAATGATAATTCCTTTATTTTTTATGCTAAAATTATTTTTCTTACTGAAAATTTTAGTAGTAGTAGTAGTAGTAGTAGTGGGGTTTTAGGGCGATAAATTTCAAGATTATTACGCCCTTGAAAATTGTAAACCAAACATTTTAAAACATTTTAGTAATATCCTATATATAATTATTTGTCTTATAATATACACATATTGTATATATAGTAATGTAAGTAAAATTATTTTAATCCCGCCTGTATTCAAGCAGTATAAAAATGTAATTAGGAGCACCTTAGGTGTACAACTATTCATAGATACTCATGCCAATTATTAGTTGGAATTGCAATGGTATTAGAACGCAATACGAGGAAATGAAACTTCTTCTGAAAGAAGCTTAACCAGCTACAATATGTCTGCAGGAGACAAAACTTTCACTTAATTAAAATTTAGCAATAAAAGATTATGTTGTCTATAGGGTCAATCCATTTGAATGGATCAGAAAAAAATAATTTGGTTGCTCCATCATTTTAGACATTTTTTATAATTTTACCACCAATTACGTAGGGAATCAGTAGTTCAAAACAATTTTTTAAAAAAATTTAGGGTCAATCCTTTCAAAATGGCAGCCATTTTTGTTTCACCTTTCAGGCCGATTTTTGATTTTTTAAGCTCTCACAGAAAACTAATTTTCTCAAGACTGATAAGTCATAGACTAATAATTCAAACACGATTGTTTTTCTTATAATCTGTTCTATCTTTTGTGTTCTCTTTATTATTTGAATATTTTGAAGTGCAATACTTGAAAAGTGCTACTGAAAACAACTGCTTTAATTTCTCAAAACACCGTTTTTGAGGGTAAGTTTTGGGTACAAGGGGATGTACATCAAAGCTGATTTTTGGCATGATAATAAACCTAACTAAGTAGCTTTCATTAAAAGTACTCTTAACCCTGATATTCGTTACCTTATTTTTTTATGAATTTTTAAACTTCACATTTTTTAATTTTTCGTTAACTTTAGGCTCTAATATCTGTGGTGGGCTATTAGATAAAAATCTCATTTTTACTTTCACTTACCTATATATGAAATATATAGTAAGTGGAAGTATTGCGATCGTGAAAAATTTCGACTTCCGGTTTTCAACGGAAATACACGTTTTGGGGTCCCCTGAGTCCAATTAACCAAGTCCCGCAAAATGGTCTGTGTGTGTGTGTGTGTGTGTGTGTGTGTGTGTGTGTGTGTGTGTGTGTGTGTGTGTGTGTGAACAGACTAGCTCAAAAACTATAAATCGTGCGAATCTGAAATTCCGTATTCAGTGTAGGTATATGCCCGCGATGTGACAGCAAAAATTTCATCAAAATTGCTCAAAGGGAGGGGGTACTTTATTTAATAACTTTTTAAGTTTTTTTCGATTTTCTCAAAAACGGCTCTAACGATTTTGATTAAACTAAGTATTTGGTCTATTTATATGCCCGAGATATGACTGTAAAAATTTCATCAAAATTGATCAACTGGAGGGGGGACTTTACTTAATAAATGTTGTTCCATTTTCACGTGTTTTTTTTATTTACTCAAAAAAGGCTTTAACGATTTTGATCAAACTGGGTATTTGATGTATTTATATGCCCGAGATATGACTGTAACAATTTCATCAAAATTGATTAACCGGAGGGGGGACTTCACTTAATAAATTTTGTAACATTTTCACGTGTTTTTTTGATTTTCTCAAAAACGGCTCTAACGATTTTGATTAAACTTAGTATTTGATCTATTTATATGCCCGAGATATGTCTGTAAAAATTTCATCAAAATTGATAAACCGCAGGGGGCACTTTACTTAATAAATTTTGTATCATTTTTACGTGCTTTTTTTATTTACTCAAAATCGGCTTTAACGATTTTGATTAAACTTAGTATTTGATCTATTTATATGCCCGAGATATGTCTGTAAAAATTTCATCAAAATTGATTAACCGGAGGGGGGACTTCACTTAATAAATTTTGTAACATTTTCACGTGTTTTTTTGATTTTCTCAAAAACGGCTCTAACGATTTTGATTAAACTTAGTATTTGATCTATTTATATGCCCGAGATATGTCTGTAAAAATTTCATCAAAATTGATAAACCGCAGGGGGCACTTTACTTAATAAATTTTGTATCATTTTTACGTGCTTTTTTTATTTACTCAAAATCGGCTTTAACGATTTTGATTAAACTTAGTATTTGATCTATTTATATGCCCGAGATATGTCTGTAAAAATTTCATCAAAATTGATAAACCGCAGGGGGCACTTTACTTAATAAATTTTGTATCATTTTCACGGGTTTTTTTATTTACTCAAAAACGGCTTTAACTATTAATAAAAATAAGATATGAATGTAGAAAAATGTGTGACTTTGGGAAATGATATTTAACAAAACACGTCAATTTCTGATCTAAGTAAGTTGGTAAGTGAAAGTTGTGTGTTGCGCGCACGCACCAGATTTTTTTATATGTTAAGCTTACATGCAATGTAAACCTATTGTAAAAAATTTCAACCAATATATTTGAGCACCTACTTTGGTAGCTAAGAATTTTTGAAAATGGTCATTTTCATGCTTATTTAACTTGATCATAATTCATTAAAATTTTATTTTTGAATGTTTTACTTTTAATAACCATTTTTAATCGTATTATTTTTTATTTTATCTATGTCAAACGCAAAAAAAAAATTATTGGGTCTAATTATAATTAAAATCTACTCTATTAAATGTTTATTATTTTTTTAATGAAAAAGTAATTAAAAATATTTTAACAACACGTGGGAGGAACTGTTAACTGCAATGGGGTACCGCTTCAATTTTTGGATGTCTACGAGTACCTGGGAGGACCTATTTGCAGAGACCAGAGCAATCTGAGAGTATACTCTGTTCGCTTTTTTTACTCGACTGAATACCTCATGGTCTAATTTTCCGTCTCTGCAAATAGGTGCTCCCAGGTACTAGTAGACATCCAAAAATTGAAGCGATACCCCATTGCAGTTTACAGTTCCCACCACGAATTGTTAAAATGTTTTAATTATTTTTTCATTAAAAAAATAATAAACATTTAATAGAGTAGATTTTAATTATAATTAAAACCAATAATTTTTTTGCATTGGGCATTGATAAAATTAAAAAATATTACAATTAAGTAAAACATTCACAAATAGTAAAATTTTAATGAGTTTTGACAAAGTTTACTCATTGTTAAATAAGCACGAAAATGAAGATTTTCAAAAATTCGTAGCTACCAAATTATAATTAGACCCAATAATTTTTTTTTGCGTTGGGCATAGATAAAATTAAAAAACAATACAATTAAAAAGGGTTATACTTCATTTTTTTATTTTTGCAGGTCTTGTCGCTCAATGGGTTGCCTGTTCAAGTCCCTCCAATTTTCTCTATCCAACCTGTCTCCTTCCTCAAGCCCCCTGTCGGCCATCTCCTCCTCCACACAGCCCCTCCACTGGGTTCGGAGTCTTCCTTTTGTCCGTCTTCCTGGCTGTTCCCATAGCGGAAGTCTCTTAGGCCACCTAAGTTCTGGCATCCGCTGGCAGTGCCCATACCATCATAGTTTGTTCCTCCCAATCCTCTCAGGAAATCCTTCGGTCCTGCCCCCGAATCTCCGCATTCCTGACTCTTTCTAGGCGGGTAATCCTAGGACATCTCCAGAAATCCATCTCTGCCACTTGTAATTTGGAGTATAGTCCTGGTCTCTGCGGCGTAACTGAGGGATGGTTCGAAAATACTCCTAAAAATTCTTATTTTCTTTTCTGTTGAGATGACCGTGTTCAAAAGAACTGGGTGCAACATTCTAGTCACCTTTCTTGCAAGGCCCACTCTTCTCCTAACTTCGGGTTCTGATGTGCCATTTTCATGTATTATTGAACCCAGGTATTTGAAGGAGTTTACCCTCTTGCAGATTTTCCCATTAATCTGAAGGTCCGCGGCCTCATAACTGTTCACTGCCAAGTATATGGTCTTATCAAAATTAATTTGTAGACCCCACCTACTGTATTCTCTTTCTAGGTTCCTCAGCACTTCTTCCAGGCTATCTCTGTTATACGCGATCACTGCTTGATCGTCGGCAAAGAAAAGGGAGAATATCACAGGTCCGTTTATAACTATTCCTTTGCACTCCACTCTTTTACTGCTTGTAGGATATAGATTTTAAACAGTGTTGGCGACATACTGCATCCCTTTTTAAGGCCCTTAGTAGCAGAGAACGGCTCAATCAATACCCGAGCTTCACTCTGTACTCGTCCTCACTGTACAGACATCTTACTGCATTTATTAGGGCATCCCATATTCACGCGCTCTTCAGGGATTCCCATATTTTATACCTTGGTACACTGTCGTAGGCCTGATCTAGATCTATAAACGCCATGTTTACTCCTCTTCCTTTTTCCATTCGCTTTTCTATCAGCTGCCTTAGGACAAAGATACTATCCGTGCAGGATCTTGCTGCTGTGAAACCAAACTGCTTTTCCGGGTTGACAAACTCCTCTTCTAATTTCTGCTTTAGAATTCTCCCAATTACACTCGATACAGAGCTCTGGACACAGATACCTCTATAATTTCAGTATTCATTCCTGTCCCCTTTCTTATATATAGGTATAATAAATATGGCAACTCTTTCTCCTGTATTATGAGATTTATTACCTTTGTTAGGGCTTTTAGTATTCTATTCCCTCCTGCCTTTAAGAGCTCCACTGAAATACCTCCAGATCCTGAGGCTTTTCCACATTTTGTATTTCTGAGTGCAACAAGAACTTCTTCTTCTTCTTTAATAATTGACCCTCAGTTGGATATGGACCCCACCATTCTTGCCTTGTTTCAGAGAGCAGTTTTTCGAAATAGTCTCCCCAGGTCTTTTCACTTATCAGAGGAATCACATTTCCCTTCCCTTGTGTCCTGAGCGTCTTCAGTATCCTCCATGATTCGCGGATCTTATTGTAGCCTATAATAATAATAATAAACTCTTTATTGATTGTACCGGGAACTAGTCCCTTAGAAACAAATTATACTGAAACATAATAGGCTTCAGTGCCTTAGAGTATTATAAAAAAATAAACAAATTAAAATGAAACAGAAAAAAAGAAAGAGAAAAATAATAAATAATAAATTAGTCTTCTTGTGATGAAAAAAATTAAAAATAAATAATACCCTTATTGACTTAACATGAAAATAACTAAGTGTGTGCAGCATATAATATGTACATAGATAAACTTATTTGCAAATAAAATAAATTGAACTTATATTTGAAAAATAAATAAATAGTAAAGGCCTACCCCAATTTAATGTTAAAATTGGAAGTTTATGAAGACTATTTACAATAGTTCGGGAAACTGGATGGATAGGAGGTGATTGTACAGGCGGGATTTAAAGGTAGGGAGAGTGTTGGAGTGATGGATAAAAGGGGGAATTGAGTTCCATAGAGATGAGGACCGGATAATGATAGATCTTTCGAAAGCTGACGTTCAGTGGGCCAGAGTGTATAGATCTGAAGACTTAGAACGGGTATTGCGGGTAAGACAGAGGATTTGAACTCGAGAAGTTCGGTAATGTATGAAGGACGGCAGGATCGGATAACTTGGAAAAGGAAGGAGGCCAGGAAATATTTACGGCAGTAGGATGGGTATAACCACTTTAACCTTTCATATAAAGGTGAGATAGAGACTTCCCTTGGGAACCCAAAGATAAATCGTACAAAACAATTAAATAAACGTTTTAGTTTTGCTTCGAGATTCCCAGAGATACCCCAACAACAGTCAAAGCGGGGATACACCAGGGAAGTGACCAGGAGCCTACGTGTTTCAAATGGAAAATGGCTTCGGAGGTGATTTAATTGCTTTAAGGTGGTAAAGGAACGGCGGGAAATATTGGAGATATGGTTTTTCCAGGAAAGGGTTTGGTTGAAGGTCACTCCGAGGTTTTTGACAGATTTTAATGAAGATTTTTGATAGATTTTAATGGGATTGTTATTATTATTTAGGAGCAGGGTGGGGATGTTAGGGATGGTTTTGAGGAGGTGATTGGAGCCTATTAAAATTGCTTCCATTTTTTCTGCATTCAGCTTCAAATTATTAGCCTCTGCCCAGAGACTGATTCAATTTAAATCATCCTGTAACTTTTTTGTCGCTGACGATAACTCGGAAGGCGGAAAGGATAGGTATATTTGGAAATCGTCGGCATAGAAGTGATATTGGGAGTGACGGATCAGAAGAGGAAGGTCGTTAATATAAATGGCGAACAGAGTGGTGGATAGAGAGGAACCCTGTGGAACACCACAAGAGAGGGGAAGTGTCTTGGATGGAGGTTGGCCTTTGACCGGTCTGAAAGAAAGGATTTGAACCAATTTAAGGCGCTGCTTGATAAATGGAGCTTTTGCAATTTGGTAAGAAGGATATTGTGGTCAACTGTGTCAAAAGCTTTGGAGAAATCAAAATGGATGAGGATAGTTAATTTTTGGTGTTCGATGGATGTCATGAGTAATTTTTAAGAGAGTAGATTGAGTTGAGTAACCAGATCGGAATCCAGATTGGAGTGGGTTAAGGAAGGAACGTTCTTCTAGGAATTTTGATAGTTGATTTTAAACGAGGCTTTCTAATGGTTTTGAGAGGTTTGAAAGAAGCGAGATCGGACGGAAATCATTGATTGAGGATGGGTTTTCCGTTTTGTTTAATGGTCGGACTAGAGCGGTTTTCCAGGAAGAAGGGAATATGGAGTTTTTTAAAGAGAAGTTGTAGATGTGATGAAGAACAGGAATAAGTGCTGGGAGACAGGATTTTATTAGCTTTACTGGGATATCATCGGGACCATAATCGTCGGTGTATGATTTTAGGATTGCAGTAAGTAGGTCTTCATAGGTTATGTGAGAAAAAAAGAAATTTTCTGAATTAAAATGATGCTGATTAATGTCAGCAGGTTGGGATGAATCAGGAACGAAGGATAAGAAATGGTTATTGAGAACATCTGGATTGAGCTGAAGGAAACTAGGGTTATTGGAATCTGGTAGGGATAATTGTCGGAGTATTTTCCATGTGCTTTTAGGATCGTGGGCATTGGTAAGAGCATTTTGGAAGTGAAGGAATTTAGATCGTCGGATTTCGGATTGGGTCACATTTCTAAGTTTTTTGAAAGATGCATGATCATCTGCCAAACTTGCCAAAAATTTGCATCTTGCAGCTTTCCTTCTTTTTATCATATCCTTTATTTCAGGGGTCAGCCAAGGTGCAGCAGGATGACGTAAGGTTCGGGTTTTCAGTGGAGTGTGGATATCTAAAATGGATTTTAAATTTGAGGTGAGGATGGAAACCATAGGATCGATTGAGTCATAGGAATATATGATATCCCAATGAACGGGTTCAAGGTCGGATTGAAGGGATTGAAGCCTATTGTGTTGTCGATCCTCCTACAGTAGTCTTCCCTTGATGGTTCTTGCTTTCTGCGACAGAACGTTTTACCTGCTTGTTAAGGGTTCTATCAAACCTTCATGGCTTCGGCTAGATAACCATTTGTTAAAAATCAATTTTTTCTTGGCTACAATTTCTTCTATTTCTTTATTCCACCATTCATTTGGAGGTCTAGATTCTACCTCTCCTAAGGCTTCACTAGCCGCTTCTTAGGTTATTAAAAGTAAAAAATAATAAAATGGTTATTAAAAGTAAAAAATTCACAAACAGTAAAATTTTAATGAATTATGATTAAGTTTACGCATTGTTAAATAAGCAAGAAAATGACCATTTTCAAAACTTCAAATATACAGGTTGAAATTTTTACTTTCACTTATCTCTATATTAAATGTATAGTAAGGGAAAGTATTGAATTCGAGAAAAAATTTGACTTTCGGTTTTCAACGGAAATACACATTTTGAGGTCCCATTAGTCCAAATAACCAAGCTCACAAAACCGTCTGTGTGTGTTTTTTCACTTTCACTTATCCATATATGAAATGTATAGTAAGGGAGAGTATTGAATTAGAGAAAAAATTCGAATTTCGGTTTTCAACGGAAAAAAACTTTTTGGGGTCCCCTGAGGCTATATAACCAAGTCCCTTAAAATGGTCTGTTTAAGTGTGTGCGCGCGATTTTTTCAAAAATGGCACAAACGATTATGACTAAACTCGTAATGCTTAATGAGAATCAAATATTCTTTAATATCAAGTAGGTTTTATCATCATAAAAATGTTCTGAGGGGGCTTAAATGGCAAAGGAAATTTTTTTGTTTTCCTATAAGTACCTTTGATTTTGTTTATATGGAGGAAATAACTGTCTCTCTTTATGCCTACAATAAGAAATGCTAAATTATGGAAAAAATTATTTAAAAATATAACTGAGAATATATATATATATATATATTCTGACAACTCATAAGCCACGTGGAACCCACCCATGCTCAGTACGCCTTTAATGACATACCATCTATCATCTTTATACATATAAAAATCTGGTGTGATGCGCACAACACACAACTTTCACTTACCAAGTTAATTAAATTAGAAATTCATATGTTTTGTTAAATGCCATTTCTCAAGGTAACACATTTTTCCTCATTCATTTACTTATTTTTGTCTGTATTTGCTCTTTAAAGTACACTAAATTATTGACAGGTGATAAAATAAGCGTACACCCAGCAGTTTTTTTATGAGCAAAATACTTAATTAACCCTTTAACTGCTACTAACACAGATATGTGCGGTGGGCAGGCGTGGCTCTGGTGCTACTAACACAGAGCTGTGCGCTTAAGGGAGCATGCCTCCAGTGCTACTATCACAGATCTGTAATTCTGAACGTCTGCTACACGCACATATTTCTGTTCCGCTGAAACGGCATCTAGCGGTCTCTAAATCAATCTGTGGACTCTTTGAATACCCAGTGGGTAGCGTAGGCATCTCCTTTTCATTCTATGCCAGGTCTGAGTGGTCAGACCTTTTTATACCTGGTTGGCCTAGGTGCTGTACCTGTTCAAGTCACACAGTATAGTTCGTAGTAAACACAAAAGTAGAAAATGTATTGCTGTGAGGTGTGTGAAGTACCTTTGTGTTTATTGCCGTGCTTTGAAACATATTACACACAAGAAAATTAATTAAAAAAAAAAAATAATAATAATAATAATAATAAAATTAACTCTACCAATGCCGGTCTAAAGTCCGGATATAATGAGTATGGATTTTTCTTAAATCGGAAATGACAAAAAGAACTCAGCACTGGGTTGTTGCCCAAGCTGCAGCCCCGTAGCACCCACTCAAGGTCAAGCCTTGGACTGATCTGCAGCGATCAGTATTGCGTCCGTGAATTGCACCACACACACAGTGGCCCCTCCGTTTGACCAATATCGATGAAATGTTGGCTGACACATTTTTGGTATAAACATACATCAAATTCCCAGTTTGATAAAAATCGTTCAAGCCATTGTTGAGTAAATAAAAAACACGCGTGAAAATAAGACACAATTTATGAAGTAAAGTGCCCCTTCCAATAGATCAATTTAGATGAAATTTTTACTGTCACATCGCGGGCATATACATACATCAAATACCGAGTTCAATCAAAATCGTTAGAGCCGTTTTTGAGAAAATCGAAAATAACGTAAAAAGTTGTTAAATAAAGAACCCCCACCATTTCTCCAATTTTGATGAAATTTTTGCTATCATATCACGGGCATATATATACACTAAATATCCAATTTCAGTTTCGCATGGTTTATAGTTTTTGAGCTAGTCTGTTCACATACCCACAGACCATTTCGCGGGACTTGGTTATTTGGACTAATGGGACCCCAACATGGGTATTTCCATTGAAAACCGAAAGTTGAAATTTTTCTCGATCGGAATTCCTTTTCTTAGCATATATTTCATATATAGGTAAGTGAAAGTAAAAACTGAAATGCCGGAACAAATATACTTTATTTTACTTTTAAAGGGCAATTAGTTTGAAATTAAACACCCACTTCGTTATCTGTGACCCGGATCATTTATCCCTTAAAACGGTTATAAGCTTAAAAATTTGCTGAATCTATAAATGAACAAATCCCTAAAAAGCTAACTAGTGATGAATTAATCAATTAAATTTCTGTGGTGAGTTTGAACTATAGGCAGGAATATTATGTTTTATATTGTTAGGAATATTATGGCTTTTGCCATGGTAAAATTACTTAATAATTTTAGTATCAAACCTCAGGCTTGGCTAAGCTTCTTTTTTTCTTCTTATTGAATTGTTATTAGTTCACTATACCTTAAATTATTGTTTAGCTGTCACCATACCTTAATTCCATTTTTTTTCTCAACAGCTTGAAGAATTTGATTATGTAAATTCATTCCAACATTAACTTCTATGACATAAATTTTCGGAACTGAGACTGATTTTTTCATATTTTGTACTAATATTTCAATACTATAATCAAATATTGAATCCCTTCCCTGTAAAAAATATTAATGGAAAAACTTAACATTGAAAAAATATGAAGGAATGAAATTATAAACTTCCACTAAGCAGCCTATATAAATCAAATAATATAAACATACACACACACATATAGATATATTTAATTAATTATATCACCAAAAGGAATATTTCAATCGGCTCCTGGGCATGTCATGTTTTGGCGCCATTTTGTGGGGCCCTGATCTCAACTGAAAAGGACTCCTTGGGAGGAGGGGGAGGGGGATGCTTTGTCCTGTTGGGCAAGCAAACCCGTGCAAAAATCAAGAACTGTGATTATATAAAGCTAATCAAGTCCTTTATATGATTTGTATAAGATATTCTCTTTAAAGGAGATATTACCTTATAACAATTAATGTGGCTGGGTTCTATGGAGTGGACTGTAATGAATGAAAACTATCTGTGATGATAACTGAATATAATATGCTATTGTTACATGTGAAGAAAATTAGGAGGGTTTTGCCAAATGCAGGATACTTTTGATGTTGTTAGTATGTTAATTAATTTGGAGACAGACTATTGCATTTTTTGAGAATGTGAATGGCTGGATCTATTCTATGTGAGGTTGAATTTAATTAAACTATTGTACTCATCTTATGGTGCTTCTTGTTCAATTAACCCCCTTATTTCTTTCTCCATTCCTCTCCTCCTTCTGGCTCCAGGTGGGTCAGTGAAGTGTTGTGATTACTCACACATTCTTAATGAAATTATGAGATGCAATAAAAAGATCAAATTAGTTCGGCCGAACATGAGGCTCTTTTAAAAGGCTCTAAATCCCGCCTTGTCACCTCCTGTCGACTTTTCCTTCCTCTTGCCACCGCTAGGTGGTTGCACCTCTGGGACAGTGCCATGTCCGCTTGATGTACGAATGATTAATTGTTTAGGAGACATTCATAAACATGATGGGAGTTAAATATCATTACAATCACACAACCTCTGAAATTAGGCCATGCCCAGGAGACAATATTGTTGAATTTAATCGGAAAAGATGGAAAAAAAAAAGAGGTATCTTCATTGCATAATAACTTTTAATATTAACACTGAACACACATACAATAGAGGAGGATGACTAATAACATCTGTACATTTAATTAACAAAATAACAATTGCTATAGGAATCTTTCAATGAAACATATGACATATGAAATCATTCATAAATTATTTCATATCTCAACAGCCTCCCTCATTGAAAAGATTTCTATTACTTCAGTCCAACATTTTATCCTGGAGAATCTACTAAAGTCCATGTATTGTGTTCACAGCGTGCTTCCATCACTACTTCCATGGCTTTTCGCCAATTCTGAGAGTCATCAGATCTCATTACATCTTCATAAGTCTCTGGAACATCTGAAAATTGTGTCATTGCCACTGAAACGAATTCTTCAAACCGTGTCGGTGGTCGAAGAGCCTCCCTATTTCTAAGATCCATCCTCGATGTTTTATTTTCTTTCTGATCTGCATCGCATTCAGCAGGCAACTTATCATCGGCCTCGGGATCTTTTTCTTCATTTTCTATAACATGACCTTTATCGTGATTTTCTTCATTATTTTCATTTGTAAGTAAAATAACCTTAACACTTGATGTTCGTGGGGTTTCATTAAAAATCACATCTCTTGATCTGATGATTGTTTTTCTTTGCGGATTCCAAATGCGGTAACCACCAAAATCATATCCGACTAAAATCCCTTTGATAGATTTCCTATCCATCTTTCTCCTTTTTTGCTTCGGGATATGAACATAACAATCAGATCCTATTATCCTTAAGTGTTTGATTGATGGTTTTTTATTGAACCATAATTCAAACGGAGTTTTATTTTCCACACCTGTTTTAGCTGACCTATTTAAAATATAAACAGCACTATTAGTTAGTTCTGCCCATAATGCCTGTGGGAGGTTATCCCTCGAATGGAGCATAGCTCTAGCAGCTTCGACTATGGTTCTATTTTCTCTTTCGATGAACCCATTCATTTCGGGGGAATACGGCATAGTTACAGGATGTGTGATCCCATTTTTATTAAGAATTTTCTTCATCGACCTATTGTCAAATTCGCCTCCATTGTCTGACATAAAATTTTGGATTTTGTAACCAACTTTTGAAACGACTTTTAAAAGATCTAAGAATTTCTCAACAACCTCTGATTTTTCTTTTATGAAATAAATGAAACGATAACGAGAGTAATCGTCCTTAAATAATACATAGTATCGATAGCCCGAAAACGACGCTTCGAAGGGTCCACATACATCGGCATGGATAACTTCACCTGGAGCGGAAGCTCTTTTCCTTTTACCGAACTTCAATCTGTGAGCCTTCCCATACATGCAGCCCTCACAAGCTTCGGAATCTAATTTAACTTTTATATTAAATTCCCTTTCTATTAAAGCTCTAACATGACTTTTATTTTGATGAGCCAGGCGCTCATGGTATAACTGCAATGTGTCCCGATCAGACAAAACAGAATTGACCTTACTGTAATTATTTACAATATTCAATTTAAATAAACCACCATGACACTGCCGTTCACCTGTTAGAACAGATTGATTGTTAACCAACAACTTACATTTTTCTGCGGTAGAAATAAATTTGCTACATTCAATTTTATCTTGAGCAGATAAAACAGAAAAAAGATTTTTGTGCATTAGAGGCACATACCAAACATTGGAAAGAGTAATTGGAATTGTTTTATTATTAACGAGTGCTTTAATTTTAATATCTCCAAAACCAACAGCTGGTATACTATCGCCATTAGCAGTAGTAACTTGGTGCGATTCATTGAATGATTGGAGGTTATTAAACAAAGCCTTGTTATTACACACATGATTCGTAGTACCGTTATCAACGAACCAATTCACATAGTCACATTCAGATGAAAATATCTGACTATTAGAAGCAAAAAGAGTCATATTATTTATGTTAGCATTAGCTTCAGATTTAGGTGGTCGTCCGTCTTTTTTCCATTTGATACATTTTCTTATAATGTGACCTTCCTTTTTGCAATAATGACAAATAATTTTTTTCTTGTATTTAGGTGGATCTTTTCTATTCCTCATTAGACATCGGAACTCTAAGATTTCCACGTAAAGCTCTCTCATGAGCACACAATTGACTAGTGAGGTTATCTATTGTTCTTTCTTGGTTACCCATTAATCGCCAACTGGCTTTAAACGAAAAATAATCGGCTGGAAGAGTATCCAGAATTTTACAAATTAAAAGAATATCTGGCAATTTATTATCTTGAATTCCTTCACACATTTCTAAGTTCAAACTGCACCATATATTCTTTAACTTACTAATATGGTTAGCCATATCGTCGTTTGAATTATATTTGTACATAAAAAATTGCATACATAGGTCAAATGTTTTATCCTCTAAAGTACCTTCAAACAAGCGATGAAGCTCTAACCATATGTCTCTTGATGAATTAAATCTCATAACTTTGGTTAGAGTTTCTTCAGACATATTAGAGGATAAAACTAACATCGCCTTAGTATCTGCAGTTTTAAATAATTCATACTTGGTATTATATTCAGTTACCTCTTCCTTGTTAGCTTCTGTAGCTGGCTTTGTTGGACAGGTTAACTTACCGCTCACAACGTCCTCTCCTCCTGGAAAACTCCTAAGAAGGATCAGGATCTTGAATTTCCATGTTGCCCAATTGCTTTTTCCTTCTAGGTTTCCAATATTTACTTTTATATCCATGTTTTCCGAAAATCTTCGATAAAAAAACAGAGAAGATAAAAAAAATTATATTTACATTACCTAAGCGCAATTATAAGCTGTCTGGGCCCATAACCTGTTGAATTTAATCGGAAAAGATGGAAAAAAAAAAGAGGTATCTTCATTGCATAATAACTTTTAATATTAACACTGAACACACATACAATAGAGGAGGATGACTAATAACATCTGTACATTTAATTAACAAAATAACAATTGCTATAGGAATCTTTCAATGAAACATATGACATATGAAATCATTCATAAATTATTTCATATCTCAACAGCCTCCCTCATTGAAAAGATTTCTATTACTTATTAATTGTTTAGGAGACATTCATAAACATGATGGGAGTTAAATATCATTACAATCACACAACCTCTGAAATTAGGCCATGCCCAGGAGACAATATTCCAAAGTTCTAACCAGAAAACTCCTTTTTAAGAAATAAGATCTTTGTATAAAAATAAAATAAACAAAATACTTACTATAGAGTTTGGTATTGAATATGGTATGAATTCCAATGTATTATAGACAATTTCCTTAGAAAGCCATTTCGGGACATTGGTATGTTTCAACTGAGGGCATTGTATTTCTAATCCTTCACAATGTATTAAGCCAGAACACATTTCAAAAGATACAGTGATTTCTAAAAGGAAGTTATAAAACATATTATAATGGAAGAAAGCAAAATACATGACTATATCTGTAACTTATTGGAACGTCTGGAATGTTTAGAATCGTTATCACATTAGATATTATGTTTATAAAATTTCAGAGGTTCCAGAATGTTTGAATGCTGACTAACGTAAGGGAGCAATTGACTAGCGAAGTGATAAAGTTACTTCCTAGTTTGTGAAAAACTTTGAGAAACTTCATGATTTACATGAATCAGCAAAAATATTTTAAAATGTGAACAGACTCTAGTTATATTTTTCAAGCAGGTGCAAAATGTTTTTTAGGTTTATATGAAGTTCCAGCAAAAATCAAAGATTTAGGTTCAATTAAATGTTGGAAATTGGTTTAAAAATTAAACATATGTAGGTTTAATTGTTTCATAAAAGAATTGCACAAAAATACAGGTATTATTTTTTCATCTTAATCTCCTACAACTGATGCAGCGTTTTAGCACCTAATAAGAGTGTATCTTCAAATCCAGACATGGCATATTACATAGATATTGATAAGTGAAGCTGGAAGAATTCTAAAAGCATGCTCATATCAACATAAATCAACTACCAGCTCCGGTAATTCAATTGCAAATTTGATTTGATAATTGCTAAAGGGGGATATATGTAACTGCATGAGGGTGTTGGAAGAGTGATTTATTCTGTAGTTAAGCATATCCACAGTGCAGCCAACAGTTGATTTAATAATCCACCTACCATTCATATAAATGAAGTCAAAGAAAATATTTTATAGTGACAAAAATATAAATGTTTGAATTAACAAATATTTTATTAATAATATATTCATTTATTTATTTTTTTAAATTTTCTTCTTTTTCCTGATTTAAAAAAAGTTAACTTAATATTGATATAAAGAAATATATTCTTCAGCCTAATATGCAGCATATGATCTGAATTATTGCAATTTATCAATAATTATTAATTTATTTATCAAGGCCAAAATTTTTTAACATGCTATACATTACACTTTTAATTATTAAATTTCATTCTATGTAGCCGAAATCTGAGGTTCTCATATTTTTAATGCTCCAGGTGCTCCATTATAGTCCCATTACTCTTTATCACATCTCTTCCGACAACTTAGTCTCTGAGAGCCTTTCTCATGTTGTTATTAATTCTTTTAATAGAAAACTTTTCTTTACTTTGTAGTGAAGTTGAATTTGTTTATCATTTCTTCCACTTCCTCTAGGGTATAAAAAAACTATGGCATTTAAATTTATTTTTGAAGTATGTATGTTTTTTTTCAGGTCTATAAGACAACTAATGCATTAAAAATTCTTCTGCCATATTGTCCATTTACCATTTCTGGTAATTCTTCTGCCATTGTCCAATATTTTCAGGACTTCTATCATTTTTAAAGATCTTATTTCATTTTCAAGAACAACGTTTTTATTTTCTACATTTTTCTCTTTTTTTTGTAAATTGGAAATATCTTCTAGGGAACAAGATTATTTCTTTGGTATTTTCAATGGATGTTAGTTGTTATAGTAGGCCAGGTTTTATGGAAATATCAAATAATTTCAATAAAATATGGCAATAAATTAACTATATGTAATATAGTACATAAGTTTAATATTACTAATGCCAATGATAATACCGCTGCAATATTATGAAATGAGTCAGTCAGTCTGCGTCCTGCCCCATCATACTGATCAGATGAAAAAATAAGGCACCCACCTCAAAGAAAATGTTGAAGTATTGTCTCCAATAGCTATGTTATTGATGTGAAGATATCAGCCTAGATTTCACAACAATATCAAATACACGTTAAACCACTTCTGTAATCAATATCCATGCAGATGACCACTAATAAAGAAAAATCTTTTACCGGTGTTACAGATAGATTTATACTCCACGAGCAACAAACAGAAAATTGGTAATTTTTAGTGGTGAAACTAAGGAGGGAATGAAAAGAGTTGGATTTGGATTATACTATTATGAAAGCAACCTTTTCGGCATGCTTACATGATTACTAATTAAGATACTGAAACAGTATAATTTGAAGACAGCTCATTCGGGACTGCCTTACACAAGCTGTCCGCTGATATATATGAAAAGTTAACCAGCTAGTCTGCTTACAAAAATGACAAGATAACCAGCCAGTCTGCTGTGATAAATGGCAGGTTGACTAAACTGTCTGGTGAAATAAATGACAAGCGCCCAAACTGTCTGTTGAGATGGATAGAATGTATGACCAGTTGGCTCAACAAGAAGCAAGGTCTGTAGCATTTGAGAAGTTTGAAATGGGAAGAAAGATCCAAAAAGGTTGTCTTAAGAGAGCAGCTATCCCAACAGCCCTTATGAGACAGAGAAAGACTTGAACCCATGGTCACAGAGAGCGGAGGTGATAAAAAACCCGACTTTTGATGACAAATAATCCTGGCCCTATTACCTTACACAGTTAAACGCAACAACTAGCCCTAACAAGTGGACCCTAAGAGATAAGACAGTAGCCCTAATGGTTGCTTTCAAGGCGATGTCCTAGATGTTTTTTAAACTCTTAAAGATGATAATCCCAATGATTTTAGCAAATAAGTAATTAGAAAGCCGGCTTGACATACGGATTGGTCATATCTGCCATGAACAGGTATGCACGTCAAAGCTGAAGAGCAGGAAGTAGAAGGCAACCAAGACTATACGTGAGTTCAAGGGTGACAAGGCTGGCTTACCTAACAATAAGAAAGTTTGTTAGTATTTAGCTGTCCGCACGTTTTTCAACAGCCTGGTAGGCTCATAACTTATGAGAGTGGTTCATCTTTCTCATCTTAAATGGCTGGTGGATGCCATAGTCATTTCACTGGAGTATGAAGTGGCTATTGAGGGTTTTCATGGCCATGCTCATGTCTCAGCAATGAACAATACCGACAGTGAAAGGAATTGGTCAACCATACAAGCCTGGAAGACACGGTTTTACAAGTTGTGGAGGTTTAAGTCCTGGCAAAGGAGAACAGTTTGGTGTTAGAGCTGCGGGCAGTTGGTGAAGTATAAAAACCTGGTAGACATGGTTTTAAAGGTTTTGGAGGCTTCAGAGTACTGGAAAAGGATACCATTACAGTATTGGACCTGTGTGGAACTCAGAACATTAGGAGTGTCGGAAAGGGGGGGACACTCCTGATGGCAGAAAACTAAGACATGTCGACTCCTGGAGGGAGACATCTACCCAACCCAGTCTTCAAGACCCTACTCTTGTGATGGTAACTCATCCAATCCCAACTTCATAGGGGCTCTAAATAGATCAATATTCACGGAGTGAGGTAGTTATCATGTAAGAAGCGGAGAAGTTATCATAGGCATCTCCAGTCGTAATTACAGAGAATAGAATAGAAGAAACTCACAAACTAGTTAACAAAAGCCAGCATTCGTATGAAGAAACACTAAAATATTAGAGCTGATCTGGGAAAATACGAAGAAAGAGACCTCATTAGGCTTTAAAATCTATGAAGAAAGCAAGGATTCTGCCCCAAGTTACTAAAGAACTTTGGGCTAATCATAAAAGTCATGCATATGGACAAGAGATAAAATAACTAATACTTTTATTCAATCAAGTAGTATTGCGGAATGTCTAGAGCGGTTAGGTTATTACCACGTGATAATATGTTTGAACATTCTCAGACGTTCCAGAATGTTTGATTGCCAAGTAAATATAAGAGAGCAATTGACTAATGAGTCAGTCAAGCCCCGACCAGCAAAGTGATATAGTTACTTTCTAGTCACTGTTTAACTGTTAGGTCACATTATAATTATTTTTGTTCTCAATATTTGTTTATATTTTTGTAATCTTTATATAAAATTGTTCAAACCAGCATTAGTGTTATAAATTAATAAAAAATAGGAAAGGAATGACAAGATTATGAATTTATTATTTGAAAGAATACCTTTCTGCAGTTCAAAATTAAAGTTTTCATAGTCAACTACAATACGATGAATGCTATTGAGCAATTTCAGCTTGGAGCTGCCATCTGTCTCCAACACAGAGCATGATAGTAGAATATTATCCAAAAATGTAGTCCACTTTCCATTCCAGAGAATATTTGCAGTACTTTCTGAATATAAAATTAATGCATATACATTATTATTCTATTTATTAATGTTAGCAGATATATTATAATATTTATTAGCTGGACCAGTGCAAAGCATTTCACACGGAGTTTTGTATCAGATTTTACTTCTAGGTTTAACATAACTATGAAATTAACTTTTTTTGTTGCCTGTTAACCCCCCCCCCCCCCCAATCTTAAGGAAAAAATCTTTTTCTACAGCATTATTTAAGAGTTAAGGAAGGACTTTATTTTCTGACCTACTTCTCCTCAAAACTTGTAATCTTCCTGGTATATATGAAATCACTTGTTAACTTGTGATTTAGTTATTTTTATATAGTGTTATTAGCTATTATTACTGTAGATGTTTGGTCTGTGAGTTTATAAAATAAAAGTTCTAAGTTCATGATTATAGAAATGTGTTGTGTTTACTATTGTTTTTATTTAATCTATATTTGGCATTGGATATCTTGGTCTTATGATTGCTTTATTTAAATTTCTTGGATCAAGGCATACCCTAAGTTGACCATTAGGTTTTTTTTACAAGAACTACCGAATTTACCCATTTAGTTGGTTCATTTACTTTACAGATTACACCTAAGGATTCCATTCTCTTTAATTCTGCTATGAAAGGATTGCATGAATTAAATGGATTTTTTCTCTATGACTGGTTTGATTTTATCATCTGTGTGTAAATGTATTAAATCTTTAATGTGTCCTAATCCTTCAAATATGTCATTAAACAATTCTGGACTATTCACTTTTTTAGGACTTTTGGTAACGGTATGTATATTTATAGTGATAAAGTTGAGATCTAGACAAGCCTTTCGGCCAATTATAGTATGTTTAGTTAAATCTGTTATCAAAAATTCCAATTTTGCACCATTTTTAAAATTATTACCATAATTGCAATCAAGGCTCACTTTGCCTATTATGAGCACCTCATGATCTGTAAATGATGTTACATATGGCCTTGTTAATATAACATTATTATTTACCTTTAATGAATTGAACGTGCTGATGCTCATGACATTCACATTCGCACCCGTATCTAATTCACACTGAATTATTTTATTATTAATTTTCTTAGAAATCAATATTGGGTTTTCTAGTTTGAGTCTAGTTCTAGTTGATTCTGAGTTTAACTGCCCTTCCTTATGATATACATAATTTAAATATTAAAAAACAAAGGCAAGTAGGTTAAATTTAAATAAAGCAAATAAAAGAGTTTCTTGGTGTGAAAAAAGGCACAGTCTCTTTCTCTCTCATTCGTGGAAAAATATAAAACCTAATAAGTCATAAATAACAATCATAAGCATCTATACCATTAAAGTGTCCATTTTATAAACCTTATTTTGTTTATTACTTTCACTTACCTAAATATGAAATATCTAGTAAGGGAAAGTATTGCGATCACGAAAAATTTCGACTTCCGGTTTTCAACAGAAATACACTTTTTGGGGTCCCCTGAGTCCAAATGACCAAGTCCCCCGAAATGGTCTGGGTGTGTGTTAATGGTCTGTGTAAACCCACAACAATGTGAGATTCCTACTCACTAAAAAACCTCCTACATACTCTGCGATGCCACACCGCAGAACTGCTGGCAGGCATTACTTCGCGGTGGGCAGGATGGCTAGGCACCTACTTCTCTACAGTACACTTCATGGTACTTGACCCCTTCTCTCTCGCTCCTGTGCTCTCAATTTTCTTCCGACTATCGCGGCATAATCTGAAACAGCATTCCAGTTTTCTTGACTGGTCAACATGAGCTGTACCAGATTTTCCAGTTGGACCTTTTACCCAGCACCATATCTAGTTCATCCTTCTCCCCAGTAAATTTCTTGCATGCGAAGAAAGCATGTTCCACTGTTTCATCTAATGGAGCGCAGGTGGTACATGATGATCCTTTTTCCAGCTTGAACCGGTAGAGATATGCCCTGAAGCAGCCATGTCCAGAGAACAGTTGATTAAGGAAATAATCAACCTCTCCATGTGTGCGGGTCACCCACGATGCGATATCTGGTATCAGGCGGTTTGTCCACCTTCCAGATGATGATGAGTCCCAGCGCCTCTGCCATCTGCGAAGAATTCCTTTCTCTCGTCTTTTGCTATCGTTAGCCAGTATGCTTCTGGTGCTTCCCGTTTACTGCGCTCTCCGATCAGTAGGTATATCGGAGTCATATCGGCGAAGATGCATAAGGCATCATACGACACAGTGCGAAATGCTCATGCGACGCTTAAGGCATTTCTTTGATGCTTGCAAGGCATGACCTTGCTTGGAAGGCATGCCACCAAATTGGAGCAGCGTACAAAAGCACCGAGTTGGTAACATTAGCGATGAACCTTCTCCGGCTTTGCGCAGGCCCCCCAATATTTGGCATGATTTCAGCCAGTGCGTTCACTTTTATGCTGACTACCTGCAGGTGTTCATCAAACCGTATCCTGGCATCAATCTGCACACCTAGGTATTTAATGAAGGGCTTTGAGAGGATGTCAATCTCTCCAACGGAAACAGTGTGATTTCCGGTACTTGGTCCCATTCTAAATACGGTATTGTATCGAAAACTACTTCTGGTCTTGCTGGGAAGAACGTTGAAACTATTTTCTCTAATAGGTCAGGAGAGCTTGGGGTGGCGAAGGGTGGCTTGAGCTTTTCAGCCTCGGAACAGATTGCCCGGTGATCACTGCGGGTATAGAGTTTGCTTACATGCCATTTGTTGTCAGAAACAAGGCAAGGACTAACACACGTCAGATCAACAATTGAAGCGCGATAATTTCTAGTGAATGTAGGGATGGAGCCTGTGTTTAAGAGCACAACGTCGAGCGCAGTGAATACGTCGAGAACACAGTCGCCTCTCTTATTGGTCTCTTTGCTCCCCCGTGCAATAGCCCAAACGTTAAAGTCTCCTGCAATGACAAGAGGATGACAGCCTCGCAGTTCCATGCTGTCATTTGCTGAGTTTGGCTGGGTTTCCTGAATATAATGGCCCTTCCTAACCCAGATAGCTGCTTTTCCGGTTTTGTCCGTCTTCCAGAAGCAGGAACTTTCCATATTCTTATACTGTTCGCACAGTACAGCAACGTCAATACCCTTCTTACTTATGGTTTGCCAGAAAGTTTCAAGAAAAAGTTTGGTTTCAAGAAAAGGTCCTGGGCTGCTTCGCAATGGTTCATATTTAGTTGTAATAATCTCATCTTGCGTGTTTAACTTCCTCTCTCATTGCCTTTTGATAAACAGGGCAGCCAAAGCCACCTGTCGCGTGTCTACGGTTTTTATCTTCAGGGCATAGAAGACAGCGCCGTTCTGCTGCACATTCCTAGGCTGGATGTCCGTCTTCGCCGCATCGCAAACAGTCTTATGCGATCAGGATTGTTGCACTTTCGAGCAATGTGACCATATGTTAAGCATCGGAAACATCTCTGAAGCGAAATCTTTTTCCTCACTCAGCTGTTTATCCATTCTACACGAATGGTGCACTTTTCAAGGACTTTCCTGGCCAAGTCCGTGGGCAATATAACTACGGCTGTCTGCGTGCCCCTGTAGGCCTTCCTAAGAGATTTCACAACAGAGATCTTGACATTTTCTGCCCACGGTCGGGAATCGAACCCAGGTCCTCTGCATCTACGTCGCAGCGCTGGTGATTAATGTGCTGATCGTAATTGATAAAACCCATTTTTATCAATTGGGTAACCAAACTTTAAATTAATTTTTTTTTTCAAAGATACTTTTTAATTTATATAATCCAGATTTCTGGTAAGTAGATTGTTTTATACTGTTTTGTTGCCAGTAAACAACACGTAAAAATAAATACATATAATTTTTTTTCAATTTACTTGAAATAGTAGAACATCTATAAATGAACATTTATTGGAATAATAATCATTTATGTTTGAATGAAATCACTGACCTATTAGTTTAAAATATCTTTTTGGCAGGTCTTAATTAGCAAAACACATTTTTCCCTGCCTAGATATCGATTTAGATTGATTTTAATAATCTTTGAAAAAAAAAAAAATAATTGTGGTAAGAATTATAACCCAATTTTTCTACCTGCGCTATTTGAATTCTGAATCCCACTACACCATATATATTTAATTAAATTACACCAAATTTAACAGAAGCTTACATTTCAGAGAAAACCGATTTTTTAGCTTTGTGAAATAATATATGTGCAGATATATAAGAAGGTACTTAAATGGTTCTTAATGTGCTGATCGTAACTGATAAAACCCAATTTTTTCCACCTCGATCTAATGAATCACTATGCCACTATGAATCACCATAAGCAGATTTTATTTATTTCATACATAATTTGGACTACAGTCGACTCCCGCTTGTCCATCCTCATCGGAACCGATATCGTTTAAGTGAGAAAGCCGGTTAATCCGGAAAAAGTTAAAAAAAACAAAAAACAAAAATATATTATTATAACTTCTATATTGCAATAAAACCCAAATACAACACACAAGCTAATTTAAAAAGGTTATTCAAATATTAAATAAAGAAAATATTTTTTGGCTAATTTAATTTAACGATATACGAAAATTACACTATCAATCTATTCAGTTTTCACAAAATCTTTTATTTCTTTTGGTTTATACGCAAGATAAATGACAATAGGGCCATTCCACGTCAAATAATCCAGCCAAAGTTCAAAATTTTACCTCCCCACCTCAGATTTTGATAAAAATTTATAGGTATTAAGTACATACTGAAATAAGAAGAAATGCCAAATTTTACCCAATTCCAAGTAGTATTTTCAGAATTATGGTCATTTGAACTTTTGAGATATTTGAAGTTTCGATGACTACTTGAGCACAAAACCAATTTGTAGGTGTTAGACATTCCTCTTTAGAATGGTCATTAATTGATCTGGAGCTTTCAAAATTTATTCATTAATTCAGCATTTCAAACAGAATCGGGTGATACCATAAATATTAGAGAGGTCATTTTCCATCAGGGAAAAACAAATTCTTAAACATAAAAATTTAGATTTTTCCAAGTTGTAAAACAGTTATCGAAAAATGCCATGGGCAAAAATCTCTCTCCAACCAGCCTAACAAACTATATATCAATAGAAAGAGGATAAAATTCTCTATCTAATGATGAAATAATATGAATGGCTTATTGACTTATAAGGATTTTATGTCGATTTGAATCAAATATAGTAAAATTTAATTTAAAAGTGGCGTATACAAATTAATACAGCTGAAATGTCTCTAAAATATCCTCATACAAAGATATATTATTGAAAAGAGCATCTAATTTCCTTTTAAATGATAGAATGATATAGGTGGGCTTTTGAGTTGGAAGTGTTTTATTACCATTTAAATCTAATAAAATTAATTCAACTCAGTGTGATATGTACATTTCTGTATGGCTAAAATCTCTCTCCAAGACTAATAAACTATTATATATCGCTGAAAAGTGGATGAAATTTTCTATCAAATTATAAAATAATATTAGTGGGCTATTGCATCATAAGAGTTACATTTCGATTTGAATGTAATATAGTGAAATTAACTTTAAAAGTGGCGCATAAAAATTAATATAGCTTAAATCTATTTCTAAATATCCTCGTAGAACCATATTTTGCTGAAAATAATAAGTACTCACCTTTCATATAATTTAAGAATTTGTGCGGGCTTTTAAGTTTAAATAGTTTTTTTTATAAGTAAAATTTAATAATATGAAATCAACTCACAACAATGATAGGAACAGACTGTCTTTGTCGCACCAACTATTGTTTCTACGCAAACTCAAATGTTCTCCGTTTTCTTGAGGGAATGATTGATCAACCGGAGGGGGGACTTTACTTAATAAATTTTGCATCATTTTTACGTGTTTTTTTTTTTATTTACTCAAAAACGATTTTGTTTCGGTTTAAACGATTTTGATTAAACTGAGTATTTGATCTATTTATATGCCCGAGATATGGCTGTAAAAATTTCATCAAAATTGATCAACCGGAGGGGGGACTTTACTTAATAAATTTTGTATCATTTTTACGTGTTTTTTTTTATTCACTCAAAAACGGTTTTAAAGATTTTGATCAAACAGGATATTTGATCTATTTATATGCCCGAGATATGATTGTAAAAATTTCATCAAAATTGATCAACCGGAGGGGGGCTTTACTTAATAAATTTTGTATCATTTTTACGTGTTTTTTTTTTTATTTACTCAAAAACGGTTTTAACGATTTTGATCAAACTGGGTATTTGATGTATGTATATGCCAAAGATACGATAACCAACATTACATCAAAATTGGACAAACGGAGCGGGCACTTTATTTCTTAATTTTTTTTCCAATTTTTACCTTTTTTTCGATGATCTCAAAAACGGCTTTAACGATTTTTATCAAATTCACCATGTTTAATGAAAATTAGGTGTTCTTTAATATCAAGTAAGCTTTATCATTATTAAAATGTTCTGAGGGGGCTTTTTTTGGGGGGGTTGGGGCCTTTTTTGTTTGTTTGTGTCCTATAAAGTTTTTGTTTATATGGAGAAATTAACTGTCTCTCATTATGCCTAAAAATAAGAAATGGCTATATATGAGATATGATAAAAATAAAGAAAACATAAATAGGAGAAAAAAAGAAAAATATTCAGTCAACTCATAAAACTCGTTGAGCCCACGCATGCGGAGTACATGCGTGCATTTGCCTTTAATGACAGACCCTTGTTCATAATTAAAGCCGTTCTGTTCATTTGAGAAGTGGCAATTAACAAAACGCATTAATTCCTAATCTACGTAAGTTGGTAAGTGAAAGTTGTGTTGCACGCACGCACCAGATTTTTTTTTTTTTTTTAATTGTTATTATTATTATTTTTTTTATTCACCTTAAATAAATATTTGATATTTTCACAGGTGTAGTATGATGGCGAGATATCTATTTTTATATGTGCATATCTGTACAGCCACAGAATAAAATTATTGTTTGAGAGCTTACCTGCGCTAAGATAAATTTTATGGGATATCATAGATTATGGCTGAGGATTCCGCTGGAGCTGGTACTGCAAAGAAAAAGGGTGGGAAAAAAGGAAAATGCATTTTCTTAAATACCTGTTAGTTAAAGAGTTAAAGATTTTCTTAGACGGTAATGGCAAGAAGTCATGACCTGCCTACATAGACAGCATCCTAGTCTGCTTGTACCAATGCACTGTAGACTTAGAGTCTATGTAAAAGGCTAATGCTTCATTTCCACTTAATTACTTAGCATTCTCCAAAGAAATAAGTGATGTCTTACACAATTTAACAACAAGGACGAAAGAAACTTTAAAAGAAAAGAGATTTTTCTCATATAGAGTGGTTCAACAATTATTAAAAAAATATCTATTTAGGAAAGAAATTACTAAAAAAAAAGAATGTTGTACTCGAGTGTGCAGGCTATAATACATATTGTTATTAAGTTGAAAGGTGCTCCTATTATATACAGAAAAATCAGCCCGGGTACAAGTCATTAACATCATTTGAAAGTTTCTAAACGATGAAAAAATCCTGCAATCATCTCAAAAACATTTTTTTATTGTTGTTTGATTAACAGATAAGTTTACTGAATTAGGGTAAATTAGCACTCACTAGTCCAAGTAATATTAATCCTTAACAATCAATCTAGTTTTCTGCCGCTTTGTTTATTTTTTGTTACAGGTCCCAACTTACCAACGAGGACGTTGGTATTCAGGGGAGGGGGGAGTTGTCACGTAGAAAACCTAAGATGTCCATTGAACCTAGGAAACCCTGAGAGAGAGGGGGAAATCCAGGAAGAGGCTGGCCCAGGCGAGTAGAGGGGTCAGTCTGGAGCGGAGGCTGGGTCTGAGATGGGCTGTCGAAGTCTGGGACAGGCAGAGTGAGCCTGGGGCATAGTGGGATTCGAAGTAGTAAAGAAGCCCCAAGTAATTTATGAGTCATGGTACCCCCCCCCTTTGTGTAGTTGGGACTTGTAAGAGATTATTGTAATTATTGTAAATAATAAATAAAGTAAATTGTACATAGTTGCTTAATTACCTCACAACCCTTGCCCAAAGATTCCTGTGTCACATTGGACTGGTGGATTTTAAGAATAGGGGTGACATTCAATTATATCAAATTTTCCCAATCCTTGGAAAAATAAAATTTAAAGATAAATTTATAACATACTTTTTTAGGGGTCACCTGTGGTGTAGTGGTTAGCATAGAAACCTACAATACTAAAGGTTGCGAGTTGGCGTCCCGAGGTGGCCCTAGGATTTTTTATTGGGAGTAAAAAATCCTTGTCTATGCCGTCCCTTGGATAGGAAGTTAAATGGAGGTCCCAAGCCAGTACAATGACAGGCACTCGTTAAAGATCCCTATCCTAATTATACCTGGATAGGCAAAATTTAGGACTCCCACTGTAGCATCGTCCGATTAGCCTTAGTAGCATAAAGTGACGATAAAACAAACAAACAAACATAATTTTTTTTGTTGAATTTTTAATTTTCATTATATAAATATTTTTTAAAAATACAACTTTTTGGTTTTACCTTTATCAGAAACTGTTAATGACTGAATTAATTGAGAAGATATTCCAATTTCTACACCTCTGCTTGAAAGATAACTGTAAACTTCGTCTTTCGAAACTGTGATTCCATCCATAGAAAATAGTTTGTTCTTGGGCATTACTTTAATGCAATGCATGTTTTTTCCATGCGATACTTCAACTGCATCTTGACATAACTCCCAATCACCACATCCATTCAGCAAGCAAAGATACAATTTGCAAACACCTGAACATAATAAGTAATTTTAAAATGTAAAAATTACAAATAAATTTCACTAATATTATATTATTGCAGGTACTTTTCAGAAATCCTTGCTTTTCTTAATTTATAATTTCAGTATTGGTCAAAAGGATCAGGGAACTTCATTTTTTTTTTTTTTTTTCTAAAAGACTTATATTCGAATTAACATAATTTTTAATCAAGAATAAAATTACAGCATAACTAAACATATATATTTTAGTTTTGGTTGAATTAGTTATAAGACATAAAAACATTTTCAGTTTGAAAACATTCTAATGTTCAAAAGTTTCTGGCTGCTAGCTGTATAAGGTCTGCTGCTTAATTTTTATTGTGGATTACCTATTATCCAGAAAATATTTTAGTTCATTTTAAAAAAATAAGTTGTATTACGAGTTTGGAAATGCGTAAAAGAAATCAATTTCACAAATTGAGAATACTCATCATTAAATCACTAAAATTTTATCATTCCATAAATGATTAAATTAAAAAATATAACATAGGGTATCAGTGGTTGACCAACGTGTGCTATGTATCGGGTTAAGAAATAGCCAGATATAATTGTAATAGCCATTGATAGAGCCGCTGACCAATTAGAGAACTCAATCAGGAATCAAATAAAGTATATCTTATTTGGTATCAAAATTTTGCATTTTTAATAAGGGATTTAAATATAAAAACAGATAATTAATATTTCAATTAATAACTAAATTAGAAGAAGGACTAGGGTGCTGGTTTTAGGAGGAAACTTCATTTCCTCCCACGCCACCTTTAGTAAGATAATATGTTAAATTCGGGGCATCCTGTTGTTGTTTACCAAAGACAGCCTCTGTGCTTGGTGGGGATAAAAAACGTTAAGAGAAACGTAGTTCGGACGCTTTTTTTTTTTTTATTTATTACTCTTTTAATAATAAAAAGAATCAAAATTAAAGTTTAAAGGTGTTCTCTCTGGAAGAGAACCTACATATAAATCGTATTTATTTTTATTTTTAGGCTGTTTTTAATAAATTCTTCAGTGTAGGAATATCTCCCCCTCCAATCTTGGGAGGATAGAAAGCTTGGGTTGTAGGGGACTTCTGTTCGAGACTTCAAATGGTCAACACGTATAGCTCTCAGTGTAAAATGATAGTCATGTCCCTCCAGAATAGTTTATGTGAGTGATATTATGATGTTCATCAGGCCGACAATACTTCAAGTTGTTTTAATTATGTGGCGCTATCGGCTAACCAGTTTATCAAGGCTAAAAAAGGGTGATGAGAGATGCCGTAGATCTTCGCAGTAATGTAGATGAGTACCCAATATGTACATATGTTTAATAATTTTGTAATTTTCTAGTTCTAGTATATTATTGCATTTGTTATTTTTTTTATATATATATATCTATCTATCATATACTCTTGTAATGATTGTGAGTTATGACAATATCAATTTTCACATTATTTTGTTTCTTTTCAAACATAATCAATATCAATTTCATATATATCAATCAAATGAAAAACTAATTTTAATTTTTTAAATATTAATAATATAGAATATGTTGTTTTACTGTTTTGGAAATAATGGTCAATTTTCATTTTTGAATATATTAAAAGATTTCTATATTTCAATAATTGCACAAGTTGAACTCAATGCTTTTATATATATATTGGATACCATATCAATAAAAAATATTTCACATATTCTTTTTCTTTAATAATCTTTTTTGTTTATTTTTTATTTTCAATCTACCTACATATATATAATGTATTCATACTAGAAGCATGCAATATTATATTGCCCCACACATGCCTTTGAGAGAGGAATCCAATTTTTTAATGTTATATTCTTTTTTGATTTATAAAAGGGGAATCATATTTTTATTTTTTATTTTATTATAAAGAGAGGAAGGTATTGCTGTAATGGGGAAAGGAAATATTAGTTTGGGCATTTCCTATCAAAAATGCTCTGGCATCCCAATGAGTCATCTATTCAATTACTTAATAAAATCCATGATAAGTAATTAATTATAAAATCATTAATTAATTAAACCCCCCATTACACAGCACGTGTGAACATTTAAAAACTCTTCGTCATAAATATGTTTTTGGCATTGAGCCATTCTTTGATTAAGTTTCAATTATGTTCTAGATGGTTATTCTGTTATAATTGACAAGTTTTTTTGCAGTTTTTATTATGTATAAGGTAATCGATATTTAATAGATCAGTAGCCAGGAAAAAATTACTCAAATGATAATTTTCCAATCAATCAAACTTACTGAAAGGGTCTAGTTGCCCAAAGATATAAATAAAAAGATTTTTCATTAAATTCAAATATTCATTATTGAAATAATTATGTAATTAAATAAGTCATTGAAGTTAATAATTTTGTGAAGCTTCCAAAATGTTACTTCTGGCATGGCCTTTTTCGGGAGCTTATCTTACCACAATATAAGAGGACTCTCATCGCATCCTTATCAGTTAAAGTGGGACATGAAGCAATAACAGATGGCATTCCTTATCAAGGGGTTCTAGCAGTGGACTTTTTATCCCTCATCAAGCAAAAATGAAACTAATTTGGGAAAACAGGTGGTTGAACTTAGCTGAAAATAAATTAAAGGGAATTAAAAGAGAAGTGATCCCATGGAAATACTCCAACAGGAATAAGCGCAGAGAGGAAGTAATCTTAACGCGTCTTCGCATAGGTCATACGCGCTTGACACATGGACACCTAATGGCTCGCGAAGACCCTACCGAATGTCAGGCTTTTGGATGTCTGCTGACAGTGAAGCATATTTTGACAGAATGCAGGGCCTACGAAGAATACAGAGCACTCTTAGACATAGACTTATACATTTTACTGCAAGACAACGTAACAGACAAACTGTACGACTTTCTAAAATTCACAGAATTATGTTATAAGATATAAAACGAAATTTGGAATAAAGGGCAATGATGACCCTAGTGGTTGACGCCTTAAATAAAAAAAAAGAAAAAAAAGAAAAGTGGGACTTGATCAGCATTATTAGATCCCAGGATTATTAGATTCCAGCTCACTACGTTTGCTCTTCTATTATGGTAATCAGTAGTAGGTTATAATCAGTAGTCAATTATAATACCTCCCTTTTGTGTAGAATGTTTGTACATTGTTACAGTTAGCTATTGTTATATTTAATTTGTGAAAGTAATATGCTAATTTGAAGAGATGAAATATACTTTATGTGTTTTCTGCACTGCCTTTTATTGTTCACCCACATTATTTTTGTCACACAGTTTTTCCTCACTACCTACAAATTTTCTTATTTGACCCTCCGAAACGAGGAAAAGATTTATTTCACTTTTGAAAAAACTAAGGTAACATAGGTATCAGAATAACCTAGGTTTTTCATTAGACAACTCGTGTTCTGTGAAGAAAATTGTTTGGCGGAATTCTTTAATGTATTTTTATACTTTCTTATTTCCTATAAGACTTCAGTAAATCAAGTCAAGTTTTTAATCCATTTACCATATAAGTCAATAAGACAATTTATGCGAAAATTGTGTGAGACTTTTATGATGTGAGATAACCTGAAACCTCTAAATTGTCGTAACTATTGATTTAATTAAAGATATATTAAATGACAGTAACATTGTTGTTTTTCTCACTACCTACAATTTTCTTATTCGACCCTCTAAAACCAGGAAAAGATTTATTTCACTTTTTGAAAAAGCTAAGGTAACATAGCTAACCTAGGTTTTTTCATCAGACAATATTTTTCCTCCTTTAAAGAAAATTGTTTGCAGTGGAATTCTTTAATGTATTTTTATTCATTCTAATTCCCTGCAAGACTATAGTAAATCAAATTAAGTTTTGTTTGTTAGTTTAACGTCAGTTTATACCACTAAGACTAATCGGACAATGCTATGGTGGGAGTCCAGAATAAGTTAAGTTTTTATTCCCTTGATAATTTAGAAAATAAATGTAAACATTTTGTGAGATTTTTATGATGTGAGAAAATCCATCTAACCTCTGATTGTCGTAACTATTGATTTAATCAAAGAAATATTATCTGATCCTTCCTGAGAAGAATACAATATTGCCGTCATTTTATGAAAAATACTCAAGCACTCAAAATTTCAAAACTTAGTTCAAATTTATAATCGGCCACTATAATCGCCCTGTGGCGGGCCCTGTGTGGTAATATATATTGGGTTGATGCAGAATTAATGCAGGTTTCCTCTATTGCGATATCTTAATTCCAATTGTGTAAACAAAGCAAATCCTAACATTGATCATTGGTATTTTTTATTATAAAAGGTAAAAACCGTCTATTTCATGGCCTGCTGTTGTTAAATACTTATCCAAAAATAGAATTTTTTTTTTATCAAATAATAAATGTTAATAAATAAAATAATGTCTCTGGACCAAGAGGGGAAGGAGCGGGGGGAGGGGGGTCAATTGAACCCATTTAAAAAGTTTGTCTTACTTTGGTTTATTTTTATAGGTAACATCATGATACACACCGGATATGGAATATGAATCCCCCCCCCCCCCTCTCATTTCATAGAAAAATATAACTAGAAAGAAAATAATATTTTTTACCTTCTCTCTAATATATGAACTAAAATTATGGTGATTCATGGTTTGAAATCAATTGAACCCATTTAATAGGAAGTCCTATTTTCAAGTTTATTTATAATGTTACTGTTTTCAAGGTTTGGATAGAACATGTTAATTAATGATTTGAGGATCTGCCGTACTTAAAGAAAAAACTAGAATATTAAATATAAAAGTATTAGGTATGTTGAACTCAGAACTATTCTGTAACCTTAAACCTTGGATTGATGGATTCATTTTTAAAGCTAAAAAAAGAAAAATTGGAGAACTAGTCAAATTTCTGTTTTCTCTATTCTAGTTTTGGTAAATATAACTGTTTAATTAACTAGTAAAAATATTTTTTACAAACCATTAGTTAGATGAGGATTGTATTTCACTCTAAAATCTTCAATTACAATTGGCTCCTTGGTTTTATTTAGCATTTTATAATGATGTATAATTAAATCCTGAAATCAATAAAATTGAGTTAGGTATATTATCATTTATCAAAAACTCTGTATAAATATTCATGTAATTCTAATAATGTTACTATGCTTTTACACATTTCAAAAATATTTTACAAGCGACAAAATGAAAAATGAGCATAATACTTATAAAACATAATTATATTTAACACACACATTTTACAGGTTTATTTTTTCATCACCGGTGTACAAACATTGATATAATTTGCCTAATCATCATAGATTGCATTCCCAATCATGCACCATTCTCAAAGAATATATCATTGAGGATCTTAAGAGACAAGCTGGAATGATATTAAAAATATTTTTTTTTTTTTTTTTAGTATTAGGCTTCATTTTTCAATTTATTACACCTAATATATTTTAAGGCGGAGAATAGACTGTAAAATTAGTGAATAGAAAAATGTAATAATTCTGATCATATTAAAGATATCAGGAGCAAATAAAAATTTAACTTTACATATGAATTTGTATTGGCAATATTTGTTTCTAATTTTTACTTTCACTTGTCTAAATATGGAATATATTTTGATGGAAAGTAATGTAATGGTGAAAAATTTCGACTTCTGGTTTTCAATAGAAATACACGTTTTGAGGGCCCCTGAGTCCAAATAACCAAGTTCCACGAATGGTCTGTATGTGTGAACAAAATATGCGAAGTACGCCTTTAATGACAGACAATTGTTTAAAAGTAAAGGCGTGGTCATGGAAAAGAATTGCCTAGGTTTTTTGACACATACATATTTAATGGAAATTATTTATTTCCATGGTAAATGCAGTTTTCAAAATCTAAATGGAGAATTATAAAACTAGACCCAAAGATGTTATCATGCTTGCATTCCCAAATTATAACGAACAAAACCTTTTATTTCACAAAAAATAAATTTAGTGCATTTTAGAGAGTAAATACGTGATAGCCAGATTATTTAAAACAGTTTACGGTGCAAAAAAAAATATGGTATCTTTAAGTAATTATATTTTAGTTTACAAACCTTATTTCCATAATAGATTTCTGAATTCACTACAAACTGGTTTTAGAGGAACAGTAATCGTTCTTGGTTTCCAGAATGGCATAAGAGACAAACAGTTTAAAATTAAGTTTTAATTTACTATGAGCTGTAAATACATCTATCGATTAACCTTCACGATATTCGATATAAAAAACAACAAAAAACCTCGTAGTAAAAAACAAGCAAGGAATAAAAAACCTTTTTTTAGGCTCCTTAAAAAAAGAAATAAACTATAATAAATCAAAAAGTACTGACAACTTTCAAGTTTTGCAAAATAAATTATAACTAGCTGGACCCGCACGAAGCATTTCGCACTTAGATTTGTATCAGATTTTACTTTCAGGTTTAACATAACGATAAGCATAATTAACTTTTTTTGTTGCCTCTTCACCATCCCCCCCCCAACCGCCCAGGCCTTAAGGAGAAATTATTTTTCTACAGCAGCGTTTAATAGTTAAGGAAGGACTCCATTTTCTGACCTTCTTCTCTTCAAAACTATTTCCTGTAATCTTCCTGGTAAATATGAAATCACTATGAATATTGCATAGTCCCTGAAAATTAATCTTTCTACATTCTGAATTTACCTATCCTTCCCCATGGCTCAAATTATTTAAATAATTGAAGTATTGACAAAAAAAAGTTAAATTTCAATAAAGCAAATAAATTAGTTTCTTTGTGTGCAAGAAGGCACAGACTCTCTCTTATTAGTGGAAAAATATAAAACCTAATAAGTCATAAATAAAAATCATAGCATCTATACCATTAAAGTGCCCAATTTATTAACATTATTAAGTTTTTTTCAAAACCAGTTCATCAGGTTTTTTTACGGTTATCTTTCTGACAATGAAGGGAGAGGTATTTTTTAAAGTGGCAACAACGACATGAAATAATTTTCTATCCATGGAAAGGCAACAAAACAATAAGAAGCCTCGTAAAGCTGAGGGGCCCAATCCATGGCTTTTCTTAAAAACCATAAGTTTCAGAGAATTAAAACATCTAGCACGTATATGTGGAACATGTATGGGCATGTATGCATAAAGCCCGCGAAGAAACCATTGAAATGCATTTTTCTCATTTCGATCCTTTAATTTACTAAAATTCCTGCTATAAAAACGATTTTATTAGCTTTGATAGGAAGAAAAAAAATGAGGAAGAAAATACACTCCGTAAAAGTCTGAATCAGACAATACTACATTTATGGCATTTGAGCACGATAGGACAATGCATTTGGCGAAAACTACATTTTTTTAGCTATTTGGAATAGTATAAGTAAGATTTTTTTTTTTTTTTTTTTTTTTTTTTGTCACAGATACTTTCTAGTGTTGCAATTCAGATTTCATATAATTAAAAAAAAAAAAAAAAAAGCAGCTTTGCTGGCAGTGTAGGTACTGTACTAAGCGTAAATATGGATATAGTATTTTTTCAATATACTTCAAATAATATAACATCTATAAATATAAAATAATTGGCATGAAAATATTCTTTTGTAAACATTGTTAACAATCACAACAAAACATATTATATTCTTTAAAGGAGTTAATTTTAACTTTGTAAAAACAATAGTTAATATAATATTTAAGCCATAAATATCAAAATTATAGGAAAACATTAATCTATAAAATCACATATTGTTCGCTTAAAATATCTTTTGGATTAATCTTTTACAAATATTTAAATTGAATTTTTATTTAATTTAATAATTTAATAGAAACAGAAATAATATTTTTATTTCTTAAAAAATATTTAAGGAATAATAATTAAGCTTATTCTTAAATATTTAAGAAATAGTTCTTAAATATTTAAGAAATAATTAAATTAATTATTAATAATAATTAATTTAATTAAAAAATATTCAGAAATAATATTTAAGCTGACGTTACATACCTTTGTTACAATTAGGTCAAGTTACAACTATTATCAAACCATTTGCTTTAAATTAATTTTTTTTATTTCCAAAGAGACTTTTTAATGTAATAAAATATAATTTACTTCAAATTGTAGTACATCTATTTAAATAAACATTTATTGGAATGATAATCATTCATGTTTGAATGAAATCACTGACCTGTTCTTTTAAAATATCTTTTGAGTGGGTCTTAATTAGCAAAATATATTTTTTCCTGCTTAGACATCGATTTTCATAATATTTGACAAAATAAAAAGAATGAGTGTGGTAATAATTATAACCCAATTTTTCTACCTACGCTATTTGAAGTCTGAATCCAACTACACCACGCCTATTTAAACTACACTACATTTAAGCATAACCGAAGCTTACATTTAAGAGAACATTTTTTTTTCTCTTTGATTTTTATTTTTGTGAAATAATATATGTACATAATTTATTTTTTGAAGAGGAAAGATTTGGCTCCGCCGGGAGTCGAACCTAGGTCTCCTGCGTGACATGCGTGGATGCTAACCACTACACCACAGAGCTCGGCTCCAAGTAGAGCCAATCATTCCTCTTCACTGATACCTACTACCCGATCACGCAAATTTTGCAAGTAACGGGAGGTGGACTAAGTTTGTCCAATTTATGGTATTTATTGAAGTACGTCAATTTTAAATTATTTTATATTAATCTAATCTTAATCTGTGGGTGACTATCTTTTTAAATTATTTTTAAATAATTTAAAAAGGTAGTCACCCACAGATTAAGATTAGATTAATATATAATATATGTACAGATATATAAGAAGGTACTTAAATAGTCCTTAATGTGCTGATCATAATTGATAAAATCCACCTAACGCATCACTATGCCACTATGAATCACTATAAATAGATTTTATTTATTTCATACACATTTCTGACTACAGTAGACTCCAGCTTATCCGTCCTCGTCGGAACCGATTCATTGCCGTTTAAGCGAGAGAGCCGGTCAATCCGGAAAAGTGTATAAAAAAACTAAAAAAATATGTTATTATAACTTCTATATTGCGATAAAACCCAAAAACAAAAAAACAGCCTAATTTACAAAGGTTATATAAATATTAATTAAAGAAAACTTTTTTTGGCTAATTTAATTTAACGATTTACGAAAATTTACACAATCAATCTATTCAGTTTTCACAAATTTTTTTTTTTTTTTTTTTCATTTATGTGCACCTTAATGTCATCTCGTCGGTATTGTCTAAATATACGAAGTTATTTCTTCTTAATTTCTTTTTTAATTTTTTTATGAAATGGGTGGAGGATAAGGATTTTGTTTCAAGATCAATTTTACTTCGAAGAGACTTGTTTTACTGGAGTTCGGTCAACAAATAAAAAACAAAAGACTTTTTGTATACATTTCAATTTAATTAAGATCTATCAAACCGCAACATAATACAAATTTTAACAAAATTTTTGACCAGCGATTGATAATATGACAAAGCTATAAATGCTTTAAAGGATCTTAAAAATAATATTTTATCTTTCACAGCGTCCTTCTGTTTATCCGGAGAGTCGGTTAAACGGGAGTCGGTTAAGCGGGAGTATACTGTATTTGCTAAATGTGAGAGTGCTATTTTTTAATGCTACAATTAATTCTAAATCAGACAAAACCACATTTATAGAACCTAAGCACGACAGGACTTACATTTGCTGTAACGTAACACAGTAAGTAGTAGACCACGTGCTGCGGAGGGGCCTAGCCTAACCCAGGCGTTATCTCAAAACTGGTAGGTTTTAGGGCTTCAAAACACAAACCCCAGTTTAGTTCTTATAGAACTAAACTGGGTCTTAATTATCGTACCGCAATTTATAAAACCCAATTTGATCCGTTTCGATCCGTTGAATCACTACATTTAGGTCGATATTTTATTTTAGACCGAAAAATGAACAATGAGAATGCGATTGGCAAAAGCTCCGTGAAACTCTGAATCCAACGATACCACATTCATGGCATTTGAGCACGACAGGACCTTATAATTCATGAAAAACCGATTTTTAGGCTTTGTGAAATAATATATGTGGGATACTCTATAACTTATGGAGACAAACAAAAATAAGTAAATGTGTGAAATTGCTGAATTGTATTTAAATATTTATCAAAACACATTGATTTCTAATCTAAGTGGGTTGGTAAGTGAAAGTTGTGTGTAGCGCTCATCGCATCAGTTTTTTTTCCTTGTGCTTGTTGGTAATAAAATGCCGTTCTAACAGTTTATCGATCAAATCATCGGAAGATTCGAAACCCTATTTTAATAGATTAAGGAGGAGGGTTAAGAGGAAGTTTGATTAACCGCCTCTTATAAACAATATTGAAAATGAATTGTTTTTAAACACTTAATATTAATGTACATGTACAAGTACACTATACTAAACATATTTTAAATTAGGTCCTTCATTACTTAGGAAATGTCTAAAAAAAGTGCCCTCCTCCGAAAATTTCTGGATCCTCAACTGGGCTAGGGCACGTAATCAGAGGAGAGGACAGTCAGAAGTTACTTGACTGTTGACATAAAATATATATGCCATCCCAACAGAATAATTTCCCAAATGGATTAAGAAAGTACTGGATAACCACTTAGTGAACCAACATAGTAAAATTGTCTTCTAAAAAAATGCTTATGCGGGTTGTTCTGAATTACGGTGTAGGACCTGAAAAACTTAATAGGCAGAGTACGACCTCTTTATCCATGAACACAAGATACTCAGAAGGATTTCTAGCCCATTCCTTCTAAATGGAGAATATTGGTGTTGACCAAATAAAAATGTCTATGATAGGTTTTACAAACCTAATGGTCTCAATTTCATAAAAGCCTATGACTATGTAGGCCATTTAGCCAGGATGACAAATAATGGTTCCAAAAACCCTCGATGGTAAGCGAAAACTCTGAAGATCTAAGTTGAGATGGAGGCCCTTTTTAGGTATTACGGAACTTGGGTGAGAAATTGGATGGAGACATGTGGTTGCAACTACACAGTTACGACCCACTAAATTATCATGGACTTCAGCATGATAAGTTAGCGGGTTGTAGGTGGTCCCGGATAGTCGAAGAGGAAGGACCTACCGGCTGCTAGTGGGGGTTAACCCCACTCTGCTCACTAGCTTCTGGTCATTCAGCTCTGAGACGCGGTCGAGGTAGGACTTGTTTGTGGAGGTGACCTACTTCAAGTGTGCTGGAGTGTGGTTTAGAACTGAGAGACCTCAATCGGGTCAAAAGACCGATCAAATCAGGACTCCCACAGGATAGGAGAGAGTATCAGTAAGTTGTTTTTTCTATTTATTTTTCAAAATACAGAAGTTGCTTAGTTTTTGTTTTTTATCTAGTGAAGATATACAGATGGGCGGTAGGTCGGTGCTGTATACATAGCATTTCCAAATCTAAGTCAACCTTGTCCAAGTCAACTTTAACCTTTTCCATTTCAATTTTAACCTTTTCCAAGTCAAATTCAACCACTTCATCATGTTCGCTCGGTCTACCCCCTTACCTAAGCAAATTATATCAGGACCAGGTATCCATCAACATGATACGAGGGATGATCAAAAAGTTCCAGGACTGTTGAGATTGCGCGGCAATGGAGTGTCATAGAGCAGTGCGGTTGGCAGCATTGTTTAGCGTGACTCTTACTGAGCTCAGCTGTTTATTCAGTTTGTTGATAACCTTCTTCATTGCAAAGTTACTGCTGTTTTCGTAAAAAAAAGTTTTTTGTGTTCGGCGATTTTGTGAAATGAATGTAAAGGAAGAGCAACGCGTTTGCGTAAAGTTTTGTGTGAAGTTGGGTAAAATGTTTACTGAAACTTTTCAAATGTTGCAAGTGGCTTTCGGTGATGAATGTCTGAGTCGGTCAAGGTGTCATGAGTGGTACTGTTGTCGTCTGTGTTGACGGTGAGTTGCCAGGTGTGTCGCCGGTGATGTTGCCTATGGCTCGTCGCAGGTTACCGGCTTGACGTCCGATCAGAAGGCGACGACAACATGCATACCGGGAAGAAAGGAAGAAGGATAGTGTCTCGAGGGTAGCTAGGGAGTCGTAGGCGAGAGCCTCGGCCGTAGCTAGACCTGTCACGGACAGGATGGGAATTCCACCTCGGAGGTACCTGTGGTGTCACGGGCACTGGCCTCGACCGCAGCTAGACTCGTCACGGGTGATAGAGGAGTGCAGGAGGAGAGTGCCTCGGGGGTAACAGTGAAGTCACGGTCTCAAGACTCGTTCGCTGCTAGGCCCGTCATAGGCGGTAAAGGAGAGTTACCTCGGAGATTACTGGTGTGGTCATTGACAAGTGTCTCGGATGCCAGTAGGCTCGTCACGGGTAACAAGGAAAGGAAAGGAAAGGAAGTTTGAAAAATAAGAAAAAACAACTTTTAAAAAATATTTTATTAAACGAATGCTATTTAGTATACAAGGCGAAGAAGGAGAGTGATGAGTAAGAGAGAAGGCGAGAGGTCAAGGAGAGGAAGAAGGTGTGAGAGAAGGTGAGGTACCTTCTCTGGCTAGAGAGTAGACGGCCGCGGTATTTATACTGGCAGGCCGCCCCCCACTCTGCTTAGTGCAGGTGGCGCGCCAAGTGGCTCTATTAGAAACCTCCTTCTCTCTTACTGCCGCTACACTACTCCCCCCCTAAATGGCGGAGCCATGGATATATATAAAAATAAGTTTGAATACAAAAAAAGGAAATATATACATATATACAATGATGCGCGGTTTCCTGGATGGCTGGCTGCGTCCAATCAGACGTAGGAAAATTTGTTTCCGAAAGTCCGGTGGTACGGTAGGTCGTGGTGTCCTATTGAGGATTTCCCGTCCAGGAATATTTCTAAGCTTGAGATTTAGGGAGAATTGGTTGATGAATTTGAGTTGCCATATTCTGCGGGGTGATGCCGACTTGGAGGCGTCGCAAACCAGTGAAAGGCGGTGGCGGGATGAGCAAGTTTCGCTGCGTCGCTTAAGCTAATCTTGCTGTCATCAAAATGCCTTGACCGTTTCCTCCATCGAGGTGATGGGTGTCTCATCGTTTGTTTTGCAGTAGGGGAGAAGAGCGTTGAGCGGAGCCATAAATTTATGAAGAGAACGGTGGAAAACGGCGAGCCTTGCTTAGCACAGGATTCCAGTTTGCCTCCATGACGTGCTCAAATATGCTCCTCGAAGGACCTCTAGTAGGTGAAGGTCGACAATTATTAGGTACTGCAGGAGTAAGTGTGCCTACAGGCAGTTACCCGGGATTGCAGAAATAGTGTAGGAAGAAATGCTGGAAAATGGTCCCGTAGCACTCCGAAATCTCTCGGCGCCCATCAACTTCGACTGACGACGATCATGTTGCAAGATTGAACAGTCTCGTGCGTTCTAATCGTCGACTAACCATTCGTGAGATGGCTGAAGAAAGGAAGAGACCAGAGTTGTGGCGGAGCGGTGAGTGGGTGCTGCATCATGACAATGCGCCTGTTCATTCCGCACTGCTCATTCGCGACTACTGCACCAAAAATGGAATGACGGTCATTCCCCAGCCTCCATATTCACCTGACCTGGCCCCTACCTTTACATTCATTTCACAAAATCGCCGAACACAAAAAACTTTTTTTTACGAAAACAGCAGTAACTTTGCAATGAAGAAGGTTATCAACAAACTGAATAAACAGCTGAGCTCAGGAAGAGTCACGCTAAACAATGCTGCCAACCGCACTGCTCTATGACACTCCATTGCTGCGCAATCTCAACAGTCCTGGAACTTTTTGATCACCCCTCGTAATTCATTTTAAAGTTCGAAAAAAGTTAGAATTTCGGATTTCTTTTACACGGGGGTGCAATTTTATGTTATCTAGAATGGTGTTTTAAAAAAATATATTGAATTTTTAGTGGCAGGGGGGCGGGGTTCACTATAAAAAAGGTAGAATTTCAGATTTCTTTCACATGAGGGTCCAATTTTATGTTATCGGAGACGGTGTTTTTGAAGAAAATATTCATTTTGTATTTTAGTGGTGGGCGGGGCACTAGAAAAAAGTTAGAATTTCGGATTTCTTCCACACGGGAGTCCAATTTCATGTTAATGAAAAAAAATATTCACTTTGTATTTTAGTGGCAGGGGGGGGGGGGGGGCACTATAAAAAAGGTAGAATTTCAGATTTCTTTCACATGTGGGTCCAATTTTATGTTATCGGAGATGGTGTTTTTGAAGAAAGTATTCATTTTGTATTTTAGTGGTGGGCGGGGCACTAGAAAAAAGTTAGAATTTCGGATTTCTTTCACACGGGAGTCCAATTTCATGTTACTGAAAAAAAATATTCACTTTGTATTTTAGTGGCAGGGGGGGGGAGACACTAATTAATAGTTAGATTTCCCCATTTCTTTCACACGGGGAACCAATATTATGTCATCGGGTACGGTGTTGTTGAAAAAAATTCGGACCCCTGTTTGATAGAAATTGGGAAATCCTACTATTTTCTAGTGCGCCACAAAAATACAAATGAATATTTCTTTCAAAAACAGCGTCCCCGATAACATGAAATTGGACCGATGTGAAAGAAATCCGATATTCTAAATTTTTTATGTAAATGTACTAGTGGGGAGTGACCTTTTTTGTTGTTTTTTTTGGTATGATAATTAGTTTTGAGAGGACAGGAGACTACAGGACAGGACAGGAGTTTTAGTTTTGTCAAAAAATTTTGAAAAATATAAAAGTTATTTTTGAATATTTAAATACATCCAAGTATAAGTAGAAAATGATTTTTTTTTTAATTTTTGATAAAATTTACTTTTTGGACAAGTTAAACTAAATTGGGTTTAAAAAAAAAAAAAAAAAAATGTTTTTTGAAAATTAAAATATTTCCATGTCAGGTAAGGAAGTAGAAGTCAGGAAAGGCGGGAATCAGGTTTCAGAAGGTCAGAAATCCGAAAGAAACCCAAGCGGAATCTGAGGAAGCATGGAAAATATAACTTTCAGTAAAAGTACTGGAGACTTTAATGTGGAGAAAGGTGATAAGACGACCTTCACCGGCAAAGAGACCTTTCTGGATCTATCTAGACCTTTCTGGATTGTTCCATTTCGGATGAAATATAAGAAGCGATGGATTACGAACGTCCCATCAACATCGAAGCAAAAGATACCTTAGTGTCACTTGTAGTTACTTACTGTATGTAACGTTAGCACAGGGGACATGCCCCCCTCCCCAATATTTTGGAAGGGAGCAAACATACCTTCTAACTGTGACATAATTGGCAAGTTTTATAAATTCCTTTAAAATACATCATTGGAGGAGGATTTAAATGTCCTAACAGTAGTTTTTAGGCGTTATTAAGTTAACTTTAAGCCTCTCAAATTTCTATCTATCTATGAGAATCTTGATCTTCCTTCCCAATAATTTGATGCAGGTGACGCGCATGCTCTGAGCTCTCGAGGATTTCCACCAAAGAGATAAGAAACTATTTCATGTTTGAATTTGAAGATTTGACAACAGCGCATGCGATCTACTGCCATCTCGAAGTGGAACAGACTATAGGAAAGAAACCATCATAATGAGGATAGCTTGAAAATTTATGTGTGTGAGAGCTAGCTCACGGGGACAGGGCTAGGAAAGAGTCGGGGTAGTGCTAGTCGGGGGGGGGGGGGGAAGCCTCTTCCTCCAACTCCCACCAGTAAACCTACTTAATAAAGATATGTTGAAAATTTTACTATGTGAGAGGTAACCTTCCGTATAAATGTAATCTTCGGTTCAAATGTAAGAATAGCCAATATTTAGATCTATGCGTAAACAGTTATGAATTATTTCTAAGTTAACGAGCCATAAGCATTGTATGTCTTAAACCTTATCCCTTAGTCAGTTCCTTCTCCATTAGCATACTCAGAAACCCCCTCCTCTTTCTCCGTCCACTTGGTGCTATCCGTGTAAACCTTTAGAACACTTCTAGATGTAGCAGCTAGCAGTAAGGTACTCTTGTAGATAGCTTGTATATTTGAACAATAAATTTTTTTTTCACTTACCTATATATGAAATATGTAGTAAGGGAAAGTATTGAGATTGTGAAAACTTGTTGAAAGATTGTGAAAATTCTGGTTTTCAACGGAAATACACGTTTTGGGGTCCCCTGAGTCGAAATAACCAAGTCCCCCGAAATGGTCTGTGTGTGTATGTGAACTGACTAGCTCAAAAACTATAAGCCTTACAAAACTGAAATTGGGTATTTGGTGTAGACAAATTTCATTGAAGAACAATCACAGAAAATTTCATCAAAATTGGCACCTTCAGAGGGTATTTTATTTAAAGAATTTTGCTTAATTTTTAAGTTTTCCTCGATTTTCTCAAAAACGGCTCTAATGATTTTGATTAAACTCGGTATTTGGTGTCTGTATATACCTGTGATGTGACAGTCGAAATTTCATCAAACTTGATCAACTGGAGGGAGCACTTTGCTGGTGAATTTTGTCCCATTTTTACGTGTTTTTTTTTTTTATTTACTCCAAAACGGCTTTAACGATTTCGATCAAACTTGGTATTTGACGTATGTATATGCCCGCGATGTGACAGCGAAAATTTTATCAAAATTGGTCAAATGGAGGAGACACTTTACTAAATAAATGTTTTCTCATTATCATGTATTCTTTTTATTTACTCAAAAACGGCTTTTACGATTTTGATCGAACTGGGTATTTGATGTATGTATATGTTTCATTTTATTAACCGTATTATGAAAATAAAAACTTTTATTTATTAATAAAAACAATTATTTTACTTAAGAGAGTAAATACGTAATGCTCAAATTTTTTAAAGCATCGAAGGTGTGCAAAAATATGGTTAAAGATAGTTAGTCTATAATTAATTATATTTTAATCTAGTAACTTTTGTTCCATAATAAATTTCTGAAAGCAATATAAAGCGACTTTAGAGGAACAGTAATCATTCTCGATTTCCAGAAAGGCTTAAGGGACAAACTGTACGAGACGTAAATGCACCTATCGATTCACATTCACAAAATATTTACAAAAAGCAACTCGTAGTAAAAAACAAGCAAGCTGTGAAAAAAACTCAACTGTTGATGAAATTAGGTCCCTTAAAAAAATAAATAAGCAATAATGAATCCAAAAGTACTGAGAACTTCCAAACTTTGCTATACAGATGCTCTATAACTTATGGAGATATACAAATAAAAGCATATAACTGTGGAAAAATTTGTGAAGTTGAGGAATGGCGTTTACATATTATCGAAACATGTCGATTTCTAATCTAAGTAAGTTAGTAAGTGAAAGTTGTGTATTGCGCGCATCGCTCCAGATTAATAAGTTTTCCATTTGAGCAGCACTTTAACTGGCGCCCGAACAGGGACTGCAAGCATCAAGAAATCACTGTTCCCAGGCATCTTGATTTGTCTTCGCAGCTCTCTCCGAACTCTGAAGAACTTTGATATTGAAGACCCACTCATCCGAGGTATCTTTAACAGCATTACTTTGGCCCACTCTATCCCAGGTACCAGAAGATTCTGATGATTTTGGAAGATTCAAACTAGGACATCGCTCACCCGAGGTATCTTAAGTTGCAGTTCACTGGACTCACTGGCCGCAGGTATCCAGCAAAACTTTACGGCTCTCCAATAGTAAGAATTTCAGAAAACTTTAGTGTATTTTCTTTTATTTTTATTTCATTGCATTTTATTTTCTTTCTTAAATTTAATTTTATGAACTCCGACCCTGTGCTTAGTCGTACTGTTGAACAAATCAATAAATTAAAACTAGTCGGAAAAATGGAATCATTTCAAATTAAAAGTGCAGATTATGACCAAATTCCACAATTTGATGATAATCCGCATAATTTATTAACATTTGTAAGTGTCATTACATAAGTTAAAAACATTGTTTGTACTAGCAATAATACTTTTCAAGAATTAAATGAAAGAACATTAATTAGCAAAGTCCTCGCGCAGCTAATTGCTGATGCATATTATATTAATAAAACATGTGAGTTTGCAACGATAGACAAACTCCTAAATTATTTAGAAAGAACTTTCCGCGATTCGAGATCAATCGAACAATTAACATTTCAATTGTTTAATAACAATTAAAATATGTCTGTCATCAAATCTAAAGAAACGCGAAATTATGAGCAAGAGGGAAAATTTTAGAGAGCTGAACACTCCTGTTACACACGACAGAACAAAAGAAGAAAGAGAAAAAGGAAGAAGAATTTTTAACTGTATAAAATACATGGAAAATTTGGATAGAGATGTACGCACCTATAGAGGCAATATAAAATTTAAAGGGAAAATATATTCTCTAGAGGAGGCAGAAGAAATAATGAGAAAAGATAACGCCAATCAAGCAATATCGAACAACACTATGGAAAGGCTGCAGCAGTTTCGATTTCGGGAAAAAATGGACTCAAGCTAGTTATGAAGGTACTGGTAAAAAACAGAACTTTAATAAAAATGTAATTTTAGATAGTAAGATTAGCAATATTGCAAGTAAAAACAAAGTGGTTAATATCTTGGCATACAATGTTAACGGTCTTAGTAATAAAAATAAGGATTTTTATAATTATATCACGGGTTTTGATATATTTGTATTAATAGAGACACACACAGAAAGTAATAATAATGAACGGTACGAAATATTTTTTCATGGATTTAGGCTAAATTGGGTATATGCAACAAGAAAAGTAAAATATGGGAGGGCAAGCGGTGGCTGTTTATTGGGAATAAAAGAGGGTTTGGCTCAGAATTATAGGGCACAGTTCGTTCAGTTGATGGGACATGAGACGATAAGGCTTGTTGTTGAGAAGGGACCTGTATACATAGTCCCAGTTTACCTAAATGACTGGGAGAAGGACTTTGCCTGTCTGGAAGAAATCCTCACTCAAAAAAATTATTTAAATTTTCTTTTAATCGGAGATTTTAACGCTAGGACAGGTGATATGCAAATATTGACAAAAAAAGCGTTAAAAGGAAATAAATTAATCGAAAATTTATGTAGAAAGGCTAAGGACAAAACAAAAGATGGGAAGGGGGCCAAACTAATAGAACTTTTAGATAGGACGGATATTATACTTCTCAATGGCAGAACAAGGGACGATATTCAAGGCGAACTTACCTTTATTAATAAAAACGGCGCGTCGACCATCGATTATGTTTGTGTGTCCAGGGAAATTTTGGACCTCATTAGTTCCTTTAGAGTAGACGAACAAATATATTCGGACCATATGCCCACGATAACATGCTGCAAAATAAATACAAACAAAGACGAAGACCTACTACCTCTATTACCAAAAATAAGCTGGGCATTACAAAATAAAGAATGTTATAGGAGGAAATTAGACATACATATGGGGGGCATTTCTGAAGGCATGCGATATGATGAACCAATAAACAAACTTATAAACATTATAATGAAGTCCGCCAATATCGCTAATCATTTTAAAACCACGGGAAAGATAAAAGATAAATGGTTCGATCGGGAATGCAGAAGGGAGAGAAAGAAGTCCTTTGAACTATTAAATAAATACAGGCAGTCCCATTTATATGAAGATAAAATAGCATATACGGACCAGAACCGTAATTTTAAAAAAATATGTCTAACAAAGAAACTTAAATATTATAATAATTTTGTTAATGACCTAAAAACAATAAATAACGCTAAGGATTACTGGGAATTAGTAAACAGATTTAAAAACCGAAGATTCATTGTAGGGGAAGGAATTAAACCTAGTGAGTGGAAAACATATTTCAATAATATGTACAATAAACCGTCAACCGCTATCAATGTACTATATACTCAGCCTAATAGTCACAATTGCTTTTTAGATAGGTCATTTACCTTAGAGGAACTATATCAAGTTGTCAATAAAATGAAAGATAATAAGGCACCGGGCACAGATCGTATACCATACGAATTTTACAAAAATGCCACCGAAAAGTTTTTAAAAGAGTTACTCTCAGCTTTTAACAACATTTTCGAAGATGGATATATACCTAAATCCTTTAAACAATCTATAATCTTTCCAATTCACAAAAAGGGCGATACCAACAATCCAAAAAATTATAGAGGCATTACATTCATAAATGCTGTGGCAAAAATATTTACCGGATTAATACTGCTGAGACTAACGGACTGGGCGGAAAGGTACCATAAAATAAATGAAAATCAGGCCGGCTTCAGGAAAAATTATTCAACAATAGACAATATTTTTAATTTAATGAATTTAATAAAGTTGAGACTCGGTAAAAAAAGAAAAAAGGTATATATATTTTTTGTGGATTTTTCTGCCGCTTTTGATAGCGTAGATAGAGAAGCCCTTATCTATAAACTATACAAAATGGGATTATCCAGTAAAATCATAAAAATAGTTAGCAACTTATACGATGGTGATGAAGCCGCTGTTTGGTGTAAAGACGGGTTAACATCTTTTTTTGATACTTGCAGGGGCCTAAAACAGGGATGTCTCCTGAGTCCATTTTTATTTTCCTGTTATATAAATGATGTTGAAAACGACCTTCACGGGGGAATACTTATTAATAATAGGAAAATAAAAACTCTAGCATACGCGGATGACATTGCATTGATAGCAGAGGACCCCAAATCTTTACAATTAATGATCAATGATTTTGCTGAGTATAGTAAAAAATGGAACTTGGTAATAAACCTAGATAAATCTAAAATAGTAGTATTTAGAAACGGCGGCAGAAAAGCAAAAAATGAACAATGGTTTCTATCCAACGATATAATTAAAGTTGAAAACGAATATAAATATCTTGGTATAACACTAGGAAATAACTTATCATTGAAAAAACATTTTGATATAAAAACGGAAAAAGCAAAAATAGCAATAAATGTAGTATGGAAAGACTTCATGACAAATAATCAAATTCCCTACTGCCAGAAAGTAAAAATATTTAATACGGTTGTTAGGTCAGTAATAACGTATGGCGCACAATGTTGGGGTGGTAAACAATATCAAGTAAATAGAATTGTGCATTACTTTATCAAAAAACTACTTTATTTACCACAACACACTCCAGGTTACATGATTTATTTGGAAACACAGATAAGACCACTGTTTTTATTTACACTGAAACTACACCACGACTATATCATTAGAGTGTTAAATATGCCTGATGATCGATTACCTAAATTCTTAGCAAAAGAAATAATAAAAAATAAAACATATTGGTTTGCAGATATAAATAAAATGATTGAGGACCATAATGCAGGCTTACACATCAACTTTGAAAATACTGTAATACTGAAGAAACAATTACAACAACTTAGATATATTGTGGAACAAAGTTTTCACCAAAATAACATTGAAAGGGCAAATAAAACAAATACGTACTTGCTATATAAACAATTATGTCACGATGAAAACAAAATAAATTATTTTCAAAATATGAAAATGCGTGACATTAGCTGGGTTTTTAAAGCTAGGTGCGAAATGCTAAATCTAAATTTTAAAATATATAACGAGGGTCAATTACAACTTTGCTCACTTTGTAACCGAAAAGAAATTGAAAATAATTTTCATTTTATAGCAGTATGCCCCATTTTGTCCGAATTCCGACTTAAATGCTTCTCTAAGGCCATTCTAACAATTGAAGAAGTTATTGAAATATTAAACAGCGATAACCTCAGTTCGTTGATAAAATACTGCAAATTAGCCTGGCATTACAGAGACAGATTGGTAAAGGAGTTTAATTACTGATACAATAATTTTAGTTAATAGATTTAATTGAATTTTAAATAATTCGTTGTTATACAAACTAGTTACATAAGTTATGTTGTGAATTTTTACTTCCTTTAGGGTTAGTCATGGATTATTTGTAAATATATGTATGTGTGTGCGTGTGTTTATATATGTGTGTGTGTGAATGTGTATATGTGTATGTGTATGTATGTATATATGTATGTATATATTCATATATGTATGTATGTGTGTATGTATATATATGTATATATATGGGCATTATCTGTATATTAGGATTACTATTATTACTATAAAGTTAAGGATAATTTTTGTACACTTAAATATTGAAGAGATATATTTCTGTTTAAATAGGAATAGATACACCTATGTTTATTTAAATTAATTTAAAATATTATTATATCATGCCTTTATGAAAGACAACTAACTCTGGCTGACGGTCACAGTGACCAATGCCATAAAAAAATGTTTTGATGAAAAAAAAAATCTTGTAACTACAAATGAGAAAATAAAACATTTTTATTATTATATTATTATTATTATTATTACATAAGTTAAAAACATTGTTTGTACTAGCAATAATACTTTTCAAGAATTAAATGAAAGAACATTAATTAGCAAAGTCCTCGCGCAGCTAATTGCTGATGCATATTATATTAATAAAACATGTGAGTTTGCAACGATAGACAAACTCCTAAATTATTTAGAAAGAACTTTCCGCGATTCGAGATCAATCGAACAATTAACATTTCAATTGTTTAATAACGATATAAAACATAATGAACCTCTGTATTATTTACAGAGATTAGATAAGAACCGTATTCTAATAATTTCGCTGCATAGAATATATAGAACTCATTATAGGGAAACCGTAATTTCTCATTTACAGACACAATTACCTTACCATTTCTTCACAAACATGCCTTTTCACGTTAGAACGTGATGACTAAAACCGAGAAACTTAAGAATTTAGGTGATCTAAGGAATCTTATTCAAAATGAGAATCATCTACTGTTTGACGATTTAATTTCATTTGGATCAATGAATCTTGCCGGTGATAAAACGGAATATTTCCAAAAGAAAAAAATTGATCATCATAAAAAACATCATAACAATCACCACCATAACTGTCCTTATAATAACCATCATTTTAATCCTAATTATAATAATCCCTAATACTATTATAACCCGAATTATAATCCTCAAAATTATCACCAACCTAGAGAGACCCATAATCGAGAATGGAGTCCTTAAGATCAACATAAATTTTTCTTCTTCTTCTCTTCTTCTTTCACTATCTCCTATTTGCTTTTAAGCGTGGAGTAGTTGCCTCTGACCATCATGTCCAACGGTCCCTGTCCTGTGTAAGCCTTTTCATATCCGGCATGGTGTTCCCTCTCGCTGGGCCAATTCTCTCAATCAGGTCTGCATACATGAGCCTTGGCCTGCCCTGAGGACGCCTTCCTCCCGGTCTTGCTTCTAGAAGCCATCTAGCCTTACGGTCATCCCCCATTCTATTAACGTGGCCGAACCATTTCAGCTGTCTCTCTTCAATCGTCTCTAGGACGGATCTAACTCCTAGTTCATCACGCACTCTTTCATTCCTAATTCGGTCTCGCCTGGTTTTTCCCAATATTTTCCGTAGGAATCTCATTTCCGCAGCCACAACTTTGCTGGCATAGCGGTCCAAGAGTGTCCAGCTTTCCGATCCATATAATAACACTGGGAGAAAAACTGATTTGAATAGCAGGATCTTCGCTTTCCTAATTAATTCCTGCTTTCCAATGAGTGTCATGTGATTCACCATAATGATAGGAAATAGCTTATTGATACAGGTTCGAATAGTAATTTTATTAATCCCGACGTCAGTCCCAAAGAAGTACCGGGAGTAAAAGAAAAAATCATTGTTAAAACAGCAACAGAAGACAAATATGGTGACAAAGTACTAAATACTGCGACACCACGTTTTGAAAAACCAAGAAAAATTAAAATTTTATATTTACAAAGTTAGTCTAAATCAAGATTTATTAATCAGTAATCAAACCACGGACGATATGGATGCTAAAATCGAATTCAAGGATCGTCTAATAACAACAAAATACGGTTCATTTACTATACATTACTATTTACGGTTCATTTACTATATTCGCCTATGTGATGAAAACCGCAAGGTAAATTTAAAAGAAGGAATTTTAAGATAAACAAAGAAGAAATTTTTTATATTGATTTAAAAACCGACGACATAGAAAACCCATCAGCAGGTATTTACGAAAATAATTTAAATATAATTAGTAAAAATAATAAAATATTACAAATAAATTTCCATGACCATCTTGGGCGAAGAAGTCGAGGAAACCTACCCCAGTTTCGAAAACATTTCTGAACAGGTTCCAAATTTAATTCATGGAGATCATATGACTCCTAAAGACAGAAAAACTATTATATTTCTATTAAGAAAATATTCCTCCATCTTTAAAATGGACAAAGATGATTTGTCTGCGACCGATATTTTTGAAAATAATATTAAAACATAATCCGAGGAACCTATTTATTCGAAAAATTACCGATATCCCCATCAATTTCGCGATGATATTAAAAACTAAATCACCAAATTACTAGATAAAATCATTCAACCAAGTAATTCTCCCTATAACTCCCCAGTTTGGATTGTCCCTAAAAACCAGACTCATTCGGTCAAAGAAAGGTGAGAATGGTGATTGATTATCGAAAACTAAATTAACAAACAATTCCGGATAAATATCCACTCCCTAATATCTTGAAAGTCTTGCTTGGAAAGTTGTCGTGCTTCTATCTTCACGACATGGACTTATGTTCTGGATTCCAACAAGTCAGTGTTTCAGAAAAAAATTCAATACCCAAGACCGCATTTTAACCAACAAAGGTCATTTCGAATTTCTTAGAATGCCTTTTGCACTCTGTAATGCTCTTGCGACATTCCAGTGAGCAATGAATATAATTTTTTCTGATGGCCCTAACACCCTTATCTATATGGATGACATAATATTTTTTTCTGAAAATATGGCGGACCATATGAAACATATTAAAACGGTTTTTTCTTTCTTTCTCTACCTCCTTTGTGCCGTTAGGTGTGGAGTAGCCTCAGTCCATCTCTTGTATGTTTCTCTATCTTGGGCAATTCTTAGGAGTTGATCAATTCGGCTGCCGCGGTCCCTTGCGAGGCCATCTATATACTCATAGTAGGTTAGTCTTGGCCTACCAATGGGTCGCTTTCCAATGGGCCTTGTTTCAATCAGCCAGTGTGCCTTTCTGTCGTCTCCCATCCTACAAACCTGGCCATACTACTACAGCTGGCGTTCCTCGAGGACATGGATAACAGATATTATCCCTAGTGTGGCCCGGATGCTGTTATTTCTAACACAGTCTCGTCTGGTTTTACCTGCCACTTTCCTCAAATACCTCATTTCGGCTGTGGTAACTTGGCTCGCAAGTTTCTTAAGCATCGTCCAACTTTCTGACCCATATAACAGGGAAGAACACATGTAACAGGCAAGAACACATATTTAAACAGGAGTAGCTTTGTTTCTTTGCTTTCTTCTTTTTTGCCAAGCAGAGTCGACGATATTTGATAGAATAAGCCATTTGCCTTCCTTATTCGGTTCAAAATCTCTTTGTCTATTTGCCTATCTCTACTTATGATAGTGCCTAGATAGTCGAAATAGTCAACCACTTCGAGGTTCTGACCAAGGCAGTTAATTGCAGGCTGTTGGTCTGTTCTTCCATAATGCATGATTTTGCTCTTAGTGGGATTTATACTCAATCCTTCCCTTTTCAATTCTTCTGACCATTCGCCGACAGCTGCTTGAAGATGTTCAGGTCCATCTGCAATCACCAGTATGTCATCAGCATAAATGAAACTTTGGACCAGCACTGGAAGTAGGTTCCAATATCCCACAGTTTCCCTAGGGATTCTTCTTTTTGATATTTTCCACACCTGATCCATTACATTACAATGTTAAAAAGGAGTGGACTAAGGCTGACATCTTGCTTTACTCCCTTAAAGAATCTAAAGGGTGCAGATTCTGTACCATTAAGCCAAACTATACCTTTTGTGTCCTGGTAGATTGACTTCACTGTAAGTTTGGTGGAATTTTCTTCTCTTCCAAGGTATTCCAGATTACATGGTGTGGAAGTGAGTCAAACGCAGCTTTTATGTCTAGAAAAGGTATACATTCCGTCCTTGATCCCATGTTTTCTCTGCTACCATCCTTAAGGAAAACAGGTGGTCCTGTGTCAAACGGTTTTACAAAAGCTTCAAAAACACAATTTAAAAATCCAGTTGGATAAGACGGGATTTTATAAGCGTGAATTGTTATTCTTAGGTCATATCAGAAAAGGTTTACAACCTAACCCAGCAAATTTCAGCCATTATAGACGCAAAGTTTCCGAAAACCGGAAAAAAAAATATATAAATTGCATCCCCACATACTAAATCTTTGAGAAAAGGAATAACTATCAATCCATCCTCTTAGAAAGATGCTTTTAAAAAAATTAAAAGAACTCATTTGCAGTAGCCCGGTCCTACAAGTCCCAGATTTGTCTAAAGATTTTTATTTAACAACTGAGGCATCCTAAAATTTACTGACAGTATAAAAATACTAATTTAGTACTCAATCCAATCTTAGGCGTACAATAGACCCATGGTAGTCGAGGTGCACAAAGCCGCGAGAGAAAAAAAAACAACTGACGCAAGAAACATAGCTGTCGCGGTGCTGTCCTTAGCCATAAACACAATTTAGTCGAATTACCTGTTTTTTTCGCCTCGAGAACGCTTAATAAAGCCGAGCAAAATTATTCCATAATTTAAAAGGAATGTCTAGCTATAATTTGGGCGTGTGACTACTTCAAAGCCTATTTATACGGGAGAAAATTTCATATACACTGATCACAAGCCGTTAGAATACATGAAACATGCAAAACCCAAAACCAAAAACGCTAGGTTAATTAGGTGGATAATAATGCTCGAAGATTTTGATTTCGACATAAAACATATAGAAGGGAAAGCTAATAAAATAGCTTACTTTCTATTTTATTTTCTATTTATTTACTTTCTATCAAGATTCCCTACTGAAAAACAAGATTTATAACACATAACAGAATCAGATGAAGACAGTCTCGAGACTGTTTATTCTGACAATTCATCTTCTGAAAATAGAATAATGATTAATGAAGATAAAAGCAAACCCATTAATATGGAAAAAATCAAATTATAGATCAAAAAGGTTTTTCATCCATGATTAATACCCAAACTTTTCAAACCAAAAACAGAAGTGAAATATTGTTTTAGGGGTCATTCCATATCAAGTGGTCCAAAGTGGTTGCTCGATCATTTTAGAAAAAATTTATAATTTTACCACCAATTACGTATGGAATCAGTAGTTCAAATAAATTTTTTAAAAATTTTTAGTATCAACCGTTTCAAAAGGGCAGCCATTTTTGTATCACATTTCAGGCCGATTTTTGAGTTTTTAATCTCTCACAGAAAACTCATTTTCTCAAGACTGGTAAGTCATAGACTAATAATTCAAACACAATTGTTTTCCTTAAAGTCTGTTCTATATTTTATGTTCTCTTTATTATTTGAATATTTTGCAGTCCAATACTAATAAGTGCTATTAAAAAAACTGCTTTAAATTCTCAAAATACCGTTTTTGAGGGTAACTTTTGGGTATAAGGGCATGAACATCAAAGACATTGCATTAGAAATTATAGATTAGATAAAATTTAAAAAAAAACAATTAATAAGGGGTATTAAAAGTAAAAAATGCACAAACAGTAAAATTTTAATGAAGTATGATTAAGTTTACGCATTGTTAAATGAGCACGAAAATGACCATTTTCAAAAATTCGTAGCTACTAATGTACTCAAATATACAGGTTGAGGAGTCTATCGGTAGCCATGATAGAGTGTGGATCTGGTCTCTGTTAAAGTTGTGATTTTGGTGATTTTTAATTGGTTATCGGGCCATCATAATTGTCACAGTAGTGTATTTTATAGTTATTTTATGGAATTACATAAAATAAAAGTGAATATTATCTGAACAGTGAACTTATTTTAATTAGTAGTTCGAACGAGTGGTGTTAACTTGAAATAAGAAAGGTACTGGAGCAAGCAAGTACAACACATTCAGCTGAAAGCTCTCAATTAACTCATTATTAATAGTATTCCCCAAAATATTTAACTAACAATAGAAGTACTTATTATATTAGCAATGAATCATAACCTAATCAATAACAGTAAGGAATTATTAGATAGTGAACCAGTGACCCTACAGTCCATATTAATTGAAATTCGTAAAAACAATAAGGAAACACAAAATATTAATGATGCAGTGTCAAAAATATACACCTTGCTGGAAAATGTCACATCGGAGCTAAAATCTGCTAAAAACAAAATAAGTCTTTAAAATATGATATCTTCTCTATCAGTGTTTCATTTTTCCTTTTCTTAATATTTATATGGTCATTGTTTGCCACGAAATCGATACTGGTCGAGTTTTTCACTTAGTTTTTTTCTGCTAGTTTTATTTGTTAATAAGGGGTTTAAGGTTAACTCATAGTTCACTTAGTTTTATTTGCTAGCATACTTGTTTTAGTAGTTTTAAGTTAAGTTTAAACAAGGTTAAATATTCTTTCCTTTTATTATTCTCATAATTTAAGAGGTATTATTAATTTGTGATTTCTCTTAGTAATTTTCGTTCTATTAAATGTAATTTGTATTTCTTTATTCTAATAAGATATTTCAGTTATTTATTTTTGTTTCTTTTTTTCATTAAACAATATTGCCAGCACTCGTTATTTGTTGCTTATAATTTTCTGTTCCTTTATTCTCCTCTTAACAAAACATTTAATTCATTAATGATTGAACAGTCATATAATAATGAGTTTTATTTAACTAATTTAAATAAAATTAGTAATTTAAAGCGACAATAAAAAATAAAATAAATGTATATACTAAATGTAGAATGACAGAAATTACCAGGTATATTGAAGGAGGAATATAGGATTGGCCATTTACAGTAAAGTCTTTGAGATAGGAATACTTTTCATCTTTGTATTCAATAGCGATGTTCTTGTAATAAGCTTCGCTCTGAAAATTAAGGCAAAAAACCAATGTAAAAACAATTTAATAAATGAAACACGATAAAATTGAATGCATTAAACTCATTTCATTGGGAATAATATTCACAGTTTTAAGTTTACTTTTTGTAATAGTTAAAGTGCTTCAAAACCTTAAGCCCTCCCTCCAAAAAATTAAAGGCATGTTATATTTTATTCAACAATTAAATATTTGCCTACAGAAATGAATTAGCAAGGATTGGTAATGAAACTTAGGAAGGAAAAGGTTATTGCTAGAACAAATTTGTAAATATGACAGCTTTAAGAATATATATTTATATAACATCTAATCACGATACTGTCCTTACCTATAGTCCATTCCACGTCAACATTGCAGTAGATCTCATGCGCTGTTGCCAAATCTTCAAATCTACCCGATTTTCACGTTAAAACTCGTTTTATTTTTTTAACTTTCATAATGTGCAGAATTTGATTCCCTTCTATCTCTTTCTATCACGATCCACTTTAGATCACTCTGTCCTTATTCTTCTGTGCGACGTTGCTACTAATTTCAACTACGTCCAATCTTTTCGGGAAAAATTCTATAATGAGCATAATTTGATTCTCTATCAGCCTATCCTAAAAATAAAACACAAAAGGTAAATAAAAAATCGCAATAAATTATTTTGGTGATTTTTTCACTTAAAAATTTTAATGGAAATTCTTGTTTCTTTCGTCCCTATGTCCTTATTTTTAGAGATATTGCTTTGAAATTTTTGATAAAGACTCAGACGTTGCCTACACTCGTAACAAAGAAAAAAAATTGTTTTAATGTTGTTCCTTTCCTATTTTTTGGCAAAATTAAAATAATAAAGGACATTTTCGATTTTTAAAAAGTTGTCTGCGAGGAATTTCGTACTATAGCAGTCTATGGAATTTTGGCATATCCCTTATAAAAAGGATTCAAATTTAATTAAATTCAAATTTAATTTTAGCTGTGTCCGAAAATTATGGGACCCATACAGCTGGACTAATTAATTTTTAAATGTGAGCGAACGGTGCACCTCATAGGTGTACCACTGCAGGCGACTAAATAAAGATATCACACTTAAGATATAATAAGATATATTCTTTCAACTACTTTCACACATAAGATGGAAGTTTTGTAATTGAATTATTAGTGTATAGAATGATAAAAAATGAAAAAATAAAATGAATTAAAAATATTTTGTGCTTAAGAACGAAGTATGTTAATTATGAATAGAATACTTTTAATAACTCTCGTTTTAATAAATACCAAATTTTCTTATTACACCTATGTTATTCACTATGCAAAATTATGATTCAATTGAGTGAAATACTTTATACCAGTAGTCCCAGTAAGGGTTGATGCGCTGTCCTAGCTTGGGAAAAGCCTATTTAAGGTACAATGGATTAGTGATCACATTATGGTCACAACAGGGTTATTGCCAAGAATAATGAAATTAATCAAAAAATAATGATAGATGAAAAGATTTTGAAATAAATTGAATCATAATTTTGCATAGTGAATAATATAGTTGTAAATAAGAGAACGAGAATTATTAAAACTATTCTATTTTTAATTAAAGCACTTCGCTCTTGAGAACGTAGTTCATAAAATATTTTTAATTCATTTCTATACACTAATAATTTAATTTAAGTATGATATCTTTATTTAATCGCCTGCAGTACACCTATGAAGTGTATCGTTCGCTCATATTTAAAAATTAATTAGTCCAGCTGTATGCATCCCACAATTGTTGGACATAGCTTAAAATTAAATTTTAATTATACTTTTTATAAGGGATAGGCCAAAATTTCATAGACTGCTATAGTACGAAAATTCCTCGCATGCTACTTTTTAAAAATCGAAAATGTCATTTATTATTTTCATTTTGCTAAAAAATAGGAAAGGAACAACATTAAAACCATTTTTTTTTCTTTGCTACGAGTGTAGGCAACGTCTGAGTCTTTATCAAAAATTTCAAAGCAATATCTCTAAAAATGAGAACACAGGGACGAGAGAAACAAGAATTTCCATTAAAATTTTTAATTAAAAAAATTACCAAAAATAATTTATTGCGATTATAGATTCATCTTTTGTGTTTTATTTTTAGGATAGGCTGATAGAGAATCAAATTATGCTCATTATAGAATTTTTCCCGAAAAGATTGGACGAAGTTAAAATTAGTGGCAACGTCGCACGGAAGAATAAGGACAAAGCGATCTAAAGCGGCTCATGATAGAAAGAGACAGAAGTCCCCAGGCAAAACACATACTGCCATCTCGACATGGAATGGAGTGGTATGGAAGTAATTAAAGTTTGTTAATAATTTAAGTTAAATAATTTTTGCTAATAATTAATAATTTAAGTTTGTGGTTAAAATGGTTTTATTTGTCAGACAAGTATACCTTGGTCACTTTTAATTTGACTCATTCTTTAAGGGACAAGGTTCTATCTGAACTTCAGCTCAAGTAAAAGTTATATTTACAAAGTAAAGTTATATTTTATTCTCAAATTTTCATACTCGCTTTTCCTAAAGTTAAGTTTAGGCCAGTAAGAATCTTGTCAACCATGCCATCGAAATATTGTTTCTATTTTAAAAAATAAAAATATTTCTTAATATTTTATGTTGATTATTTACTTACTGGTACTAACATGTCGCTCACAGCTAAGCCATGATTCCAGAATATGAAAGGTTCAAATGATGGAGTACCACGAGAAACAGGAAATTGAACAGGTGGATATAACTTATCAATCTCCATCACAACTCCTTCTAAGTATAACCTTAAAGTAAAAACAAAATTATTAATGTTTGTTTTTTATCATTAAAATGTTCAAAGTAAAATATAGATGAAGGTAAATCTAATGTCCTTATCTGTAATTTTATCGGAATCTGGACCTTCATCAGAAGCCAGAAAGAATCAAATGCTGCTGAGATTATCCTGGAGATAGGGAACCAAAAGGAAGAAGTGGGTCATATTCTTTCCAAGTTAGAAGACTTACAAGTACCTTATGTACAACCACGATGAGACAACAAGAATGGCCTTAAGAAATGCAAGCAGATAAGTTTTCCACTCCAAAGGAATTATACCAATCTTAGGCTGGTTTGATTGAGTGGACACATAAACATCTTAGATTTAAGAAATGAGTGAACAATAATGTGTAGACTACACTGTCTAGGGGTATGAACCATCTAACTCATCAGGAGCTGTAGTGATGGATCTTTAAGCAAATAAGGTACTTATGTAGTATCGAACCCCTATGGAACCTATCCTCTTATCTCGTGTTATCACCAAACCTCGTTTTATCACTTTTGTGTTTTGTTTTTGGTCTTTGTGTTAATAATTCGGTTGTTGTCTATTAAAATGGTGAGGGCCCGATCCTCACTGAAAAGGACTTGTTAGGTGTAATTATCCCTTTTAAATGAGTTAAAGTCGAAAGCTGAGATCTAATTGAGATAATTAAGGCCATTTTTAAACTACAAATTATGCAATAGGAAAAACGATGCAAACCGCTATAGCATCTTTTTCACATATTAAGGGGCTGATTAGCTTTATTATATCTCAGCTTTCGACTTTAATTCGCTCTAAAAGTATAGCGAAATCATTATCAGTCCTTTCAGTGGGAACCGGGTCAAATTTTAATTCCATTGATAAAAACTCAAGTTTTATTTCAAGTATGTTTTTTCAAGCACACACACATGCTTGTGTGCATGTGCTTGTGTGTGGGTGTGTGTGTGTGTGTGTGTGTGCGCGTGTGTGTATAGTGTTAGGTTATATACACCATGGCAGATAGCAATCAGTTACGCTTCTATACTATGTAAGTACCTCAAAGAAATATAGAAAATAATGAACTGTCAATTATGGTACGTTAAAAACTATGAATCTTTTCTAATAAATAAGTTTTTGATCATTCCCAAATATTTATGGTTTCCCCTCTGTCCAGTCAGAACTTTGTGTACCCACTGTAATAATTCTCGATAAATAATAGAGTTTGCCTCATCTCGATCCACTCGCTGTGTCATTGCATTAATGAATAAGGTTGAAATTCCTTAGTATAATCAAATGTACTTTAAAATGTTATGGCTATAGGCCAATTAGATGTTTTTTTTTTCTCTTCACACTTTGATGACAATGGTGATTGAGACACCTGTCAGCGATCTGCAACAATCACCGAATTCGATGGATGCAGCAACTCATTAATATGTAAGGCATTTAGGGCATGAGGGAAGGAAATTGCCCAGCAGCACCTCTTTCCGGGCTTGACACTAATTCAGGAGAGGAGGTCTCTCATCCAGCTTTCTTTAGCCACCTTCAAACGGGCGTGTCAACCGTGGCCATGTCTTTAATTAATCTGTTATATATCCTTCCAATTTAACAAAAAAACGTGGGTAAAGTTTTTGCATATGTTGTTGGATAGTCGGTTGTCATAAGTCTGTATGTAGAGTTTAGTTACTTATGTACCTGGGAGCGTCAGCAATTAGTCTTAAAATTTTGGATTGAAAAGTTTGTAATTTTTGTGCGTCTTTTTATCTGAGCCGAAAATCTGTGAGGCGTATGTCCAAATGGGTTTAAGTAAGTATGTATATGAATTCAGTTTTTGTCTAATTTTCAATTTAAAAGTTTGGAAAAAAGAGAGTACAGCATTTTTTTTAATTCAGAGAGTTCAGTGTCTTTTTTTTTTCATTTTTACTTGTGGGCTCCAAATCATCCATCTGTCCAACAGAAGTCCATGGTAGCATACAGTTTCTGTCTGAGGAATTCGGTTGTCGCTGATATTAACTAGTGGACATGTATCACGTCTGAGTGTGAAAGTTACGAGTTGTGACTTGTCATGATTTAATTTCATTTTCCAGAGTGAGTACCATTTTTGTAATTGAAGTAAGTGGTTCTGTATATAGAATGAGGCTGGTGTGGGGTCATGGTGTTGTTAAAATTGCAGAATCGTCAGTGTAAGTTGCAGTCAAAATTTTAGAGTTGGTAGGTCTGTCGCTCAAAAAGTATTGCAAACCCATTATTGGTCTTTTCAGCGGGAACCGGGTCAATATACGTTGCAGTCAAAATTTTAGAGTTGGTAGGTTTGTCGTCAGTGTATATGATGTAAAGTAACGGAGCCAGTATTGATCCCTGCGGAACTCCTGCTAAGATTGGTCTGGTAGAAATCTCTGAGCCTTGCCAGATAGAGAAGAATCTGACGGAGAGGAAGGATTAGGGTAGAAAATAATATGTGTGGGGTATGGATTTAAGTTTGAAGAGAAGCCCCTGGTGCCAGACTTTATCAAATGCTTGGGCGACGTTCAGAAACACACCAGTTGCATATTGTTTTTGCTCTAGTGCTCCAGCAATGTAGTCAGTAACTCTGTGTAATTGTCAAGTTGTTGAATGGGAAGTACGAAAACCGAATTGATGGTCGGATATTATATTGTTTTTGGTCAGTATGAAAACTAATCTTTTGTATAGTAATTTTTCGAAAAGTTTAGAACAAATGGGAAGAAGACTAATTGGTGGGAATGATGATGGATTATAAACGTCTTTTTCTCTTTTGTAAATCATTTTGATAAGTGAATATTTCCATTGAATGGGGAATTTAGTTGAACATACAGTTGTATGCTGGTTTTAAATGTAAATTTTAAACTTATTTTGCATTGTAAATTGAAATATCCAATTAAAAATGTACTCACTTTCCAAGAGCAGTCAACAGGAAAATCACACCATGTGGTTGTGCACGATGTGTAAGAGGAACATGAATTGCATTTGGCATAGACTTTTTGAGAATTGCTTGTAACAATCCATGAGGAGCTATTTCAACTACAATAGCATCCTTTGGCACATATTCTGATGCTTCTTCGAATAAGACACTGCCAAGAAGGTTATTAGTATGGTATTCAGCTGAACTGTACATTGCCGTTTCAGCTTCCCAATCTTTTTTAGGGACCGAAGTAGATATCCATTTCGATGATCTCTTCTTAGACTCAGGTATGACCTAAGACATTAGAAATATATATATATATATATATATATATATATATATATATATATATATTTATATTAGCATATATTTATAGCATATATATTTATATATATATATATTTATATTAGCAAGGCACTAAAAGAAGACATCATTAAAGCCTAATTTGTATCATATTTTGTATTATGACTGTCTTGGAGCAAATTAATAATTATAATAATTATTATTACTTATTTTTATTTATAATAATGTATTATTATAATTATTATTTTTTCATTGCTGAAATAGAATTTTTATTATTTTAAAAAATTGGATGGATTTACTATCATTAATGAATTTCTCAACTAAAAATTAATACAGTATAAATTCAATTAATACTGAAATAAAACAAAATTACTGTATTTCAAATTTGCAATGCAGTTTTAATTTAATTATTCTATTTTTCACATCACCAACTAGATTTATCAGATTAGGAAGAGGGAAGGATAAGGTAGACGTCAAGAACCAGCGTTCGCAAACAATGCTAAATAAATGAGCAAAACAGGAATCATGCATATTCGATACTTTGATGTAGTGACATGAAAAAGTACATATTCGTTACTTTATTGAAGGTATTTTCCGATCTTATAGCTGGTCTAAAGTTTTGACAATTTTATGTTCACATTTGATGGTTTGACATTGCAAGGGCCGTTTTAATTTTTTTATTAATACTGTAGTTAGTCACCTCAAATTATAATGTTTTTATTACAGATAATAAACTTTAATAACCAATTTACCTTCTTCAAGAAGTAATATCATAAAATATTGTAATTAAGAATGACGATTTTTCATACGTGTTATTGGGTTTAGACTCTATTCAGATTCATTTACTCTCTTTGAACAGATGCATCAATAACTCTTTTCTTTTTTCAAGATAAAATACAAAAGAATAGTAAAGATACATAAGAATGCATGTGGATGGTATGAAAAATGTTAATAATGAGTATTGATGACAGTTTCAAACCTTCTTTAAACTTTCCAAAAGAGCAGGAGCAGCTGGCTGAATATATCTGCTGTGATAGGCTATGTTACCAGCATTCACCAACTTAGCGAAAACTCCCTTAGCTTTAACAGAAGCAACATATTCCTCCATTAATGAAGTTGGGCCTGACAAAGTGCAACTTGTTGCAGAATTTCGACAGGCCACATCAATTCCTTCAGGTAAACAATCTTTTATATCATTGTAACCCATACCTGAAATGTATAACATAAGGTAATGGTATATTATATAATTTTCGATAATATTATTTATCTATAAACTTCAAAACCGTCTCTTACCAACAGCAGCCATCATTCCAGGAATCAAATCAGCATCGAGGGAGGCCTTTCCACGAGCATAAGCTGCCAAAATCATCTGTTCAGCAGTGAAACATCCATCGGCATAAGCACATCCTAATTCTCCAACAGAATGACCTAGGATTCCGTCAGGTACCAAACCAATTGCATTTAATATGTCTACCAGACCGATCTAAACAAAAATATATATGTATAATCAAAAAGGACATTCATTAATTATAAAGATTAAAATCAAGAACAAATTTTCATATTTTTAACTTGAAAAGTTTTGAATAATTTTTCTGATTAACCACCTAATTCAGGACATGATTGTTTCACTGTTAAAAAGTAAAGAAATAATTTTATGCAAATTGGATCACTTTGATTGAGTAACATAAACAGAAAACAGATTATAAAAAATGAAATTATCTACAGAACTTCAATAAATTAAAAAAAAAATCTCAAACACACAATCACAAAGCTTTCGCTTACTAACTTCTAACTTTGAGTAGAAATCAACAATTTTTTTTTTCTTTTTTTTTAGTGATAGATATGAATGCCATTCAGTGAATTAACAGGTGATAAAAAATCTTTTTCTATCAGAGCGACAATTTTTAAAAATATTATTCTCTATAGACATGTGTTGGGTTTTCGCAGTCGAAAACAGTCCGTATTTTTCACGATTGCAATACTTTCCCTTACTACATATTTCACATACAGGTAAATGAAAGTAATAAGCTAATAATTCTTATGAATTATGATGTTCTTTTAATATCATAAATTTTTTTGGACGGGGGGAGGTAACGTGTGATTTTACTTTTTACCTAAACTTTCAAATATTTGAATTTTACAAAATCCTCTTTTTTCAAAATAAAATAAGGTTCTGAAGTCTATAATAAACAATTAAAACTGGATATAAACATGTTCTATAAAATAGATTGCAATATTTCTTCCTATAAACGAAAAATATAGAAAACTTACTTTTTAAAATTTTTAATTTACAATTAATAATACGTATCGCTCCCTATGGCTTAAATGACTGCTTATTCTTACATGTCTTGGCATAAATATAAACAAAATTGGAAGAAAATATAGGGTATATTGTCGCAGCTGCCTTTAACTATACCAAGATTAAGCTGGTTTGATTAAGTGAACAAACATAAACATCTATGCCGCAATAATATGCTGCCTCCAAAATGTGATAGAACCACTCGTCAGTTTCTAACATGCAGCACTATACCGTTCTCCAGGCCTTCTCCAAACTCTTTCACGGTCATTTTAAATTCTATGTAAAACGAGCTCCTTAATTTTAAAATTAGTCCACTCCTGTGGAGACGAAGTAATAAAAACATGAACGTATTTAGCGCTTAGTGGCCTGAAATCTGTGAAATGTTCGGTTTTTGAAGAATAAACCGTTTTCAAGTACTAAAACCACTTTCTTCCATCTGTTAAAATTAGAGATAAATTTTGCTAAGCACCTACCTGTCTAAGTAATTATTTTTATGAATATTTTATTGAGTTATAGGCGTTGGAACATGGTTTTTACCAAAATCAAAGAAAACACAGACTTTTGAAGTTCCAAACCCAGCTAAACTTAAAAAAAAATATCCCAACATTTCACGGATTTCAGGCCACTAAGCGCTAAAGACGTTCATGTTTTTACTACTTCGTCTCCGCAGGAGTGGGCTAATTTTAAAATTAAGGAGCTCGTTTTAGACAGAATTTGATATTCTACAACTAATATAGGCAATATTTTTTATTTAGTTTTTATTTCTTATATAGGCAACATTTTTTATTTTGGAGTAGCCCTCTTCAAAATGCAGGCTTTGGAACACGAGCATAATTAATTTTTCCATTAAAATTACAATTATTGCGGATAATTGATTATCGGTTTTGTCAAAAAGACTGAACTGATTTTAACTTTGAGGAACTCAATCGACGCGAAATTTTATAACCTTATATTTTAAAGATAATAAAACTTTCTCTGCGATAAATTGTTTTCGAGTTATAAGCAAAAATTGAAAAAGTTCGAAAATTCCGATTTTGTTTGCCTATAAAATTTTAAGGCAACCGATCTGAGGTGGCAGACGTTCACATTTGTTGTCTATGAAATGAGTACTTTCAGCCCATATTATGGTGAAGGTAGCACTAAATTGTTACTGGAATATAAATGGATGTTTTACCTTATGGGCGTATGTATAAAAATAATTGTGCTACCAAATAAATAAAAAAATTATCAAAAACTTTCTTCAAATCAGACACTTTTTTGGCCCTCAGCTCACGAACTATAGTGAACACACCGCCTGAACAGAAGATGATTTGGCCTCTATTCATGTTAGATCCATTCTTAGTCCTTCGTATGTTCCAAAGACTGACGCTCGATTCACACACCTACATCACTAATATCCTCGAGTAAAAATTTACTCCCATTAAAAAATCCTATGGCCAACTCGGGACGCGAACCCGCGACCTTTAATATTGTAGGTTGCTATACTAACCACTACACCACAGGTGACCCCAATGATGAAAGTTATATGGTATTGAAGTTTTAATTAGGTTTTAGAAATACCTTAGAATAGTCTTGATATTTTTTTAAATAACTTTTATTCAGTCAAATTCACTATATTTTATTGTTGTTTGACTTGTTTATTCAAGCACTTTCGAAAACTAGAACTTTAACGTGTTAATGATAATGTTTTTTTTGTTTTTGTTTTTTAACACAAACCACTGATGCGACACGCGAATATCATTTCAGTTTCTCCACACCCTCTGCCTTTCTCTAACTCCAATACTCGCTCATCCTCCTGGACTGTTCCCTTCGCTCTTCCTCATTCCATTTTCTCTGGCAGGATCTTCCCTTCCTAAAGCCTCCCTGGAATTCCCCAATCTTCCGATCTATTTGCGGATCTAATCTATTGAGTAGGATTCTAGAAAAAATTTTATATGCTACTGGTATTAGCGAGATTCCTCTGTAGTTGTTTACATCTGCCTATGATATAAGGATATTGTTTATTATATAAAAAAATTAATTTTTCTTTTATATAACGAGTTTAATCAAAATCATTGGAGAAATTTTTGTGGGAGTTCTAAAAGGATTACATTCCTGAGAAGGATGTTAGAAGGCCTAGACCCGTGACTTTCACAAAAGGAAAAGGAGATAATGAGGGATCTTGTGAAACACTATTGTCCTGTCTTTGGCTCCGGTAAGCCAGGTAGAACAAGCGTGGAGTATCATAGAATCGACACTGGCGATGCAAAGCCTATTCGTCGAGCTGCACGGCAACCTCCCCAAGTCAAGAAGGAAGAGGCAGAGAAAGCTTTTCAAGAGATGGTAAGAGAAGGAGTGGTGAAGCCGTCGAGTAGTCTCTTGGTATAGAAGAAGGATGAAACGAACCGCTTTTGCCAAGATTTCCAGAAGCTTAAAGACGTGATGAAGAGGGACAGCTACCCATTGCCAAGAATCGATGATGCCCTCGACTCTGTTGCAGGATCCAGACTATTTTCAACATTGGACCTAAAAAGTGGATACTGGCAAGTGGAAATGGATCCTGCCGACAAGGAAAAGACTGCATTTACCACTGGGTCGGGACTATGGCAGTTCACGGTTTTATCTTTCGGCCTCTGCAACGCTCCAGCAACCTTATGAACGCCTGATGGAGAACATTCTAAGAGGTTTATCCTGGAAGATTTGCCTTGTATATCTCAATGACGTCATAGTGGTTGGCCGGACGTTTGGTAAGCGCCTGTCCAATTTTGAAGGAATGGGTAATCGGTTATTTCAGTCAGACGCTGTCAAAAAACGGGGTGTAATCATTGCGTAACCAGGCTCCTGGCTATCGTTAAGTTCATAGACCATTTCTACCAATACTTGTATGGTAAGAGGTTTTTTTTTGTGGACTGACCATGCAAGCTTGAAGTGGCTGGTAAATTACAGATCTCCTTCTTTGTACCCGCCATGATCGATTCTACTAACGTAGTATCTATATGTTCTATAGCGTACTATCTATATGTTCAACAATTTATATTATAAAAATTGTTAACCCACATAAGAGCTACAATATTAGTGCCATTAATTTGTAGGGAGCCATGGTGGCTGATTGTGTTAGAGCGCGACCTGCTTTAGCAATCTAGCATATATAGCAGAAGTGTGACTTTGATTTTATGGCAGATTCATAGAATAAATTGTGATGTTAACAATCTGGTTACAACGGGTTAGGTTATTCCTCTAGAATATTTACGTATTTATTCCAACATTAAAAAATGTAATTTACGTACCTGAACAGCAGCAATTCCAACAAATGAATTTAATATGTTGTCATAGATTGTTGGATCTGTATTTGTTATCACATCAATAAGATTTATCCCCAATGGTTTGAGTATTTCATGGCATTTATAAATTGCATTGGTAAAAATAGGAATTTCCATTAGTTTTGTGCCCATGCCAGCCCATTGTGAACCCATTCCAGAAAATACAAACCAAACTGGTTTTTTTTGCATGTTATATTCCTGTATTAAAACAAAAAAGAAAGATATCCTTATGAAATGTATGATTAAAACCTTAACCTAGGTAAGAAAGTTGCACACATAAGTTTCTAACTAGAACTAAAATCACTTATTATTCAAAGTTTTTTATCTACTCTCTGTATTGGTGTTCTTCGATATTTCAAAACCATTTTAAAGTTCAAACCATTAAATTTTAGATCCTACAAAGATTAAAAAAAAAAAAAAATCTGGTGCGTGCGCGCAACACACAACTTTCACTTACAAACTTACTTAGATTAGAAATTGACGTGTTTTGCTAAATATCATTTCCCAAAGTCACACATTTTTCTACATTCATATCTTATTTTTGTTAATCGTTAAAGCCGTTTTTGAATAAATAAAAAAAAACCGTGAAAACGATACAAAATTTATTGAGTAAAGTCCCCCCTCCCGTAGATCAATTTTTATGAAATTTTTACAGTCATATCTCGGGCATATAAATACATCAAATACCAAGTTTGATCAAAATCGTTAAAACCGTTTTTGAGTAAATAAAAAAAACACGTGAAAATGATACAAAATTTATTAAGTAAAGTCCCCCCTCCGGTCGGTCAATTGTGATGAAATGTTGGTTATCACATCTGTGGCATATAAATACATCAAATACCAAGTTTGATCAAAATCGTAAAAACCGTTTTTGAGTAAATAAAAAAAACACGTGAAAATGATACAAAATTTATTAAGTAAAGTCCCCCCTCCGGTAGGTCAATTGTGATGAAATGTTGGTTATCACATCTGTGGCATATAAATACATCAAATACGAAGTTTGATCAAAATCGTTAAAACCGTTTTTGAGTAAATAAAAAAAACATGTGAAAATGATACAAAATTTATTAAGTAAAGTCCCCCTTCCAGTTAATCAATTTTGATGAAATTTTTAGTCATATTTCAGGCATATAAATAGATCAAATACTCAGTTTAATCAAAATCGTTAGAGCCGTTTTTGAGAAAATCGAAAAAAACTTAAAAAGTTATTAAATAAAGTACCCCCTCCCTTTGAGCAAATTTGATGAAATTTTTGCTGTCACATCCCGGGTTTATACATACTCTAAATACCCAATTTCAGGTTCGCACGGTTTATAGTTTTTGAGCTAGTCTGTTCACACACACACACACACACACACACACACACACACACACACACACACACACACACACACACACACACACACACACACACACACACACACACACACACACACACACACACACACACACACACACACACACACACACACACACACACACACACACACACACACACACACACACACACACACACACACACACACACACACACACACACACACACACACACACACACACACACACACACACACACACACACACACACACACACACACACACACACACACACACACACACACACACACACACACACACACACACACACACACACACACACACACACACACACACACACACACACACACACACACACACACACACACACACACACACACACACACACACACACACACACACACACACACACACACACACACACACACACACACACACACACACACACACACACACACACACACACACACACACACACACACACACACACACACACACACACACACACACACACACACACACACACACACACACACACACACACACACACACACACACACACACACACACACACACACACACACACACACACACACACACACACACACACACACACACACACACACACACACACACACACACACACACACACACACACACACACACACACACACACACACACACACACACACACACACACACACACACACAAACACACAAACACACAAACACACAAACACACAAACACACAAACACACAAACACACAAACACACAAACACACAAACACACAAACACACAAACACACAAACACACAAACACACAAACACACAAACACACAAACACACAAACACACAAACACACAAACACACAAACACACAAACACACAAACACACAAACACACAAACACACAAACACACAAACACACAAACACAAACACAAACACAAACACAAACACAAACACAAACACAAACACAAACACAAACACACACACACACACACACACACACACACACACACACACACACACACACACACACACACACACACACACACACACACACACACACACACACACACACACACACACACACACACACACACACACACACAGACCATTTCGCGGGACTTGGTCATTTCGACTCAGGGGACCCCAAAACGTGTATTTCCGTTGAAAACCGGAAGTCGAATTTAAAAAGTATTCGACGAATTATCAACCATAAAACGTATTAGAGCAGGAGTTCCACAGATGCGTGTTTTACTCTCCAAAGTCATTTAGACGATATTTCGGCCTGGACAAAAAGATGGAGAGTGAAAATGAACGAATTAAAAAGCGTATTTATAGTCTTCACACTCAACCAGGGTTTGTGTCCTCAGGTCTATTTTAATGACATTCCCATACCTACTTCCCAGGAAGTACGATACTTGGGACTTCACCTGGACAAAATACTGACATGGAAAACCCACATCACACTAAGGATCCAATCCATTCAATCGAAAGTATTGAGAAAGATAATTAATGCACCTTACTACGTGACTAATGACTTACTACACAAGGACCTTAACATCCAAACAGTAATCGATACAGCCACATTATATTACAAAAACTTTCATCAAAGATTAACTTTCAACATGAACCCACCTGCAGAAACACTTAAATCCACCACAAATCCACACAATCCACCCTGACAATTGTTGAGGCACTGGCCTTGAGACTTATTACAATAACTGGGTAATTCCACATCAATTCAACACATGCTTGAGCCTCACCATTTCAGATTTTCTTGAAATTTGGTATATGTGTACTACTTATATCTACTAGAGCAATTGTGAAATATTACTGAGATATGTCTACCCGTTTTTGAATTATTGGTCTCTAAAGCCCTCAAAAATAGGTCCAGAAACAGAAAAAAACATGATTAAAAATAGCTGTAGATGTTTACCGAATTTGACTCTGACTATGAGATTGGTGTCGTTCAACAGCGCATTCCATGCCGTTTCATATGGTATACAACAATGTATAGGTTGATACTAAAGAAATTTTCTTAAAACTAAATGTAAAATTTTAATTTCAATTTTCTCAAAAACGGCATTTTTTAAAATTTTTATATTTTTTTGAAAAATAGGTAGTATGATATCGATTCATATAGCAAAATATAAAAGTGGGATGAAAATTTCTTCATTACTAAAAAAATTTAAAACTAGTAATAAAATTTCATAAATCTAGCATTTTATGATTAAAAATAGTTGCAGATGTTTTCCAAATTGGACTAGAACTATGAGATTGGTGTCGTTTAACAGCGCATTCCATGCCATTCCATATTATATACAAAAATGTATAGGTTGATGCTAAAGAAATTTTCTTAAAACCAAGTTTAAAATTTTAATTTCAATTTAATTTCAAAAGGGCACCTTTTAAATTTTTTATATTTTATGTAAAAAGTAGGTAGTAGTATATCTATTCAAACACCAAAATATAAAAGTGGGATCAAAATTTCTTCATTACTAAAAAAATTGAAAACTACTGATAAAATTAAATAAATCTAGCTTTTTATGATTAAAAATACATGTAGATGTTTTCCTAATTTGACTAGGACTAGGATATTGGTATGGTTTAACAGCGTATTCCATGCCGTTTCATATGATGTAGAATAATGTATAGGTATAGGCAGTATGACCTATTTTTTTAAAAAAAATATATAAAAGTTTTAAAAATCCCCTTTTCCAGAAAATTGACATTAAATTTTTAAACTTGGTTTTAAGAAAATTTCTTTAGCACCAACCTATACATTTTTGTATACAATATGAAATGGCATGGAATGCGCTGTTAAACGACACCAATCTCATAGTCCTAGTCAAATTTGGAAAACAGCTGCAGCTATTTTTAATCATAAAATGCTAGATTTATGATATTTTATAACTAGTTTTCAATTTTTTTAGTAATGAAGAAATTTTGATCCCACTTTTATATTTTGTGGCATGAATGGATATAACACTGCCTATTTTTTAAAAAAATATGAAAATTTTCAGAGATGCCCTTTTCGAGATAATTTAAATTAAAATATTAAACTAGGTTATAATATTATATAATATTAACCTCATAATATCAGGATGAGGGGTGAAAGTGAGAGATAGGTGATTGGCAAGTTCTTCAGCTGAATCTTTGTCCGATGCAGCCCAAGAGACGTCGCCTCGACGGAGTGGGTGGGATAAGTGTTCGGTTTTAAGGATTTTTCTAGTGAGGTTCCAGAGTGAGTTATCCTAGGTAGAAAGGGAAGAGAGGTAGGAATTAAAAGTCTGGGATCTATAGGTAGCCAACTCATGCTTAACCCACTTGCAGAAGTAACTATAGGAGCAAAGATCAGTAGGATGCCTTGTGTGTTGCCATTAGGATCTGTATTGACGCTTGGTGTGGATTAGTGCAAAAATATGTTGAGGTAAGGAACTTGTCTTAGGGATATTATTGGTATTCTTTGGTACGGATGCAAACAAAGGAGCTTGTTGTAGGAGGCTGGTGAAGGAGTTGACAGCACCGTCGATGTTTCCCGGTGTTGTAAGGGAAATTTTGAGGTCCATTTGGTCTATTAGGATTTGGCGAAAGAGGTTCCAGTTAACTGGACCTCTAATGAAGGAAGGTAGCGGTGGTATGGGAATTGGGGATGTTGAGAGGGTGAACACTAAGGGGCTATGAGCAGAGGATAGGTTTTCGAGGCAGGAAATGGAGACGTTTAGAGATCTGAGGCCTTTGTGGATAAAGAAGTCAAAGATGTCAGGATTGCGGTTTGGATCGGTTGGCCAGTAGGTTGGAGTATTGGGGGAAACAATGTTGCTGCGGTGAGAATTAAGTGCAGAAAGTAATGCTCCTCGGGAATTCATGTACTTGGTGGCTCTCCAATGCTGGTGTTTTGCATTTAAGTCTGCACCTAAAAGGAAATGGCGACCTAAGGATTCCAGGAAAGAATCGAACTGGGTTTTGGAAACGGTTAGTTTTGGAGGGGAGTATGCTGCAACAAGTGTTATTGGGAAAAGAGGCGTTTGATTGTTACAGCCGTGGATTGAAGGGAGTTGTAGGAAGGTATGGTGGAAAAGTGATAGGAGAGAGACCGATGGATAATAACAGCAATGCCACCATGGGCTATTCCATCTGGGTGGTCTGTCCGGTAAATTGTGTAAGAGGATATGTTAATCTGTCGTTTGTTGGTCAGTAGAGTTTCGCTTATCAAAGCTATGTCAATATTTTTGTCATGTAGACAGGCTGTTAGTTCGTTAATATGATTTCGAACACCATTGGGGTTCCAAAGGAGAATGGAAAATGAGTTTGAGGTTGACATCTAAGGATTTCTCAGAGGGGGATGAGGTTTAAACGAGATTTGTGAGTAACGAGATAAAAGGTGTAATAAGGGATCTAAACTCGACGAGGAATGAAGTGAGGATATGAGGAATTTGTGATGTCATGTGAATTGGATGGAGGTTGGACATAGGAAATTCAGTGTTGATAATTGGTTTTAGGTTGAGATGCGGGTTGGTGAGGGTGATGATAATGGCTGAGTATGCGGTAGGGCTTGAGAATGCACTGCCGGTTCTTCTGTCCCTAACATTTGAGCAAAAGTCACTCCCAACTCGATAATTCTTAAGGGTTCTCTGGTAAGTCTTGCTTGTTTTGACTCTTCCTGTTAGTAGGCTGCACGTTTTTATTATTTTTTTAATTTATATGTTTGACACCCTTTAAAATTAGCAGGATGATCAAGGTGACAAAGTGCACACACAGCAGGTAATTGTCTTGGCTTTCTGTATTCTTCAGTTTTATGATGTTCACCGCATTTAACAAACCTTTGTAAATGATGGCAATAGTGCTTGGTGTGGCCATAAGCTTGGCAATAATGATACTGGTGTAGTAAAATTTATATTATAAATTTCTTCTATGCCAGGAGTTCTCTCTAAGTCAACAAGAAATAACGGTAAGGCTATTTTATTTGTAGTACCTGACTGCTCACGATTTTCTTTGAGGACATTGATGACCTGTCAAAGTTTATAGCCCATTGCCGTAAGTTTATCTTAAATAGCTGCTGGTGATGTTGATGGATGTAGTTGCCTCATGGGCAGATCCAGCCGATTGTAAAGGGGGGGCAGCAGTCCTAAAGGGGGGGGCTGCAGTCCTAAAGGGGGGGGGGCTGCAGCCCCACAGACCTTCATTTGGATCTGCCAATCAGCTTTTTTACCTTTACGTTCCTTTCCCACAACTAAAATTCTACTTGTTCTGCAAATTAGTTGTTCTTTAACTTGCTTCCTTGCTTTAAGGAAAGTCTTTAAATGACGAAAAAATTTCCAAAGGGAGGGGCTGCAGCCCCCAGAGCCCCCCCCCCCTGGATCCGCCAATGAGTTGCCTGATTTACAGTGGCTTGATAGAGACAGTGTGGTCAATGAAGGTGTGTTTTCCTATTGCCATGTTGTGTTCAACTGTACTGTTTACCTAATGCTATACAGTCTGTATTGTGTCTACTTTTGGACGATTACAACCGTTTTTTTTATTGTTTTTAACATTATCTCGTGTGTTTTTCATGGTTTATAGTTTTAACTATAAGTTTATAAAATAGTTTAGTCGTTATAGTGCCTACGTATTTATTTTAGTCTAAATTGAAAAGTAAGTTGTTCCTGAGGCTCAACTTTCCCTTCGAAGGAAATTTTAGCATTTGAAATAAGTACCTTCCACATATTACATATTAATTTAATAACAATACGTTTTTTTAGTCATTGGCTACTATTAAATATTGCTAAGTCATTGATATGCTTTTGCAATGCCAAAACGAAGGTTTTGGAACTTGGAAAACATTCAAAAGAATGGAATTAGTTTTTCATGTTCTAATACATTAATTTTTCTTTTTAGGTCCATTTTACTCAAGACATGTTTTAACAAAACCGAGCTGATGGCAAAAGAAAGCTGAAGCATAATGCTATTCCAACAATTTTCCCACACATCCCCCCAAAGATCTGAATTGTATTCTACAATTTATCTTTATGGCCTTAGTAATTTATTTGACTAAACTTTCTTGTAAATAAATGAAAATGTTTTCTATATTTGTAATTTATGTTTATGGCCTTTGTAATTTATTTGACTAAACTTTGTTGTAAATAATTGAAATTTTTTTCTGAATACCAATTTTATTTGTAAATTATTTATTGTATTCTATAATTTATGTTTATGGCCTTAGTAATTTATTTGACTAAACCTTCATGTAAATAAATGAAATTGTTTTCTGAATACCTATTTTATTTATTTTTTGTGGTCTATAACCAATATTTGAATCCTTTTTTAAATATTTATTACATATGTTACTACCATTGATCTTCAATGATATCAAAACAATGCTACATAATTATATATTTGAACTGGAAATAGATTTTAAAAACACATAATTAAGAATTATTTATGTTTTAACAATAAGAGCAAGAGATCATAAAGGCTTTACGCACAAAATGTGGTTTTAAAATTTTTTTTTATGAGTTGTAAAATATCTCTTTTTTTTTTTTATTTATTATTTTTGCAAAGAGAAAAAATTTATATCATAACTTGTTTTTGGATTAATGAAACATAAGGTCTGGTAATTTAAAAAAAAATTACTAATTGGGGAGCTTCTGAATGAAAATTGGTGTTAAAATAAACTATCATTTATTGGGTTATCATCATGAAAAATATGTGAATTTTATTAGTAAATTAAAGTATTTGTCAGATGGAAAAATTTATAAATCTTATAAATAAAGTTGAAATTCTGTTTGTTTGTTCTTTATAGAAATCCATACCGTTCGTCCTAAATTCTCCAAATTTCGCTTAGTGGTTCTTTGATACCAGGTGCGAACACCTGTCCATATTAAAATTGCATAACTTAAGCCGATCTCATGGTATATTCTTTATTGTTAAAAAAATCGTCATGATCTCGCTTTACAATGGGTTTTTTTTACGAAATCGACCGTTTGAGTCGAAAAACAGCCTAAAATATCATTTTATACATTTTGAAGAGGCCAACAAGGCCCGGTAAGACCGTCCCTTGGTAGGCGTCGAGTTCTGGGATTTTTAAACCATATGTTTTTTTTTTTTAAATCACAATACGTTTATTTACATGTATGGTGAATTTATTTTTTATAAATGCCTCCTAAGAAGCGAGCTTCAATAGGAGTAGTGAGCTCAAAAGCTAAAAACAACGTCAAATACGAGCAGCTGAAACTCTCGACGAACATCAAATTAGGATTGAACAACAGAGGCTTAGACAGGCAGAATCGCGGGAAACTGAGTCTGCCCAGGAATACGAGGCCCGCTTTGCGCCACAAAGGCTTAGGCAAGCCGATTTGCGAGAAGCTGAAACTGCAGGCCAATATTTCTGTTTGTTTGTTTGTTTGTTCTTTTATAGAAATCCATACCGTTTATCCTAAATTCTCCAAATTTCGCCAGTAGTTCTTTCATACCAGGTGCGAACACCTGTCCATATTAAAATTGCATAACTTCAGCCGATCTTCAGCTGATAGTCTTTATTGTTATAGAAATCGTAATGAACTCACTTTACAATGGTTTTTTACGAAATTAACCGTTTCATTAGAAAAATGAAATTCCCCGATCAAACCGGGTTATACAGCTCAAAGATGAATTTCTGTTAGTTTGTTTTTTCTTAATAAAACTCCATACCGTTTGTCCTAAATTCCCCAAATTTCGCACAGTGGATCTTTCTTACTAGGTGCGAACACCTGTCCATATTAAAATTTCATAACTTCAGCCAGTCTCTGGGTATATTCTTTATTGTTATAAAAATCGTTATGATTTCACTTTTAATATTTGTTATCAAATTTGTTCATGTTTATTAGAAAAATGAAATTCCCCGGGTGAAACCGGGATATACAGCTAGTATTATCAATAAAACAAGGTCTTGAATATTATCTGTTTACTCAACAGCTCACAAAAATTTGTTGACTAATTTAACTATTTACACCCCATCAGTGGATTAATTTAGACAAAAAAAAAGTCTTTATGCATTTTTAGGAATCAATTGAATAGATCCAAATAAAAAAGGACAATTTTGAGTCAAAAATGCTTGTTAAAATGTGGAAATTCTTAGTTAGGCTGATAGAAACCTTTATTGATTTGGAATCAAGATGGCGGACACAGGAGGTTGACCACACTGTCTCTATCAAGCCACTGTAGCCTGATTACAACCTTAGTGCGCTCTACTGGTGTAATTGGTATACGTGGAAGTCAGCTCTTGTGTCTGATAAGTATTTCACTATTTTCCTATATGTTTCAGAGGTGTCTGGCGTTTTTACCTCGGTGGAACTGAATTATTTTTGTTTTTGTCGTATTTACTTCTAATTGATTAATATTACAGTATTCTAAAAGAATTTTTAGTTTTTTTAATGAGTCTGAATATGAATTTGAGAATATGACCACATCATCTGCATACAATATCATAATATTACATGAATGCAAGATTTGAATACCGTCAGCCCCATTTGATCTCATATATTCTTCCATATCACTTAAAAAGTAGTATCATGTATTGAACAGCCAATCTCAAATTGCTTTCCTCTTTAGACACTGTGCACTAGGGATGCGACATCGATGTCGATGTTTCTGAAAGATCGATGTTACACAACCGATGTTTTCCAACCATCGATGTTTGTGGGCCGATGTTAGCATCTATGTTTTTAGTAGTTGACCCTTTTTTTTTTTTTTTTTCTAAATAATATTCTTAACATCGATGTTTTAAGTATAACAAAGATGTTTTTGACAAAAACAAATTTGTTTTAACATCGATGTTTTGGACATAACCAACATTATATATGCTCTTAACGTCGATGTTTTAGCTATAACAAAGATGTTTTTAACATCGATGTTTTTGACAAAAACAAATATGTCATAACATGGATGTTTTAACAATAACCAAGTTGTTTTTAACATCGATGTTTTTGACAAAAACAAATTTGTTGTAACATCGATATTTTGGACATAACCAACAATATATATGCTCTTAACGTCATTTATGGTAGCCAAATAGAGGTTAATTCATAGAGTCAGCAATTTTTCCCCGACTCAGTATAAATACCCCTCCTTTTCCCTCTAGCGGGAGTCCAATCCCAGTAGTCAGTCATGAGATCTTAGATAAGATAGATTAGTGCAATAGTTTATAGTAATAGTTCCGTTGTTTGTTAATTGTAAACATTGTTTTGATAAATAAACTTTTTTTTTAAGTCCGTCTAAGTTTCGGTGATTTATTTGGCACCCGAACAGGGACCTGTGTTAACTTGAAGAAAGAAGAGCGAAGAAATTACTTAAAGTAACAGCTCTGAATGTCAGGCTAAGAAGATTCGAAGAAATAGTCATTGGACAACAGAATCTGGGACTGGCTGGTTCAAGGTGAGTTCAACATTTCAAACGGGTCAAGAACTTATATTAAATCCAGAAACTTCGTAAGGACTTAAAGAATACTTGAGGTAAAAAATTTGTAATATTTTTTTTATTATTTTTCTTTGTAAAACAATATTTAGTTTATATTTATTTTATGTCATTTATTTTAAAACCGAGTACGTTAAAAATATACCAACCTAAAATGGATGACTTATAGGTACAACAACAACAATTACAACAAAAACAATTGCAACAACAACAATTGCAACAACAACAATCACAACAACCTCAACCACAACCATAACAACCACAAATGATAACATATAAAATGACTGCTATGAATTATGACCATATACAAGATTTATATGGGGACTCCAAAGATGTTTATGAATTTTTAACAGAGGTTAGGGAAGTTTTTAATTATGTTTGTAAAGCTAATAATACTTTAGCATTAGAAATCATGCCGCTCTTTTAAACAAAGTAAAATCTAAAATAAAGGGGGAAGCTAACAATCATATTAGAACCCAACATTTTGTTAATTTAGATGAATTATTAATTTTTATAGAAAATAATTATAGAGACCAGAAAACAATTTGTCAATTAGACCATGAGCTAATGTCTATGTGTCCATACAGATTTGAGAATCCAATAGATTTTATAAATAGAGTAGAATCAGCATTATCAGTGTTAATTGCCCGAATTAGAATTGATAATGATATAACGTATCCCGATGATCAAATAAAATATATCAAAAAAAAAATAACTCATCATGTAATTTTTTGCTTACCTATCGAATTGGGTAATTACGTGAGGATTTTCGATCCTAAAGATTTAGTTTGGTTGCGCATAAAGTTACAAAACAAAGGTTTGCCACTGCTACAACAACTTTTCCCCAAAAAGCATTATAATAATAATAATGATAAACCACAATATAACCATAACAAACAAGAACATAATAAATATGATAAGCCGCATTATCACCAAAATAGAAATGAAGAAAGAGGGCATAATAAATATTATCATAATGATAGGCAAAATTTTGAGGAAAAAATATTTAATCAAAACTACAGGGATCATAGAAATAATATGCCACAAGCATGGCATGAGTTGGATAAATGGCGATATAATGATAAAACAAATCATGAACCATTTCCTTCAAGACCTTTTAAACCGGATTTACAAAATACCGTCTCTATGAAATCAGTTGAAAATGTAAGATGCTTTCAGGAAGTAAAAAGTGACCTAGAACTATTAGAAATAAATGCTAGATTAGAAAAAGAAATTCAAGAACTCAATGTTAAATTTGATAATTTTTTAGAACTTGGCGAAGCCTCCCGAAGTACAACCTAAATTTAGTAAACAATGACAAAGATGCACATTTTACGGATAAACACGGCAAGGAATGGGTAATCGATACAGGCGCGGAAATCAATTGTATAAATCCAAATTCCTTACCCAAGGGAATTAAAATACAGTCGGAAGATTTCATTATAATAACACCAGCCGGTAACAAACGGGGTAACGGAAGTGTGACCTTGGATATTGGACCGAAGCTTGGGGTGAATGATGAAATATTGGTAACATTTAAAATTTATAATTTCTGTCCTGGATACGATTTCTTATTAGGAATGAAATCAATGAGAAAATTAAAAGTAGATATGAATATTGGAGATGATATATTAATGAAAATAAAAGGAAAATTAATTAAAAATGGAAAAATAATTGAGGAAAATTATAATGTTAATTTAATAAAAGATTTAAAAGTTATTTACAATATGGTTAGGACAGACCATAAAGAGAAAAATACAAAAGAAAATTTCATTAATTTAATAGGAAAATATCCTTGTATAATTAAAACAAATGAGCAACCATTGCCTTCGACAAATTTATTAAAATGTCAAATTAAATTAAAAACTGAGAATCCTATTTATTCAAGAAGTTATAGAGTTGCTTCTCAACTTCGAGAAGAAATGAACAGTCCATTAAAGAAATTATTAGATCAAAATATAATTAGAGAAAGTAGTTCCCCATATAATTCTCCCTCAATGTTAGTTCCAAAAAAATTAGATGCGAGTGGGAAAAAGAAATATAGATTAGTAATAGATTATAGAAAATTAAATGAACAGACAATTAAGGATAAGTTTCCTCTTCCTAAAATTGAGATTTATTAAATAAATTACAAGGTTCAAAAATATTTTTTACAATATATTTAGATTCTGGATTTCATCAGATAGAGATGGCAAAGGATTCCATTGAGAAGACTGCTTTCTCAACAGAAAACGGACACTACGAGTACGTGAGAATGCCATTCGGTCTCTGCAACGTCCCACCAACCTTCCAGAGGGCAATGAATGCAATGATAGCAAACGTACCTAATGCACTCGTCTATGTTGATAATATAATAATTTATTCCAAAACTGTAGAAGAACACTTTCAACATTTAGAAAATATATTTGAAACCTTAGCCAAACATAATCTAGTTATTCAACTAGATAAAACAGAATTTTTTAAAAGTGAACTCCCATTTTTAGGGTACATATTAACTCCAGAAGGAATAAAAACTAATCCATCGAAATTAGAGGCAATTTCAAAATACCCATTACCAAAATCTGAAAATGAAATAAGACAATTTCTTGGGTTAACGGGATACTACCGTAAATTTATTCATAATTATGCTAATATTGCTAAACCTTTAAATCAAAAACTAAAATATAAAGATAATATCATACCAGAAAATTACAGAAGTGGTTTCGAGAAATTAAAAATTCATTTAATGAACGCTCCAATTTTAGCCTACCCAAATTTTATGAACAGACCTATGATAGTCACTAAGGATGCATCCCAATTTTCTGTCGGGTCAGTGCTATCACAAGTCACTGAAGGAACAGAACACCCCATTGCTTTTGCCTCGAGAATATTAAATGATACAGAACAAAAATATTCCACTATCGAGAAAGAACTTCTAGCTATTGTTTATGCCACTAAACATTTTAGGCCTTATTTGTATGGAGCAAAATTTATAATTCAAACAGACCATAAGCCATTGCAATGGTTGTTTAATATGAAAAACAATAACAGAAGAATCATGAAGTGGATCTTTTATCTTCATGAATATGATTTTGAAATAAAATATATTGAAGGAAAATCTAATTATGTAGCTGACGCTTTAAGTAGAGTAAAAATTGATACAGTTAATGCTGTGACAAATCTTAATTTAGATGAAGATTCAGCTTTAGAATTAGACAGAATACTAGGCGAGACATCTCAAATGCCATTGACATCCCCAGAAGGTTTTGATTTTGATGAAACGTTATTAGAAGATCATAATATGGAGATAGAAAATAATAATATTGAAGAAGAAAATATTGATCCTGAATTAGACATTCAATAGATTAAATGATCCAAATTTTGACAATGAAAGTTTAAACACTCAACACTCACAACAAAGCAGTAATGAACAAATATTTATTGGGGATGATTCAAAACCAATCAATGTAGAAAAAATCAAATATTTATACAAAGGGGACACAAACGAATTAGATTAGAAAAGACATTTGGTAAAAATATTTATTTTATTGAAACCGCTTACCCTTAGAGTAACGACTTGGAGGAAACTTCAACAGAAACATTAATGCCTAATAAAGTTTATGGAGTTTATTGCGAACCTAATGTAGAAACAGTGAGAAGTGATTTCGAATGAATATTTAAAAAGATGCCTTCTTTGATTATGGAACAATATCCTAGTGTTAAATTTAAAAGATATAAAACTAAATTATTAAATATAGAAGATAAGGAGGAACAAATAGAGTTAATTAATAATTATCACATTGATAAGTCATTTCATAGAGGAGTTTTGGAAACCTATGAAAAAATTAAGAGAACATATTATTTCCCTCGTATGAATGAAGAAATTAATCATTTTGTAAACAACTGTAAAATTTGTAGAAAAACTAAATATGATCGGAAACCGATAAAATCTCAATTTCAAGTAACACCTACTCCAATGAGACCGTTTGAGGAATTAATGATAGATACTTTACACTTTGAACGGAAGTATATTATAACTATTATTGAAACATTTTTAAAGAAAATGTACATATGCTGAAATCTACAACGCAACAAATATTTTTAAGATTATTACAAAATATCCCCAATCCAATAAGAATCAAGATGGTTAATGAAAAAGAATATAAAAATAACTTGATCCAAAATTTGTTGGAAAGTTTAGGTATCGAAGCATACTATACAACTCCTAACCATCCTAACTCTCTTGGGCTCATCAACAGAGCTCACTCTACATTAATAGAAATCATCCGAACGTATAAAAATAGTGGGGAAGAACGAGATTTAAATTCGAATTTAAATTTAGCTCTTATTACTTATAATAATTCCTTAAATCAAAATCTCAAATTATCTCCCAATGAAATTACCTTTGGTTCCATTAAGAACCCAGAAAAGAAATAATCTATTATTCAGGAGAATTTAATTAATCAATATCATAAAGAATTAAATTTAGTTCATCAAGAAATAAAAAATAAAATAGAAGAGAAAAAGAAAGAGAAAAAGAATTAAGGACTGAATCATTAAATAAAGATAGGGTAAATGAAGAAATAGAAGATCAACCGAATGTTAAGGTTGTAACTCGGAACAAACATGAGAACCTGTTTAGACAGTTTCATAAATTTAAACATAAAAACAAAATTCTTAAGGTTCATGCAGATAATATCCAAAGAAAAAGAAAATCTAAAAAACCTAATAACATTACAGATAATGAAGATGATATGGATATAGATGGATATTGATTCTGATGATCCAGAGATCGCTTCAGTATGAACTAATAAACCCGGAACATTCTTCAGGATTAGTTACATTCAAACTATCTGATTCCAAGGTAATTCAGAAATACTAGACTATAATACACTATTTAAATTTTTCAAGTTTTATAATTGAAATTAGAAAAGGACTTGAGCAATTTTAAACAATATAGCCAATATGATGTAATTTCAAAACAATTGAAATTTCTACAAGATAAAGTAAATAATATTATTGATATACCGCGTAATAGAGGAAAAAGAGGATTAATGAATTTTATCGGTAAAGCAGTAAAGTACATCACAGGGAACCTCGATTCTGATGACCAAGCACATTATGATCAGGTCATTAGTACTCTTAAAGAGAATAACTATCGTATGGAACACAACATAGCTCTTGAGATTCAGATTAATAAAGATCTTGTAAAAACATTTCAAAAAGAAATTAGATTAATTAATAATAACAGTAATAAATAAGGAAATTTAATAAATGTTGTAGACAAGACTACATTAACAAATCATTTAAATGAATTATATGACATTCTAAACTATATCACTATTGTAATTATGGACATAGAAAATTCATTAGAAATGTCTAAAATCGGAGTAACACATTCCAGTATTTTGAAAAGTATAGATATTAATGACAATTCTAATTTTATAAGCTTGAAACGTTATGGTTAACTAGTAAATTATCCTGTATGATTAAAAATAATATTGTTCATCACATGATACAATCACCTATTCAAGCTAAATCTTTTAGTACTTTATATTTATTATCTGTTCCAGTAAAAAAGAATAATCATTACATAACTACTATTGTAAATAATCAAATAGTATTGTATGATAAGGCAGAAGGAGTATAAAGGAGAGTGTAATTTTATAAAAACTAATTATTATTGTAATAAGATTTATAAAATTAATGATTCATGCATAGAAAATGCTATGCATAATAATTTAAGTACTACTATTAGTAATTCAGAACCCAATATAACTTATTTAGATGTAATTGATATATTTGTTAGTTTTAAGATTAAGCACATTACAATCCAAAATAAATCTTATCCTGTAACATTACCAGAAAAGGCTACTATTAAATTAAAAGATAATGAAGAAATTAGAAATCACACTCGAAATAATTATGTGTATACTGAGGTATTATCTTCATTTCATGAAATTTCTGATTATAAATATTTTAATGTAACTTTTGAATAATTAAAAATGCCAAATTTGAGTAATGAAGTATTCGAAAGCCTGATGAAGATCACATTAATGTGGATTATTTCTCAATAATTTTAAGCATTTTTGTAATATATCTTTTGATTTTTAATTTGTATTCATAGTACAAGTCCTCAAGTATTCTTTCTCAAGCAAATCAAGAAGATGCTGCACCAAGGCCAAAGGAGGAACTTGTGCTCCAGCCTACAACTTCTACCAACAGTATGCACCCTCCTTTTCCCTCTTGCGAGAGTCCAATCCCGGTAGTCAATCATGAGATCTTAGATAAGATAGATTAGTGCAATATTTTATAGTAATAGTTCAGTTGTTTGTTAATTGTAAACATTGTTTTGATAAATAAACTTTTTTTTTTTTTAAGTCCGTCTCGGTGTTTTATTTGTTGATGTTTTAACTTTAATATCGATGTTTTAGCTATAACAAAGATGTTTTTAACATCAATGTTTTAGACAAATACAAATATGTTATAACATCGATGTTTTGGAAAAAATCAATATGTTTTAACGTCCATGTTTTAACAATAACCAAGTTGTTTTTGAAAAAAACAAATATGTTTTAACATCGATGTTTTTGATAAAAACAAATGTGTTTTAACATCGATGTTTTGGATCATCCCCAATAAATATTGGTTCATTACTGCTTTGTTGTGAGTGTTGAGTGTTTAAACTTTCATTGTCAAAATTTGGATCATTTAATCTATTGAATGTCTAATTAAGGATCAATATTTTCTTCTTCAATATTATTATTTTCTATCTCCATATTATGATCTTCTAATAACGTTTCATCAAAATCAAAACCTTCTGGGGATGTCAATGGCATTTGAGATGTCTCGCCTAGTATTCTGTCTAATTCTAAAGCTGAATCTTCATCTAAATTAAGATTTGTCACAGCATTAACTGTATCAATTTTTACTCTACTTAAAGCGTCAGCTACATAATTAGATTTTCCTTCAATATATTTTATTTCAAAATCATATTCATGAAGATAAAAGATCCACTTCATGATTCTTCTGTTATTGTTTTTCATATTAAACAACCATTGCAATGGCTTATGGTCTGTTTGAATTATAAATTTTGCTCCATACAAATAAGGCCTAAAATGTTTAGTGGCATAAACAATAGCTAGAAGTTCTTTCTCGATAGTGGAATATTTTTGTTCTGTATCATTTAATATTCTCGAGGCAAAAGCAATGGGGTGTTCTGTTCCTTCAGTGACTTGTGATAGCACTGACCCGACAGAAAATTGGGATGCATCCTTAGTGACTATCATAGGTCTGTTCATAAAATTTGGGTAGGCTAAAATTGGAGCGTTCATTAAATGAATTTTTAATTTCTCGAAACCACTTCTGTAATTTTCTGGTATGATATTATCTTTATATTTTAGTTTTTGATTTAAAGGTTTAGCAATATTAGCATAATTATGAATAAATTTACGGTAGTATCCCGTTAACCCAAGAAATTGTCTTATTTCATTTTCAGATTTTGGTAATGGGTATTTTGAAATTGCCTCTAATTTCGATGGATTAGTTTTTATTCCTTCTGGAGTTAATATGTACCCTAAAAATGGGAGTTCACTTTTAAAAAATTCTGTTTTATCTAGTTGAATAACTAGATTATGTTTGGCTAAGGTTTCAAATATATTTTCTAAATGTTGAAAGTGTTCTTCTACAGTTTTGGAATAAATTATTATATTATCAACATAGACGAGTGCATTAGGTACGTTTGCTATCATTGCATTCATTGCCCTCTGGAAGGTTGGTGGGACGTTGCAGAGACCGAATGGCATTCTCACGTACTCGTAGTGTCCGTTTTCTGTTGAGAAAGCAGTCTTCTCAATGGAATCCTTTGCCATCTCTATCTGATGAAATCCAGAATCTAAATATATTGTAAAAAATATTTTTGAACCTTGTAATTTATTTAATAAATCTCAATTTTAGGAAGAGGAAACTTATCCTTAATTGTCTGTTCATTTAATTTTCTATAATCTATTACTAATCTATATTTCTTTTTCCCACTCGCATCTAATTTTTTTGGAACTAACATTGAGGGAGAATTATATGGGGAATTACTTTCTCTAATTATATTTTGATCTAATAATTTCTTTAATGGACTGTTCATTTCTTCTCGAAGTTGAGAAGCAACTCTATAACTCCTTGAATAAATAGGATTCTCAGTTTTTAATTTAATTTGACATTTTAATAAATTTGTCGAAGGCAATGGTTGCTCATTTGTTTTAATTATACAAGGATATTTTCCTATTAAATTAATGAAATTTTCTTTTGTATTTTTCTCTTTATGGTCTGTCCTAACCATATTGTAAATAACTTTTAAATCTTTTATTAAATTAACATTATAATTTTCCTCAATTATTTTTCCATTTTTAATTAATTTTCCTTTTATTTTCATTAATATATCATCTCCAATATTCATATCTACTTTTAATTTTCTCATTGATTTCATTCCTAATAAGAAATCGTATCCAGGACAGAAATTATAAATTTTAAATGTTACCAATATTTCATCATTCACCCCAAGCTTCGGTCCAATATCCAAGGTCACACTTCCGTTACCCCGTTTGTTACCGGCTGGTGTTATTATAATGAAATCTTCCGACTGTATTTTAATTCCCTTGGGTAAGGAATTTGGATTTATACAATTGATTTCCGCGCCTGTATCGATTACCCATTCCTTGCCGTGTTTATCCGTAAAATGTGCATCTTTGTCATTGTTTACTAAATTTAGGTTGTACTTCGGGAGGCTTCGCCAAGTTCTAAAAAATTATCAAATTTAACATTGAGTTCTTGAATTTCTTTTTCTAATCTAGCATTTATTTCTAATAGTTCTAGGTCACTTTTTACTTCCTGAAAGCATCTTACATTTTCAACTGATTTCATAGAGACGGTATTTTGTAAATCCGGTTTAAAAGGTCTTGAAGGAAATGGTTCATGATTTGTTTTATCATTATATCGCCATTTATCCAACTCATGCCATGCTTGTGGCATATTATTTCTATGATCCCTGTAGTTTTGATTAAATCTTTTTTCCTCAAAATTTTGCCTATCATATCATTACACCAAGTTTTCTAATAGCTTACATAACATTAATATTATAATTGACCTCCTCCAAATATCAGGAAAATCCCCTGTGCACCATAAATGATTGTAGAAGGTTAAAGGGCATCCTGTGCCGGCTTTGGGAGATTTTTTAACATGTTGTTTTAGCTCTTTTATATTGGCAAGTAGTTGTGCTCTCGTAATCGGAAGGTTACATGCTTTTTCAGATAGGGTATAGGCTTGAGTAATATTCAGCGAATTACTCACCAAAATAAGGTCTTGCTCCACTTGATCGTTAATTAAAAGCTCAGGATGTTGATCAACTAATTTTCCTGAAATACTTTAAATCTTCTTCCAAAATAACTGAGGTGAGGTAGGTACTAGTTGAAATTCTTTTTAGGAATTGTTTCCAACATTCCCCCTTAAATTTAAATCAGTATTAATCATGTAACAAGAAATTCTGTCAAAAATCCAATGGTATAATATGATAATGTCGGTATTCAAATCTTTCAATTAAAAATACAGGGATTAAGTAATCTAATGTTTTGTTACATTACTTTAAATTTTGTAATCAATCTTAAAATCTCAAATAAATCTGACATATCGAGTTTTAAATATTCATAAAATTCACAAGAAAATGTACAAATAAATATAAATTTATTGTTAAAAAAATTAAACAAAACAATTATGTTGTTAAATACAATTTTACAACAAATACCATTTTGTTGTCCATCTGAAAATCAGTCAGCAGATCCTTTTACTAACTCCCATTGATTTCGAAAAATTAAGAAATAGATATTTGCACTTTAATACGAAAACTGAACTGTAAAACAATAACATTAAGTTTTTTATTTGCAATTTATTTGTACATTTTCTTGTGAATTTTATGAATATTTAAAACTCGATATGTCAGATTTATTTGAGATTTTAAGATTGATTACAAAATTTAAAGTAATGTAACAAAACATTAGATTACTTAATCCCTGTATTTTTAATTGAAAGATTTGAATACCGACATTATCATATTATACCATTGGATTTTTGACAGAATTTCTTGTTACATGATTATTACTGATTCAAATTTAAGGGGGAATGTTGGAAACAATTCCTAAAAAGTATTTCAACTAGTACCTACCTCACCTCAGTTATTTTGGAAGAAGATTTAAAGTATTTCAGGAAAATTCGTTGATCAACATCCTGAGCTTTTAATTAACGATCAAGTGGAGCAAGACCTTATTTTGGTGAGTAATTCGCTGAATATTACTCAAGCCTATACCCAATCTGAAAAAGCATGTAACCTTCCGATTACGTGAGCACAACTACTTGCCAATATAAAAGAGCTAAAACAACATGTTAAAAAATCTCCCAAAGCCGGCACAGGATGCCCTTTAACCTTCTACAATCATTTATGGTGCACAGGAGATTTTCCTGATATTTGGAGGAGGTCAATTATAATATCAATATCATGTAAGCTATTAGAAAACTTGGTGTAAAAAAGTTCAAAAGATGTAGCTGTTATAATCAAATAATCGATTTTCGAATGCGTAATGTGGATTCCGAACCAAATGCTCTATGATGGATCACCTCACACCATCACAATGGAGTACGAGATATTGAATAGTTTTGCTGAAAAGAAGGAATGTCTAGGAATATATTTCGATATATAAAAAGCGTATGATAACTAGAACCCATCACTAATCCTTCAACAGTATTCTTTTTGCCTTAGCTATAAGGATAGAAAGAAATATCCAAACAATATCGGGTAATAATGAAAACCATACCGGAATAATTATTGAATTCCTAAAGAAAAATGGTTTTTTCAATAAAATATAGCGGGGAAATCTGAATGATAAATAAATAAATGATTCGTAAATTAGAGAAGATATACATGTATGCATGTATGTATCTATATGTATTTGATGATGTTAAGATATATCATATATGTTATTACATCTATATGTACCTATTTTTTGTATATGTATGTAAGCATGTATTTATGTTTGTATGTATAACTATGTATGTGTCTATATATGTGTATGCGGCTATATGTAAATGTTTGTGCGTATAGACATATGTATATTTATATACAAGCCAATTATTGAATAGCTAAAGGGCACAAAAGACCTTAGATGTTGGGTGTCCATAATAAAGTATAACCTATCCTAACCTTACTTAAACCTTGATCTTACCTTCATTTCATTTATTACTAGGCCTTTGTCATTCAGTATTGTGTAACCTCGGAATGGATGAGGTCTAATTACATTTCGAAACAATCTATGCCCTAATGCAATAAATTCTTCATCAATAGGCATCTCTTCTACCTGAAATGTTAAATAAATGTAAACTTAATAAATATAAATTAAATAAATAAATTATTTAAAAAAAAAAGTTGTGGATAATACATAATTTACTAAGTGGATAATCTCGCAGGGTTACTGTTAGAAAGAAATATATATAAAAAAAACATAATTTCTTTATTGTAAAAGGATGAATTTTTATCATTTTTGTTTAATTTCTCACTTAGTTGCAAGTATTAAAAAAAGAGTTCAAACTTAACCTAATTTTATCAGGTAAATACATTTTGCATAATAATACCATAAAATCTTTTAAAAATTACACAAATTAATCAAAGTTAAGATTAATCAAAATATAATGACATACTCTTTTTAAAATATGTTTAATGCCTTGTTCATTTCTTGCTGAAGCAATGAAAAGTCTTGGGAGACCGTCTGGTAAAACTCCAACTTTTGGTTCCCTCTTTTTGGCTTTAGGATTCCTTTTGATGATGACATGTGACAGGGATCCATCTACAGTATAGGTGTTGACTCCAATATAATCACCTTTCAGTTTGGTAGGCTCAGTAACTACCTGTTTGAAAGGCATTTAAACATTAGCAAAGAAAAAAAAGGTCTATATTAAAAAAAAAAAGAATAACTCATAAAAATGATTATTATATATTTTAAACTATATACCTTCATTGTCCCATGCTCAAGAGCCGGAACATCAGAATTAGATGATGAATAGTGCAAGTTTGGAGGGATGATGCCTCTATCAAAAGTATACAATGCTTTAACTAAAGAAACTCCTGCAGCTGCGTTTTCACAGTGTCCCAAGTTAGATTTGATTGATCCAATTAGAAGTGGTTTGTCTCTTTCTTTCAGCAACACATTTGCAACATTGTTCAATTCAACTTCATCCCAAAACTATTGCAAAGACAAGTGAAACATAAATTATCGGTACAAATATACATGTAATACATCAAGTGACAATTTTCAGTAGAGCTTAATAAAAAAACCCATCATAATAATTTTATAAGGATATATTAATGATGAACCATATTTGATACCACTACAGAAGTGGGGCTGATGGGCAGCCCTGCTTCGGGGCGTGGCCTAAGGCGCAGCAATCGCTCGGCGCCTCACAGTGGTTGAAAGGCGGAAAAAACCTATTTTTTGAAGGTATTGGAATATTCTTTTTCTTTTCATTATTAATTAATAGAATAGTTACCTGACACATTCCATCAATTTATTCGGAGATATTCTGATTTTTAAACTTTTTAGGACCCTTTGAAAATCGATCATTGAAAAGTTTTATTTTACAACGGAAAATTTATAACACTACAATAATTTTTACAACTCGCATTTTTGTTTCTTTGAGCGATTTTCCTTCATAATCGTGTAAAGTGATCTCACATATTACACTAGCATAAAAATGATGCTATTTGGTCAATGTTTTAACCCGGAAATAAAATCCCGAATAAATGCAATAAAATTAAGTCAAAAAAATTTTTTGGTAATCCATATTTTTCAAGCGCAGCCGAGCGCAGTTTTAAAATCCATTTTTTAAAGAAGAAGATACATTCAAGGAAATATTAAAACATATTCTAGCTGCGTCCACCAGCGTCTGTACATGTGGGATTTTTTTTTTTTTATTGAAATTCCTATGCTATTTCGTGCAGTTTATTCGCTATGGAGCTTGTGCTTCGAATTAGGTTATTACTAATCGTTTAGTAAAACATCATGCCTTACTTACCAGGTCTGTAGCATCATTTATAAAGTCAGTCTGAATCGTTAATAGATCGATAATAAATCAACTTTTTCAACTGCCGTGATTTTAGAATGAATTTGGAAATTATTAATAATAAGTTTATGCATGACCTCCGATAACTTAAAGGCTTCGGCACTTTTCATTTTTAAGCATCCATTTATTTTTAGAAGATTGGTATTACAAAAAGGTTCAGCTATTATTTAGTGTGAATTAGGGAACTGAATTTTCACAGATAGAGTTGCAGCTATTAAACTTATATTGAACAGTCTATCCCACCATCCTCTATCAAAATTATATTAAAGTCGGATGACCCTAAACTTATATTTTAATATGATATACATTTAATAGTTAAGAATTAAAACATAACGACAAAAATAATTGATAGTTCCTATGTATGATTTTTTTTTTTTTTTTACCTAACTTGTGTGTTTTCATCAAGTAAGTTATATTGTAAGTACTATTAAGGATATTACTAGCATAAAACAGCAAAAGTGTTTAAAATAGCCGATCTCGAGTCGAAAATTGATGTATAATTTTTTTTCTATTTTCTTTACACTGCCGGTTAATCCGAATAGCCGGTTAAACGGGGCTCGGACCTATACAATTTATAGGAAATTCAATGGTGGTAATGCTAATATCAACTTTATTTTTTTGCGGCTTACAGATCAGGTTTGACAAGTTTTTTTCCGAAAATAGTCAATTTTCAACCACTGTGCGCCTTGCCGAACTACCGTCCCCACCACCTTCCCCCTTCGTTGATAAGGCTCCAGCTCGCTGTTCTGTCTGAGTTATTTTTCCCGCCATTTCCCTTCAGTAGTCGACTGTGACGTCATGTAATCGTCAGCTCTATATCGACAATGAAGATCGACCGTGCTACTTTCGATACTAATACCTTAAGTTTGAAATTAAATATCTTTATACATACTTTCGATTTATTATATAATTTACATAATTTCAAACTTTCCTGCTTAGAATCAAGCGTCATTATATCATTTTACCGATATGGTTTATCACTTTATATTTATATAATTATATATATATTATTTTTTCCGTCTTTTTAATTACTATTTATTGTATTTCTCTATTTACTACTTCATATCTCATTATTTGTCACATAGTTAAAAATATATACCTATTTTTAACTATGAGATGTATATTTTTACCAATATACATATTTATGTTTGCCAATAACATAAAGTAGGTATATTAGTGATACCATTCAACGCAAGAAGTGTTCCAAATCACTTAAGAAGATAGAGAACCAAAGGGGACTTAGCTTAATAATCTATTTTATTACTGTATAGTATAATTAAATGATGATAGTTTAAATTTATAATAATAAAAGTTGGAAAGAATAAAATTACAGGCTAATATTTTATTTTGAATAAGAATTCATTGATTTGTTAAATGCGTGTTCCATCAATAATGTAATGAAGCTTGTATTTATGAAAGTTGGGTACTTTTCTGTTATAGTCACGCCCAGAGAAAATGTTTTTAATTTAGTTAGTACATTGCTTTTAGGAGAAGCAGGGTTATCGCCAGTGTTGCTAGGGAGGTAACTAAGAGTTAATTTCAAAACTGTTCGCTTAATGGCAACACTGTAAGGAGAAAACTCCTTGTTGGAAAATTCCTTGCCGAATAATAACGTTTTGACTAGATAATTAATCACGTTAAATATGGTTCCTAAAAAATATTTTTATATTATATTTTGGATATATAATAATAAATAATAATAATCTATATAAATAAAGTTGAAATTCTGTTTGTTTGTTCTTTATAGAAATCCATACCGTTTGTCCTAAATTCTCCAAATTTCGCTCAGTGGTTCTTTGATACCAGGTGCGAACACCTGTCCATATTAAAATTGCATAACTTCAGCCAATCTCTTGGTATATTCTTTATTGTTAAAAAATTCGTCATGATCTCGGTTTACAATGGTTTTTTTTTACGAAATCGACCGTTTGAGTTGAAAAAACGGCCTAAAAAATCATTTTATAGATTTTGATGAGGCCAGCAAGGCCCGGTAAGACCGTTCCTTGGTAGGCGTCGAGTTCTGGGATTTTTAAACCATATGTTTTTTGTTTTTTTTTAACATTACAATACGTTTATTTACATGTATGGTGAATTTATTTTTTATAAATGCCTCCTAAGAAGCGAGCTTCAATAGGAGTAGTGAGCTCAAAAGCTTAAAAACAACATCAAATACGAACATCAAAATAGGATTGAACAACAGAGGCTTAGACAGGCAGAATCGCGGGAAACTGAGTCTGCCCAGGAATACGAGGCCCGCTTTGCGCCACAAAGGCTTAGGCAAGCCGATTTGCGAGAAGCTGAAACTGCAGGCCAATATTTCTGTTTGTTTGTTTGTTCTTTATAGAAATCCATACCGTTTATCCTAAATTCTCCAAATTTCGCCAGTAGTTTTTTCATACCAGGTGCAAACACCTGTCCATATTAAAATTGCATAACTTCAGCCGATCTTCAGCTGATAGTCTTTATTGTTATAGAAATCGTAATGAACTCACTTTACAATGGTTTTTTACGAAATCAACCGTTTCATTAGAAAAATGAAATTCCCCGATCAAACCGGGTTATACAGCTTAAAGATGAATTTCTTTTAGTTTGTTTTTTCTTAATAAAAATCCATACCATTTGTCCTAAATTCCCCAAATTTCGCTCAGTGGATCTTTCTTACTAGGTGCGAACACCTGCCCATATTAAAATCTCATAACTTCAGCCAGTCTCTGGGTATATTCTTTATTGTTATAAAAATCGTTATGATTCACTTTAAATTTGTTCACGTTTATTAGAAAAATGAAATTCCCCAGGTGAAACCGGGATATACAGCTAGTAATAATAATATAATAATAAAAATATATTTTGGATGAGGAAACTGCGGTCAGATTTTTTCAACAGCCTAATATTATTCCTGAAATGAGAATATATAAAAATAACCATGAGATGAAGTTAACATTTAAAGGTAAAATTAAATGGAGGTGTCATATAAAAACGTGCAGACAAGAGATTGATTTTATTCAGAAAACATGTGTTTTATTTATTTAAAGCAATGTACTAACTAAATTAAAAACATTTTCACTGGGCGTGACTATAACAGAAAAGTACCGAAAGTTGAAATGTAACTCTTTGAATTTGAATTAGACAAAATCCCGTAGTATATGAAGTAAATAAGTCTTAATTTTATTAAAAACTTTCAATCGATTTCGGAATTACTGATAATTCTAAAATGGTATGAAGCCGAGGGCGATGATTTCAAAAGTCGGAGAACAATATGGACTCCTAAAAGGCCGTTATTTCAAAAGTCGGAGAAGTATATCAACTTAAAAGTAGTGTTAAGATATGAGGTATTTTAATATCTTAACATTAAAAGAATAAGGATCACTGTATAATACTTTATTTTATCAATAATAAATCAAAATATATATAAATTGTAGGTTAGTTTCAGTATTTACAAGTAGCTTTATTTCTCACCCAAAACTCTGACGTCTTCGTGGTTTCAGAAAACTGAGCCCCGCTTACGATCAGAAATTGACGGTGTTGTTCCCGTTCTTGTTATCTGCAGCAGAGTACCGCTATAAGGAAAGCTCTAATGCGTATGAGGCACTTGATAAGAGTCTATGTGTAAGGTTACATTAAATTTTTTTAATTCGATATGGTTATCGAAATATCGATGGTTACTATCTTACGATAGCAACCGCTACAGGATTCCCCTCCTAGACGACGGAGTCGCTGAAGTGGACTTTCCGCTTCACTAAGCGTCCAGACCGAGTTTTGTAGGCTTCGGGTTCATGCCCACTCGGTTCGGGTGAAGTAGTTCGAGTAGTGGATTCCTGACTTGATTGTTGATGGGCTGGAGAAGTCTGGTCGTGAGGAAGGTCGTCAGAGAGAAGGTAGGCCGGCTTCAGGCGATCTAGTGAGATATTAGACTCACGTCCCGGTAGCTGGACGAGATAAAATTTCTCATGTCGTTCTAAGACTTTGTATGGCCCGGAGTAGGGTGGTGTCAAAGGCCGTTTAACGAAGTCATCCCTAACGAACACGTGCGTGCATTTCTGTAGGTTTTCATGCACAAATGTCTTCCTGTTAGAACTTCGAGCTTCGGCCGGACGTAGGTTAGACAGTTGTTCCTTCAGTTCTTGGAGAGCTGTGTGTGGGTCAGGTGGATTGTGATGGCTCTCAAGGAATTCACCAGGTAATCGTAGAGGGTGTCCGTAGAGAGCTTCAGCGATGCTTGAGGAAGTATCATCACGTAAACTTGACCTCAGACCAAGAAGAACAGTAGGCAAAACTTTAGTCCAGTTGGCAGAGTTCATGTGTGCTGTTATAGCAGCTTTAAGTGTTCTGTGCCAACGTTCGATGCAACCGTTTGATTGTGGATGATAGGCCGTTGTACGGTTACGCTGGATGCCTAGATGTGAGATGAGCTGGTAAAATAGTTGTGATTCATACTGGCGTCCTTGATCGGTGGTTATCCTTGAAGGCACTCCGAATCTACAAACCCAGTCCCTGTAGAATGCTGACGAGACCGTTTCTGCAGTGATGTCTTGTAGGGGAATTGCTTCTACCCATCGAGTATGACGATCTATCATGGTTAAGCAGTATCTGTTACCATCTGATGGTGGAAGAGGTCCAATTAAATCTAAATGCACATGTTGGAACCGGGCAACTGGCTGGAACGTTCCTGGTGGTGTAACCGTATGGCGATGGATCTTCGATCTCTGGCAAGGTATACAACACCGTGTCCATTCTGTAACTTCTTTGTTTAGATTTGGCCAGAAAAACCGCTGTGCGACCAGTTTTCGTGTAGTGCGTATACTTGGATGGCTGAGGTTGTGGATCTTCAAGAATGCTCCGCGCCTGAATTCAAGTGGAAGATATGGCCTTGCCTTTTTTGTGGACATTTCACACAGTAGTGACTTGTTGGAGCCAGGAATTTCTACAAGTTTGAACATGAGATTCTCTTGCTTCTTGAGTTGTTCAACGTGAGGGTCTTTCTCCTGGGCGAGAGAGAGTGCAACAAAATCGTCTGGAGTATGTATTTCCTCTATCCTCGACAAGGAGTCCGCAACAGTATTATCCTTCCCAGGCTTGTAGACAATTTCTGTCGAGAACTGACTGATGTAGGAGAGCCAACGGATGCGGATAGGAGTAGCAGTCTCGGGTTTCTGGGCGAAAGCATGGACAAGCGGGCGGTGGTCTGTAATAATTGTAAAGCTTCTGCCCTCTAGTAACGGCTGGAAATGCCGGACGGCCTTGTAGATTGCCAGAAGCTCTCTATCGTAGACTGAGTAGTTCTTCTGTGCATTGTTGAGTGTTTGAGAGAAGAAACTAAGGGGGAACCAATTGCCATCCTTCTTTTGTTGGAGGACTGCTCCTAATCCCGTGTTCGAAGCATCACAGCAGAGAGAGAGTTCGGCTTTTGGGTCCGGGTGAATAAGCTCGGCAGCTTCTGCAAGGCTTTTCTTAGTCTTTTCAAAGGCCTCCATAGCTTCATCAGTCCAATTGATGGGGCTTTTATCGTGTTTCTTCTTGTTGTGAAGCAAATTGTTGAGAGGCTGTTGGATAGTCGCGGCGTTTGGAAGATTTGGTCGGTAAAAATTTACCATCCCCATAAATCTTCTGAGTTGCTTTACATCCTTGGGTGCTGGAAACTCAAGAATAGCTTTTACCTTATCCCTGAGTGGTGTGATTCCTGTGGTTGTGAGGTGGTGACCGAGGAAGTCGAGTTCAGGGACACCAAAGATGCATTTGGCCGGGTTGATAGCGATTCCATCCCTGTCGAGTCGTCTGAAGACCTCTCGAAGATGAGCACTGTGTTGTTCCTCATTTTCCGAAGCGATGAGAAAGTCATCCAGGAACTTGAAGACGAAGGGAAGATCTCGGAAACGGTCGTCGACGAATCGCTGGAAGCTCTGACCTGCATTTTTGAGTCCAAAACTCATTCGGTTGTATTCGATCAATCCGAACGGAGTAATGATCGCAGTTTTCTCCCTGTCTTTCTCCGCTATTGGAATATGGTAGTAAGCTTTGCGAAGGTCGATCTTGGAGAAGATCTTCTTTCCACTAAGCTCCATTGTGAAGTCTCGGAGATTGGGAATTCCATAACGATCCGGGATTGTTTGTGCGTTCAGCGCTCTGTAATCACCGCAAAGCCGTAAGCCGCCATCTTTTTTCTTCACAACGTGGAGCGGGCTAGACCAGGGGCTTTTGGAAGGTCGACAGATCCCGTCTTTGATGAGGCTTTCTATCTCCTTCTTGACCTCCTGATAAATTCCAGGGGGTAGGCGACGGCATTTAGAAGATACCGGTAGACCCTTGGTTTCTATATGGTGTTCTACAACTCCACTGGAAGGTCCGCGGATAGGTGTTACTTTTGTAAGTGTGGGAAACTCGTTGAGGATCTGAAGAAATCGGTTATCCGCAGGTAATATTGAATAAACTGGAATTTCTTCGCATGAGATACTCCCAGTAGTGCTGCGTCCTGTGTTCTGATCGACGAGTCTCCTGTTTCTAAGATCTACCGTGAGTTGGTGCCAGTAGAGAAAATCAGCACCGAGAATCGCCTTACTCACATCAGCAAGAATGAAAGCCCATCTTAGAGGCTTTTTAAGACCTAGGTCCAATTCAAGATTAGCTTCACCATATGTTGCTATTTTGGAACTGTTAGCAGCAATCAGGTAAAAATCAGAAGGAATTCTGCGACGTCCCTTGGGAGCTGGAAGCAGAGAAATTGATGCTCCTGTGTCAATCAGAAATGGTTGGCCTGTAATTCTGTCCTTGATGAATAGGCGGTGGTGCGGTTGGATAGTGAAAGTTTCCGCCTCAACTTTCACTTGTTGGCGTTTAAATCGGCATTTTTTGTGTTGCTTGCTTCCCAGGTGCAAGGTTTAGTACATTTCCGCGCCTTTTCTTGAAATTTTCTGTGGTAAAAACAGAGACCCTTATCTCGTGATTTGGATCTTGTACGGTTGTCAGGCGATCATCGATTTTGGCTTCTACCGCGACTTTTGGAGTTTAGCACGCGAAGGATTTCATCCACATCTTTACGCAGTTGTCGAAATTCTTCAAAGTTCCACGAAGTTGTTGTAGAGGTATTGGGTGATATCTGAGGTTCGGTAATGGCAAAAGTCTCAGTCGGCGGAGAAACTTCGTGTACCTTATCCGCTATCTCTGCAAGTTTGTTGACATCGTCATGTCCAGTTGCAGCAAGAATAGGTTGGTACCTGCTAGGAAGATTCTTCACCCAAAGTGTTCGAATGAAGTCATTATTTACGCTGGTACCGGCGAGCTGCTTCATTTTCCGAAGGAGTTGTGAGGGCATCTGGTCTCCTAATGGCATATCCTCTAGCAGTTTCTTTATTCTAAGCGTCTCGGACTCTCCGTATATTTGTAACAATCGCGACTTGAGATTCTCGTAAGTTTGTTGAGAGGAGTCGGTCACGATATCCTGAACCTGTTCGAGGACATCTAAATCAATGTTGGGTAGCAGAAGTTGAAACTTAATCGAACTAGAGGTTATTTTTGAAGTGGCAAATACAGCCTCACATGTAGCGAACCAGAGTGCTGGGTTGGTTTTCCAAAAACGTGGAATTCGAGAACTTGGGCCATGGTACAAGTCGATTTGAGGTGGTTGTATTTCAGCCTTCGTATTATCTGAATTATCTCCCAGCGACATTATACAGATTTTTAAAAAAAATATTATACAGTAGGATCACGTCGGGGTCACCACTTGTTAAGATATGAGGTATTTTAATATCTTAACATTAAAAGAATAAGGATCACTGTATAATACTTGATATTTTATCAATAATAAATCAAAATATATATAAATTGTAGGTTAGTTTCAGTATTTACAAGTAGCTTTATTTCTCACCCAAAACTCTGACGTCTTCGAGGTTTCAGAAAACTGAGCCCCGCTTACGATCAGAAATTGACGGTGTTGTTCCCGTTCTTGTTATCTGCAGCAGAGTACCGCTATAAGGAAAGCTCTAATGCGTATGAGGCACTTGATAAGAGTCTATGTGTAAGGTTACATTAAATTTTTTTAATTCGATATGGTTATCGAAATATCGATGGTTACTATCTTACGATAGCAACCGCTACAGTAGCAACTTAAAAATCGATGTGTCTTTTGGAGAATTGGTAAGATAGCTTGTGACGTAAAAATGACGTGAACACTCAAGCAAGACGTGCTGTTTTTAAAAAGGAGGGGAAATAGTGATAAGGTGGTGGGGGCATCAGCTGACGAGAATTTCCCCTCCGAAAGGGAGTGATAGCCACGCCCCGAAGCAGGGCTGCCCATCAGCCGCACTTCAGTAGTGGTACCCCATATTTAACCAACATACTTTCATTGCTTCTCCAGAACACTCCAGAAAGGACAATTCTTTTATAAGACTAGGAAATTTATCGTAAGTTTTTTTCAACACTTTGCCGACATTTTCTGCATCTACATCAGCAAGGGGCAAATCTTTATTGAAACAATCTCCAATTGTAATGTCTAATATAGTTCCATAAATTCTTCGGGCATCTTGTTTCCTTTGTACAAAAAATACAACACAACCTTCTGATATGGTATATCCATCAGCTGCAAAAGATTAATAATATTTTAATTAGAAGCAGAATTTATAAAATAAAAAATGTATAAGGAAAAATAATGTAGATTATCTATGAAATGGTAAGTACACTCCGAGACAAGTAAAAGTGTACAGTTAAAACTCTGTTATTTATTTAATTTATGGTAATAAATATTTTTAAACACTATACTATGACAGAAAATAAAAACAAATTTATTTAGGTAAACACCATTGGTGGGGATAATGCTGTCATCAAGAGGATTAATCACAATATAAACCAGCTAGGCTAAGGCCGAGCGCACATTCAGACACAGGCGACGCACACAGGGGTATTTGGCCCTAAAAGCTGGCCAAAACCCATTTTTTGAAATTTGAAATTTCTTGTAAATAATTACTCGAAGTTCAAGTAGAGGACCTGTTGGATCATGCTAGGGGATTCTTATCCCTTCAAGGCCCTTAATCCGGCGGCTATTCTAATTCAAATCTGACCTTAGCCTTTACCTCGTCTCTGCTCATAAATATTGGTCTACAAAATATATTATTTTTCTTTGTTTTTACTGAATCATCGGCATTATCATATGATGGATAGTTCGAGGCCAGGTTTGCACTTGTTATCCAGACAGTTATTAATTTTTAACCGACTTCGAAAGAGGAGGTTACTCAATTCGATACGTATGGGCCTTTTTTTTCTTTTCTTTTTTTTTCTATGTATGTCCACCGATTACTCCGAGATGGGTGGACCAATTGGAACGAAATCTTTTGCATCTTGTAGAGTATTTTCCCAATGTGGTCCCATTAAAACCTTTTTTGGGTTCTTAATTTATTAAAGAAGTTATTGGGAGAAAACATGAAAATAATTATTTAATTATCGCTCGAAATATTTACTTATTTGAAAAACATATGGCATATATATCTTAAGGTATGCTCCAACAAACTATTAAAACACGTTGATAAATAACAAACTGATCATGTACTATCCCCGTTTTTTACTTTCACTTACCTATATATAAAATATATAGTAAGTGGAAGTATTGCGATCGTGAAAAATTTCGACTTCCGGTTTTCAACGAAAATACACGTTTTGGGGTCCCCTGAGTCCAATTAACCAAGTCCCGCGAAATGGTCTGTGTGTGTGTGTGTGTGTGTGTGTGTGTGTGTGTGTGTGTGTGAACAGACTAGCTCAAAAACTATAAACCGTGCGAACCTGAGATTGGGTATTTAGTGTATGTATATGCCCGCGATGTGACAGCAAAAATTTCATCAAAATTGCTCAAAGGGAGGGGGTACTTTTTTTTTTTTTTTTTTTTTTTTTTTTTTTTTTACACGAAACGGCCACTTTGAGGACCACGCGATATCACTGAAGAATCTTCTTTCTTCCTCCTTCTCAGTTCCCAGCGCAGCTTCATCATTCTCGACTGCTCCTCTCTTCTCTCCTTTGACCACCCAATACCCTTCACTCTCTTCTTTAATCTGACTTCATTGTTAATTACTTTCTTGAAAAGATCCCTGTCATGGCAAAGTTCTTTTGATATCCCCAATGTTTCCAATTCTTCTTTAATTTGCCTAGGATATCCTCCCAAATTTTTGTACTTTAAAATTTTATTAAAAATTTCTTTACATAATCTTTTTTCACTCATTCTCTCCATGTGCCCAAAGAACCTTAACCTCCTAATTCTCATATCAGTTTCTAAAACATTAATTTGCCTGTAAATTTCCTCATTAGACCTCCTCCTGAATCCTTCTAATGTTTTCCTTGGTCCATAAATCTTCCTCAAAATTTTCCTCTCTATTTTGTTCAACTTATCTAAACTGGGAAAACAAGCCGTTTCTACTCCATAAAGAATCACAGGTTTTACCACAGTATTATAATGCCTTAATTTTGCCTTTATCGAAAGATTTTTTTTATTGTAAATTTTTCCCACTTTAAAGCACAAATCCTCTAATTTTTTAATTTTTCCCTTGAAACTCTCCTTTTCCGATCCATTGCAGCACAAAACTTCACCCAAATACTTGAATTTCCTAACAACCGAAATCTTCCCATATTTGGTTTTGACTGATTTTTTCTGATATCCTACCTCCGTGGTCATTAACTCCGTTTTCTCAAAAGATATTTGTAACCCGGTTTTCTCAGCAATTTCCTTCAGGCAATTTATCTGTTCAATGGACTCTTCTTCAGATTCAGCCAATAATGCTAGATCATCAGCAAAAGCCAGAGGAGGGGAGTACTTTAAGTTAAAGTACCCAGGAGGGGGTACTTTATTTAATAACTTTTTACATTTTTTTCGATTTTCTCAAAAACGGCTCTAACGATTTTGATTAAACTGAGAATTTGATCTATTTATATGGCCGAGATATGACTGTAAACATTTCATCAAAATTGATCAACCGGAGGGGGGACTTTACTTAATAAATTTTGTATCATTTTCACGTGTCTTTTTTTGTTTACTCAAAAACGGCTTTCACGATTTTGATCAAACTGGGTATTTGATGTATGTATATGCCAAAGATGTGAAAGCCAACATTTCATCAAAATTGATCAACCGGAGGGGGGACTTTACTTAATAAATTTTGTATCATTTTCACGTGTTTTTTTTTATTTACTCAAAAACAGTTTTCACGATTTTGATCAAACTGGGTATTTGATGTATTTATATGCCAAAAATGAGATAGCCTACATTTCATCAAAATTGATCAACCGGAGGGGGGACTTTACTTAATACATTTGGTATCAATTTCACGTGTTTTTTTTATTTACTCAAAAACGACTTTCACGAATTTGATCAAACTGGGTATTTATGTATGTATATGCCAAAGATGTGATAGCCAACATTTCATAAAGGTTGATCAACCGAAGCGGACACTTTATTTCATAACCTTTTTTATAATTTTTAGATTATCTCAAAAACGGCTTTAACGATTTTCATCATATTCGTCATGTTTAATGAATATTGAGTGTTATTTAATATCAGGTAAGCGTTTATTGAAATGTTCTGAGGGGTTTATAGAGCAAATGAAAACAAAAATAAGAAATGAATGTGGAAAATGTGTAACTTTGAGAAGTGGCATTAACAAAACGCATTAATTTCTTATCTAAGTAAGTTGGTAAGTGAAAGTTGTGTGTTGCGCGCAAGCACCAGATTTTTTTATTCTAAATTTGATTGGTTGATTTCAAACAACGCTCAATAATGCTTTAATGGTCGATGAATCGGTTGGGAAAACAAACCAATCAAATTCAGAACTAAAAGAGTGGGGGAGAACATGTGAAGTGTGTTAGTTATTGACGTGGTTTAAGTGCTTGTTGGAACTCACCTTACACATAACCTTAAATAAATTTTCAACAATGAAAAATGAAAACTTCTTTATGATTCCGGCAAAGTTATTGTTGTTTCGACCCTGTTCCTGGAAATGTTTGCCAAGAAATAAAACTCAAGAACATTTTTTTGGGTTGCTTAAAAGATTTTTTTTATAGATTTAAGAAGAATAAAGCACATTAACCACCTAGAACAGTAAAAAATCCTAAATGAATGTCTAAACGACGGATGGACAGCATAATCATAAAACCACAAAATTCGTAGAATTTAAAGAAAAACCGATCATTAATAACCCTTTTTAAAAGAAATTCGTAAAATCGTTGCCATTATTATTTTAAATTGGATTTTGATTTCCGACTTCCACTCGTTATGCACATTAAAAAGGAATTCAATGCTTCCTGGAAAAGCTCTTTTTCATTTGATTTAGAGGCCTTAACAAAAGCTTCCGGATACACTCGATCTCTGTCGGATATTATACAATGTAATCATAAAATCTTGTGCGGATTCTTCACTCTGGAGTGACACTTTTTTTATGTTATCCAGATTACTATTATCGGTTTTTAATTATGTTTCTGCAACCATTGAGGGTTTAGATGAAAATTGCTGTAAGTTCCAAATTATTGATTTTGAGATAACAAATACTTAACTATTTTTTTTTTTTTTTTTAACTTTTATTTTTTAATCCACACCTGTCGCTCAGCCTGCGACAATAAGCAGATGAGATAAATAACTATTAACTAAGCTTAAATTTGGTTTGAAAATTAAGAAAAATATTATGGATATGATCATAATATGGACTTATTATTATTCCAGTCATGAAATAAATACGTCCCGCTAAAAAAATTTAATATTATTTTCTTCCATCTCCAATTCCATCTATGATGGTGAATTGTCTAATTTTTTTTTCTTTAAGTTACGATAACGTCCCTAGGGTGGCATTCGATGAGAGAGTCTAGAGACGAAAGTCTTAAAAATAGTCATTTGTCAAGAATTGTTTCCACTTCGAGGCAGTCATATTCTCAGATACCGAAATAACAAACGTATATGTTGTTTATTATATTTAACAATAAAATTGGTCGGAAAACGGCCAAAATCCCAACTTTTCAGTGGCATACCTACGACATCTTGAAGTTGCCGGATTCATGTTACAGCCGAGTAAAACTGAACACCTCCTCTCGGAACACAGATGTATGTATGTAATAAACAAGTACCGAAGAAAATATTCCGTAAACGAAAAAGATTGTCATTGTGGAAAAAAAGTTTTATGTGTCTTCCCGATGGAACATTGATCTTTACAAAAAATCAAAGTAGACAGGGTGTGTACTGCACCTAACCCAAACGATTTTCAATTTTCTGTGCATATTCATAAAATTGATAATGTGACTATTATAATATAAAATTGATTAAAATTGATATAATTTTAATATAAAGACCAGGGATAGACGAACGTGGTATAGCGTTACCTGGGAGGGCTGACTTTTATTTCGCGAGGGACCCACGGAATAGATCTCGTCCTTCCCACTATGGAGAGAACAACCAACTAATGAACCAAACTCACTTGTAGTATCTAAAGAGGGGTACCGAATAAAAAAAAATTAGATTAAATAAAAAAAAAAAAAGACTTCGGAAACCCGAAATCAGTTCAAAATTCACTTAAAATCTGTATAAAAAAAAGCATACAGAATTTGTTTTAGAAATCAACGCATTGCTTCCTTCCGCCTTATATTAGAAATTATCTTCCGCCACTAAAAAGTATTTTATTTTATACTTACCTACGGCCTCATCAAAATCCGCAGGATTCAATGGATTCTTATCCAAAAGGCTCTTGAATGTTGCAGACCACTGCGCAATGTCCTCTTTTATTTTTGATTTATCACCCTCTCCATTTCTTGGGTCTATGGCGTTCTTGATTATCGCCCTCAAAGTCCTGTTATTGGCCTCCTTGGGATGCTTCTTGGCGATATGGGTTCCGAGTCCTCTTTCACCTTTAAAAGAAAGCCCGCAGACTGGGCAAACTTTGTCCTCTGGGCGTGAACCTGTTAACAAAAAAATATTGATACTAGTATTGAATACAAATAAAAACATTTTATAAAAAAAATTAAACCGACTTCGAAAACTAGGAACCAGTAAAAATAAATGCACTGAAAAGTATGAAATAATTACCTTCTGATTTTTATGAATACGCAGCAAAATTGAAAATCGTATGAAAAGCGGAAAAATGCATTAAAACGGATAATTTTATTTTGATTCGTACGAATATATACCAACTGTTAATAAAAATTATTAAATTAAAATATTAAATACCATGTTCAATATTTAACAATCTTTTCGGAGGCGGCGCAAAATTTAAAATTGTTAACACTAAAAATTAGGAAAATCTTAAAATTCTCTATAGATTTTCTATTTTGCGCCGCCTCCGAAAAGATTGTTAAGTATTGAACATGGTATTTAATATTTTTTATTAACAGTTGGTATGTATTCGTACTAATCAAAATAAAATTATACGTTTTAATGCATTTTTCCGCTTTTCATACGATTTTCAATTTTGCTGCGTATTCATAAAAATCAGAAGGTAATTATTTCATACTTTTCAGTGCATTTATTTTTACTGGTTCCTAGTTTTCGAAGTCGGTTTAATTTTTTTTATAAAATGTTTTTATTTGTATTCAGTACTAGTATCAATATTTTTTTGTTAACAGGTTCACGCCCAGAGGACAAAGTTTGCCCAGTCTGCGGGCTTTCTTTTAAAGGTGAAAGAGGACTCGGAACCCATATCGCCAAGAAGCATCCCAAGGAGGCCAATAACAGGACTTTGAGGGCGATAATCAAGAACGCCATAGACCCAAGAAATGGAGAGGGTGATAAATCAAAAATAAAAGAGGACATTGCGCAGTGGTCTGCTACATTCAAGAGCCTTTTGGATAAGAATCCATTGAATCCTGCGGATTTTGATGAGGCCGTAGGTAAGTTCCTAAATTTTCTCAAGGAAATAAATGCGGAACTACCAGGCCCCCAGCACCCCGCCGTAAAGTTTTACAGAATGAGAAAAAGAAACAAAACCGATATGGCTGACAAGGGTGCTGGAAAAGTCTCTAATCCGCAGAGGGCTAACAAAGCAGACAGGAGTCGTCGGCAGCAACAGTACCAATATGAAGTAGCACAGTACAATTATTATAATAATAGGAAAAAAGTAGTGCAGAATGTTATGAATGCTGACGCTCCTAAGCAATGTCCTCTAAAAGTGGCGGATATCTAAAAACATTATAAAAGCCTCTTTGAGACCGAAAATATCCGTGAGCGTGCGGAATATGAGAAATCAGCCCCGATGCCAAATATTATGTCCATAAATATTGAGGCATTTAAAAAAGCAATCAAATCTACGTCTATGGACACATCGCCGGGGCCTGATGGCGTGTTAATCCGTACGATAAAGTATTTTGATATTTCTCATATTTTGAAAACAATTACGGAGATAATGTTGAAGGTGGCCTATGTACCAGAACAACTTCGGCAAGGGCGCACAATTCTAATATATAAAGGAAAAGGCGAGGCCAATAATATGTCATCGTGGAGGCCAATAACGATTTACTCAATTGTGCGCCGAATTATAGAAAAAGTTCTGGACCAGGAACTGAGGAAGCAGGTTACCTTCCACAGGAATCAAAGGGGTTTTATAAAGGGACTTCCGGGAACGCACGTCAACGCGAGGATTATAAACGCAATTTTAAAGGATGCAAAAACTAATAAAAAGGATTGCGCTGTCGCCTTTCTCGACGTAGTTGGTGCGTTTGACAATGTTGGGCATTCACACATAATTAGCTCGTTAGAAGCGAGGGGTGTGTCACCGGATCTCAGGAATGTGATTTCAGCTCTCCTTAGCACAAATAGAATAAGAATTAATATCGGTGCCCACACGACTAGCCAAATCAAAGTGCTGCGAGGAGTGCCCCAAGGCGGCCCCTTGTCATCGTCGCTCTTCAACATAGCGATCGATCATCTATACCGCGACCTGTGCGACGAAGATTTCGCCAAAAAGTTTGGTTACAAGCTAAAGAGAGACCAGGATTTTGTAGTCCTCACAGGTTTCGCAGATGATCAGGCGGTGTCGGCGCGTGACAGGGGTGCGGCAGAGAGAGTGATCGGCAGTATACAGAGGAACCTCGCAGAGATTGGTTTGGCGATAAATCCTCAAAAGAGTGTGGGCATAGTCCTAAATAAGGGAGAGCTGGAGGCAACGGTGCTCTCCCTCGAGAATGGAGACGATATCCAGACATTAAAAGAAGGAGAAACTATCAAATATTTAGGATGCACCTTCTCGGGAGAGCTACTGTTTAGTGAGGATTCGGTGACAAAATTAAATGAAAACCTGAATAGGCTTGTCACCTCTTGCTTGCTGAAGCCCGAACAGAAGCTCAACATTGTCAACCAATATCTGTTCCCGGGTCTCACTTACCCTCTCCAAACTGCGCCTTTAACAAAGCTGCGTCCGGAAGTATTGGAGGGAATCGACACCATGATTCGTAGAAGCGTAAAGGCCATAATTGGTCTTCCTGCGAACACCTCCACGGCGATGTTGTACGCTCCCAGGAGGTACCGAGGATTGGGTTTGATCCGCTGCCAATGGGAATCTCCTCTTCAACACATTGCTCAGCGACTGTCCAATGTGCCGGATGCCCTGTTCCAATCTACATTTTATTACTCGGCGGAGATAGCAGAATGTGCCGAGAGATTGGGAGTTGAACAGGGGCACCGAAATATGAGAGCTCTACGGCAGTTGCTAAGAGAAAACTCGTTTGAGGAATGGGCCAACTGCAGGTTGCAGGGCATTGGAGTACGACATTTTAAAGACACCCCGAAAGCTAACAGATACATGTATTGGAGAAGCAGATACTTTCGGGGTCTGAATGGTCCAATGCCCTAAAACTGAATATCAATTATGCACCCCTGCGCGGAGTCCCAGGTGTCAGCGGACAGGTAAGGGAAGTTGGGTCCCTCTGTCGCAAATGTGACAGAGAGCCTGAAACACCAGCACACGTGCTGGGGAAATGCCCCAACAACTCGCTCCTGATAACTCGCCGTCACCACAGAGTCAAACATGCATTGATGGGGCTCCTGAAGGAGAGAGACTTCGCCTGCTTCGAGGAAGTTTATTGTGTGGATACGGATGGATCCACGAGATATGCCGATATAGTGGCATTCCCGAAGACCGGAAAGTCGGCTATCATTCTGGATCCTACCGTGAGGTATGAGACTAATGACCTCGATCAGGCGAGCAAAGTTGACGAGGAAAAGAGGGGAATATATTAAAAGTGTATTCCTTTTCTCAAAGAGAGGTTCCGCGAGAGCTTCGGCGAGAGAGAGTTCCACGTGAGAGGCCTTTGGTTCGGAGCCCGCGGAGCCATACCCAGGTCAACCAGGAGCTTCATGGAGGATCTTGGTGTGGATATAAAGGACGTAGCAAGCTTGGCGGAGAGTATAGTGCTGGACTCCCTGGGTATAATACATCACCACATATATGGGAGTAGCTGAATTAGAAACTGGTGAGAGGACATTTATGTATATAAGTTATCTATTTATTTATTTATATATTTATTTATTTATCTATCCATTTATTTATATATTTATTTATCTATTTATATATATTTATTTTATGCATGAATGAGTTACTTAATTGTTTTTGTTTTTATTGTAGTACTGAGTTCATACTTAATTGTTTGTTAAATTCTAATATATCCTTATTTCTAACTTTATATGCCGGAATTGAGTACTGATTAGGTTTTATTATTGTTGTTATTGTTGTTGCATGATAGATGTATTTTATTCAAAATTTAGCGCTAAAGGGATTGTGTAAAAGAGAGGAAAAAAATGAAAATTAAAAAATAAAAATAAAAAATATATTAAAAAAAATATAATCCTGTTGGTATACATATATAAATATGGATGTTATTATTATTATTATTATATTGTTACAATAAGATATTACAAATAGCCTCATATGGACCTACAGTATGCTGTGTCTTAGCAACCCAATGTAGTTGGGCAGCACCTCTTTTATCATAAATAAAGTGTTTCTCTCTCTGGTAGGTAGATTTTAGAGCTAAAAATTAAATTGGAAGGTTAAAAAGTTGTACTTCTGGTCATTTCTGGGCAACGAAATATTTTTTATGATAATGTGTAATTATCGTAGTTTATGTTTCATGAAAAAATTCTGCGAATAGCTGCGATTGGGAAACTTATAATTTTTTATTTCTAAACTTCATAGTTTCATGAATTAATAAAAAAATTTAGTTTTGTTATATTTTCATTCATATATATTTTAGGATTTTCTGGAATAATAATGAAAACCCGAAGCGAATTATTTGACGTGTTTTTTAAGTCCAAAGTATTAGGTTTAAAAGTCTTTTCTAATTGGGAAGTATTGTAATAGCCTAGACCAGGTGAAAGAGCTAAAACATAAATTATCAATTTTGAGGCATGATTTCCAAGTAAGCATTCCTTCAACGAAAAGAAAAGTTTTTAAAGCAGCAACAAGGAATGGCTAAGTGGGACGATATCTATTAAAAGCTCAAGATTTGGTATACGCCCTGCAAAATCATTTGATTGCTTAAGAAACATAAATTATCAATTTTGAGGCATGATTTCCAAGTAAGCATTCCTTCAACGAAAAGAAAAGTTTTTAAAGCAGCAACAAGGAATGGCTAAGTGGGACGATATCTATTAAAAGCTCAAGATTTGGTATACGCCCTGCAAAATCATTTGATTGCTTAAGAAAAAGAAGCAAGAGGCGTAAAACTGAAAAACTCAGATCATCCACTAGCACTGATATGCTGACGTACTCCACTCTATAAAACTAAGAGATTCTGCTGATATCAATGCGTCCCATGTTCTGAAGGATCTAACTAAAACTCTATCTCGTGCCATAAAATATAGGAAAGCATTTAAAAATTTCAATTTGTCAGAAAAAAACTGCCTGTTTGCACTGGAAGCTTTATTTATATATATTTAATATTGGAGGTTCCATCATGTGGTCATTTCATAAATTTAGAAATGCTTTCTATATTTGCTAATGATACGGAGAAACTTTAAGTAAAACTTTATCACCTCAAATTTTTATTTTTACCTATTTTCCACTATTCCCATTTTTCAAAAATTATGGTAATAAATAAATTTATAATAAATCTTTATTTATACAAAAGCATATTTCATAGGTGCAATGCATAAAGAGAAAATAATATGAACATAAAATGAAAACCCATGGATGCCGATTTCGCAGTCAGTGGAGTAACGTAAAACTTTATTTTATGAAAATTTGCACCTATGAATATTTTTTTAACTGCTAAAAACATATTTTTAATGTCTATTAGAAATTTAGAAGTCATTTTGAGGACGTTTGAATTAATAAAATGGAAGGAAATAGTTTTGGCCAGCTTTTAGGGTCAAATACGCCTGTGTGCGACGCAGAACAGTTTTTGCAATACGTTTGGTAGGTAGGAAACTGCGCTGCTTTGCACTGCGTCCCAATGTGTGCGGTGCCTATCTAATATACTGCTCTGCTCTTCGTCTACAGCGTCTCAATGTATGCTTGGCCTAAGACAAATTAAAGAGTACAGTTAGTTTATCATTTTTTGTCTCGGTTCTAATCATATCCACTCATTGAATATTGCTTTCCAGTAATATATATGTAAATGAATTCTATGGATTTAATTATTTGGTTTAAGAAAGATGTTGGTCGTTGCCTAAGCTAAAGGGAAGTTGGGCGAAAATATTCTCTTCCTAACACAACAGTTGCTAAAATGTTCAAAACTGATTCTAGGTCAAGAAGAAGAGGTGAAAAGAAAAGCTAGGAAGTCAAGCTGCAACGAAGTTAAAGAAGGAAATTCGTCGTTTGGAAAGCGAAGGTGAATAATCATCGGCAAGAAAAAGTAAGTATAATTTAAATTTGAATGTATCTACAAAAACCATTATGAAATGATTGTCAAACCACATGAAATGAATATCAAGTGGACAAACATTTAAAAAAAAAATCCTCTAACCAAAATGCATTGCGAGTGTCTTGTAGCTAAGGGTGTTTTTTTAGTGGGGAAAATTTGGGAAAAAACAAAAGGAAAATATTTTCTAACGATAGGCCTCGTAACTAATACAGTTACGTAGAATGGGCCAAAAAACTATTTACAACAGAATAAAACGGCAAAATCGAGAGGAGGGGTGATGGTTTGGGGAGCGATAACCGCCTCCGATAATTATTGATTGAAAGGCTTACCGGGAGAGTGAATAGTGAGCAATATTTAACCTTCATCGAAGAAAAGATGTACCCATGGGCAACCCAGATATTTCCAGACGTAAATTTTCATTTCTTGCAAGATAATAATCCATGTCACAAATCGAAGGCAACCATGGACGGATTTCATGAAATGGGCACCACATTGGTGGGGTGGCCATCCCGCTCCCCAGATCTGAACCTCATCGAGGACTTTTGGAAATTTTTCTCGGATGAAGTGTACGAGAAAGGGGCGTTTAATACTGATGACCTCTGGAGAGGTAACCAAAATGCAGCAAAAGTCATTCGCAAAAATCATGTATCTACTTTTTATGAATAAACGCTTGTTGAAAGTGCTAGAAAAAAAAAAGGTAATGTTATAGATTACTAAGTTTTCATTAAAGATTAGGTACTTGTTACATATTTTTGTTATAAAAAATGAAGTGTACACTTTTTTATTTGTCCAATTTCATAAAATGGTTTTAATTGCATAACTGAATTTCAAATAAAGAGTTTATTGTAACATATCCATATTTCACTAATTATTTATTCCTTTTAAAAAAAAAGTACCAGTTGTAAATAATAAGACAGCAATAAAGGGGCATAACAACAACAGGGTGTAGACTTTTATTTGTCCCGAAGTGTAGTTGGTGAATGGTGAACACAGAGTTACGGATCAAAGACTACTGAACTAACAGATTATTAAATGTTAACCGTTTGAGGAATCGTTATTTGCCCTGCTCTTTTAGTAAATGTACTGTGTATCAGTACATAAACGTAAACGAAACATTGAATCAGTATTGATTGAAATAATAATGCCTATTTACACGGTCCAGCTATTAGAAGGAAGTTTAGAGCCTAACGTTGCTTCGCTATTTGACCCCCGGTAGCGATTATACGACGCGATATATGCGATTATAATGGACGAAATAGACCTGTTTACACAGTTAACAGTTTTTTGATAATTTTGGGATGAAGATGTCGTAGTTCACTTATTAACCGGTCAATAAGAAACATAACCATCGCTATGATCATTCCAAGATTGTTCAAACAAGTTAAACGGACTATTTAGTTTTCTGTGATTCCACCTGACGGTAAAAGCGCCAAGTAACGTTTGGTTCCAAACTTCGTTCAAAACATTTAACCGTGTAAACAAGCTTCTTCTACACTTTTAACACACTAAGCAACTTTTTTGTTCAAGTAACAAATAAAAGTTAAATAGTACCAATGTCGTCCAAAACACATTTCTTACATTATACTTTTTTTAATTAATTATATTGCCTTTGACTTAGAAACAAATATTTAATGGGAAACAGTACAATGACTACTATGTCAAATTAATCTCCAGTTTTCTATTTCATAGACATTTAACAAAAAATTAATATGATATACAGTGTGTTCATTCTTTTTGCCTTGAATAGATATAAAAATTTGATACCATCATTTGAGAAGCATTTAGTTTTTCCATCATAATTAATCCGTCCCATTTGTTGGAAATGAAATGAACCTTCATCTGACTTTGCTACATTTGTACAACCAACAATAGCAGCTTCAGCCATACCACTGGCGACAAGTGATTGGGCATATTTCAATCCTTCCAACATTCCATTCCAAGAACCATCAATGTTATAACTTGGACCTAAATATTATTAGTGAATTATTAACACAAGATATATGGACAAATATTTAAAATTGCTTAGGATAAAAATTAATAAAAAAATAACATTAACAATAATAATGGCAGTTCATTTCCTTTTGGACAACAAATGCTAAAACATTAAAATTACTAACCTTTTAGGTTCAAAGCATGAGACAATCTGTTAGCCATCATAGATTGACTTGCTCCCATAATGCTAAAACCATTGTTAAACCTCTCGCTAGCCCACAAAAATTCATATTTGGTTGAACCTGACCCAACAGCAACCGAGATCGCTTTACCCGATAAATCATAAGGATTAACTCCTGCAATAAAAATAAATAAATAAAACATTTTATTTTGTCTTACATAGTATCAATCCTAAAATATAGTTCAACCTATAAATTTTGTTAGAGAACACAATCAAATAATTGTCAGAAATTAAAATCGGATTATTTTATCATTTTATTTCAAAACAATTTTATTATTACTTTCCATACCTTTATTATTTTTTTAGTTTGTAGCATTTTTCACAAGAAATTTATCAGCAGCCATTTTTAATTAAGGATATTTGTGCAACTATTCTTATAGTCCAAGGCGGTGAGGTAGACAATTTATTGAATTTTTTTTTTCAATAGATTCTTATGTTTTCGAGGGCGTTGAACAGGAATCTGATGTTTGCTACCAAAATGTCCTTGAGAGCTAATTACTAAATACCACGAAATTTTCCCACATTTTCCTTGTTTTCTCTTATTACTCGGACGGATTTTCCAGTTTTTCCCTTGCAACTCAAAACTAAGCATCAGACGCATTTTTTTTATAAGAAGATTTTATTATGCTTTGAATGAGTCCAGAGACTTATAATTCTGTTTAATGGTGTGGTCAGAATCGCGAGTTAAATATCGGTCATTATTACTATCTTGGCGTAAAATTAACGTGCACTAGCTTTCAAGCGCTCATATCTCCGGAAAAATATTCTGTTCGATAATAGAACAATAACAAGAATGAATTGTTATAGAATTTTATTCTGAATTCAAAAACAGCCTATACTCTAAATTCTTACCAGTTTTGGGTGACACGCTAAAAAATAAATAAAAAATAGTCGTATGTCTTATTTTCGATTTATTAGGATTTTTCATCCATCCAATAGCTTGGTGACAGGCCTATGGTTCTGGTTCATCGTGAATGCAATTTGAATTGAATTTAAGAGTGAACGGCTAAGTTCAATTGAAAAGAAACGAAAGTATAAAGGAAGAGACTAAAGGAGCAATTGAAGAGATAATAAATAACAGTTGTGTAAAGATATGATTAAAGATAAAATGATTTATTTTTAAATCATTAAAAAAGTCTAAGAGCTCTTAATTTTGATATTAGCTTACTTTTGTGTAGAGAATGTAATTAAAACCTGTATTTGCCAATCTAACCTGTCTTAAATCGGGGTTGTTTTTAGTGGTTTTAATCTGTTAAGAGACCATCTATAGTAGGTATATCGTACTATATCTATTTTATATCAGGATAATAAAAAATATACTACAAACGTGATATTCTATTAAACCTATATGCGCTCGGCCTTAGCCACTTAAAAACCAAATTAAAAGAAGTAAACATAAAATATGCTGGTGACAAACCATATTTTAGGTGTACAATAACGAAGAAATTTGAAACAATAAAAAACGAACTATTTTTATGCCACAATTTAACCAAAACCTCCGCGATTTTTGATGACCAGCAGACTTTGTTGTATTTAGTGGCGAATCACTAATTGCCGTCAAGCACTCTTTGCATGATATTTCGGTAGAGAGTCTTTTTACTATGAATCCGAAATAATACACTATTATTAACTTTTGGTTGATCTTATTAAGTTACTGAGTAACTTTTAATTTAAATATAATTTTGAAATAAAGAATTACGATACTTGAAATAAAAGTTACTAGCAATCTATTCAACTAATACGTAATATATTAATTCGATAGTACGTCATTGCTTTCAATGTTGAAGTCTTCAGATTTCGAAGGTCCTAATATTTAAAAATGACTGCGTAACTCGACGATTGAGTGAAAAGATAATTAATGAAGACAAAATAAAAGAAATTTAAAATAAGAAATTTGGAAAACAAAAATAACAAATTTAAGTATCAGTGGTTTCATTTTCTTCCACTACGATATCCTTAGGATTTGAGATTTATTTGAACTAAGTTGTTCACCACAAAATATTGATTTTATCCAACGGGATAGCATTTCCTCCACTTGATGAAGCTCTTTATGTACAATGATTTTTCTAAAAAATTTATAAAACTCGAGAGCCCTAGGATTATTATTATGTCCTCCCCTACTTCTAATTTAACTAATAATCTTTCCAAGTGGTCTTGGCTTATTTGGTATGAGGGAATATACTTTAAAAGTTTTTCTTTCTTGAACAATCTGCAGTACATCCTTTTTAACTATTAATCCAGACAAGGAATCCCAAGAATCCTGTTTTCCTAGAATCACTAATGACCGTTGAAACCACCTATTCGTGTTTTAAATCTCGTACATAATTTAATCACTGTATTCCGCGAGAATCAAATGTTTTTCTAGAGATTTTAGTATATTTTTCAAGTTGGCAATTTTTCGATTTAGTCTTTTATTCTTCAATTTCGTGTTCCGCAATGGTTTTTTAGTTTGAATCAATTTGCTAATAAATCAAAATCTTCCTCTAATATTGGGATTTTTTCTGGCACAAATTCAGGATTTGTTGATTTTCTTTTCAAACACCACCGTGGATATATGAAAAAAAATCATATTTGTTTGTTTCTTAGGGTTTTAAGGGGTAAAACCTCCGGGGTCATCAACGCCTATTAGACTTATATTTTGTATATATATAAAAAAAAATCATGATATTACATGAAAATTTAGAAAAGAAATATCAAAGTTTTACACAGTGATATTCTTTCGTAATCGTCTTCCTTAAAATGTTCACTAGAAATGATGCTATTTTTTGTGAGTTCCCAATTTTCTCTCCTTATTGCTTTTACCTATTTGTCTTTTAATTAAGTACTAACCGGAAATCTAAAATAGAAGAACTAAAATTTGAACAAAGAGTAAAACATAATCCTATCAAATGAGGAAAAAATATAAATAAAAAACCCCAGAGAAGTTAATTTAGATGTGTGAGAACATGCTTTGGCATCCAAATGCTATCCCATTTTGGACATTTTATAAACCTTAACTATCACAAAAAAACAAACAAAATACTCCAAAAGAGCCCTGATAAGTAAAAATAAACAATACATGATCAATAATCGAGAGATTACTTTCGGGCTGGTAAAAGACGGGAGCGCTTTGGGAAGCGGTGCACACTTCCAAGCACATGGTGACTCCACTATGTTATAGGTATGCTTCTTGGATAAAAACAGTATATAGAGAAATAATTTTAAATGCCCAGGATAAAAATTAAATGAAGTAAACATAAAATAAGCAGGTGACAAAACCATATTTTACGTATACAATAAGTAAGAGTTTGACTAAATAAAAAACTAACTAAAGGTATTAAATCAAAATTTCCGTACTTATACTCCAAAGCATATTAAAAAGCCAAAAACTGTTATAGTTTATAAACTTATAGTTTATGCTTCCTGAATAAAAAGCAGCAGGGGAGAATTGGGAACAATGAGTTGGTTTTTTTTTTTTTTTTTTTCAAATCGCCAGAAATAATAGGAAAACTATAGCTGGAGTTCTGAAATTTATATAGTAAATCTTACTACAATGGACCTTTTTTTTTTTTTTTTTTTTGTTCGTTATCCCTACCTGGCCATGTGTGGCATCCGGGGGGTTATTCTAGAGGTGTAACCAACCTATTCTAACCATGGTGGGAGGGTCGATATTTATTCCGTGGGGCCTCCACGAAATAAAAGTCGACCCTCCCAGGGCAGATTTGAACCGCCACCGTTCGGCTCAAGAGTGCTACAGCGCACAGTGGGAAAATTTTGTCATTTAGCGGCCAAAAATCTATAACTCCTGAATGACTATAATCCAATAATTCTTTTTTCATTAAAGAGCATGGGATTTCCTTTGTCAGTGAGAATAAAAAAAAAATAAAAATACCATCTCTCAAAGTATTTCAAATTAATTTTTAAATGAATTCTTTCTTCACTTGAATTTAAATAAAATATTTTATACCTTCCTGCTTATACACGTCTTTTTTAGGCACTTGCTCCATTTGAAAGGTGTTTAAAAAATTACTGACTGATGAAGAAAAATCTAAAAAATTAAATTAAAAATAACCTATTTCTTTGGAATTTTAATGAAAAAAAATATTGTCCTATAATTCGACAATATGTATGTTTTATGATTTAGTCTAATTCGAGGCCTAAAATATATTGAAAGGTCAAATATAGGGATTTAAATCTTAAAATCGATATATCGCCGATCGATCGCATTTGATCTATCTAATTCTATTATGGTATTTTAGCACCCTTCGCCCTTTACCAGTATGGAAAAAATTAGAACCAACTATTGCCAATAATAGAAGTTATATCAATTTAAATACTTTCTTTTCATAAATTACATACTTAACGTGGATAAAATTAAAAAGCATTTTTATCCAATAATTTTACAGCCATTCTTCTTATTTATAAAATATGTTTGGTGCATTAATATAAAAAGTAAAGCTTAATAGGGAAAAAAAATAAATTTATTTTAAGCCAAATCTACGCCCATCTCTCTGATATTTTTTTTTTCCCTATAGAGCTTTATCTATCATATTATTGCACCAAACATAGTTTGTAAATAAGAAGAATTGCTGTAAAATTATTGGATAAAAATGCGTTTTAAAATCATCCACGTTGAGTATGTAATTTATGAAAAGAAATTATTTAAATTGATATAAATTCTTTTATTGGCAATAGTTGGTTCTAACTTTTTTCACATAGGTAAAGGGGGAAGGGTGCTAAAATACCATAATAGAATTAGATCGATCAATTGCGATCGATCGGCGATATATCGATTTTAAGATTTAAATCCCTACATTTGAACTTTCATTATATTTTCGGCATCGAATTAGACTAAATCATAAAACATACTTCTCGTTGAATTACTTGACAATATTTTATTTCGTAAAAATTCCTAAAAATAGGGTATTTTTAATTTATTTTTTGGATTTTTTCTTATTTAGACAAAAATTATTTTAAAATCTTTCAAAAGGAGCAAGTGCCTGAAAAAGACATGTATATAAGCAGAAAGCTCAATAGATTATAATCCTGACTCATTTCATTCCCTATGTATAACCCTGTACCGAATAAACTATTTTATTTAAATTTAAGTGAAGAAAAACTTCATTTAAAAATTAATTTGAAATACTTTGAGAGATGGTATTTTTATTTTGTTTATTCTCACTGATAAAGGGAATTCCAGGCTCTTTAATAAAAAAAGAACTATTCGATTATCGTCATTTAGTCAGGAGTTATAGATTTTTGGCCGCTAAATGACAAAATTTTCCCACTGTGCAGCGGGTCGTGCTCCAACACGCTCGGCTATCCCCGGCCCTACAATGGAACTTTGTACAGTAGAAGCGAAATCTGAAAACGTTACATACAAAAATATTTATTTCTTTAAAACCAGAAGAAGGTTTTTGTCCCAGTTTACCCCACTGCAGAGAACACTTAGGCGTTGCTCAGGGAACAGTGAGACACCTTATTAAAACTAAATATTTATTAGTGTCCGACCTAAAGCAAAATTTTAGCCGAAACCGAAACCGAAACCTAATTTCGGCCATTTACCTAGTTTCGGGCCGAAACCGAAAATTATTTATATGTCTATATATAGTGTGTAATATGTCTAGTTTAGGAATAATATCAATGAAAGCTTATAAAATAACAGTAATTTAACACAATTAATCATTTAATAAGTGAGCTGGTAAACAAGTGTGGTAAAACAGGTTTATTAGTTGTTATAGGATCGAATCCCGGCCCCCTCCTTCCTAGTACGGCTGGTCCCTGTGGGATGTTAGACCATACCCACTTAACTAGTACAGCCCTAAAAGTTGAAATAATCTTGAAATAACAGGCTGATATTAATAAAAATTCATGTTATTATTAATTTTCTATATATTAACAAAACACATCAATTCCTAATCTAAGTTGGTAAGTGAAACAATTTTGTGTTGCGCGCAGATTTTTTTTCAATTTTGAATTGAATCTATGGACATGTCGACTAATTTAAGTTTAAGTATTTAGAATATATATTCTTATTCATGTTAATCTTTTTTTTTTTTAGAAAACAAATTTCATTATTAATGAGGAGATGATTAAAAACACAGAAAGATTATTAACGCTCAAGGTAAAGAATAAATACTATTCTTTACACTTAACCTAAAGGACTCTGTATGAAGAGCATGCTTTCATTACAAGTTAAGACTTGATGTGATTTACGAGAATATTTCCGTTTGTCACTCAAATTTTTGTCTCCACACCCTACTTAAAGTTTTCGATCAAGTAAAGATATCAAAAGAATAAGAAAAATCTATGTTCTACCGAAATACAATACACGTTTAATTAACTAAAATAACAGATACTTCCCACTATTAAATTTAAGGGTGTTAAATGCCATGACAGTTATCGAGCTTACAAGCTAAAATCGTGTAGTCCTACTCTTGGTTATATCAGACACAGGAGCTAGTTTGCGAAACTGCGGCCGAAACCTGGTTTTTCGGCCGAAAATGGCCGAAACCGAAACTTCGGTCGGGCACTAATATTTATATTGTGGCGGCAACAATGCTTAGAGGGTATTGCCTGATAAAAAATAGAATAACCAAACAGATCGTGGTTAGATTAAAGATTAAGCACTGTTATTAAATAAAATATTATATTGCTTGTTACCAAATGTAAATCGTTCAGTATCTTATTAATAAAGAATGATTTAAGTTTATGTAGTAATATCTCTACATTATAATAAATATTTAATAAAATAATTAAAAAAAGATAATAACATTTTATTACAAAATATTATCATGATAATTTACATAAAAATCTGGTGCGATGCGCGCAACACACAACTTTCACTTACGAACTTACTTAGATTAGAAATCGACTTGTTGCGATAATATGTAAACGTCATTCCTCAACTTCACACATTTTTCCACATTTAAGTGTATACTTATATTTGTATATCTCCATAAGTTATAGAGTATCTGTATAGCAAAATTTTGTAGTTATCAGCACTTTTCGATTCATTATTGCTAATTTATTTATGAAGGGACTAATTTCATCAATAGTTGAATTTTTTTTACTGCTTGCTTGTTTTTTACTACGAGTTGCTTTTTGCAAAAACATCGTGAAGGTGAATCGATAGGTGTATTTAAGTCTCTTTTGCCTTTCTGGAAATCAAGAACGATTACTGTTCCCCTAAAATCGCTTTATATTGTTTTCAAAAAATTCATTAAGGAACAAAAGTTTCTAGACTAAAATATACCTATATTAATTATACATTATTAGCTTATACCATATTTTTACACACCAGCAATGCTTCAAAATTTTGAGCATCAGGTATTTACTCTCTTAAGTAAAATTAACCTTTTTACTAATAAATAAAAGTTTTTATTTTCATAATACAGTTAATAAAATATTGGCTGACCCATATAAATACATCAAATACTAAAGTTTGATCAAAATCGTTAAAGCTGTTTTTGAGTATAAAAAAAAAAAAAACACGTGAAAATGGGACAAAATTTATTAAGTAAATTGCCCCCTCCAATTTATCAATTTTGATGAAATTTCGGCCGTCGCATCGCGGGGATATATATATAACCAATACCGAGTTTGATCAAAATCGTTAAAGCCGTTTTTGATTAAATAATAAAACACGTGATAAGAGACAACATTTATTAAGTAAAGGGCCCCCTCCAATTGATCAATTTTGATGAAATTTCGGACGTCGCATCGCGGGGATATTATTATTATTATTATTATTATTTATTTATTTGTTAAAGACAAAGTCTTATACAAATTTATATAATAATACTGTATAAAATACAATTATCTCTATAACAGCGTGTCTTATATAAAAAGATTTTACATAAATAAGAATAGAGAATACTACAAATATGAACATAGTATGGAGTTGGTCGAGACCATGTACAAAAAAAAAATTAATAAAATAAAACCAAACCAAAACACCAAAAACAATATGGTTATATCCAAAAAAAAAAAAAATATATATATATAATAATAAATAGTCCATAATCCTCTAGCTGCGAAATAAAAACATCTAGCTTAGTTTTTACAATAATATTTACACCATATGATTTATATAAATAAAAAAAAACTTTCTTGAGTAAATCCAATATGTACAATCTAATATGTTTCATGGACGTATAATTTACTAAATTGTAATATTTTACCTATTGAAATTACCAGGATGAACAGAAGTTTCAAATTTTATATTAAAATATTGCTGAACTATTAAGGGATAATTTTAATGATAGCGGAAAGAAATAAGAATAACTTCTGTAATTTGTTAGTGTTGTTTATATTCAAGATATTTTCAAATGATAGTTTGTAGTCATTCACAATAATTAAGTCAAGCAAGTATTGCTGCCTAAGAGGTTTAAGAGCTGAGCAGTCCCATATCACATGCTTTGTACAATCAGTAATGGTTATATGGCACCATTCACATACTTCCCCAGCCTTCACTACTTTATATCCATCTTTATGTAAAATTCTAATATATTCGTGAAAATGGGACAAAATTTATTAAGTAAATACCCCTCCAATTGATCAATTTTGATGAAATTTTGACTGCCACATCGCGGGCATATGCATACAACCAATACCGAGTTTGATCAAAATCGTTAAAGACGTTTTTGATTAAATAATAAAACACGTGATAAGAGATAACATTTATTAAGTAAAGGGCCCCCTCCAATTGATCAATTTTGATGAAATTTTGACTGTCACATCGCGGGCATATACAAACACCAAATACCGAGGTTGGTGAAAATCGCTAAAGCCGTTTTGGAGTAAACAATTAAAACACGTGAAAATGGGACAAAATTTATTAAGTAAATTGCCCCCCCCCCCTCCAATTGATCAATTTTGATGAAATTTCGGCTGTCGCATCGTGGTCATATACATACATCAAATACTAAGTTTGATCAAAATCGTTAAAGCTGTTTTTGAGTAAAAAAAAAAAAAAAACTCGTGAAAATAGGACAAAATTTGCTACCACGTTTTTCCTCCAACGGGGTGAGCAATCTATTACCCAGATAATAGCCCAATCGCGACGCCAGGGTTCTACTGAATAAATAAAAAAAAAATATTTAAATATGAAAATAAATCCAAAATAAAAACAAAACGGGCGCCACACTATTTGTGTATGGAAAGTAGTGAAATCCACGAAATAAAAAAAAAATAAATTGAATAAAAATATATAATCAATTAAATATACACCGAGGAGGAAAAGAATGAAAATATGGATAAAATTAAATTTAAAAAAAAATAATTTAGTGCAATCAAACCAAAGAATCAAAGAAATCCAAGTGTACTATTGAGTGAACTAATAATTGAGTGAAAAGAAAATTAATCCATAATTAAAAAGAAAATTAATACATAATTAAAAAGAAAATTAATGAGAAAATTAAATTAATCTTGTTAAGGTTTATTGATATATTTATTATTTATGTAATAATTATTATTAATATGAATATTAAAATTAATTTAATTAATATAAACCTTGGGCAACAACCCAAAATAAAAAAAAAAATTTCATCTAACACTGAATTTAAACCACTAACTTTTGAAACGTGAGTCTAGTGCGCTATGCACTAGGATAGCATGGCTCGTTGAGCGAAATTGTGGTAATCGTTCAACTTACCTATTGCCACTATAATTCTATTATCAGAGTAACTAGGTTTACAGCTGAAATTCTTTTACATTATTTATTTAAATCCTTTTAAATTTTTTTTAATCATTAATAACAAAAAAAATAAAGAGGTACAAACGAAATCAAACTTAACCAAACTGCAAACTAAATCAAGTAAAATTAACCCCTTAATTTTCTAAAATTAACATACATAAAGAAATTAAAGTCTTTAATACATGAAAACAAAAAATAAACAGAAAACCAAAAGAAATGTCCTATCCTCCTTTGACTGATTAATTCAAGTAGAAACAAATAAAAAAAAGAGTCTGTACTTCCCAATTCTAGCAGCAGGACTTCCAAGCCTCTCCTCTCCTCCGCCGCTGTTGCCTTCCTTTCCTCAAATCTCCCGATGGAATCGCATTCCTAGCTCCTTCCGGTAATCCACCGTCTGCACTCGCGTTTTGGGTGAATCAGAAGCGAAGGTCCATTCAAATTATCCGGTAAAACCGTGGAAATTTCTTTTAACCAAAACACACCATGTCCCCACGACACTGGCTAAACTCCCTTGTCTCTCTCTGCCGGCCACCACTCTGTCGCACACTATAACTCTCATTTCGATTGTCGATTTTTCAAATCCATTAGTTTTATTTCAAATAAAGATTAAATATTATCTATCATTAATTATTTACAATTAATTATATTACACTAGAAGACCCGGCCACGCGTTGCTGTGGCTCAGTAGTTATATCCTAATATTTTTAAACAAATACAGTGATACCAATATTCATTGATAAAGATGAAAACCTTTCAGCTAATCAAAATCCAACGTGATTGAGAATAGAGCATTACACCATTTAAAAGTATTTGGTAAAGAATATAAGAAAGTTAAAGTTTTTATTTTTTACATCTCATATTTCAATGTGGTTTGATTAAAAAGGAGCTGATTGTGTTTACGACTCACATAGCTGCCAACACTCTCGCCCTTTTTTAATGGATCGATATAAACTAACTCGAAATGGCTATATTTTTCCACTAATTTTAAAAAGGATGACAGAAGTAGGTTTTGGTAACCTCAGCCATTGATCTATTGATTATTGGCCTAACACTACTTCAACTTGGTATTGTTAGTTTAACAACAGGTTTAATTTTGCCATGCCAATCTTAGTTAACGCGTCATATATGTCCTTTTGATAGGCGTTTTTCTCAATTTCTTTGAGACTCGATTTCCCAACCCATTTCACAAACCTTTGGCTAATAAGTGTTCGGTAGGAGGGTGGTGTGTTGAAGCTTTTAATTTAGCAATATATTTGAGTGATAATAAATCTCTTCTTAAAGAGGTTTTTACATAATACAATTAAGAATTTTTATTTATTCAAGTACTAATTTGTTCAAAATGTTTTGGGTAAACCTGTTTTTTTTTTTTTTTAACACAAACCAAAGATTTGATGGTTTCCACACACGTGAGCAGGCGATTTCCCCATGGCATTTCCCACGTGAGTTATGCCATTGCCCAAGGGAAAAACACGGATTTCAAAGTCCAAGTGGACATTGTTTGCCCTTGGGATTGGTTTATGGTCATGGCAAAAGCCAAACGAATAGGATATTGAAGCCTTTTAAATTTTATTGAAAATTCTGTCGGTTCCAGGGGAATAGGTGGCAATAGGGCGATATCTCCTGTAAACCTTCCAGGCAACATTTTTCCTTCAATAACATTTCCTGTGATCCTTTTAATGACCAAACGTGTACCGTTGCACAATTGAGGTGGATTTAAGTTACGAAGAAGAATGATCGGTGAGCCAATCTTCAACTGGAGATTGTTTGGGTATATATCCAGGGAATTAAAAAAGTCAGATGGGAAATTTACGGCTTCGTTTACATCTAGAACATTGTCAATTGATTTTGGAAGTTTATTTCATCGAAATCAACATTTTTTGCTGCCAAAATAGCACGACTACCCAGCCAATTATAGTCCAAATAATAGTTCAAAATATCAGGAAAGACACTTGATATTTCGTAGACAGTTCATTTTTCGTCTCTACAACAGTGGTGAAATTTTCTGGTAATTTGATAAATTTTGAATTTCGATGCAGCTCTATTTCACCGTTTCCAATATACAGCAATTGTTTAGAAAATATATCTGCCGATGGATCATTTTTCAGTAGTACTCTCATATTTATGGTGGATAAATCTGAAACTTGCGGTTACCCAAATAACAATTGTTCCAGTTCAGTAGAAGTGTAATAATCATTAAATCTAAAATTTAAAAAATGCCGCGATTTGTAATCCTTTCTTAATTAACAATTATTTAAAGATAAGTAAAAGTTGTATTCTGGTGAAATTAACAACGAAATATCATTCCCAATAATAGCCTACTTTAAATTAAAGAAAGGATTAAAATCTTCGCTAACATTTCTTAAATTTTACATTTAAAGATAATTACAACTCTGCTGAACAGGAAGTAACAGCCTCTATTCGATTGGGATTAAATTTTCTCAACTTTAAATTATTGTTGATAAAGGAGGAATTACAAATCTTCACTGACATTTTTTAAATTTTACATTTTAGATCTCGGGATAAAAATGATAAAAAGGTTTGGTAAAATAAAAAAACACTGTATTTAAATAATAATCACAAAACGAATAATGAAAATAAAGAAACTTCTGTTAAATAAATCAACTGAAAATATAATATTAAAGTCTTAATTATGCAGTTCTTTAGCAAATCACAAAGTATCCCACAACACCTAATCAAAACACACGCTTTTTGTGAGGAAGTTTTTACGACTGGTTACCCGCAGTGTAGCCAATTGACTAATTTTCACTAATTTTTGGCAACACTGACTCCCCAAGTCAGGTTTCTATTAGGTTACACATATGACAGTAGGTGCTGTTACAATATTTATAGAGTATTATTTCAAATAATAGCCTAATTTAAATTATTAAAATGTATTTACTTTACTAAAAGTTGATATCATGGTGGGCCACAGCAAAGCGTTTCAGCGCTTAGAAGGTAATTTAATTTAAATACAAATAAAAAAGGAAAAGGAAGAAAAAGTACTTACACATTTGAGAATTTATTATAACCTTTTCTTGATTTATTTATTCTTTAATGAAAATTAACAATAAATACAAATTTGTATTACTATTTGTCTGTGGAAAATAATAATATAGGAACAAATAACTGCACTCACATAACGCAATACAAAATTATAATAATGATAACCTGTATTACAATAGCATGCTTATAAACAAAAACCTTATGAAATCGACATATGACGCCATGTTAATAAATCGAAACACGACCTACTGTATTTGCAATAATTCGCTATATAAGAATTATTTTGATCACTAATCAAGTTAAAAACTATCCGGTCCGTTAAGCTGGCCAAAACTATATACATTGGCAGGCGTTGATGACTTCAAACGTTTTACGCCTCTAAACAACAACAAACAAACTATATACATTGAGCCAAATTTCATTAAAATCGGTTGAATAGTTTCTGAGAAATAGAGAGACAAACATCGGGACACGAGATTTTTATATATATAAGGACTAGCATTCCCCATCGCGGCTTCGCCCGCGAGCCTTTAAAATCAATTCTGTGACCATTATCTTGGTATTGATCTAATATAATATGTTAACTGATGTTAAGGAGATTTAGTAGAATTTGAGCTTCCGGTAGGTGAAATGTTGGAGAGGGAAGCTGCCGGCTCGGTATATATATATATATATATATATATATATATATATATATATATATATATATATATATATGGAGAAATATATGGAGAAGAGATCGAAATAAACACGCACCATCCCCAATCATGGAAATCACAGTGTGCATAATTTGATTACCACTAATATTTAAATAATCAGTAGCCATATTTTATGTGAATGTCTATTTTAATACTATTGTAACGTTAAATCGATATTTAAATAAAAAACATATGGTTTAAAATCTCAACAATAGATTTCTGTTAGAGTTAAACGACAATTTCGCCATTTAAGCCCCTTAGGGGTTACATTTTTGAAATTCCTTTCTTAGTGGTTACCTACATCGCGTTTAAAGTCTAAATTCCGAACCTCAAGTTTCTATCATTTGTAGTTTTTGCCCAGCGTTGATTCTGTCAGTCAGGATAAAGCCTCTTATATATATAGAGATGGACATAGGAAAACAAGTGTTTCTATTATTCATATTAAATATACATCATTGTTTTATTTAGACACCAGTTGCTCTGACTTATAAAAAAGAAACAATTTTTGTTTTGGTTACTTTGCCATGACGAAATTTTAAAATAAATTAAAACGCCTTAACGAAAATTTAACCGTAACAAATTTATTAAGTAAATTGCCCCCTCCAATTAATCAATTTTGATGAAATTTCGGTTTTGGAGTAAACAAAAAAAACACGTGAAAATGGGACAAAATTTATTAAGTAAATACCCCTCCAATTGATCAATTTTGATGAAATTTTGACTGCCACATCGCGGGCATATGCATACAACCAATACCGAGTTTGATCAAAATCGTTAAAGACGTTTTTGATTAAATAATAAAACACGTGATAAGAGATAACATTTATTAAGTAAAGTGCCCCCTCCAATTGATCAATTTGATGAAATTTTGACTGTCACATCGCGGGCATATACATACACCAAATACCGAGTTTGGTGAAATGCGATAAAGCCGTTTTGGAGTAAACAAAAAAAAACACGTGTCAAAATTTATTAAGTAAATTGCCCCCTCCAATTGATCAATATTGATGAAATTTCGGCTGTCGTATCGCGGTCAAATACATACATCAAATACCAAGTTTGATCAAAATCGTTAAAGTCGTTTTTACTAAATAAAAAAAAAAAAAACAGGTAAAAAGGTAAAAAACGGCCTATATTTTTGAGCTAGTCTGTTCACACACACACACACACACACACACACACACACACACACACACACACACACACACACACACACACACACACACACGCGCGCGCGCGCGTGCGCACGCACACGCACACGCACACGCACACGCACGCGCACGGACACACACACACACACACACACACACACACACACACAAACACACACCCGCGCGCGCGCACACACACACACACACACAAACACAGACACACATATCATTTCACGGGACCTGGTTATTTGGACTCAGGGGACCTCAAAACGTGTATTTCCGTTGAAAACCGGAAGTCGACATTTTTCACGACCGCAATACTTTCCCTTACTATATATTTCATATATAGGTAAGTGAAAGTAAGAAACTGTTCAAGTTTTCTTTATTTTTATTTTTATTATGATATTGAAATGGGGACAATATTTTCAGACCTTGAGGATTATTTAAATCCAACATCAGTAAATATGGACACTTTATATGCGTCAAAATGATAGGCACACTTGTTGTTTACTATTTTCCTATTTCTATATAGTTGAAATCTCTTGCCATCTCTTCTTCAGTGCTGTGTTGTATTTGTTGAAAATAGACAACAAAAAAAACGTGAGTGTTTTTCGAAGTAGAGTGCTGTTTGATTTTTTCACTACATAAGGGCGGGATGAGCTGTAGGGAAATAGCCCGCCGAATAAAACGGAGTTTGCATCCGTCGCGAAGTTAATTCGGCATGGGGAGACATATTAAACCCACCTTTCAAGAGGTCGGCCCCTTTCTTTGACATTACAAGAGAAACGAAATATTCTCCGAATCGCATCCAACTCTTGTAAAACAGCAAGGACAATTGCTGAGGAAGCTGGAGTTCGAACAAAAGTATTATAATAAAATTATTAAAATGTATTTACTTTTCTAAAAGTTGATATCAGGGTGGACCACAGCACATCGTTACAACGTTATGCTAGTTATTGGAATGAAATACAAATAAAAAAGGAAAAGGAAGGAAAAATACCTACACTTTTGAGAATTTATCTTAACCTTTTCTTGATTTATTCTTTAATGAAAATTAAGAATGAATACAAAGATTTGTACTACTATTTGTCTATGGAATATAATAATGGAACAATATGAACATATAACTGCACTTACATAACACAACACAAAATTATTGTAACCCGTATTATAATAGCATGCTTGTAAACAAAAAGGTTATGAAATCGACATACATATGAAGCCATGTTAATACATCGTAACACGATCTGCTGTATTTGCAATAATTCGCTACTATAAGAAATATTTTGGTCAATAATCAAGTAAAAAACTATCCTATCTTTTAACTTGGAAAAAGCTATAAACATTGGACCAAATTTCATTAAAATCGGTTGAGTAGTTTCTGGGTTATTGTTAGCCAAACATCGGGACACGAGATTTTTATATATATATAAGGATAATTGAGTTAAATTACTGTTTTTTTATTAGCTTTCATTGATATTATTGCTAAACTGGACATATTACACACGAGACATATTAAGTTTCGGTTTCGGTTTCGGTTTCGATTTCGGCCCGAAACTAGGTCTATGGCCGAAATTCGGTTTCGGATTCGGTTTCGGTTTCGGCTAAAATTTTGGTTTCGGTCGGACACTAGTGGTTAGAAACTAATAACAAATTACCAGAATATCAATATGGTTTCCGTAAAGGTAAATCCACAATAGACAGCCTTTTGGTTCTTCATACAGACATTAATATTGCATTTTCAAATGGGAAAAAAACAATAGCTTTATTTGTAGATATGACCAAAGCATATGATAATGTCCCGGTACACCGGATAATAAATTCCGAACCTCAAGTTTCTATCATTTGTAGTTTTTGCCCAGCGTTGATTCTGTCAGTCAGGATAAAGCCTCTTATATATATAGAGATGGACATAGGAAAACAAGTGTTTCTATTATTCATATTAAATATACATCATTGTTTTATTTAGACACCAGTTGCTCTGACTTATAAAAAAGAAACAATTTTTGTTTTGGTTACTTTGCCATGACGAAATTTTAAAATAAATTAAAACGCCTTAACGAAAATTTAACCGTAACAAATTTATTAAGTAAATTGCCCCCTCCAATTAATCAATTTTGATGAAATTTCGGTTTTGGAGTAAACAAAAAAAACACGTGAAAATGGGACAAAATTTATTAAGTAAATACCCCTCCAATTGATCAATTTTGATGAAATTTTGACTGCCACATCGCGGGCATATGCATACAACCAATACCGAGTTTGATCAAAATCGTTAAAGACGTTTTTGATTAAATAATAAAACACGTGATAAGAGATAACATTTATTAAGTAAAGTGCCCCCTCCAATTGATCAATTTGATGAAATTTTGACTGTCACATCGCGGGCATATACATACACCAAATACCGAGTTTGGTGAAATGCGATAAAGCCGTTTTGGAGTAAACAAAAAAAAACACGTGTCAAAATTTATTAAGTAAATTGCCCCCTCCAATTGATCAATATTGATGAAATTTCGGCTGTCGTATCGCGGTCAAATACATACATCAAATACCAAGTTTGATCAAAATCGTTAAAGTCGTTTTTACTAAATAAAAAAAAAAAACAGGTAAAAAGGTAAAAAACGGCCTATATTTTTGAGCTAGTCTGTTCACACACACACACACACACACACACACACACACACACACACACACACACACACACACACACACACACACACGCGCGCGCGCGCGTGCGCACGCACACGCACACGCACACGCACACGCACACGCACACGCACGCGCACGGACACACACACACACACACACACACACACACACACAAACACACACCCGCGCGCGCGCACACACACACACACACAAACACAGACACACATATCATTTCACGGGACCTGGTTATTTGGACTCAGGGGACCTCAAAACGTGTATTTCCGTTGAAAACCGAAAGTCGACATTTTTCACGACCGCAATACTTTCCCTTACTATATATTTCATATATAGGTAAGTGAAAGTAAGAAACTGTTCAAGTTTTCTTTATTTTTATTTTTATTATGATATTGAAATGGGGACAATATTTTCAGACCTTGAGGATTATTTAAATCCAACATCAGTAAATATGGACACTTTATATGCGTCAAAATGATAGGCACACTTGTTGTTTACTATTTTCCTATTTCTATATAGTTGAAATCTCTTGCCATCTCTTCTTCAGTGCTGTGTTGTATTTGTTGAAAATAGACAACAAAAAAAACGTGAGTGTTTTTCGAAGTAGAGTGCTGTTTGATTTTTTCACTACATAAGGGCGGGATGAGCTGTAGGGAAATAGCCCGCCGAATAAAACGGAGTTTGCATCCGTCGCGAAGTTAATTCGGCATGGGGAGACATATTAAACCCACCTTTCAAGAGGTCGGCCCCTTTCTTTGACATTACAAGAGAAACGAAATATTCTCCGAATCGCATCCAACTCTTGTAAAACAGCAAGGACAATTGCTGAGGAAGCTGGAGTTCGAACAAAAGTATTATAATAAAATTATTAAAATGTATTTACTTTTCTAAAAGTTGATATCAGGGTGGACCACAGCACATCGTTACAACGTTATGCTAGTTATTGGAATGAAATACAAATAAAAAAGGAAAAGGAAGGAAAAATACCTACACTTTTGAGAATTTATCTTAACCTTTTCTTGATTTATTCTTTAATGAAAATTAAGAATGAATACAAAGATTTGTACTACTATTTGTCTATGGAATATAATAATGGAACAATATGAACATATAACTGCACTTACATAACACAACACAAAATTATTGTAACCCGTATTATAATAGCATGCTTGTAAACAAAAAGGTTATGAAATCGACATACATATGAAGCCATGTTAATACATCGTAACACGATCTGCTGTATTTGCAATAATTCGCTACTATAAGAAATATTTTGGTCAATAATCAAGTAAAAAACTATCCTATCTTTTAACTTGGAAAAAGCTATAAACATTGGACCAAATTTCATTAAAATCGGTTGAGTAGTTTCTGGGTTATTGTTAGCCAAACATCGGGACACGAGATTTTTATATATATATAAGGATAATTGAGTTAAATTACTGTTTTTTTATTAGCTTTCATTGATATTATTGCTAAACTGGACATATTACACACGAGACATATTAAGTTTCGGTTTCGGTTTCGGTTTCGATTTCGGCCCGAAACTAGGTCTATGGCCGAAATTCGGTTTCGGATTCGGTTTCGGTTTCGGCTAAAATTTTGGTTTCGGTCGGACACTAGTGGTTAGAAACTAATAACAAATTACCAGAATATCAATATGGTTTCCGTAAAGGTAAATCCACAATAGACAGCCTTTTGGTTCTTCATACAGACATTAATATTGCATTTTCAAATGGGAAAAAAACAATAGCTTTATTTGTAGATATGACCAAAGCATATGATAATGTCCCGGTACACATCCTTAAAACTATGAAAAAGATAGGTATACCAAAGAAATTTGTAGATTTTATAATAAATTTAATAAATAATAATTGAAAAATATAGTTTTAAGTAAATAACTCGATGATTTCAACCAGAAATGCTAAAGTTGGACTGCCCCAAGGAGGGATTCTGAGTTGTTTGCTTTTCATAATTTTTACTTCTGATTTAAGAATATACATCCCTGAAGAAATTAGAACACAATTAGAGGAATCGAGGTGCTAAATGAGGCTATGAAGGGTATCAAGAGATGGCAACTAGACAATGGAATGGAAATTTCGGAAACGATATCGGTGGAATTTTTCCATTTAGTAGGGAACATGTCTTTCCCTCAGGGAACCAAGTAGTTTTGGAGGGAAAAACTTTTCCGTGCGCTCCTAGCGTTAAATTTTTGGGGATCTATTTTGACAGAAAATTAAATTGGAATAAACACATAAAAGAAATAATTAAAAAAACGGAAAAAATGAGCACTTCCCTCAGAATGATAAGTGCTAACACTAAATGGGGTCCGGACCCAAACATATCCCTATTATTTTTTAGGGCTCCCATATGGGCTATATTCGACTATGGAGCGGTCATATACGGGGAAGCCGCTGATACATCAATAAAAATATTAGAGGTCATCCAAAATAGATCATCATTATAATTTGCTTAGGCCTCCTAAAGTCCAACCCAATAGATATACTATTAAATGAGGCTGTCGAAATGCCACTAAAAATCAGAAGGCAGTTATTAACTGATAAAATTATTTTTAAGATAAAAGCTAGAAATCCTTCATGTTACACCAAAATAGTAAATTTATGCGTATTTATATTAAGCAAGGCGTATTGGCAAAAAAAGAAATACCCACCACTTATTTACAATAGTTTTAAAAATATCAAAAAAGATTAAACCACGTTCATTCATCCAACATACTATGTACCTCAATTCTCTTTCGACCTCCAAATGCTGTTACAAAAATTCAACATAATAAGAAATAAGAAAATAAACTCCCTACCTCATTTCGCAATAAATCTGGAAACAAAAGCTTTTATTAAAAAACCATTTGCCCCATCACATTTGTTTCTAGACGGACGGTTCAAAAAGAAACGATGTCTCAGGCAGCGCATTATACGTCCCAAAATACAAACATTTCGCTATGTTCAAATTACCACCTGCCAGTTCATCATTTACTGCAGAATTGTATGCTATTTTAGAAGGTCTTAAATATATAAACCAATCGATCATGAATAAATTTGTATAATTAACCGACAGTTTAAGTTCCCTGGAAGTAATAAAAAGATTTTAAAAACATAAATAATATTAATAGACTAGTGGACATAATATAATTGCACAACACTATTTCAAAAAACGACAAAGAGGTTGTATTTCTCTGGATTAAATCACACGTAGGGATATCAGAAAATTAAGAAGTAGATAAATTAGCAAAAAAGGCTATAAGTACAGGTGAGCCAGTGTGCGTCCTTGTCCCATACACTGATTTTTATTTTGTAATTAAAGAATGTTGTAGAAACATCTGGCAAGAAGAATATCAAAAATCTCAAATAGGTCAATATTATAAATCAATATTCCGATATATCTCACGCAGGCCCTGGTTTTCATCAACTAAACTAAATAAGTTCGATAACAATAAAAAAAAATATTGTAGGCTTAAGTCTAACTAGGGTTTATGCAATAGTTATTTACACCGTATTGGTATTTCTAACACTGCTCAATGTGAAAATTGCGATAAACGTGAAACACTTGAGCATATTGTTATGGTATGTGAAAGCTATAAATCACAGAGAAAAACTCTGTTTCATTCCTAGGTATTAACAACATTACCTACAAACAAATATTATCACTGAACAACGGAGACCAAATCAGCAGCGTTGTAAACTATTTTAAATCAATAAAAAAATACATTTAGATTATAATTTAACCGACTTCGAACGAAAGAGGAGGTTACTCAATTCGATATGTATGTGATTTTTTTTTTTTTTTTTTTCTATGTATGTCCACCGATTACTCCGAGATGGATTGGCCAATCGGAACGAAACCTTTTGCATCTTGTAGAGTATTTTCCCAAGTTGGTCCCATTAAAACCTTTTTTGGGTTCTTAATTTATTTAAGAAGTTATCGGGAAAAAACATGAAAATAAATATTTAATTATCACTAGAATTTTTTACTTATTGGAAAAACATATGGCATATATAACATAAGGTATGCTCCAACAAGCTATTAAACTCATTGGTAACTAAAAAATCTCAATATTGTTTTAATGCTGGGTGAATCATGTGGGAAAACTAACCAATCAAATTTAGAATCAAAAGAGTGGAGGGAGAACATGAGCAGTCTATTAGTTATCGACGTGTTTTAAGTGCTTGTTGGAACCAACATATACATAACCTTAACTAATTTTACAACAATAGATTTCAATAAAGATATTTAATATCCGCAAAATATAATATCGCTGTCGTTTTCTGTAGCATTATTAGTATACATATTAGATAGATAAATATATTCACCGATAACAGTAAACCTTCTTAATTTAGATCTAGACGGTTGGACATCATAAACATAAGACCACGAAATTCGTGGAATTCCAAGAAAGACTGAGTATTGATTACCGTTTTAAAGCAGAATATAAGACTTCTTCAAGTTTCCCAAGGTTCGTTTAAATTTAAAATTGTAGCCATTATTGCTTTAAATTAGATTTTGATTTCAGACTTTCACTCGCTATGCACGTTAAAAAGGAATACAATAATTTCCGGAAAAACTTATTTTCAGTTGATTTGGGGGCCTTAACATTCAGGCACCTCTGTCTTCTTCCGGAATCACTCGGTCTTATTAATATACAATGTAATCATGAAATCTTGTGCCGATTCTTCATGGAGCGACACTTCTGTTATGTTTTCCGGATTACTACTATAGGTTTATAATTTTGTTTCTGCAACTAGAATAAATTAGAAAGGCTGTAAGTGCCAAATCATTTATTTTGAGAAGACGAAAATCTGCTATCTAAGCTCAAATGTAGCTCGAAAAAATATTAGGGGCATGTCCAGTTATGAAATAATTTACGTTCTGCTAAATAATTTCAACATTAGTTTGTTCCATCATCAATTTTATCTATGATGGCTAATTGTCTAATTTTTTTTTTTTTTACGTTGCTAGCTGGTGGCACACAGGCTTTGCTATTGTCTAGATATAAAAATCTTTAAGATAGGCACTTATTAGGAATTATTTCCATCATTCATTTTTCAGTTGATTTTTCGATTTTTTACACTTTTCCACTATCCTAAGTTGTGAGTTGTAATTTTTTTCTGTGTATTAACTGGAATGTAGTAGAATAAAGCGTTACCAAAGAGCCAGACTGTCTTAAGTCAATTTTCATTGATTTTAAGGTTTCGATCTATCTTTATTAAATTGAAAGAAATTTAAATATTCGATTTTCTAAAGGTTGCCGAAATTTTCAAAAGCCAAACCGTCATAATTTCCGTGTTTGCGGTTAGTGAGAGCCTAAGTCCAATAATAAATGAATGAATTTTATTGAAACAGACAGTGAAAATGAGCTTAAGTGTGTTTAGGGGTTTTTCGCGTTCGAGGTAGTCATCTCTCAGGTACCGAAATAACTAACACAAATATTGTGTATTGTATTTCCCAATTAATGAAAATTTTCCAATGACACTTTCCCCATGCAGACATTATATTATTTAACAAAGAAATTAAAATTTCAATGTTTGCTGATGTTCATCCATCAATAAAAATGCAAAATAAAAGTTGATATCTCCTAGAAACAATCTCTTTGTATGAAAGTCCCCGCAGCAAAAATTTGGCAGCCATGATAACGCTTAATATCATAAATACTACCCCACTAGAATTGAATAAATTTATTTTCTGAATAATGTTTTATTACGAAGAATATTATTCTTTGTACTTCGGTATTAAATTTAGTCAAAAATTCATCTAAAGGAATTACGAATTGCTCAACATTGATCTTATTAAAAAAAAATTCCAATTATAATCGTAGAAGGTAGGGTGTAAGTTGTATTATACAGGCACCGCTTTTCAAATTTTTTATGTGTACTCATAAAATTGAAAAGGTGGAAGAGCGTAAAAAAATTTCGAAATTTGTTTTACCCAACTTACGGTTTTCTACATTTTTTATCTTCTCCAACTAAAAAGAATGAAATAAAAAACATTTTATAAAAAAAAAAAATTAAACCGACTTCGAAACCTAGGAACCAGTAAAAATAAATGCACTGAAAAGTATGAAATAATTACCTTCTGATTTTTGAAATGGCATAAAAATGGCAAATTTGAAAATGGTATAAAAAGCGGAGAAATGTAATAAGACGAATAATTTTATTTTGATTTGTACAAATACACACTAATTGTTATTAACAATTGTGAAATTTAAATATTAAATACTATGTTTAATACAACACAATCTTTTCGGAGGCGGCGCAAAATTTAAAATTTTTAACACTAGACATTATGAAAATCTTCTAAATGGATCTTCTCTTCTTATCTATTCATTTTAATGCCTACTAATGGAATCGTATCGGAAACATGTCGTTTATATTTGCGCCGCCTCCGAAAAGATTGTGTTGTATTGAACATAGTATTTAACATTTTAATTTCACAATTGTTAATGACAATTTTGTGTATTTGTACAAATCAAAATAAAATTATTCGTCTTATTACATTTCTCCGCTTTTTATACCATTTTCAAATTTGCTATGTATTCATAAAAATCAGAAGGTAATTATTTCATACTTTTCAGTGCATTTATTTTTACTGGTTCCTAGGTTTCGAAGTCGGTTTAATTTTTTTTTTATAAAATGTTTTTTATTCAATTTCAATAATTAATAATTAATACAACATAAATATCTTATAAGACCCATTATTATTAATTTAAACCACAGAAGAATACGATGGTTTTAAACATCGAGTAAATCTTTAAAAACTGGCTGTATGGATTTATCCAATGCAAAATATATATATATATATATATATATATATATATATATATATATATATATATATATATTAATAATTATCATAGTGTTGCAATATATTGTTCTTATTATATTTTTTGATAATATTATCTTCTTCATCAAGAAAAGTACACAACAGCTATTTCTATACTTTTTTTGGCCGTTAAATTGATGAATAAATAAATAATTTAATAACTGAAAGTTAATTATTAATTAAAATCCAAATACAGTCAACTTCCATTATTAATAGCTTCAATCGTGAACGGTGAAAAATTATATAATGTGAATATAAGACTTTAGGAGATCGAACCCGGAGCGGAGCGGGAGCGAAACCGATAGTGTTCAGTTGAGATTGGGGCCACAATAAACGGCACGATAATATCCGTTACTTTCGAACAACTCATCGCACATTTGCTAGGGAGTCATTTTGTCAAATTCAACAAGGAGAAGCCTCCTTCGAAAGCTGTTCCCAAATATTTTTCAAATACTATAATTAAAATATCTTTTTTATCAAAATATAAAGTTCACTTACCAGCATCACAAATAGCTGTAAATGCAGTTTCCTGAATTACACAGGTATTAATATCCATCTTCTCCGCAAGCCTAGTGTGTATCCCGAAGTGTGTGTGGTCGAAGCTTTTTGACCCAAGCAAACAACCTTTGTATCTTGTTAAGTTGTTAAGAATATCTACAAAGATAGATTATTTTTTTTTTTTTTACATATTTTTGTTATAAAATACTACATAAACCAAACATTACATTCCACTTAGATAAAATCGAAGGGTGATAGGAGTATGCTTACTCATTACTTATGATACTTATGATATGATATGATATATATACTATATAGTATATAATATAGTATATCTACTAATTATATAATTAGTAGCTGTTATTTTTATATTACATAGTTTTCAGAGAGGATGTGGCAGTTATCATGTTTAATAATAAACTACATAAACCAAACATTACATTCCACTTAGATAAAATCGAAAGGTGATAGGGGTATGCATACTCATTACGTATGATACTTATGATATGATATGATATATATACTATATAGTATATAAAATAGTATATCTACTAATTATATAATTAGTAACTGTTATTTTTATATTACATAGTTTTCAGAGAGGATGTGGCAGTTATCAGGTTTAATAACAATATATAATTATGATGATGAGCTTGAAAATCCTATTTGGCAAGCCATAAAAAGTGCTACGCGCTTATGGTAATTTAATTAATTATTATTTTTTTTTGGAATAAAAGATGAATTTATTTATAATATAATACAAAGTATAATTAATTAATTAATAAAAGCTCTTAAACTCTCTCAAACTACTGGATAGCCCGGCAGCCTTCTGCTTCCTTCTCTTCAGCTGTGGCTGTTATACCTATTTGAAGTGGGCTAGGCTGAACTGCATTTCAAGTCTGCTTAATAATATGTTAAAATCCTAGGGATCGACGGCTTTAAGGGTTTGAAGGAAATCAAACGCGATGTCACTGAGGGCCACTGCCTTATCTCTAGGATATCGACCATTAGTGCTGCTGCGGCATTGAACTGTTTGCTAAGGCGCACATCGAACTGTGTCACGCAGGCGACGCAGAGCAGAGCAGAGCAGGCGACACGAAAAAAAAACTGTGTCGAACAGGTAACCGCGCACATTGAAGAGCAGTTTCTGTGCCGCAGTTTCGGCAAGGCAGGGGCTTTTTTAGTTAAAGTATGTTAGATTTCTAGTATTTAAGATCATAATCTGATTCGTATATAGAGTTGAACACAAAAAAATTAGCATTATCAAAAGTCAAGGTAAAAAAGATTGTGATAAAATGAGGAAATGGAGAAAAGACCAGCTAACGAAAGAATTTGCAAACAGGTTATTCTTAACAATCTATTAAATATTTCCGTCTGAGTCAGGTGAATTACATAATTACATTGAAGTTACTATTTAGTTTGAGGGATCCAAAGCTTAAAACCATTACTTATCGTGATTTTATTAAATCAGGTTATGAGAGGTCTGGTTAAGCTCTAAGTTTGTAGAATTATATTAGACACAAATCTCTTAAAATCCTTGGATACGATTTTAATAGCATTATATCATTATGGAATATTTTTTTTTTCATTAATTTCTTCTTTTTTTTCCTTGGAAATTTATTTTAATTTATTAACGTTATTATTTATTTGATTAATGAAAACATTATTCACTACTTTGTATACTTTTATTTTTTATAACCATTTATTATGGGTTTTTAATGTAAATATTATCTTTAATTATCCACCATTACTTTAATTATTTGACCAGTTGTAGTTCTATTTTTTGTTCCGTCTGTTATTTTTGAGGGACCTTGTCCCAGAACAAAATTTATTTTCTTTTCTTTTCTATTCTGTATGAGGATATAATAAAATTAAGTAGATAATATAATAGAGAAGAGTTATATTCACATAAAATTTCTTATTAAAAAAGTTCCAATCAACACATGGTTGATTTTTAAATAGCAGTTTTCTTTTTACTCAAATATATTTAATAAAAGAAGACATATACTGTTAGAAATCGAGATGGCCATATGAATTAAAAAATATAATTAAACCAAAAACTCGATTTTTATATAGCTTAAATTTGTTCTCTTGAACGTGTTAGGTTAAATGATTTGATTGTAAATTATTTAATTGACTTGTTTAATTAAAATATAAAGCACTTCAAGTTTGTTTTATTTTGTATCTTAAAAATTTGAGCTTGGTGAACTCAACAAAATTAACGAACTTTGGTGAAGGATAAATCGATTTGATTTATTGCAATCCCAACATATACATTATTGGTTGTAATCAGCATTTCCATTAACTAAATTTCCATAGCCTATGTTTTTTTCAGTGAAATAATATCAGTCGAATTTTCGTAAGATCATAACTTGTTGAATCGTTTAATGAACTTCTAGTATCTATGAGAAGAAAAATTGTTTTTCTAATTTTTAAACTTGTCACAGTAAGACGAATAATAAAAAACATTTTATAAAAAAAATTAAACCGACTTCGAAAACTAGGAACCAGTAAAAATAAATGCACTGAAAAGTATGAAATAATTACCTTCTGATTTTTATGAATACGCAGCAAAATTGAAAATCGTATGAAAAGCGGAAAAATGCATTAAAACGGATAATTTTATTTTGATTAGTACGAATACATACCAACTGTTAATAAAAAATATTAAATTAAAATATTAAATACCATGTTCAACACTTAACAATCTTTTCGGAGGCGGCGCAAAATAGAAAATCTATAGAGAATTTTAAGATTTTCCTAATTTTTAGTGTTAACAATTTTAAATTTTGCGCCGCCTCCGAAAAGATTGTTAAGTATTGAACATGGTATTTAATATTTTAATTTAATATTTTTTATTAACAGTTGGTATGTATTCGTACTAATCAAAATAAAATTATCCGTTTTAATGCATTTTTCCGCTTTTCATACGATTTTCAATTTTGCTGCGTATTCATAAAAATCAGAAGGTAATTATTTCATACTTTTCAGTGCATTTATTTTTACTGGTTCCTAGTTTTCGAAGTCGGTTTAATTTTTTTTATAAAATGTTTTTTATTTTATACTTTTTAGTGGCGGAAGATAATTTCTAATATAAGGCGGAAGGAAGCAATGCGTTGATTTCTAAAACAAATTCTGTATGCTTTTTTTTTATACAGATTTTAAGTGCATTTTGAACTGATTTCGGATTTCCGAAGTCGTTTTTTTTTTTTTTTTTTTTTTTTTTTTTTTTTTTTTTTTTTTTTTGTTATTCGGTACCCCTCTTTAGATACTACAAGTGAGTTTGGTTCATTAGTTGGTTGTTCTCTCCATAGTGGGAAGGACGAGATCTATTCCGTGGGTGCCTCGCGAAATAAAAGTCAGCCCACCCAGGTAACGCTATACCACGTTCGTCTATCCCGGGTCTTTATATTAAAATTATATCAGTTTTAATCAATTTTATATTATAATAGTCACATTATCAATTTTATGAATATGCACAGAAAATTGAAAATCGTTTGCGTTAGGTGCAGTACACACCCTGTCTACTTTCATTTTTTGTAAAGACCAATGTTCCATCGGGAAGACACATAAAACTTTTTTTCCACAATGACAATCTTTTTCGTTTACGGAATATTGTCTTCGGTACTTGTTTATTACATACATACATCTGTGTTCCGAGAGGAGGTGTTCAGTTTTACTCGGCTGTAACATGAATCCGGCAACTTCAAGATGTCGTAGGTATACCACTGATAAGTTGGGATTTTGGCCGTTTTTCGACCAATTTTATTGTTAAATATAATAAACAACATATACGTTTGTTATTTCGGTATCTGAGAATATGACTGCCTCGAAGTGGAAACAATTCTTGACAAATGACTATTTTTAAGACTTTCGTCTCTAGACTCTCTCATCGAATGCCACCCTAGGGACGTTATCGTAACTTAAAGAAAAAAAAATTAGACAATTCACCATCATAGATGGAATTGGAGATGGAAGAAAATAATATTAAATTTTTTTAGCGGGACGTATTTATTTCATGACTGGAATAATAATAAGTCCATATTATGATCATATCCATAATATTTTTCTTAATTTTCAAACCAAATTTAAGCTTAGTTAATAGTTATTTATCTCATCTGCTTATTGTCGCAGGCTGAGCGACAGGTGTGGATTAAAAAATAAAAGTTAAAAAAAAAAAAAAAATAGTTAAGTATTTGTTATCTCAAAATCAATAATTTGGAACTTACAGCAATTTTCATCTAAACCCTCAATGGTTGCAGAAACATAATTAAAAACCGATAATAGTAATCTGGATAACATAAAAAAAGTGTCACTCCAGAGTGAAGAATCCGCACAAGATTTTATGATTACATTGTATAATATCCGACAGAGATCGAGTGTATCCGGAAGCTTTTGTTAAGGCCTCTAAATCAAATGAAAAAGAGCTTTTCCAGGAAGCATTGAATTCCTTTTTAATGTGCATAACGAGTGGAAGTCGGAAATCAAAATCCAATTTAAAACAATAATGGCAACGATTTTACGAATTTCTTTTAAAAAGGGTTATTAATGATCGGTTTTTCTTTAAATTCTATGAATTTTGTGGTTTTATGATTATGCTGTCCATCCGTCGTTTAGACATTCATTTAGGATTTTTTACTGTTCTAGGTGGTTAATGTGCTTTATTCTTCTTAAATCTATAAAAAAAATCTTTTAAGCAACCCAAAAAAATGTTCTTGAGTTTTATTTCTTGGCAAACATTTCCAGGAACAGGGTCGAAACAACAATAACTTTGCCGGAATCATAAAGAAGTTTTCATTTTTCATTGTTGAAAATTTATTTAAGGTTATGTGTAAGGTGAGTTCCAACAAGCACTTAAACCACGTCAATAACTAACATACTTCACATGTTCTCCCCCACTCTTTTAGTTCTGAATTTGATTGGTTTGTTTTCCCAACCGATTCATCGACCATTAAAGCATTATTGAGCGTTGTTTGAAATCAACCAATCAAATTTAGAATAAAAAAAACGGGGATAGTACATGATCAGTTTGTTATTTATCAACGTGTTTTAATAGTTTGTTGGAGCATACCTTAAGATATATATGCCATATGTTTTTCAAATAAGTATATATTTCGAGCTATAATTAAATAATTATTTTCATGTTTTCTCCCAATAACTTCTTTAATAAATTAAGAACCCAAAAAAGGTTTTAATGGGACCACATTGGGAAAATACTCTACAAGATGCAAAAGATTTCGTTCCAATTGGTCCACCCATCTCGGAGTAATCGGTGGACATACATAGAAAAAAGGGGCCGGGATAGCCGAGCGTGTAGGACCGCGAACCGTTGTTGCACGCTCGAGCCGAACGGCGGCGGTTCGAATCCGCCCAGGGAGGGTTGACTTTTATTTCGTGGAGGCCCCACGGAATAAATCTCGACCCTCCCACCATGGTTAGAATAGGTTGGTTACACCTGTAGAGTAACCCCCCGTATGCCACATATAGCCAGGTAGGGGTATCGAACAAAAAAAAAAAAAAAAAAAAAAAAAAAAAAAAAAAAAAAAAAAAAAAAAAAAAAAAAAAAAAAAAAAAAAAAAAAAAAGAAAAGGCACATACGTATCGAATTGAGTAACCTCCACTTTCGAAGTCGGTTAAAAACTAACGAAAACCGAACTAAGGAATTACAAATAAAATAACAATATTATAAATATTTAAACAAAAGTATCTGCATTTAGAACTTCAGAAAGGCCCTAATCTAAATTTTAATATATCTATATATTTTTTTAAAACTAATTTTACAATTTTACAGCTACGTTTTCATCCTGAAATTGTTTAGTTTTAAACATTCAAAACACTCGTATTATGCGCTTCTGGAATAGCCAGAAATTTCAAAATTATACATATTATGATATTGGAATCTAAAATAACAGAACATATATCTTTTAAATTATTATATTTTTAAAAACTTTTTTTTTCCTAGAACTTATCTAGAACACCCTATATATACAGAAGACCTACTTAGTTTCATTAACACTAATATTAAATGATAATAATAGGAATTAAAATAATCAAATATTGAAAACTGCGTCGCATCGGCACAGTTTTCTGTGGCAGATCCACGAGTGCCACATAGGCCCTGCTCTGCTCTGCGTCCCAATGTGCGCGGTTCTTATATATTTCAGTTACCAAAAAAAACTGCTCTGCTCTGCTCTGCGTCGCGAGTGTCTCAATGTGCGTTCGGCCTTTGAGTTAATTGGACCAGTACGACTTGCTATCAAAAGTTGGGATAAATTATCATGGCTCGGCTTTCTGTGATTATGGATTCCGAAACTTTCTCGATTCGTAAGTGCTGGTGGGAGAGCTGATCTCTTACAACCGCCTGGACCCCCTTATTTTAGGCTATACGGGGTTTTTGCCGAGTATTATTAAATGTCCCAGGCTCCGGGTTTTGAACTGGCTGTCATCGGGTTATCATTCATATGTTGGTTTTCAGGGTCAACGCGTATTTCCTAAAGAGTAAGTTCCGAACACTCGGCCATCCCGCTACCCTTCTTTCAGTGTCCTTTCTAGCCTTTCAGAGCCTCCCTCAAATGCGACAACCCTCCCTTCTCGCGAAACCAACCTGTCATTCACCTCACCCAACAAGTTGGTCATCATGCTTTACTTCAGGCTATTAATCGACTCATTAGGCTCAGCATATTGGCCGGCCAACTTGTCATTTATCTAAGCGGACTGGCTGGCCAATTTCTCATTCATCTCAACAGACTGGCTAGCCAACTTGCCATTAAGCATATGCACGTCACAAAACAAATTGTTTAATTTACCTTTCACAAATTGACAAAAATTAGTCAATTTTTCATTCACTTCCCCAGTCAGATAGGTCAATTTGTCATTTATCTCAGCAGACAAACTATTTAAAGCAGCCTTTAAAGAGCTTTCTTCAAACTCTGCTGTCTTTGGATCTACTCTCTGACACAAATAATACTCATGTAAAAGCATTGGCGGATCCAGGGGGGGGGGGGGGCTGTGGGGGCCGCAGCCCCTCCCTTTGGAAAACTTTTCGACATTAAAAGGTAGAATTTGACTTTCCTTAATGTAGGGAAGCAAGTTAAAGAACAAATAATGTGCAGAGCAAGTAGAATTTTAGTTGTGGGAAAGGGACATAACGGTAAAAAAGCTGATTAGCAGATCCAAATGAAGGGCTGTGGGGCTGCAGCCCCCCCCCCCCCTTTAGGACTGCAGCCCCCCCCTTTACGATCGGCTGGATCCGGATGTGTAAAAGTGCGATCAGTGTTGCTTCAGGGTCAGTAGTATCCAAATCTAGCTCTTCCAATTCCTTCCTCTGTTCCGCGACTAACAGTATTTTGATCCTATAGCAAGACATTTTTATCTTCAAATCCTAGTTCTGATACCCATTGTAACACCTTTGCGAGTAATTATTTTTATTTATGTTAAATTATAATACAAAAATTGTAAACAAAGATTTAGAACTAAAATTAGTAAACGTTACAAATAGTAACTACAAATGACGGAACAGTGAATCGAAAGTAACCTTTTTCTTTGAAGTCCAAGGCCAGACTAAACCCCTAATCCATCGCTTCTTATATTTCGTGCATAAAATGGAACAATCCAGAAAGGTCTTTTCGTCCTTTTCTTTGGTTTCACGTTACAAGTTTAACGAAAAAAAAAATGTTATTCAAACGTATAAACGGAAAAATGGTTATTCAAATGTATAAATGGGAAAATGGTTCCTCGGTGTCTTTCATAGTAAAAATTCATCTGTTTTTAACATGAAAAATAAGAGCCTACAAAATTTTATTAGTTTCGTTAAGGCCAGCTGCACTTGTTCTAAAGTGTTTTCTACCCCTTTGATTTATAATTTTGGATTAAATATTCCTATTTTTACATCATAGAGGTGTCAATGAAAGGATTTTTGAAGCAAAACAAGTTGGAAAAAACAATTGCAGTTTCAACTTTAATACATAGGTGGTCGCACTTTGCGTGGCGATGACACCTGACGCCCAGCGCCAAATTATTGGGGAGGGGACGGCTCAATATTCTCATAGATATGGTAAATAGAAATTCGAGAGGCTGAAAGTTGAAATAGTACCGCCTAAAATCAACTTTTGGGACGTTTAATGCCTTCTTCGACGATATATTTTAACGGTATTTGGCATATTTGTTGCCTCATTTGTTTTCAAACCTTTGTTATATTTGTTGCAATCTGCTTCACTCAGCCTGAAAGATTTCTCATATCCCAATCATCTTGTTCGTCTTTCCCTTGCTCTTCAATTAGACAAATCTTTAAATGTTCACACTGTCTAATACATCTCGGCCAATCTGATGGATCCTTGAATTTAAGGAGCGCTCCTAGAAAACTCTAAGATGTTTACTCATTTAGGATAAAATTTGCTGTTGAGAGGTATAACCGCAGTATATTTTATTGGATGTATTTATTGGATATAAAATCAAATAAATAATATCAAATAATTAAGGAATCAAATACATCCCTCAAACCAAATTATAGTAATATATCATAAAAATACATAAATTCCTAAGTATTTAGAATATCTGTTTATATATATATATGCTAGCTATTATAAATGTATATGCTTCTAGGAATATACATACCCTGTTTTGCTTCCGTATCAAAGGATATGACATTTTGCCCTTCAATCAATATCTTCCATAATTCCTCAGAATTATTCGCTCCTGGATATCGGCCCGCGATGCCAGATATCACAACCTCACCCCTCTGCTCCATTGCCTAGAAACATAATTAAGCAATTAGAAAATTAATTAAATTCTTAAAGAGCAAATCTAAATATACATCTATGGCAAATAGGCAGATGTACAATTAGTACGTGGGCCAGACCCCTTACCGTGCACCCCCCCTATAATCCTATAAATTGCATATCGTTGTGTTTCTTGTGATAAAAGACAAGTACACCCTTCTTTCTCTTTTTTTTTCGAAAAAAGAGTATACTATTACTGTTCGGTATTTTTATTTTATTTCATAATACATAATCCTTTTTTACTTCCACTTACCTATATATGAAACTAGCAGACTCGGCCACGCGTTGCTGTGGCTCAGTAGTTATATCCTAATATTTTTAAGCAAATACAGTCGTACCAATATTCATTAATGAATGAATGAATGATGAAAACCTTTCAGCTAATCAAAATCCAACGTGATTGAGAATAGAGCATTACGCCATTTAAAAGTATTTGGTAAAGAATATAGGAAAGTTAAAGTTTTTATTTTTTACATCTCATATTTCAATGTGGTTTGATTAAAAAGGAGCTGATTGTGTTTACGACTCACATAGCTGCCAACACTCTCGCCCTTTTTTAATGGATCGATATAAACTAACTCGAAATGGCTATATTTTTCCACTAATTTTAAAAATGATGACAGAAGTAGGTTTTGGTAACCTCAGCCATTGATCTATTGATTATTGGCCTAACACTACTTCAACTTGGTATTGTTAGTTTAACAACGGGTTTAATTTTGCTCAGGGTGATGCCAATCTTGGTTTACGCGTCATATATGTCCTTTTGATAGGCGTTTTTCTCAATTTCTTTGAGACCTCGATTTCCCGACCCTTCGGCAAATAAGTGTTCGGTAGGAGGGTGGTGTGTTGAAGCTTTTAATTTAGCAATATATTTGAGTGATAAGAAATCTCTTCTTAAAGAGGTTTTTACATAATACAATTAAGAATTTTTATTTATTCAAGTACTAATTTGTTCAAAATGTTTTGGGTTAACCTGTTTAGTTTTTTTAACACAAACCAAAGATTTGATGGTTTCCACAAACGTGAGCAGGGGATGCCCATTTCCAACGTGAGTTATGCCATTGCCCATGGGAAAAACGGATTTTCAAAGTCCAAGTGGACATTGTTTGCCCTTGGGATTTGTTTATGGTCATGGCAAAAGCCAAACGAATAGGATATTGAAGCCTTTTAAATTTTATTGAAAATTCTGATGGTTCCAGGGTTATATATATCTCCTATAAACCTTCCAGGCAACATTTTTGCTTCAATAACATTTCCTGTGATCCTTTTAATGACCAAACGTGTACCGTTGCACAATTGAGGTGGATTTAAGTTACGAAGAATAATCGGTCAGCCAATCTTCAACTGGAGATTGTTTGGGTGTATATCCCAGGTATATCTAGGGAATTCAAAAATTCAGATGGGAAATTTTCAGCTTCGTTTACATCTAGAACATTGTCAATTGATTTTGGAAGTCATCCAATAAACATTTTTTGCTGCCAAAATAGCACGACAACCCAGCCAATTATAGTCCAAATAATTGTTCAAAATATCAGGAAAGACACTTTATATTAGTTCATTTTTCGTCTCTACAACAGTGGTGAAATTTTCTGGTAATTTGATAAATTTTGAATTTCGATGCAGCTCTATTTCACCGTTTCCAATATAGAACAATTGTTTAGTAATGCTCTCATATTTATGGTGGATAAATCTGAAACTTGCTTTTTATTCAAATAACAGTTATTCCTGTTTAGTACAGGTGTAATAATCATTATATGTAAAATTTAAAAAATGCCGCGGAGATTTGTAATCCTTTCTTAATCAACAATAATTTAAAGATAAATAAAAAAATGTATTCTGGTGAAATTAACACCGAAATATCATTTCCAATAATAGCCTACTTTAAATTAAAGAAAGGATTAAAATCTTCGCTGACTTTTCTTAAATTTTACATATAAAGATAATTCAACTCTTTTTTTTTTTTTTTTTTTTTTTTTTTTGGGACTTTAAGGCTTCCAGTGAAGCCCTATACTGCCCATACTAACACCCATGGCACTGGGTGATACTTCTCCTACGAAAGAAAAGCACCACCCAGGGTGGGACTCGAACCCGCAGCTCCGGCATGGGAGTACGGCGCTTTACCGCACAGCCACACCGGGCCCCGATAATTCAACTCTATTGAACAGGGATTGAACAGGCCTCTATTCGATTGGGATTAAATTTTCTCAACTTTAAATTATTGTTGATAAAGTAGGAATTACAAATCTCCACCGACATTTTTTAAATTTTAGATTTTAGAGCACGGGATTATCCTCACTTCACCCTTGCCCGAAATTCAGAATCAGCGTACAGCGTAAGCTTGGTAAGTTGCATTAAAGATTTATTTTTTTTTTTTTATTTTTTTTTTATTTTACAGTTCATATAATTGTATTAATTGCTTTTCCGAGCTCACCAGAGCGAAATAATTTTTTTATCCCGTTTTTTACGTTAGTAATATTGATCAGATTAAGTGTATTTTTTCCCCTTTTTTTATTTTCACTAAAATTATCGTACAATTGCAATTAAAATAAAATATTTGAGGTTAAAATCGGGTTAGTTATTTATTCAAATTCGAACTTCAAAGATCGGTAAATTTTTCCATTTTTGTGGAAACTCATGTTTCAACGCCTATAACTTGACAACTTGATTGAACTTGAACTTGATAAATTGAAAAATGTTACAGATAAAAGTTTTGAAATATAAAATTTAGCATAAAGCCTCCTTCATTTTTAAAATTAGCTTATTCCTGGGTAGAGATACAAATAAAAACGGAGCATTCGTAGCGCTTCCTTTCTGCTAGAACATTTTTGTGAAGAATTAATAATGCATTTAACTACAAACCATCCAAATTCTTCCTTTTTTTTTTTAAATCAAAGATTGGTTTTGCAAACCATCTACCCACCTAAATTGTTAGTTCAGTGAATATTTTATCATATCCCCTTAGACTTCACAAAAAGGAGGAAGTAAGCACTACGAATACTTTCATGTTTTCATTTGTATCTCTACACAGGGATAAGTTAATTTTAAAATAAATTGGCTTGTTTTATGCTAAATTTAATGTTCTAAAACTTTTAACTGAAACATTTTCCATATACAGCAGATATCGAGTTAGAGGGGTTGAAATATGAGTTTCCCCCAAAATGGTGAAAATTACAGATCTTTGATGTTTGGCTTAAATTAAAATTGGATATATCCTATCATTAGAAATGAAATTAGGCTGCGCTTTTAAAATTTGGACCCCTCACTTTTCACACATTTGTGTTGATTACGATTGATAGCGAATATTTATTTTGACTTTCTTCTAATTTAATTTCTTTATCCATATGTGATATGCATTGCAATTTTTTAATATGCCTAAGTCCTCAGTGTTTTGTTAGGGCCTTATCGCCTTATTGGCCTTGCACCAAACTTATTCAACGTACATTTTTCATTTGATTTTGTTAAGAAGAACTGAGTAACATTAGGGGTACGCTGATATTCAACTCCTTTTTTTTGACTTTAATAATGAAAAAACTCATTTCAATTGATATTCCCTTTTGTATAATAATCTTGTTTCATCAAAAGAGAAGCAGTTAACACCATATAATATGCAGAAAAACTGTTCTATACCTTTTCGATCAATTGAAGATAGAATACTCGTTGAACACGATGTAGGAAATTCCTTAGAGCTTTGGATTTTTAGATAACAAATTCCTGCCCTGTAAAATTGCAACCAGAGAAAGCGTAAAATGCATGCTGTGCTATAGAAATTTAGTTCCCCACACTTTTCTCACAATGCATTTATGTTGATTACGATAGATGGTGAATATTTAATTAGGTTTTCTTCTAATTTTATTTCTATATCCATTTGTTATATCCAATTTTTTAATATGTGTATATTTTGGTGTTAAATAAAACTCGTTTGTTATATAGATAATTTATACGGTTTTTATTTTCCTACAACGATTATTGTTTAATTTTGGTTCTTGGTATTTTAAATAAAGGTGTAATAAGGTGGATGATTCCGGTTTTTCATATTTCATAATAAAATAGTTTGTTTTTGTTTTTTTTTAAATATTTTTAGAAAAATATTTCTTTTTATGGAAGAATGAAAATCTTTAGATTAAATCTGCTCAAAGAAGTACTGATAATTAAACACTTTACACAAAAATTCAAGAAAAATATGGCGAATCAATCAAAAATAAACTATTAAAAGGTGACCTGAATACTACAAAGAATTTGCTTAAAACATTGCATTTATATATTCACGTTTACTAATCAATGATCATACAGGAAGTTATTTTGGGGGGCAAAAAAATACATTGACTGGACAATAACTCCTCGTCGTCCCAAAAAATAATGCTTGCTAGTGTGCATTTGCTTCTTTTAAACTCCGATATAAATAATTAGCATCGATAGTAATAATTATTTTTGCTAAATATGAATTTTCGCTAAAATAAATGGAAAAACAACGCAAATGTTCACCTGGATCGGAACGATTTTTTGGCTTATAAACGCATATGGCGGGTATTACTAGGTATTTTCAACCAACCAGACGTCCGAATATCGTATTTAGGAACCTTTTTAATCAATTGGCACAAGAATGAATCGTATGTTTATTTTAATGTCAATAATAAAAAACCGAACTAAAATCAAATTCGTCATTCCGCCATGTTTAAACGCCGTTTTGAGTTAGTGCGGCCACTTTTTTTTTACTGGGAACATTGAAGATTTTTATAATCTTTTATCACTAGGAACACGATATGCAGTTTATAGGGATGTGGGGGGGGGGGGGGGGGAGGTGGGATGGTGCACGTTAGGGGGATCTGGCCCACCGTGTAAATTGACAGAAAAGGTGACAGCCTCCAATATAATAATTACAGACGGATCGCGCTTTTATATGGGATTTACAATCTTCTATCTACTTCTACATATAAATCTCGTTTCCCGATGTTTGTCGGAGGTAAAATCAGAACAAAATCAACTAATCAACCGATTTAAATGAAATTTAACTTAAAAAAGATAGGATAGTTTTTATCTCGATTACCGGCCTTAATATTTCTTTCATTGAAAATATGAAGGCTTATTATACTACGATTGAGTATGATTATTTGTAAGTTCTATAAATTTTAAACAGAGGGCTGTGTAAGTTGATTTATTGACACACTTCATATTTTTGATATTTAAGGTGGGGAGGCATCCAGTAGACAAATCTATTTTTTCCGACTTGGACTAGGAAAATCCGTGTTTTTCCCATGGGCAATTATGTGTCGCCTTTTCACGTGTGGGAAAAAATTGAATATATTTGTTTTAGCAAAAGACAGGTTAACCAAAATCATTGTGCACCTATTAGCACTACAATGAATAGAATTGTGAATTCTAATAATTAAAAAAATGATTATTATTGTTATAAATTAAAGTTAGGTATCTCATTCATAAAATTATATTTTTGTGTTTTGATAAGTGTTTGTATTCGCTTTTCATAACCTGTTTTAGGTGGTAATTAGTGATACGACACACAGTGGTCCAAAAAAGCAGAAAATGGGAAAAATCCTATCATTATAATTATTATCTATTACAAATACTTTCTTAGCGGCATGGAACCACAGTGTATTTGAGGTGCGGAATCTAATGAAATCAAAATCAGTGTAATAGGGATAGATTAGATCAAGTCCAAATTTGCGGTCAAAAAGTCAAAAATATAAAAAATCGTGTTTGGTATATTTGTATATGTTTTTTGATGTGCATAATCTAATGAAATCAATATCAACGAAATCAGAGCATCAGATCAAGTTAAAATTTTAAGTGAAAAATAAAAAATAAAAAAATTGTTTAGGTAATTATTTTTACTTTCACTCACCTATACATGAAATATATAGTAAGGAAAGTATTGCGCCCGAGTCACTGGCGCCTTTTCGCCGCTAAGGTCCGATTTCTATGAACCTAGTTGATATATTTAGAAATTTGACCAGTGATTTTTAAAGAAGAATAATTGCTCCAGATTTTTATTTCAGGGCTTTATTCGTTAATGGTGGCCGTTTAATTACTAATTAACTTGGAATTTTAACTTGTACACGAGTGACTTACAAAAAATTGACTTTAAAGATATTTAATGTTGTCTAGACTAATTATTTTAGAACGTAGGTTTATTTATTCTGAATCTAGAACTATCTAGCTTTAATACATGACAGATTTGGCGAAATTAAGCTTAATGGTGAATGTCAGTAATCAAAAAACTTACTAAAATCAAATTCATCAGTCATTCCGCCATGTTTGAACGCCATTTTGGGTTAGTGCGGCCACTTTTTTTTCTGGGAGCATTGGCTTTTTCTTAATATTTTATCACAAGGAACACAAAGATATGCAATTTATAGGGGTGTGGGGGGGGGGTGCACGGTAGGGGGTTCCTGCCCACCATGTATTACCGTCTTGGGAACCATAGCTCGGAAGGAAGAAAAACCGAACGTGTAAGGGTCTGGCCACACATGTCCGCACCGGATCCGCACCGTAGCAATAATACAGGTTATGTTCAGAATATTTTTAATTTAACTTACATATTACCTTTAGTTATGCCTAAAGTTCAAGCCACACATGTCAGACACAGGCCACTTTAGGCATAACTAAAGGTAATATGTAAGCTAAATTAAAAATATTCTGAACATAACCTCTATTATTGCTACGGTGCGGATCCGGTGCGGACAAGTGTGGCCAGACCTTAAAGGATACGTTTAGAAAGGGTAATCACTTTTCAATTTTTCTAAACACTTAAGAACATCACGGTCACTTGCTAATATTATATCAACTATTTCGCGATACGTGAAATGAAAATTTTCATTCAGACTAAAATATCTGGGATGAGAACCTTTCTATTGAAACAGTAACAAGATACTGAGAAAAATAAATAAATATTATCGACTGGAGGAATGAGCAGTATTGTTTACTCTTGAATAGTTCAGTCTATGAATACTCGAGTTGGGATTATTAAGACACAAATCGCAGAGGTAAGTTGGGGCAGGTGAATCCTATCGGGCCTTTTAGACAAGGGTATAGGTGCCATTTTCAAACAAGTATGAAAACGGAAGATGATGGACCTCAATAGTTATCGATTACTTTACATTTATAAAAGTTAATTATTGGACCATTTACTTAAAAAATCTGTGATTAATTTTGAATTAAAATCTGGAAATTAATATAGCCTTTACTGGTTTTTTAGGTATGTTGTAAAAACCGAAAAAATAATAGATAATTATACCTTTGCTTTACAACATATTTTTAAAATTAAAATAGAAAACGTATTATTACGCTGAAAAACTATGTGTATGTACTGACGTATACTTTTATCTGTTAAATAATGGAATATGCAACACCACCTTGGCTAATCAAGGGAATGTAATACTCAACTATTAAGTATTCAAAATATTAACATTTTTTTTCGCCTCGTGGACCACTGTGCTCCCGTAGCATTATTATTAATTGATTCTATGATTTATATTTTTACTTTCACTTACCTATATATGAAATATATAGTAAGGAAAGTATTGCGATCGTGAAAAATTTCGACTTCCGGTTTTCTTCAACGTAAATACACGTTTTGGGGTTCCCTGAGTCCAATTAACCAAGTCCCGCGAATTGGTCTGTGTTTGTGCGTGTGTGCGTGTGTGTGTGTGAGTGTGAGTGTGGGTGTGAGTGTGAGTGTGTGTGTGTGTGTGTGTGAGTGTGTGTGTGTGCGCGTGCGCGAGCGTGTGCGTGTGTGTGTGTGTGTGCGTGTGCGTGTGTGTGTGCGTGTGTGAGTGTGAGTGTGAGTGTGTGTGTGTGTGCGTGTGCGTGTGTATGTGTGTGTGTGCGTGTGCGTGTGCGTGCGTGTGTGTGTGTGTGAGTGTGAGTGTGTGTGCGTGAGTGTGAGTGCGTGCGTGTGTGTGTGTGTGTGTGTGTGTGTGTGTGTGTGTGTGTGTGTGTGTGTGTGTGTGTGTGTGTGTGTGTGTGTGTGTGTGTGTGTGTGTGTGTGTGTGTGTGTGTGTGTGTGTGTGTGTGTGAACAGACTAGCTCAAAAACTATAGGCCGTACAAAACTGAAATTGGGTATTTAGTGTATGTATATGCCCGCGATGTGACAGCAAAAATTTTATCAAAATAGGTCAAACGGAGGGGTACTTTATTTAAAGAATTTTGTCTATTTTTTTCTCGATTTTCTCAAAAACGGCTGTAACGATTTTGATTAAACTCGGTATTTGGTGTATGTATATGCCCGCGATGCGACAGTCAAAATTTCATCAAAATTGATTAATTGGAGGGGGCACTTTACTTCCTTTCCTCATTATCATGTGTTTTTTTTTGTTTACTCAAATTTTTGAAGCATCGCAGGTGTGTAAAAATCTATATAAATAAAGTTGAAATTCTGTTTGTTTGTTTGTTCTTTATAGAAATCCATACCGTTTGTCCTAAATTCTCCAAATTTCGCTCAGTGGTTCTTTGATACCAGGTGCGAACACCTGTCCAGATTAAAATTGCGTAACTTCAGCCGATCTTCAGCTGATATTCTTTATTCTCCAAATTTCGCTAAGTGGTTCTTTCAGACCAGGTGCGAACACCTGTCCATATTAAAATTGCATAACTTCAGCCGATCTTTAGCTGATATTCATTATTCTCCAAATTTCGCTTAGTGGTTCTTTCAGACCAGGTGCGAACACCTGTTCATATTAAAATTGCATATCTTCAGCCGATCTTCAGCTGATATTCTTTATTGTTATAAAAATCATAATGATCTCACTTTACAATGTTTTTTTTTTTTACGAAATCGACCGTTTCTTTATATACAGCTATAATCTATGTATATAAAGATGAAATTCTGTTTGTTCTTTATAGAATTCCATAGCGTTAATCCTTAATTCTCCAAATTTCGCTCAGTGGTTCTTTCAGACCAGGTGCGAACACCTGTTCATATTAAAATTGCATATCTTCAGCCGATCTTCAGCTGATATTCTTTATTGTTATAAAAATCATAATGATCTCACTTTACAATGTTGTTTTTTTTTTTACGAAATCGACCGTTTCTTTATATACAGCTATAATCTATGCATATAAAGGTAAAATTCTGTTTGTTCTTCATAGAAATCCATACCGTTTGTCCTAAATTCTCTAAATTTCGCTCAGTAGTTCTTTCAGACCAGGTGCGAACACCTGTCCATATTAAAATTTCATAACTTCAGCCGATCTCTGGGTATATTCTTTATTGTTATAATAATCGTTTTGATCTCGCTTTGCATTGGTTTTTACAAAATCGACCGTTTGAGTCGATAAAAGTCTCAGTTTATAGATTTAAAAATTGAAATTTTCCAGGTGAAACCGGGATATACAGCTAGTATGGTATAAGATAATTGTCCATTATTAATATAGGTATATATTAGTATAGAAAGTTTTGTTTCATAATAAATTTTTGAAATAATGATTCGAAAAGTTCTGAGAACTAAAAATTTTTGCTATACAGATACTCTATAACTTATGGAAATATTCAAATATAAGTACATACTTAAATGTGGAAAAATGTGTGAAGTTGACGAATGGCGTTTATATATTATCGAAACACGTCGATTTCTAATCTAAGTAAGTTCGTAAGTGAAAGTTGTGTGTTGCGCGCATCGCACCAGATTTTTTATTTAACATTTTAATATACAATAACACAGATGGGTAATTCTCGCGAAAACGTACAATTTGAGGGAGTCAGTTTTCAAAGTTGAAACCTTCTCGTAGACTATCAAAAAATTTGTATGCGTGCCGTGCAACATCCAAAATGTAATTAGATCATTCGGCGAGCTTAATCCCCTCTTTTAAATTAATAATAGGCGTAAATAAAAAATTTAAAACACAGGGAATGACATGGGGTATGAAATCCTTATTCTTCTCACGAGTTAAATTATTGTCGCATTGATTTTACATTAAATCTCAAAGTCAAAATGAAGTACTAGATGCCATATATATATGTATGACTTAATAGAAGAAAATAAAAAGAGAATTCATCAACATGCTGCTGCACACACAACTAAAACTACAACCGAAATTAGACCAATTGAAGCAACAGTCGGGCAGGCCCTGATTCCCGTTAGTAAACACCAGATTACTGTAAGAGCATCAGCCGCTTGTAAACAAACTTCCACAAAACAGCTAAACATAATATTTTGGAACTCCCATGGTTACAACAACCTCGTTGATGAAATCTATACTTTCAAGAAATACCACATAGTATGTTGCTCAGAAACCTGGCTGACTTCGAAACCCATTCACCCACCCTCAGATGACTTCACCATAGCTGCCTTCTCACCAGCCTTAAGAACTGCCTCTCGAGGGAGAGCTGCAGGTGGGCTCTTTATTTTAACCAACAATACTAACCCATTTAACATAACAGTTTTAGAGATATCTTCTAAATGGATAATTATTAATATTAATTGTTCAGAGGAAATTATCACTTTATTATTTTTGTACTTTAATCCATCAACAGATTTGTACTCTACACTAGATAATTTAGAAAATAGTGTAGAAAAATGTTTAGAAAAAAATTTACTTCAACCAAAGATAATGCTATAATAATAGGGGGTGATGCAAACTGTAGAATAGGAATTGACAATCAAATTTTAAATGACATTAAGTTCTTTAACCTAAGTCCGATTCACAGATCTCTTGATGAAATTAGTAGTTCAAAAGGCAAAATCCTTAAAGAATTTATGGACAATAATGGATTTATCATTATTAACGGTAGAACCAAAAGTGATTACCCAGCCTGTTATACATACCTAACCTCAGTTGGTAAGAGTATACCCGACTTAATATGGTGCTCAGTACAAAATTTATCCTTAATAAAAGACCTTACTACTTTAACCAATGTAATCAACTCTGATCATTTCCCCCTCTTGTTATCACTATACATAGAACCCGATAATTCACATTTAACTCCAGCTACTAAAAAAGGGCTACCAACATTTAAGACAATCATTAAATGGGACCTAAACAGGGCACCACAATTTACCCAAAAAATCGAGACATCAAAAAACATAAATATAAACGCAGAATGCTCTGTAAAACAAATGAGTGAAAATTTGATTAATGCCATAACCGAAGTTGCTATCAGTACTGGAATGCAACACAACCTACGCTGCTATAATAATAACACACAGCACAATAATAAACAGTGGTTTGATTAAGAATGTTTAAACCTAAAAAAGAATGTCAAAAAACATTTAAAAGAATGCAAAAAATCTAGGTTTAGTGAAAATGCATTAGTAAAGTATATATCGATAAAAAGCACATACAAAAAACTTATTGAAACTAAAAAAAAACTTTTCTATCGTAAAATAACTGAAACTTTTGAAGACATTAAAGACTCAAAATCATTCTGGAGTACTATAAACAAATTCCGCCCTAAATCTAAATCGTATTATCATATCTCGTTAGAGACCTGGGAAACTGTTTTTCAAGAACTATACGGCACAAAAATCCCATCTGAGATCTATTTTTTCGGTGTCACTCACCCATTGCTGGATTCCCCTATAAGAAGAAATACTAAATAGCATTAAATACTCAAAATCTGGCTCAGCTCCTGGACCAGACGGAGTATCGTTTGATTTCTATAAGCACCTGCCTTATAACTGGTTACAATATATAGAAACCTTTTTCAATAGAATCATCTCTTCTGAAATAATCCCACACATGTGGACAGAATTAAATATGATTATGCTATACAAAAAAGGAGACAAGTCAGATCCTGAAAACTATCGTGGTATAGCTCTAGTAAATTGCCTACTTAAGATCTTTACCCAGATATTACTGAACCGTTTTCTAATATGGGAAGAAGAGGTTAAAATATTACCAGAAAACCAAGCAGGCTTCCGAAAAGAAAGAGGGTGCTTAGATAACATTTTCGTCCTTACAGCCGTGATCCAATTACAACTACGGCTTAGAAAACGCTCAGTTTATGTAGCCTTCATCGACTTTAAGAGAGCGTTTGATTCAATATCCCATGAAAAACTATGGTATAAATTAAATAACTTGGGTGTTAGCTCTAAAATAATCCGCCTGTTGAAAAATTTATATGACAACACCGGTCTTCGCGTCAAATTAGGTAATAACACCACAACAAAAATCAAAATGACCGAAAGTCTTTTACAGGGCGAAATTTTAAGCCCCTACCTTTTTGCACTATTTATAAATGACATAGAACATTACTTCCGGTCCAGAGGTGCGCATGGCCTTAATATAGATGGTTACCACGATGTTCTGACACTGCTATACGCTGATGACCTCACAATATTAGCCGACAGCCCAGCAGATATAAAATTAAAATTAAGACTTCTGGAGGAATACAGTTGTGAAAACTCCCTTACAGTCAACAGTTCAAAATCTAAAATTTTGCACTTTCACAAGGGACGCAAACCTGCCAGGATCCATCAATTCCTTTATAAAGAAAACGAAATAGAAAAGGTTAAGCATTTTTCTTATCTAGGTGTACTATTTTCAAATTCGGCCTTGTTCTTAGAAGCCAAAAATAACGCTGTGACAAAGTTTAAAGTAGCCAATGCATCACTGCACAAAATAATTTCTAAATCAAAATGCCAGAACTGGGACGGTATCACCAAATTATATAAAGCTTTAGCTAAAAGCGTGCTTCTGTACTGTGCTCCTATTTGGAGCCTGAGATATATAGACAGCCTGGAACAAGCACAAGTAAATTTCTTCAAAAGACTGTTACTGCTCTTGAGGTGTACCCCGAACTACATTATAAGAAATGAAACAGGTATTGACCACATATTTATTTCAATAATAAAATCTAGTATTCACTGGCTGTGTAAAATCTTAAGAATGAAAAATGACAGGCTAGTCAGGTTATGCTATAATAGGTTATTAGTACTGGACCAGTCACCGGCAAACAAGCCACAATATAATTGGGTTACCCAAGTTAAAAGTATTTTCTCTACAGACTTCATAAACTTATGGCTCAACCAAGACCACAATCTGTTTAAAACAAACCTAAACAAAATAATTTCCTACCACAAATCACTATTAAAAAATATGGACCTCGAAAATATTTCGCTGTCAACTTGCTGCCCATTGTACAGCAACCTCATTCATATAAACGGATCCCCCCAGAACCATCTAACCGCCAGCATCCCATTCCCATTACAACAAACCATCACCCAGATTAGAACTGTCAGTAAATATTCCATGAAGTTTAGTATAAACAATATTACCCATAAAATAGATCCAAACACTCAATGTTTATTATGTAAAACACACGCCAACGAAGACATATACCACTTACTAATCAACTGCCCAATATACATCGATATCAGAGCTCAATATTATCCAGAAATAGCAACATCCAATAGTAAAATAGAACTCCTTCACAATAGACTTTCATCCAATAGTAAATATGACCTTATAAAACTATACCAACTGCTGAACAACATACTAAAATACCGCTCCGCACTCCTACACCAATATACAACTAACTGATTACAAACACCATGTATCTTCTCCCCGCATCACAAAATATTCACCCAATGTGCTATATTTTATTTTTAGTTTAGTGTGCCGCTGTAATTATTTATTAATGTGTTAATATATTTATTTATGTTAATATATTTATTGTAATTTTGTTTGAATACCTCAGCTGCATCTGTTTTATTATTATTATTATTTTTTTTTACATGCTCTCAATGGTTTATTGATATATAATATATTACAATATGTTCTACAATTATCATAAGTTATATTATGGATCACTAGATTTTAGATTACCTACTAACCACTACTAAAAAATATTGTGCATGGCCATTGCTCCTGCTATAAGGAAAATTCCTTTATAAGCAATAAATAAATATAAATATATATATGTATGACTTCAAGTATATGACTTTCACCGGGCGATGAGTTATATAAACCAATCGAGTTCCTTTTGATTTTAACCCTCTTTATTGTTAAAATTCAAAACTTTTAAAACAACACACATTTTAATTACATACAAAAATAGATTTAAAGCCCTCTTGGATAATTATATTCTAATTTTAATTAAATAGTAATAATTTTTTTGTTTGTATATTTTTCGTGACAATGTGTTCGGCAACAATCTGGAGAGTAGAATAAATGGTGGTGGAGATGACGCACATGGCGGGGAAGTTCTGACTGCTGATTCCAGCGCCTCCTTATGCACGGCCGTCTTGATGTACAATAGTAACCTATTAGAACTATTACATATTGAAAAGGCGGGAGCCTTGGATAGGCGCGAATTATCGTGAGTTTGAATTTAAAAATAACTGAGATATGTTAGACTGAACAAATACAGTGGGTTCAGCTGACCACAGTATTCGATTCAGCGTGAAAAAAGGGGTTAAATGATTCCAAAACCGTGTTTCTTCGAATTAACTTTGCCTAAATGTCAGTCCCTGTTGAGGCCTGTCGGTCCCTGGTGAGGCTTGTCAGTCCCTGCCTAAAATATGGTGACAGGGACTGACTAAAACCATGTTTTTGGGCTTTCGTTTCTGCTGTGTTCATCTTGAATCAAAAACCGAAATATATCTGTAAACCTATCAAACAGAGTAATGAGAAAATGAAAGAAAACCGGAAATAACATAGCAACTGGACTGAGCACCTATGCTTGTCAACATACGACTTCTTCACTTCACCACATCTTGCTGTTCACTAGATACAATAACTGAGGCGTCCATGTGGATGGGGAGGATGTCTTATCATTGCACAAGTGGGGAGAACCCCTCCGAGCCCTCTGGGTGTCCTAAATTGAAGAAGTCCTGAAAGCGGCTGGGACTGACCTACTGCTCGGGGACCCGCAGTTTTCATGAAAAAAAAACTCATTTATAGTAAGATAAATAACATTTGGGCTTCAGATTCGGAAAGTTTAGATCAAATGGGACAAAATGAGAAAAAAAAAGTTGGGAAAGGTTGAAATGTGCGCCCGTGCTAAGTGGCCAAAGTTGACTACCTTGTCATGGGGACACTGAAAAAACCACGTTTTTGAGTAAATTAGAATTTTAGTAATCAAGCAGTCATTTAGTCATTTTCAAATGAGGTCGACCAGAAAGGGCACAAAATTTTGAATTGAAAAATGTTTTCCAGAGTTTGAAACCTTTTCGTTAATTATTCGAAAATTGCCGGGCCATCGAATTGTACGTTTTGAGGAGAATGACCCAGATAGGATATAATTATTTTTATTTATTTTGGTCAGAAATAATTAAGTCAACAATCTTGTTTAAGTAAATTGTATGCTCCCTTGATTAGCTCTTTTTCCTTTTTATACTTGTATACTGGTCTTAAATCTGTAATGTATGGGTCGCTTACATAATTGGAGGAAAACATCTTCATTTGTTGCGACTCGAGATGTCTTCGTGGAATGATGTTCCCTGTACTGCTTAGAATTTTTGTTCCTAACCTCCTGAGCCTCTTCTGAAAGGGAACGGATACAAAGAACTGCGTGCTCTATCACGCTTGCTCCATGGAAAAAAATTTGGTGGACGGTCGTGGACACTTTCATTTTTGGGTTTTCCCCTGGTTAGACCACTGTGCGACATCTAATATCATCATATTTTATATTCTGAATTACATTAATATGTATTATGGCAAAAGATTAATTTGGTACATTTTTTCTGTCTAATGTGATTGTACTAAACCCTATTCCAATTGTTGTTTATTAGTTCCTTTTATATTTGTGTTATTTATTTTTAATCTCTGAAATAATCCAGTATGTGCTAATTGAATGGATATTAATACTTACTATAGTCAACTATGAGGTGTAAAAAATAAAAACTTTAACCCTTCATAAATTCTTTAGCAAATACTTTTAAATTTGGCGTAAAGTTCTATTTTAAATCCTGTTGGTTTTTGGATTAGCTGAAACGTTTTTACCTTTATTAGTGAATTTTGACTGTATTAAAAAGAATAGGATATAATTAATTCTGCGCATTATAGCTACTGAGCCACAGCAACGCGTTGATCGTATGATTATAATTGTTAAGGTTAAAACTATAAAGTTTTTGATCTTGGTGTAGTCAAATATTGTTGTTTTTCTTATAAAATAAGTTGAGCAGTTCTTATAAAAATTGCGCAGTCAGATTGTATTCAAGGATTTGTATAATTGCTGCCTAATTTACGCCTAGATGTTGAAGACGTTGCATCCGAATGGAAGTTATGGAAACAGTCCTTAAATGATTTACGTAACACGGTGGGTTCAGAAGCGACACCCCTTGTCGCTACTTCACCTTTATCTGAGGAAGATAGCGGCACGGTTACTATAATCCTTGCACTTAAAATCCTAAAGGCCGGAAGGATATCTTCTGATAAATTGTTTAATGAATTGTTTTTCTGCACTGTTTTCATAGTGACCAGCGAATCCCTACGTATTACGGGGATTAGGGATTACTGGTAGTCTACTGTATTATAAAGAAGAAAGGTATATAGAAAAAGAAGAGACCAACATATATTATCCTAAATTGACAAAAGTTGTGGGCAATCTGCACTCTAGCCTCCATTAAAATACACAATGCACTTTTTAAGGTGATTAAGAACATACTTAAAAAATTAACTATCTTTGAAATTTTTAAAAATAATTTAGCTCCTTTTACAAAAATAAAAATAAAAATCTCATAATAACACCCTGAAAAAATATCAATATTAATCATGCATAAAAGCATCTCTGGGACAAAATGGCTTGTGTTGGAAATATTAAAAAATTTAATAAATAATATGGAATCGAAAACAAATTTAGTCTTTTGTCAAATAATAAGTATTAAGGGTGGTACAATAAAGTAAAGTAAAGACTAACTATAATGGCCATTGCTTATAATTTAAATATTAAAAAAGTTGTAATTAAGCTTGAAATATTTCAGTAAATAAATATGTACCTTGACTCAATATCAGTGTCTAAAGTCGAGTGAGGAGTGAAATGCAACATGAAATGCAGCTGAATATTTGCTTTTATAGTCTCGTTTACATATAACGAGCTATTTAGAATGCACATACAATTTGATATGCAAATAATTAAAATAAAAAAAAATTAGAATATCATTGAACTTTGGCACGATATAGATTAAAGCCAAGGTTATAAATTAAAGATTTTTTTCTTAACTAATGTTAATAGTATTGGCAAAGAGCTCACTTTGGTATTAATAATAAAAAAATTCGTTTGAATTGCTACTAATTAAACTTCGGCTTTTCTCTGAATCTCTTAATTACATATTCCCTATATCAACTCAAACTACTGAAACTCATTTTTGAATTCACTAGTGAAATTAATTTTTTTTTTTCTGGTTTATATTAGCACAGGAAAAAAAATCTGGTGCGTGCGCGCAACACACAACTTTCACTTACCAACTTACTTAGATTAGAAATTGACGTGTTTTGCTAAATATCATTTCCCAAAGTCACACATTTTTCTACATTCATATCCTATTTTTGTTAATCGTTAAAGCCGTTTTTGAGTAAATAAAAAAAAACCCGTGAAAATGATACAAAATTTATTAAGTAAAGTCCCCCCTCCCGTAGATCAATTTTGATGAAATTTATACAGTCATATCTCGGGCATATAAATACATCAAATACCAAGTTTGATCAAAATCGTTAAAACCGTTTTTGAGTAAATAAAAAAATCTGGTGCCTGCGCGCAACACACAACTTTCACTTAACAACTTACTTAGATAAGAAATTGACGTGTCTTGTTAAATACCATTTCCCAAAGTCACACATTTTTCTGCATTCATATCTTATTTTTGTTAATCGTTAAAGCCGTTTTTAAGTAAATAAAAAAAACACGTGAAAATGTTACAAAATTTATTAAGTAAAGTCCCCCCTCCGGTTAATCAATTTTAATGAAATTTTAACAGTCATATCTCGGGCATATACATACATCAAATACCCAGTTTGATCAAAATCGTTAAAGCCGATTTAGAGTAAATAAAAAAAACACGTGAAATGTTACAAAATTTATTAAGTAAAGTCCCCCCTCCGGTTAATCAATTTTGATGAAATTTTTACAGTCATATCTCAGGCATATTAATACATCAAATACTCAGTTTAATCAAAATCGTTAGAGCCGTTTTTGAGAAAATCGAAAAAAACCTAAAAAGTTATTAAGTAAAGTACCCCCTCCCTTTAAGTAATTTTGATGAAATTTACGCTGTCACATCGCGGACATATACCTACACTAAATACCCAATTTCATGATCGCACGGTTTATAGTTTTAGAGCTAGTCTGTTCACACACACACACACACACACACACACAGACACACACACACACAGACCATTTCGCGGGACTTGGTCATTTAGACTCAGGGGACCCCAAAACGTGTATTTCCGTTGAAAACCGGAAGTCGAAAATTTTCACGATCGCAATACTTCCACTTACTATATATTTCATATATAGGTAAGTGAAAGTAAAAAACACGTGAAAATGATACAAAATTTATTAGGTAAAGTCCCCCCTCCGGTTGATCAATTGTGATGAAACGTTGGTTATCACATCTTTGGCATATAAATACATCAAATACCAAGTTTGATAAAAATCGTTAAAACCGTTTTTGAGTAAATTAAAAAAACATGTGAAAATGATACAAAATTTATTAAGTAAAGTCCCCCCTCCGGTTGATGAATTTTGATGAAATTTTTACAGTCATATTTCAGGCATATAAATAGATCAAATACTCAGTTTAATCAAAATCGTTAGAGCCGTTTTTGAGAAAATCGAAAAAAACTTAAAAAGTTATTAAATAAAGTACCCCCTCCCTTTGAGCAATTTTGATGAAATTTTTGCTGTCACATCGCGGGCTTATACATACTCTAAATACCCAATTTCAGGTTCGCACGGTTTATAGTTTTTGAGCTAGTCTGTTCACACACACACACACACACACACACACACACACACACACACACACAGACACACACACACACAGACCATTTCGCGGGACTTGGTTATTTTGACTCAGGGGACCCCAAAACGTGTATTTCCGTTGAAAACCGGAAGTCGAAAATTTTCACGATCGCAATACTTCCACATACTATATATTTCATATATAGGTAAGTGAAAGTAAAAATTAATGTTTCAGTAGTTTGAGTTGATATAGGGAATATGTAATTAAGAGATTCAGAGAAAAGCCGTTCAGAGAAAAGCCGTCCGGAAAAAAAGGAAGCGGAACATATATTTACAATATTACTGGCTGTCCCTTTATGTCTTACTTTTGTGTAGATATTTTTAGTAATTTATTTTTATTTATTCCTCTAGAAAGCATGAATTTTGTTCCAGGATCAATATTTAAAATATGTATTTAAAATATATAATTTCCCAAAAATATTAACTTAAAATTTTCTTTATAGTTACGCTTACTAGACAACAAATTCGCTCTATCATCATTTTATTTATTTTTTGAAATTTGTGTAATTTAAGACATTTAAGTTACCTTATGTTAAATTATCCTTAGAGATATTTAACCCGGCAGTGGGCGCTAGGCCACATATGACACGAGTAGGCGCGCATGAGACTTCTCACATCACATTGTTTGCCCTTTTCAACACCCCTCTTTGGTGGATTGGCATTCTTTTTTATTTATTATTATAGGTTAATATTTATTTATAAAAATATATTATAAAAAATATTATTATAACGTAATCAGAATACGTTATTTCTAGGAAAGGATAAAAAGAAATAATTGTTATGAAAAAAATATTAATTAATACAAGAGTTTATTACAATCTTAAAAATATTACATAAGTTATTATTTTCATTTTATTAAATAAAAAAAAAAGGCAGTATAAGATACACAAAAATTAATTATAAATATTTATTAGGTGGTTGAGGAGGTGCCATCCAAACATTTTCCTGCAAAAACGCTTCTTACTGACGCCTCCCAAGTTCTGCTAACTTTTTACCAAGCGAATATATATGTATGCATTCCATTTAAGTAATGCAAAACACACTTAAGTCACCTTCAATATCAATAAAAACGTATACACAAGTGGGCGCGCGAGAGATATTCTCTCACAGGTTGACAGATTTTCAAACTTAGCGGGGGCTGAGGATGAACTGAGGGGTAGGATTGGGTTGGGACAGGCCTCGTTGAGGAGGGGGAGCTATGAATGGTACTACTTCCCCTATTCCCCTGCTGGCTTTGACAGCTGATAAGCACGCTGCTACCTGTTGGTCACCATGCGAGCTACCATCCCCACCACCTCTCTTCTTAGCTGTTAAAGGCCGATTTTATGGCTAAGTTAGAATTATATTACCCGCCTTTTTTTACGAGTATAAGACCGTGACGTCATCTCAGCTCTAAACAACTTCACCTATTCCTGGCAAATAAACATCGATTAATCGTACTTTCTGTACATATGATTAATTTTGAAAATACCGCGTCTCCCCACCCTTGCATCAATAGAACATTACTCTTCATCGAAATGCAATCATTTTTCGAAGTATGTATTAGTATTTTAGAGTCCCTGAAAAATATTAATATTGAACCTATACCGTTCCGAATACAAGTAATTACGTAACTATTCGTTATGCCTATAAGTTCCTTACCAATCCACTTTTTTATTAACAATTTATCCACTTCTTTGTTTTTCTATAACCTATAATCTTTTCATTATGCCTATACTTTTTTGAAGAACTGACATATACATACTTTACAAAAAGTTAAAGTTAAAAAAAAAGATTAAGAGATAGGATTTATTTCATTGAAGATGCTTATCTAATTCCACTGTTATTTTTCACAATATGAAACCACCTATTTTGTGGGTAATATTTACATTTGAAAGAAGAAATAAAAATCATTCATGAAAGGATGTCAGCTTATAATCCCACATATATTATTTCACAAAACGTAAAAATTGGTTTTTCATGAATTATAAGGTCCTGTCGTGCTCAAATGCCACGAATGTGGATTCAGAATTTCAGATGGATTCAGAATTTCACGGAGCTTTTGCGAATTGCATTCTCAATGTTCATTTTTTGGTCCAAAATAAAATATCGACCTAAAAGTACTGATTCAACGGATCGAAACGAATCAAATTGGGTTTTATAAATTGCGATAAGAACATTAAGACTGAAGTGTTTGTGTTTTAAAGCCCTAAAACCTACCATTTTTGAGATAACGCCTGGGTTAGGCCCCTCCGCCGCACGGTTAATAGATACATGGTCGAAGCATAACAGCGCTAGCCAATCAAAACCAAGCTCTGTCTATGACGTCACAATAGACCTGTAAAACATGTTAGCCTAACTTCTTCACCTAGAACAATAAACTAACAGACTGTATTACAAAAAGCTGTAATTTGTTTATTCTTAATGAAACATAACAAGTTAGTAGTTAAGAGACAATATATTTTGCAACTAATGAAAGTACAGCTTCGTTAGTAGAGGTCTGCAATGACGTCACGGACTTAAAACCACCCCCCACTCTAAATAGAATGCTTCGACCGTATATCTATTAACCGTGCCTCCGCCGCACGTCGTCAACTACTTACTGTGTTACGTTACAGCAAATGATAGGTCCTGTCGAGCCTAGGCTCTATAAGGGCCTATTCACACTATCGGTTTCGCGCCCGCTCCACTCTCGCTCCGCTCCCGGTCCACTCTCGCTCTACCCCATTCACACTAGCGCTCCGCTCCCGCTCCACTCCCGGTCCGCTCTCCTAATGTCTTACCATATTCACACTATATAATTTTACACCGTTCACTTTTGAAAGGTTTAAGCTATTAAAGCCATTAATAATCGAAGTTGTCTGTATTCGGATTTTAATTAATGATTAACTTTCAGTTATTTAAGTATTCATTTATTCTTCAATTTTACGGCCAAAAAAAAAAATCAATTTTTCGTTTGTAGAAATAGCTGGTAAGTGTACTTTCTTGATGAAGAAGGTAATATTATCAAAAAATATAATAAGAAGAATATATTGCAACACAATGATAATTATTAATAATAATTATAAATTGATTTAATTAATGGTGAAGAAATAATCTAAATTTTTTTCGGAATGTATTCGAATACGCTTGAAAATTTCAAGTTGAAATCGGTAAATGCTACAAATTTACCGATTGTGTTCTCTTATTTTCCTGATTAATATTTTAATTATTTTTTGCTTTAATATATTTTTTTGTTAATGATCTGATATTTTTCATAATATACTGCATTTTTATTCGTTTCAAATTAAACATTATTTTATAATAGCAATGAGTATGTAGTCAATAAATAAATCGGTGACCATTTTTTACGAGTACATTAATTCATAGCAAAATATATCTCAAACATAACATGAATTTTTCACGTCGAAAAACCGCGCGTATTGTTGGTGATTTTTACTTTCACTTACCTATATATGAAATATATAGTAAGTGGAAGTATTGCGATCGTGAAAAATTTCGACTTCCGGTTTTCAACGGAAATACACGTTTTGGGACCCCCTGAGTCGAAATAACCAAGTCCCGCGAAATGGTCTGTGTGTGTGTGTCTGTGTGTGTGTGTGTGTGTGTGTGTGTGTGTGTGTGTGTGTGTGTGTGTGTGTGTGTGTGTGTGTGTGTGTGTGTGTGTGTGTGTGTGTGTGTGTGTGTGTGTGTGTGTGAACAGACTAGCTCAAAAACTATAAACCGTGGGAACATGAAATTGGGTATTTAGTGTAGGTATGTGCCCGCGATGTGACAGCAAAAATTTTATCAAAATTGCTCAAAGGGAGGGGGTACTTTACTTAATAACTTTTTACGTTTTTATCGATTTTCTCATAAACGGCTCTAACGATTTTGATTAAACTGAGTATTTGATCTATTTATATGCCCGAGATATGACTGTAAAAATTTCATCAAAATTGATTAACCGGAGGGGGGACGTTACTTAATAAATTTTGTATCATTTTCACATGTTTTTTTTTATTTACTCAAAAACGGTTTTAACGATTTTGATCAAACTTGGTATTTGATGTATTTATATGCCAAAGATGTGATAACCAACATTTCATCACAATTGATCAACCGGAGGGGGGACGTTACTTAACAAATTTTGTATCATTTTCACGTGTTTTTTTTTTATTTACTCAAAAACGGTTTTAACGATTTTGATCAAACTTGGTATTTGATGTATTTATATGCCAAAGATGTGATAACCAGCATTTCATCACAATTGATCAACCGGAGGGGGGACTTTACTTAATAAATTTTGTATCATTTTCACGTGTTTTTTTTATTTACTCAAAAACGGTTTTAACGATTTTGATCAAACTTGGTATTTAATGTATTTATATGCCCGAGATACGACTGTAAAAATTTCATCAAAATTGATCTACGGGAGGGGGGACTTTACTTAATAAATTTTGTATCATTTTCACGGGTTTTTTAATTTACTCAAAAACGGCTTTAACGATTAACAAAAATAAGATATGAATGTAGAAAAATGTGTGACTTTGGGAAATGATATTTTGCAAAACACGTCAATTTCTAATCTAAGTAAGTTAGTAAGTGAAAGTTGTGTGTTGCGCGCACGCACCAGATTTTTTTTTTATCATTTCAAGCGTATTCGAATACATTCGGAAAAAAATTTAAATTATTTCTTCACCATTAATTAAATTAATATATAATTGTATATATATATATATATATATATTTTTTTTTTTTTTTAAAAGTTGAACTTTTTTGGCCGTCAAACTGATGAATAAATAAATACTTTAATAACCGAAAGTTAATTATTAATTAAAATCCAAATACAGACGGCTTCGATTATTAATGGCTTCAATCGTGAACGGTGTAAAATTATATAATTTGAATATGAAAAGACTTTAGGAGAGTGGAGCGAGAGTGGAGCGGGAGTGGAGCGGGAGCGGAGCGAGGCCGGACCTGGGCTAATATTGTGTTTAACCTCTCTCTATTCCTCTTTAGAATATTTTGCCAGTGAGACCGGACCTGGAGCGGAGCGCTAGTATGAATGGGGTAGAGCGAGAGCGGACCGGGAGTGGAGCGAGACCGGAGTGGTACCGATAGTGGAATTCTCTGTCTATTTCTCTTTAGAATATTTGAGCGGACCGGGAGTGGAGCGGGAGCGGAGCGATAGTGTGAATCCGCCCTAAATGTTGTTTCGTCTGATTTAGATTTAATTGTAGCGTTGGAAAATTGGACTCTCACAATTAGCAATTGCAGTATACTCCCACATGACCGGTTCCCGATTAACTGACTTTTCGGATAAATCGAGGGCGCTGTAAAAGATAAAAAATTCTTTTTAAAATAATTAAAAGCATTTATAACTTTGTCAGATTATCAATCACTGGTCAAAAATTTGTAATATGTTCCGGTTCGATAGATCTTAAATAAATTAAAATGTAGGCAAAAAGGCTTTTGTCTTTTATTTTTTGGCCGAACTCCAGTAAAACAAATCTCTTCGAAGTAAAATTGGTCTTGAAAGGAAATCCGTACCCTCCATACATTTCATTAAAAAAGAAATTAAGAACAAATAGCTTCCTGTCTTGAGAAAACTTGACGAAATGACATTAAGGTGCGTTTAAACACAAAATAAAATAAAAGATTTTGTGAAAACTGAATAGATTGATAGAGTAAATTTTCGTAAATTGTTAAATAAAATTGGCCCAAAAAAGTTTTCTTTAATTAATATCTTTATAGCTTTTGTAAAATAGGCTGTGATAATAATAATTGATAATATTGTAACGCTTCTGTGGGTTAAAGAATAGTAGGTGGACCCGTGCGAAGTGCTTCGTTTTATCGCAATATCGAAGTTATAATAATATAATTTGTTGTTGTTTTTTTTTTTTATACGCTTTTCCGGATTGACCGGCTCTCTCGCTTAACGGCAATATATCCGTTCCGACGAGGACGGATAAACGGGAGTCTCCTGTAGTCATTGGCGGATCCGGGAGGGGGAGGGTGCTGTGGGGACTGGAGCCCCTCCCTTTGGAAAAATTTTCGTCATTTAAAGATAGAATTTGACTTTCCTTAAAGTAAGAAAGCAAGTTAAAGAACAAAAATGTGCAGAACAGGTAGAATTATAGTTGTGGGAAGGTGAAAACCTGATCGGCAGATCCAAATGAAGAGGTGTGGGCCTGCAGCCTCCCCTTTACAATCGGCTGGATCCGCCCAAAACTGTAGTCCAAAACATTTATAAAATAAATAAAATCTATTTATGGTGATTCATAGTAACATAGTGATTCATTAGATCGAGGTAGAACAACTTTGGTTTTATCAATTTATCTTCTTTTTAGCGGGAATTTTAGAAAACTAAAGTATCAAAATAGGAAAAATGGATTTCAATTGTTTCTATGCGGGCTTTATGCCCATACAGGTTCCAGGCGTTTTAAATCTCTAAAACTTATTGTTTTTATGTAAAGGCATGGATTAGGGCCCCTCAGCTTCACGGGGCTACTTATTTTTGTTGCTTCTTCATGGATAGAAACCTATTTCATGTCATTTTTGTCACTTAAAAGACTACCTTCCTCTCCATTGTCAGAAAGATAACCGTAAAAAACATCTTATGAACTGTTTTTGAAAAAAACAAATTAAGTAGGGTAGTTTAAATCAGATTAATTTCCAAGACTATCCAACATTCTTAGCGATTTCATATATTCCAGGAAGATTACAGGAAAATGTTTTGTAGAGAAAAACGTCAGATAATGAAGTTCTTCCTTAACTATTAAACAGAAAAATAATTTCTTAAAAATAATTTATTCTTCCTTGCTGTAGAAAAATAATTTCTTAAAAATAATTTATTCTTCCTTGCTGTAGAAAAATAATTTCACCTTAAGGCCCGGGTGGTTGGGGGGGGGGGGGGGGGGGATGAACATGCAAAAAAAAGTTCATTTCATAGTTATGTTAAAACTAGATGTAAAATCTGATACAAATCTTCGTGCGAAGTGCTTCGTCACTAGTTTCTTTCTAATTTTAATATATCTAAATCCAACAATTATATCATATCCTATTCCTCTTCAAAAAAATAGAACCTTTATTAACCAAAACTTGTTTCTATATTAAAAACCATTTTGCCGGAAAGTATAACTATATTATAAATACATAATATAAGAATTTTCACAAGGAAGTACCCATTGCTATTTTTCCTCTCCTCTATTTTTCACTTATTCTCATCCTTACTTATTATCAGTCGATTATTTACATTAATAAAGTACAATACATTGACCATTACTTAATATAAATTTTTCCCATCTTTCATCTTCATAGAATGTCTAGGGTTTATTATTAAAAAACTGATCGAAGTGGTTTTTAAAAATGAAAAAGTAGGTTATGGTAGTATAGGTTTGAATTATTCAGCGACTCCGAATATATTTCGAAATACTGATTCCTCGAAATATTCGGAGAAATAGATAGAAAGTAAAGTATGATGGAGCAAATGGTGGGGAGACGCGGATTTTTTTAAAAGTTAGATAATTATATCGACTGGCACAAAATCGATGTGTTCCTTTCAGATGGGGTGAGATAGTGTGTGACGTAATACTGAGGCAAGGCGGTTAATTTTCAAACAGGAGGGGCAATAGGGGAAAGATGGCGGTGGTAGTAGTTTGCATGGTGACCAACAGATGGCAGCGTGCTTATCAGCTGTCAAAGCCAGCAGGGGAATAGGGGAAGTAGTACCCTATGAATTACAGATACTCAAGAGGGCGGAAACGCCACGGCCTCCAAACGTTCCCAATTCAAATTGAATTAAATGTGTGAGAAAAAAAATCTCACGTTGCGCCCACTCGCGGGTTAAGTTACCCTTTGTAGGGGATTAGTTTTGGGGGGCAAATGGCAGGGGTAAAGGGGGGCTGAGGCGGAAGACGGGTGCGGGAGTCTTCCTCCCCTCATGTGGGAACATCAGGCTATAGTGCCCCACTCACTGTCTGTTGTTCCCCGCTTGCCCGATCCCCTGCAACGCCTACTGTCACCTCCTTGTGGTGCCCCCTGGGGAGTTGTTTACAACTCGCGAACGACAGAGGCGCTGGCACGGGACCAGTCCTCCTTAGGCTATGGTGGTAAGCCCCCGCCATCATGCCCTAAGTAGGAGAATCCGTAGGACAGGCTTAGTCAAAAACTCCCTGTCCGGCCCGCTATCCATTCGGGATTTAAGGCGGTGATGCCAAATGGTACCACGGGGATGACGCTCTCCCGGGCGTCGTCATTGGGTGGTGCCAGGACCTCTAGGGGTGCCTGGTGTAGCCGTGGTGGTCGTGGTTACTGGGACCACCAAACGCCGACCTGTACAGGTCATGAGTGTTTGTTGGGGTCAGGCTGGTTAGCAGGTTCTGTCCCCTTCCTCTCTTTTCTTGGCCTCATGATAGGATGACGATCGGTGGAGGTCGTTCGGCCAGGTACGGTCGTCGTCGAAGTCGTGAAGGTCAAAAGCCGGTCTGTAGGGGATTAGTTCGCATTTCATTGAATTTCTGAATTAAACAATAGACAAACACACATATGTTCCTTCAATTACCTGCAATTCGTTTGTATAATTTAGTTTTTTGGGTCATTATAAATATGAAATTTAGAAATCCAATAAAAAACATTTTATAAAAAAAAAAAAAAAAATTAAACCGACTTCGAAAACTAGGAACCATTAAAAATAAATGCACTCAAAAGTATGAAATAATTACCTTCTTATATTTATGAATACACAGCAAAATTGAAAATGGTATGAAAAGCGGAAAAATGTATTAAATCCGATCATTTTATTCTGATTAGTACGAATACATACTAACTGTTAATAAAAATTATTAAATTGAAATATTAAATACCTTGTTCAATACATTAAACTTTTTGGAGGCGGCGCAAAATAGAAATCTACAGAGAATTATAAGATTTTCCAAATTTTTAGTGTTATCAATTTACAATTTTCAAGATTGTGATGTATTGAACATGGTATTTAATATTTTAATTTAATAATTTTTATTAACAGTTAGTATGTATTCGTACTAATCAAAATAAAATTATCCCTTTTAATACATTTTTCTGCTTTTCATACCATTTTCAATTGGTAGCAATACGTTGATTTCTAAAAAAAAAATCGATGTGCTTTTTTTTTATACAGATTTTAATGTATTTTGAACCGATTTCTGGTTTTCGAATTCTTTTTTTTTTTTTCCTTTTTTTTTATATGGTACCCCTCTTCTGACGCTATAAGTGAGTTTGGTTCATTAGTTGGTTGTTTAATCCATGGTGGAAAGGACGAGATCTATTTCGTAGGTACCTCGCGAAATAAAAGTCAGCTCGCCCAGGTAGCGCTATACCACGTTCGTCTATCCCGCGCCTTTAGATTATAGTTATATCAATTTTAATCAACTTTGTGTTACAATAGTCACCTTTTCAATTTTATGCATATGCACAGAAAATTGAAAATCGTTTGCGGTGCGTGCAGTACGCACCTTTGAACACCCTGCCTACTTTGATTTTTTGTAAAGATCAATCTTCAATCGGGAAGACTCATAAAACTTTTTTTCCACAATGACAATCTTTTTCCTTTGCGGAATATTGTCTTCGGAATTGTTAATTACATACATAAATCTGTGTTCCGAGAGGAGGTATCAAGTTTTACTTCGCTGTAACAGTAATTTGGCCACTTCAAGATGCCGTAGGTACGCCACTGAACAGTTGAGATTTTGGCCGTTTTTCGACAAGTTGTATTGGAAAATATAATACACTACATATACGTTTGTTATTTCGGTATCTGAAAATATGACTTGCTCGAAATGAAAACAATTCCTGATAAATGACTACCTTTAAGATTTTCGTGTCTAGACTCTTTTATCGAGTGTCACCATCTATGGATGTTATCGTAACTTAAAGAAAAAATCTGGTGCGTGCGCGCAACACACAACTTTCACTTACCAACTTACTTAGATAAGAAATTGACGTGTTTTGTTAGATATCATTTCCCAAAATCACACATTTTTCTACATTGATATCTTATTTTTATTAATCGTTAAAGCCGTTTTTGAGTAAATAAAAAACCCCGTGAAAATGATACAAAATTTATTAAGTAAAGTCCCCCCTTCGGTTGATCAATTTTGATGAAATGTTGGCTATCACATATTTGGCATATACATACATCAAATACCCAGTTTGGTCACAATCGTGAAAGCCGTTTTTGAGTAAATAAAAAAAGCACGTAAAAATGATACAAAATTTATTAAGTAAAGTCCCCTCTCCGGTTAATCAATTTTGATGAAATTTTTAGTCATATCTCGGGCATATAAATACATCAAATACCCAGTTTGATCAAAATCGTTAAAGCCGATTTAGAGTAAATTAAAAAAACACGTGAAAATGTTACAAAATTTATTATGTAAAGTCCCCCCTCCGGTTAATCAATTTTGATGAAATTTTTACAGTCATATCTCGGGCATATAAATAGATGAAATACTCAGTTTAAACAAAATCGTTAGAACCGTTTTTGAGAAAATCGAAAAAAAACTAAAAAGTTATTAAATAAAGTACCCCCTCCCTTTGAGCAATTTTGATGAAATTTTTGCTGTCACATCGCGGGCATATACCTACACTAAATACCCAATTTCAGGTTCGCACGGTTTATAGTTCTTGAGCTAGTCTGTTCACATACACACACACACACACAGACCAAGTCGAAATTTTTCACGATCGCAATACTTCCACTTACTATATATTACATATATAGGTAAGTGAAAGTAAAAAAATGAGACAATTCACCATCATAGATGGAAGAAAATAAGATTGAATTTTTTTAGCAGGATATCCATAAGAATTTTCTTAATTTTCAAACCACATTTAAGCTTAGTTAATAGTTTTTGTTTTCTTAAAATCAATAATTTGGCACTTACAGCAATTTTCATCCAAACACCTCAATAGCTGCAGAAACATAATTAAACACCGATAATAGTAATCTGGATAACATAACACAAGTGTCACTCCAGAGTGAAGAATCCGCACAAGATTTTATGATTACATTTTATAATAATATCCGATAGTGATCGAGTGTATCTGGAAGCAGTCAGAGGTGCCTGAATCCTTTGTTAAGGCCTCTAAATCAACTGAAAATGAGCTTTTCCAGGAAGTATTGAATTCCTTTTTAATGTGCATAGCGAGTAGAAGTCGGAAATCAAAATCTAATTTAAAACAATAATGGCTACGACTTTACGAATCTGCTTTAAAAAGGGTAATTAATGCTCGGCCTTTCTTTTAATTATATGAATTTTGTGGTTTTATGATTATGCTGTCCATCCTTCGTTTAGACGTACATTTAGGATTTTTTAATGTTATCGGTGTTTAATGTGCTTTAGTCGCCTTAAATCTATAAAAAAATCTTTTAAGCAACCCAAAAAAATGTTCTTGAGTTTTAATTCTGGGCAAAATTTTGCAGGAACAGGGTAGAAACAATAACTGTGGCGGAACCACCATTAATTTTTCAGAAAACGACTGCGATATTCTAGTGATATTATATATCTTAATTCAATTGTTTAAATCTATTGTTGAAAATTTATTCAAGGTTATGTATAACGTTTGTTCCAACAAGCACTTGAACCACGTCAATAACTAACACACTGCTCATGTTCTCCCCCACTATTTTGATTCTGAATTTGATTGGTTGGTTTTGTTAACCTATTCATCGAACATTGCTGAAAATTAACCAATCAAATTTAGAATTTAAAAAACGGGGATAGCAAATGATCAGTTTGTTATTTATCAATGTGTTTTAATAGTTTGTTAGAGCATACCTTATGATATATATGCCATACGTTTTTCAAATAAAAATTTTTTTGAGCGATAATTAAATAATTATTTTCATGTTTTTTCCCAATAACTTCTTAAATGAATTAAGAACCCAAAAAAGGTTTTAATGGGACCACCTTGGGAAAATACTCTACAAGATGCAAAAGGTTTCGTTCCAATTGGTCCATCCATCTTGGAGTAATCGGAGTCGGTTAAAAAAAAATATATATTTTTTATAATTAGTGATTGGGTGGGAACATAAATTTTTTTAAGAACGACAAATGATTTAATAAATGAAAAATAAATTCCAAAAAACAATTATATTTTATATCAATTAGAAAAATCATTCAAATATTTTTGTTTGTTTGTTTAACGTCACTTTATGCCACTAAGGCTAATCGGACGATGCTACAGTGTGAGTCCTAAATTTCGCCTATCCTGGTATACTTAGAATATTGATCTTTAACGAGTACCTGACATCGTACAGGCTCGGGACCTCCATTTTACGTCCCATCCTAGGGACGGCATAGACAAGGAGTTTTTACTCCCATTAAAAAATCCTAGGGCCACCTCGGGACACGAACCCGCGACCTTTGACCGTGTGCTAACCACGAAGCCTCAAATATTTTTAACTATAGCAGAATTCGATTCGGTGGGACACAACTAGAAGTTTGAGTAAATGATTTCGAAAGGTTCATTACATGGGGCTTTCTAAAACTTTTGTTTGGTTTTCTGCAAGAGATTATAAGGGAAAGTATTGTGACCATGAAAAATTTCGACTTCCGGTTTTTAACGGAAATAAACGTGTTGGGGTCCCCTAAGTCGTTATAACCAAGTCCCGAGAAATAGTGTGTGTGTGTACAGACTAACTCAAAAACTATAAACCGTATGAACCTGATGTTTGGTATTTGGTGTATGTATATTCCCGCGATGTGACAGCGAAAATTTCATCAGAATTGGTCAAACGGAGGGGGCAATTTAGTTATTCAATTTTGTCTTATTTCTAGATTTTTACAAAAACTGCTATAAAGAGTTAGATTTCTAATCTAAGTATGTTGGTAAGTAAAAGTTGTGTGATGCGCGCATCCCACCAGATTTTCTTCATGGAGACATTCCACAAAGTCCCTTGACTATATCTTCTCTAGGGCGCATCGAATTTCTTCGTTCTCCTACTATGTCTGAAATTGAATGTTTTGGATCTTTTGGTAAAGTCGAGATTACAGGTAGGTAGATTCTTCTACGACCGCCTTACTCAAAAGTAATATGGGAGTTAATTCCTCCAATGTACAGGAGGCAAAAATATATTCGGAGTGGCCACAGTCTACTAATTCTTGAGGCTGAGTACATATTTCACGTCGTCAGCGACATCGTCTCATTTTTTCCAATTATATAGTTTGATGACCTCTTGTTTTTTCTTCTCTTCCGATTCTTCATGAAGTGTTCCATCGGAGGGAAAGGTGGAAAGCTTAGAAAGAAAAATCAAATTTTTGTTAGATTTTGGCTCGTATGAAACTAGAAGTCCTTCTTTTTGGAATCCAAATCAGCTACTGAAACTGACGTTGCCTAGTTATTTAACAATTCAGGTGGTGTTTCTCTCTTTTTTTTTTAAGGATTCAACAACAGTTCTTATTTCAAAAGAAATTAGTAATTGATAGAGGAGAACTGGGTGGAATAATTATTCATCGTGATATTCCGTCCAGTATGTTGTAGTGGATCAATGAGTCGATGCTAGTAGCCCTCCCGTGGTTTAATGGAAATTATTCTTTGGAAACGTAGCTCACGGTATTTTTTCGTCAGAAACTATTTCAATGCTTGTATGGATGCATAAAGGAAGATTAGAAATACGATAAGAAAATTAAAAGAACAAAAAAAAAAATATTTTCGACAAGCGTGAGGGAAATGCTCTCGTAAAGTTGGTTACCTCGGCACTTAGTATTAAGTATATTCGGGGGAAGCATATTCGAGGAGGTTATGTGGCCGTTATATTAGCTTGTGTCCTATTGCGTCCTTTTCAGTTAAAAAGTGCTTTGATCAGCTTTATACCTTTTTTATTAGTTCCCATCTTTCGAAACAAGGCTCGCTCTTCAGGGATAAATATCCGCCCCCCCCCCCCCCCCCCAAGAGGGTCCTTTTCAGTTGAGATAAGGTCCTTACTAAAGGGCACCATATATGTCACCCCTATAAGTTACATGGGGATATTAGTACCAAAAAAAAATCAATAACCTTTATTAACTAATTGAGTCAAAAGTTCAATCTAAGTTATTATATGACAAATTATTAGACATCAAAGCAATATTTATATTACAGTTTGTTTATTCAGATGTTTATTTACTGGTTATTTTACATTTGAATAGTTGTCTTATTGACTATAATAGATCAATTTTTATTCCTTTTGAGATAATTAAAAAGCAATTCTCAGAGAAGCTGAAACAATTAACGATGCGTACATATGTAAGACTGTAATGCATATTTAATGATCTAAACAAAAGGATTGTCAACCTTTCTACATTGATTAATTCCTTTAAATATTTATAAGGTTGTTCCAACATTGTAAGAAAATTATCATTGTAAAGTTAATTGATATTATATACACGGTGGGCCAGCCCCCTCTCTCTACCGTGCACCCCCCCCCCCCCCTCACATCCCTATAAATTGCATATCGTTGCGTTCTATATGATAAAAGATTAAGAAAAAGCCAATGTTCACAGTATAAAAGTGGCCGCACTAACCCCAAATGGCGTTCAAACATGGCGGAATGACGAATTTGATTTTAGTTCGTTTCTTTATTACTGACATTCACCATTAAGCTTAATTTCGCCATAACTTGTCTTTTATTAAAGCTAGAGAGTTCTAGATTCTGATTAAATAAACAAACATACAAAAATAATTAGTCTAGACAACATAAAATATCTTTAAAGTCAATTTTTTGCAAGTCTCTCGCGTAAAAGTTTAAATTCTAAGTTAATTTGTGATTAAATGGCCATCACTAACGAAAAACGCCCTGAAATAAAACATCTGGAGCAATTATTCTTCTTTAAAAATCATTGGTCAAATTTCAAAATATATTAACTGGGTTCATAGGAAACGGACCTATGCTCTATTCTCAATCATGTTGGATTTTGATTAGCTGAAAGGTTTTCATCTTTATCAATGAATATTGGTATGACTGTATTTGTTTAAAAATATTAGGATATAAATACTGAGCCACAGCAACGCGTGGCCGGGTCTGCTAGTTTCAATATAAAAAGAGAAGTAAATTTTATTTAAGAAAAGACAGCTGTTGGTGATTAATGGTTAGTAAGGTGTTTTGGTTTTTCTCAGCATTATCAAAGTTTTTAAACATGTTTTAATATTATAAATTGTATGTTAGTACTTGTTTTCCTCCTCCATTGTTAAGTTGAACTAGTGTGCAAGAAAGGGTACACCGCTCACAAAATGATTGAGTCGTTAGATTATAGTGATCTAGTAATTTAAAATGGACAATTCATATGGAACTCAGCCCGAAACAACAACAACCATGGGAGCTTGTATCAGGTAGAAAGCACCAAATTGTGTCCGATATAGACTCAAGCAAACAAATGAAGGTTAGTAATCCTATTACTATTAATAATAAATAAGCTCCTTTATCAAACAAAAAAGATCACCCACAGTCTCAAATAATAAAATAGTTAATCTTAAGACACCGCCTATGATGTTAAAGATTATTCAGCACTATTTAACTATCTTCACATAGAAGACGGCCTTAAAGATGTCTATAAGAGAGGAAAGCGTCTATCCCGAGAATGCAGAAGTGTACTGTAGCCTAGTGGCAAGTCTGAGAAGAAGGGTAAAAAAAATACAATAATTATCCGCCCAAGTGAGTAAGGTGTTATGGTCAGAAAAGAATGGGTTATGGAAGCTCTCCTTGAACCAAAACAAGAGAAACAGTAGCATCTTGTACTAACTGTCAAGGTCCATATCCAACCAAAACGGAGGGTGCGAAATTCTAAAAGAGCTCAAGAAAATTCAACGTAATCATGATATACTTCAGAAGCTCCAGAGGCCATAAAATGCAGGCCTCACCACCACCAACTATTCTGCACCTTCCCCAGCTACAACCACCCCTAACCATCCGCTTCAATTTAAGGCAGGGACTGGAGCAGCACAGACATCTACAAGCACCAGCACAACATCAAAGATGTAGAGGTATGAGTAGGAATATAAACCCATTGGCCCCTTCGACTGAAAACTCCTCTGGAAAATAAATAAAACAAATTTACTTAATGGGTTCAACAACCTTATCAATCCTCTCTTTGGTCTTCTTATCTTCCGTAACACTTGCCCTCAGCCAACAATCAGATGAATGCAGGCTCTATGTCATACTATGGAATGCAAATGGTCTGAATCAGCACAGGACTGAACTAGACATATACTTACACGAGAAATGCATTGACATTGCACTTATAACAGAAACACATCTATTACCACAATCTAAATTTTATCTGCAGAGTTACAAAATCTACAGAACTGGCCATCCAGACGGAACAGCACACGGAGGCAACACTTCAGTCCTCGAAATAACACTAAAACACAATCTTCTACCAATTCCAGTAATACCAGACATACAAGCTAAAGCTATCGCACTTTCACATAAAACCACTACATTAAATTTGCTTGGTTTAATGTCCCCTAAGGTGTGTGCTGAGGCCCATGATGTTTAGTAATTTCTTTAAATGTCTTGGTAGATGTTTTATTGTAGGAGGAGATTATAACGCTAAAGACCAATCTAGGGGATGAAGACTTTCTACCCCCAAAGGAAGAAGTCTATAAATTATGTTCTCCACAAGCTTTCATTAGACACGATATCACCTTACTGGCCAACTTCTAGACGGAAAACACCAGACTTGGTTGCTTTTTTTATTCTCTTGTACATTTGATATCACTTGACAAGCCCAGCATAGCAACGAAGAAACCATCTCTAAAAACCCGCACAATAGATTGGGGCACTTACAGGAATTTCCTTAATGCTGCATTATCAGTTCCTCTCTCCATTAAGAATGAAAAAAAACTTGAAGAGGCTGTAGAATGTTTACGCAGAATGTACAAAAGCAGGATGGACATCATCAGTACACAAACTTAAGAAATCTGAAAATCAACCAATTAAACTTGCTCGGAAAATATGGCAGACTGACAGACTTCCATCTAATAAACGATCTTACATTAGACTAAATAATGAACTCACTACAACAATATAACGAATCTTTCGACTGATGATAGGAGGGTTGTGGAGACATACCAAAAACATTACAAAGTATCATGAAGTGTCGGCACCCCTCTGAAAAGAAGATTTGCCTAATATCTTTTATCTGTTTTCAAACCACATTCAGAATTTAAAAATTTTGAACACGATATAAACAAACTGAACACTTTGGTAACACCCTTACAACTGACATGCTCCTTCCTTCACACATGCTCAAGTCGCCGAAAAAATCAAAAAGTTGCTTAAAAGGAAAGCCCCTGGACATGACTTGATTAATGCTGAAGTGCTCCAGCGAATGCCCTAAGTTCTAATGTTTCTGACTACTATTTATATAGCGATACTGAGGACGACTAAATACCCATGACAATGTAAGTACTCACATATTACAATGATTCACAAGCCAAACCTCACCAAGAACTTAACCTCATCATACTCACCTATCAGTTTACTTCCTGTCTGTTCCAAAATTTTTGAAAGCTTACTGTAACAAAGACTTATTGATATAATAACAAACAATACCAGATCAAGTTGGATTCAATTACACAGAGTGACGGACTACATATCCACAGCAGTAGAGCAAAAATCATATGCAACTGGCTTATTTCTGGATACCGACTGTCAACGAACACTTACATACCCACTACAGAAGATTTCAATTACGAGGACAACCTAACGCACTCATAAACAATATGGCTACAACACTCATGACAAGTAATGTCCATAGATGAGAGACATCTTCATATAGTGATACTTATCATGCCAGGAGATGCTGCAGGGTACTGCTCCCTCTCATGCCTCTCAAACAAATATATTACATTAAGATTATCAAATTCACTAATTGTTGATGTATGACTTAGTAGTAAAACTTTTATTGACAGTTGTGAATCAAATTTATCAGTAAAAAAAAAAAAAAAATTCATTTAATTCTTTAAGAGCCACAAAAGAAGGAGAAGCATATGGAAATGAATAAAAATGATGTGTTAATACATAGATTATTTTCAGTATTTAAGAATATTATTATATTTTGTAAAACCTATGTGGGTTAAACAATTTTATTGAATGAAAATAATAATTTATAATGCCACACAAATTATTGAAACACAAATAATTAAACAGGTTATAAAAATTATTTGAGTTGAGGAAGCTACCAATCTTCAAATGGATTTAATCAGCCTATTCAAGAAAGGAGGATTTACTCTTGACAAGTGGGCCTCTAGCATCCCCGATTTGATCCCTTCCAAGCGCAAGTCCAAATCCATTTCCATTAAACCTCCTGGGGAGGATTGGTTGAAAATTCTGGGATTCACTTGAAATTCGTCCAATGATCAATTTTTCTATTCGGCACTTATGCCACTCTCTTTCTGCGTCACTAAAAGAATGATTCTTTCCTCAGTGGCCAAAATATTTGATCCTCTTGGACTCATAGCTCCACTGATTTTTACTGCAAAATCCCTAATCCAAGAAGTTTGGAAGGCTGGCATTGGTTGGGATGAGGAACTTACAGATGAAGTAATGCTCGCTTGGATGAAACTAACTTCTGATTGGAGCACTTTATCATCAATCTCCATTCCAAGATATGCTCCCCTCAGCCAAGCTACTCACTAGATGTGTCGGCCTAAGGCTATGTTGCTGCACTATACCTCTGTGCAGAATCGCCTGACTCTAGCACCAAGATATCTCTGATTAAGGCCAACCTAAAAGAATTTTACAGGCGCAACCTTTAATTTGACCTTTCCTCGGCTAGGGCTATGTGGTGCTCTCTTGCTCTCTCAGCTCATTTCTTCGATACCCAAGTCACTTGCAGAAGAAGCCATTTGCTTCACTGACTCAGAGGTCGTGCTCGCTTGGTGGAACACTGCCTTTCACGATCTCCGAGTATTCGAGGCAAACCGTGTCTCACAGATTCTGAGTGTCCTCCCCCAGGGACGATGAGACACCTACGCTCTGAAGAAAATCCTGTGGACATAACTTCATGTGGTTGCCTACCAAGTAAGCTTAAAACTCACAATCTTTGGTTCCATGGCCCAAGATGACTTGAATCACCCATTCCTAATTGGTTCGAGCCTAGGAACAACACAATAGTCATGGCCAATTTTGAGGAACCAAAGATCTGAGTCGAACACAGAAGATTGGATCTCCCGGTTCTCATGTTTCCGTACTCTGTAAAGGACGATAGTAAGGATGCTGTGTTTCTTGAGAAGCCTATTTCACTCAGACTATTCGTAACTGAAATGAAAGGAGAAATGAAGGAGTAGACTCAAAACAGCCCTTTGGGCTCCTGAGAGGAGGCAGGATAGAGAAAAAAGGCCAATTCACATCAAACTGTAAGTCAACCTAGTGAAGATTGATCATCGGCTCGATGAACAATTTCCACATACTTATCCTTCACCAATCAAATTATTTTATTTTATTCTGTAATTTTATTTCTTTCATTATTTTATTTTCTATACCCACAACACTAACGAGAAATGTTCCCGTTTTTTTAATATTATTTTTCCCCTTTATTCACTGTAAAAAGATCAATAAATGCCATAATCTAAGATGTACCTTTATTAATTTCACATACAGTCCACAACCAGATAATATTAAAAGGGTTTGTGTCACCTCAGGATCCAAAGTGAAGACATAACCCCAAACATTACTAAAAGTAAGGAAGTAACATAAAAGACTAATAATAAGTAGAGTGAGTATCATGTCAGGTGTGGGAAATGAACTTCAAAGTAAAATGTCATGGGAAGAGCCAGCCAGGCCTCCCTTCATAAAGCCCCACATGCTAGATATACTGACAGTGTGATATGTATTTTCAAATGTAAAACTGGGCTTGGTCCACCATATTTCATATATAGGTAAGTGAAAGTAAAAAAATACAACAAATATTGAGTGAAGTAACAACCATAGGATTAAGTTAGTATTTAATAAAATATATATAACAAGTATTAATCATACCTTAGGAAACGTTCGTTTAATCCAATCCCTCTCCTTTCAACCATTCTAAGTAGTAAATACTTCCATTTTATAATTCAATGCAATTGCAATAATAGTTTGAGAGATAGGATGTACAGCTTGACTTACATAAATGCTGTTTTCTTCAGACCAATTTCGATCCACTTTTACAATGTAATAGGCCTTAAAAAACCAAAATATCAAAAATTTTTCTCAAATTAACAAGTATAAAAACTTAATTCTTAGTCAGTTCAAGATAATTTATTTTTTATAATTTGTTTTTTATATTATAGAAAAGAGGCAATATAACATCATGTATTACCTTTTACAATAGGGCTACTATGAGAGCACGAAGTCATCTGAAAACAGGTGAAGTTATGATGAGTATGTAAAATCAATGAGAAATTTGTCTCAATTTTTTTCTCCTACTTTTTCAATACGTTTGGCAGTGATGGCCGCTTTCCAATTTCCTCTCACCTTTGCGATGGTTTAAGTGTAACCGCCAGGGAGTTGAGAATAATCAATCAAAGGATATTTTGAGACTGGTGAATCGCATGAAAGTAAATCAGTTTGACGAGGTTCTAACTGCTCTAAACTCAATTTTAAGAAAAATGAGTTAAGATTTGAGGTGCTAATATTTTTGGGGTCAATGAAATTTATAAATTCTGGCCATACGTCTAGGCAGTGGTTAAACATGTGAAAATTTCTAAAGAAAAAATATTTATCTTTGATTTTAAATGAAATAAAGTTACAATAATTCAAAGACTCTGATTGGGTTTTTGTATTACTCTGGACTCAGAAGCCCTGATGAAGATCCACAAGTTGGATCGAAACGTTGGTTTTCCAAAATACAAAAGTTTTAGCTGAAAATCCTGACAATCATTTAACCTATCGTAAAGAATAACAGTTGACTATCTCTCACCTCTAGTCAGGGTATAGTTTACTGCAGAAATATAACCGGACACTTTTCTGTTGTAGCTGGCTTGTTTGCAGATGATATTGCTTATTTTTCAGATGAAATAATAATCAACAGGCATACTAAAATAGATTATAAAACATTGGAGCGCTCTTTACAGGAGAATGAAAATTGGATCAACAATGAAATTAGTGTTGTTGATTTAGCTTGGAGTAAATTTTTATCAATTTCAAACAATTACATTTCTAAATATAAAGTGGACATAAGTATTAAAAAAAATAATGACAATAAATTAAAAGTTTGGATTACTAGGGGTTTGGTTACATCAATTAGATTCAGAGACAAATTACATTTTCAAGTTCTAAAGAATCCTAAGGATATTGGTTTGAGAAAATATTATTTAAAATATTGCAGTTTACTATGCATTTAATAAATATTGCTAAAAATAATTATTATAAAAATAAATTACTTTTAAAAGGACATACTTAATGCTAAAGAAGTCTGGAATATTTTTAAAGAATCTACCAATCAACCTCTACATTACAATAAACTCAAATTTTTGTTTTTGTTGATCAAATCAAAGGAAATAAACTCACAGATCCTTATTCTATAGCTAATAAATTTAATGAAAGTTTTGTAAACATTGGAAGTAATATAAAAAAATCCATTGACGTAATACACTTGACATGAAATCTGTATGTTTTAGTAATCCGAAAGATTCGTTCTTCTCAAAACCTCGATATTTAGAAATATTTACATAAATAAATACGTTAAAAACAATTCTTATACCATCTATAGTTTAACTGATTCGCTATTAAAAACTATATAGTTTATAGGAGTTATATAGGATATAACTTATAGGTTTATATAAGTTATATTGGAGTATGTTACCCATTAGCTCACATACATATACAATCTAGTTCTTACTACAGGCTATTTTCCAACTTTATTTAAGTCATCAATAGTTTTACGACTTTATAAAACTGGTGATAGAAGTGACACATCCAATTATCGTCCTATTTCGTTAACATTGTCCCTTTCCAAAATTTTCGAAAAAATTATTCATTCCAGATTAATGAAGTTTTTGAATAAACATGATATCATAAATCCTTATCAATATGGATTCCAACTAGTGGTGTGTTGTTTAGTAGCAATCTGTTTATTTGAAACAGTTAATTTCATTAAACAGAAACAGTTAACTGTTTCGGAAAAAAATAAACAGATACAACAGTGTAGTGAGAAAAAAAAATGGCAAATAATAATAAAAATTAAACACAAACAATTAGCTTGCAATAGCACGGGTGCGACCTGTTTAATAAACAGTTTCACTGAAACAGTTTCGAGAAGCAGGCAGAATTAGCAGGTTAGCAGGCTGTTTCGAGAATTAGCCGGTTAACAAGCCGTTTCATTTAACAGGCTATTAACCGAAATATATTTAACAGCCTGTTAACCTGCTAATTCTCGAAACAGCCTGTTAACCTGCTAATTCTCGAAACAGCCTGCTAACCTGCTAATTCTGCCTGCTTCTCGAAACTGTTTCAGTGAAACTGTTTATTAAACAGCTTGTGCCCGTGCTGTATATGTTTAATTCATACTCAAATATGCTAGTCTGTGTAATGTGGCTCTTAAATGTTTTAATTTAATACGTCTAGGCAGTGGTTAAACATGTGAAAATTTCTAAAGAAAAAATATTTATCTTTGATTTTAAATGAAATAAAGTTACAATAATTCAAAGACTCTGATTGGGTTTTTGTATTACTCTGGACTCAGAAGCCCTGATGAAGATCCACAAGTTGGATCGAAACGTTGGTTTTCCAAAATACAAAAGTTTTAGCTGAAAATCCTGACAATCATTTAACCTATCGTAAAGAATAACAGTTGACTATCTCTCACCTCTAGTCAGGGTATAGTTTACTGCAGAAATATAACCGGACACTTTTCTGTTGTAGCTGGCTTGTTTGCAGATGATATTGCTTATTTTTCAGATGAAATAATAATCAACAGGCATACTAAAATAGATTATAAAACATTGGAGCGCTCTTTACAGGAGAATGAAAATTGGATCAACAATGAAATTAGTGTTGTTGATTTAGCTTGGAGTAAATTTTTATCAATTTCAAACAATTACATTTCTAAATATAAAGTGGACATAAGTATTAAAAAAAATAATGACAATAAATTAAAAGTTTGGATTACTAGGGGTTTGGTTACATCAATTAGATTCAGAGACAAATTACATTTTCAAGTTCTAAAGAATCCTAAGGATATTGGTTTGAGAAAATATTATTTAAAATATTGCAGTTTACTATGCATTTAATAAATATTGCTAAAAATAATTATTATAAAAATAAATTACTTTTAAAAGGACATACTTAATGCTAAAGAAGTCTGGAATATTTTTAAAGAATCTACCAATCAACCTCTACATTACAATAAACTCAAATTTTTGTTTTTGTTGATCAAATCAAAGGAAATAAACTCACAGATCCTTATTCTATAGCTAATAAATTTAATGAAAGTTTTGTAAACATTGGAAGTAATATAAAAAAATCCATTGACGTAATACACTTGACATGAAATCTGTATGTTTTAGTAATCCGAAAGATTCGTTCTTCTCAAAACCTCGATATTTAGAAATATTTACATAAATAAATACGTTAAAAACAATTCTTATACCATCTATATTTTAACTGATTCGCTATTAAAAACTATATAGTTTATAGGAGTTATATAGGATATAACTTATAGGTTTATATAAGTTATATTGGAGTATGTTACCCATTAGCTCACATACATATACAATCTAGTTCTTACTACAGGCTATTTTCCAACTTTATTTAAGTCATCAATAGTTTTACGACTTTATAAAACTGGTGATAGAAGTGACACATCCAATTATCGTCCTATTTCGTTAACATTGTCCCTTTCCAAAATTTTCGAAAAAATTATTCATTCCAGATTAATGAAGTTTTTGAATAAACATGATATCATAAATCCTTATCAATATGGATTCCAACTAGTGGTGTGTTGTTTAGTAGCAATCTGTTTATTTGAAACAGTTAATTTCATTAAACAGAAACAGTTAACTGTTTCGGAAAAAAATAAACAGATACAACAGTGTAGTGAGAAAAAAAAATGGCAAATAATAATAAAAATTAAACACAAACAATTAGCTTGCAATAGCACGGGTGCGACCTGTTTAATAAACAGTTTCACTGAAACAGTTTCGAGAAGCAGGCAGAATTAGCAGGTTAGCAGGCTGTTTCGAGAATTAGCCGGTTAACAAGCCGTTTCATTTAACAGGCTATTAACCGAAATATATTTAACAGCCTGTTAACCTGCTAATTCTCGAAACAGCCTGTTAACCTGCTAATTCTCGAAACAGCCTGCTAACCTGCTAATTCTGCCTGCTTCTCGAAACTGTTTCAGTGAAACTGTTTATTAAACAGCTTGTGCCCGTGCTGTATATGTTTAATTCATACTCAAATATGCTAGTCTGTGTAATGTGGCTCTTAAATGTTTTAATTATTAAATATGTTTTCTCCCGATTGTTTATTCAATTAAACCACAATTTTTATAAACAAAATTTTATTTAACGTAAATTATATTTTTATTTATTGTTTATTTTCACGATGCAAAGTGGGAGAATTTTGTCATTTAGCGGCCAAAAATCTTTAACTCCTGATCGGATCACGATAATCGAATAATTCTTTTTTCATTAAAGATCATGGAATTTTCTTTATCAGCGAAAATAAAAAAATTAAAATTGGTACCATCACTCTAAGTATTTCAAATTAATTTTTATATTAATCCTTTCTTCACTTTACTATAAATAAAATAGTTTATTAGGAACAGGGTTATACATAGAGAATGAAATGAGTCAGTATTATTATCTATTGAGCTTTCTGCTTATATACATGTCTTTTTCAGGCATTTGCTCCATTTGAAAGATTTGTAAATAATTATTGTCTTAAGAAGAAAAAATCCAAAACAATTAATTTAAAATATCCATTTTTTTAGGACTTATAACGGGAAAAAACTATTTTCAAATAATTTAACTAAAAGTATATTTTATGATTTAGAATGATTCGAGGCCAAAAATATATTCAAAGTTCAAATATTGAGATTTAAATTCTATCATGATATTTAAGCACCCTTCACCCTTTACCACTGTGAAAAAAATCAGAACCAACTATTGCCAATAAAAGAATTTATATCAATTTAAAAACTTTCTTTTCATAAATTACATAGTCAACGTGGATGAAATCAAAACGCATTTTAATCCAATAATTTTACGGTCATTCTTCTTATTTATAAAATATGTTTGGTGCATTAATGTAAAAGATAAAGCTCTACAGAAAAAAAATAATATCATAGAGTTGAGCGTAGATTTTGCTTAAAATAAATTTAAATTTTTTCCCTATTGAGCTTTACTTTTTGTATTAATGCACCAAACATATTTTATAAATAAAAAGAATGGCTGTAAAATTATTGGATAAAAATTCGTTTTGATTTCATCCACGTTGACTATGTAATAATGCGATCGATCGGCGATATATCGATTTTAAGATTTAAATCCCTATATTTGAACTTTCAATATATTTTCGGCCTCGAATTAGACTAAATCATAAAACATACTTATCGTTGAATTATAGGACAATATTTTCTTCCGTTAAAATTCCTAAGAAATAGGGTATTTTTAATTTAATTTTTTGGATTTTTACTTTATCAGTCAATATTTTTTAAACATCTTTGAAATGGAGCAAGTGCCTGAAAAAGACATGTATATAAGCAGGAAGTTCAATAGATTATAACCCTGATTCATTTCATTCTCTATGTCTAACCTTGTACCGAATAAATTATTTTATTTAAATTTAAGTGAACAAAGAATTCATTTAAAAATTAATTTGAAATACTTTGAGCGATGGTATTTTTATTTTTTTTATTCTCACTGCCAAAGAAAATCCCATGTTCTTTAATGAAAAAAGAATTATTCGATTATCGACATTTAGTCAGAAGTTATAGATTTTTGGCCGCTAAATGACAAAATTATAAAGTGGGAAAATATCCATTTTTAGGTGGACAAAATTATTTGTTTGTGTTGTTTCAAGTTTTTGAGGTCACTGAGTAAGGAAAAAATCTTTCCCTTTTTTCCTGAGTAAGGACAAACCTAAGCAAAAATTCTGTGACCCATATTTATTAGTATATCCAACAAACTAATGTTGTACACACACATATATTTGGACATAATGGATAAAAATTGGGAAAACGTTTTGTAAATCAATGAAACATTTCAGTAGTAACTTTTTGCATTTATTATTAACATAAAAACAATACATATATTCATAAAAAATAATACACATAGGAAAAACAGGCTATATTACGAAAATAATGAACAAAAATAGACTAACAACTTAAAGAAAAAAGTCATTTTATTGATCTGTTTTTTAATAATAACAAATATATACAATTATAAAAATTAATTATTCATCAATCATCGTCTGAATCAATACTGCTACATAATGATAGTTCTTGAAGTTCATCATGTTGAGATAGCAATTTAACCTGTTATTATTATTTTCAATTTAGTTGGCATTGGCCATATGTTTTTATACAGTGTATGTACTTTTAACAGAATAAAAGGTTATATGTCTTGTTTTATTAATTGAACTCTGCTTACTTAAGTGTATATGAACATAATCTGGAAGTTAAAGTAAAACGGTGAACGGAATATTTAACAGGTTATGGGCCCAGGTAAAGTCTATTTGATTTAAATTTATTTAAACTAAATTTACTTGTAATACTGGAAGTTTTGAAAGGTTATATTAAAAATAAATTGATACCAAGACGAAAAAATTATGGCAGAGGAAGAGAGACAAAGGCAAAATGATGAAAGATACCACATTACACTTTTTGATGGTAAGAACTATGATAATTGGAGATTTCGGCTTGAGGTCCTACTGGATGAGAAGAACCTTATAAATCACGTTACTGAGGAAGTGCAATATCATCAACCCGTTGATGGTGAGACAGCCCAAGCTAAATCAACCCGTGAAGCAGCCAATGATCGCCTTAGACAAAGAGATAAATTCTGTATTCGTCTTATTGTAAGTGCAATAGCAGACAGATACTTGGAATATTGTCGAGGAAAAAATACAGCTTATGAAGTCTGGAAAACTTTGGAAAATACGTTTTAAAAGAAAGGGATTGCCAACCAACTCAGTTCGAGGAAGGCATTACTGTCAATGCGCCATAACCCTAACACCGAAACATTAGAAGAACATTTTCTAAAATTTGATAAGGAAATTCGTAACTTAAAATCAGCAGGAGGTGATACAGATGAAGTCAGCATTATTTGTCATTTGTTGCTGACATTACCTTCGGAGTACAGTATGGTGGTCACAGCAATAGAAACCTTGTCTGCTAATGGTGAAAATCTAACCCTACCAATTGTTAAAAATAGACTGCTTGATGAAGAATCGAAGAGGAAACTTCAAGGGAAGACCAAACCAACGAAGAATGACTCAACCACAGCATTTCAAGCTAACCAGCAAGGTAACCAATGGAAATATAATAAAGGGAAAACAAATTATCTAAACCAGCGGCATCCGAGCAGACCTGGGTCTTCAGCTCCAATAAATAAGGTACCCATTAGAAACAGTACTAATGATAATACTGGAAATTCTAGTTTCAGGTGTCATAACTGTGGAGGATTTGGTCATTTTAGGAAGGATTGTCCCAGTCCTCGGAAATCTCAACAGAACTCTGGAGCACAGAAAAGTGAGGTACACATTGCTACAGAAGAGGAAACTAATTTTTGTTTTTCAGCGGTTGCTAATTCATTGTTTACTAATGGAGAAGCAGCAGAGAGTGAAGTCATTTGGTGGCTTGATTCTGGAGTGTCAGATCATATGTCTTATCAATATGATTTATTTCAGGAAAGTGTGAAAATAAATCCAGTAAAAATCCAGGTAGCTAAATCTGGACAATTGCTTACATCTACCCAAAGAGGAACAATGAAACTTTTTGCATCTGTCGATGGGAAATGGAGCTCTATCACAATTCCTAACATTCTCTTTGTACCTGATTTGGAATTAAATTTACTTTCAGTTAGGAGACTGGAAATGAATGGATTCAAAATCATATTTGAAAAGGGGCAAGCAACAATATTTAAAGGTAAATTCAAAGTTGCAGTTGCTTATCGAGTAAATAAATTATATAAGTTAACATTTCAGACTAGCAAGGAAAGGGCATACTTGACAGCTGAAAATAAGAGATTGTGGCATGAAAGGTACGGTCACATAAACCAAGGAGGGCTACAAAAACTTCAATCCATGGTGGATGGAATAAAGGAAATGAACGCCAAGGAACTGTGTGAACCCTGTGTGGAAGGAAAACTAACTAAACTCCCACACAATCAGACCAGGAAACGAGCAGCCAGACCACTGGAACTAATTCACAGCGACTTAATGGGACCAATATCTCCAGAATCTCATGATGGAAAAAGGTATGGTATAACATTTATTGATGACTATACTCATTTCACAGCCTTTTATCCCCTAGAGAAGAAGAGTGATACTTTCAAGTATTTTAAGATATTCGAAGCGATGGCTTCAGCACATTTCAAAACCAAAATAAGTCGGTTCAGGTGTGATAGAGGAGGTGAATATATTTCACATGAAATGCAAAAATACTTCGAGGAGCAAGGAATACAATGTGAGTACACTATCAGTTATACTCCTGAACAAAACGGGGTAGCTGAAAGGATGAATTGAACCATTCTTGACAAAGCTAGGTGCATGCTTTTGAGCTCGGGGCTTCCAAAGAAATTATTGGTTGAAGCAGTGAAAACAGCTGTATACTTGATCAACAGAAGTCCCACTGCAGCTCTTCCAGAGTGCGTTCCAGCTTCACTATGGTATGGACAAAAACCAGATGTGAGCAAACTAAAGGTATTTGGCTCACTAGCATATCTGCACACTCCAAAGCAGCTAAGTGGAGGAAAATTTGAAAGCCGTTCAAGGAAGTTATACTTGGTTGGCTACTGTCACAATGGCTACAGGTTGTGGTGTCCTGAAAATGAAGAAATCATTGAAGGAAAAGGGTCTGGCCACACATGTCCGCACCGTAGCAATAATACAGGTTATGTTCAGAATATTTTTAATTTAACTTACATATTACCTTTAGTTATGCCTAAAGTTCAAGCCACACATGTCAGACACAGGCCACTTTAGGCATAACTAAAGGTAATATGTAAGTTAAATTAAAAATATTCTGAACATAACCTGTATTATTGCTACGGTGCGGATCCGGTGCGGACATGTGTGGCCAGACCCAAAGACGTCGTTTTTGATGAAAAACGTACTCTCTTAGAAAGGAAAGTAGCTACTGTTGAATTATCCTGCGATGAGCCTGATGATTTTGTTTCAGAGGAAGGCACAAATTCAAGGGGAGAATTGGATTTGGAACTGAAAAGGGATTCAACTGAAGATGGACTGAGGCGTGGAAATCGGGAAAGGAAGCGGCCAGCATATCTAGATGATTATGAGGTTTCATTAAGTGAACTTGCCATGAATATAGTTTCAGATTTTGATGTTCCAGAAACCATTGAAGACATCGAAGGAAGAGAGGACAGTCAGGAATGGAATAAGGCAGTTCAAGAGGAGTTAACTGCACTAGAGGAAAACAATACATGGACTCTAACAGCGTTACCCTCTGGTAAAAAGGCATTAAGTAGTAAATGGGTTTTTCGAATTAAACAAGATGCAAATGGCAATATAGAAAAGCGCAAAGCAAGGTTAGTCATTAAGGGGTGCAGTCAAAGGAAGGGATTTGATTACACGGAAACATACGCGCCAGTGGCACGGCTAGTTACGGTAAGAATTATTTTATCTATTATTAACCAATATGACCTACTGGCAGAACAGTTAGATGTTAAGAACGCCTTTTTGCATGGGACAGTGAAAGAGGAAATATATATGGTGCAGCCGGATGGACTCGTTAAGGAACCAGCTACAGAAAACATGGTATGTAAGCTTAATAAAACACTTTATGGTTTAAAGCAAGCACCAAAAGAATGGAATTCGAAATTTGATAGTTCTGTTCAATCACATGGTTACAAGCAATCACCATATGATAAATGCCTTTATTATAATGATTCCTATGGAGTCATTTTACTACTGTACGTTGATGACATAATAATTGCTGCAAAATCTAATGTAGCTTTGCAGAATTGCAAGAAGCTTTTGAAGTCTGAGTTCAAGATGTCGGACTTGGGTCAACTAAATTATTTCTTGGGAATCAAGATTGAAAGAAGCAATCAAGGCATGTTTTTGAGTCAATTCAAGTACATTAAAATTTCATTGAATTGATTTAAAATGGAAGACTGTTATGCATTATCAACTCCAATGGAAACAAACCCCCCAAAGGAATTAGTAGGAGAGACTATTGTACACACGAAGCCGTATCGAGAGATGATCGGGTGTTTGATGTATCTCATGTTAACTACACGTCCTGATATCAGTGTGGCAGTTAATTTCTACAGTAGATTTCAGAGCAACGCTACTCTTTCTTAGTGGCTTGGTTTGAAACGTATACTGAGATATCTACAAGGGACATCGGAGATGGGGCTTCAATTTCGCAAGGAGTTTAAGAAAAATTCAACAATAAAATGTTTTGCAGATGCAGACTTTGCAGGAAATAATTCTGAAGATAGAAAATCCACTTCAGGTTATCTTATAGAAGTATTTGGTAATAGTGTATTATGGACAACGAGGAAGCAATCGGCAGTCGCTCAGTCCTCAACAGAAGCTGAATATGTGTCTTTGGGAAATGCAGTCATGGATCTAATATGGCTTAGAACCCTACTTCTGGATTTGGGTGTTGAAGCTCATGAACCAATCGAAATTTTCGAAGACAACCAATCCACTATTCATTGCCTGGACAAGTGGGACGAAAAACGATTGAGACATGTGGATGTGAAGTACAACCTTGTTAAAGACATGTATAAAAATGGAGTACTGAAGGTTATTTATATACCAACAGATGATCAGAAGGCTGACATCCTAACGAAACCGCTAGGTGGAAATAAATTCAAAAGGCTTCGAGAGAGTCTAGGTGTTGCTAATTCCCTAACTGGAAGGAATGGAAGCTGGTTAAATTGAAGGGGAGTGTTGAGATAGCAATTTAACCTGTTATTATTATTTTCAATTTAGTTGGCATTGGCCATATGTTTTTATACAGTGTATGTACTTGTAACAGAATAAAAGGTTATATGTCTTGTTTTATTAATTGAACTCTGCTTACTTAAGTGTATATGAACATAATCTGGAAGTTAAAGTAAAACGGTGAACGGAATATTTAACACATCATACGGTAAACTACACTTCAATAGGCTAATTACTACAATAGTTGTTTTTTTAAGCAAAGGTTTCCGAAAACTGGCGACAATTGGGTCCGATGAAACTAAAGGTGCCCTTACACGTTCGGTTTTTTCACCGTTCCGAGCCATCGGTTTGCACGAGGGAAAATGGTGGGGGAAAAACCGTCGGTTTAGAACGGAGGCAGGTACGCCCTTACACGTTCGTTCCATTCCGTCCGTCTAACCCTTGATTCTAATAATTAAAAATATTTTAATTCAAATAAATTTTCCAATTATGACTCATTTGTGGTTTTTAAATGCGTAAATTTCCTAATTATTTTTCAAATAAAAAAAAACAAAAAAACATTTTATGAAACGATTTGCCGAGTCCCTGTTCATTGATCCATCAGACAAAAATAATTCAAAATAACATTTATTAAAATTTAAAATTCTATCCCAAGAATGTTTGTCCATATGTTGAGGGAAAAAAATGCAATAATTAATAATAAAAGCAAAGATAATGGTAATTGTTTGAATTTCATGTAGCCGACGGAAATCTTATGTCTAAAATACATTCATTAAAGTTTTTAAAGTAATTTTTTTATTTTAGAATTATTACATTGGAAGAGAAGAGGGACGATAGGTAATGCGGGCAGTTCCTAGAGATGTTCTACGTTCATGTTGTTAAACTGCACTGCTAGGATTTCTTAATTTATATTGAGCCATCGGAAAAAGAAAGAAATCAAAATAACTTTAAATTATATCATTTAAATTTCCATCGGGAACAATGTTCGTCCCTATATTGAGGAAAATAAACTTAAATAATATGTAATGAAAACATCGATAATTGCATTTTTTTGTATTTGACGAAGATGACAGATTCATATTTGAGGCGCATATTCGTAATAATAAATTTTTTTTTAATCTTGTACCTAAAATAAATATATCAATGTTTATTAAATTATTTTTCGTAGAGGAAACTAAACTATTATAAACATAGCACCAATAATGTTCTTAATAAAGAGCAAATAACCGACGGTTGGAACGGTGCGCCCTTACACGGTCTGTTCAGTTCAAACCGACGTTCCTGAATTCTGTCTCCGAAAGGTTGCCCGGACTTCGTTCCAAACCGCCGGTTTTTGCCCTTACACGTTCGGTTTTTTCATCGGTTTGAAACGACGTTCCGGAACGGCGTTCCAAACCTGCGAAAAAACCGAACGTGTAAAGGTGCCCTAAGAGCATCATAAGAAGATCTTTGTTAGCGGCCTCTCTAGAACATTTCCTTGTATTATGCTCTCTAAAGCGACGGGAATCTTTGTTAAGGGCCTCTTGTGCTTCTTCGCTCCTTAAAAAAGTCCTTAAAAAAAACATGAGCTCTCCGATGACATTTTTCCCACCTGTCACTGATTTTTTTAGAATAATCTTTTATGGCGTCTTTAATTCTTTGTCTATTTGTTATTTTATCTTCATCGTTATTTCCAAGTTTTAAAATGTAGATTAAGAAACATTTATTTCTATCTTTTGACCCATATTTCAACCATTCAATTACAAATTCTTTTCGTGGAACGATGAGCACGAAACCTGAAATCCATCCTAAATTAGTAAATATTCTTCAAAACGCAAAATATCGCAAAAAAACTATGTGAATATGAAAAATATATGGCTTGAGTGAAATAATGATGAAATAATTAGCTTGGCACTCCTTGGCCCTCTGCAAGTAATTCTCCATTGAAATAAGGAAATGTTCTATCTAATGATATTATTTATTATAGGTAAAACTATATCCATGTAGCAACCCCGATTAGTGAAATATTAATACTTACTTGTTTCTGTGGTATCCATTTCTCATGAAATTTAAAAAACCAAGTGAAGTTTCTGGTCAAAGAATGGCAAGGTTATAACAAGAACAGCACTGCAATGAACACTGTGAAAAATATGCCCGTTGTTATAGACGGATTAATAATCCTCTCCGGCGCTTGTTGACAATCCAAGAAAGTAAATATTTACATATTCCCTTCTTCCAACTCATACTAAACAATATTTAGTGGGCAATTTATATAATTTTTTATATGAATTTTGTCCACCTAAAATCTGATTTTCGCCCACTGTGCGACGTTTAATTTGATTCAATAAAATATGAAAAGAAAAATAGTCCCTCTATTTCTTCCTATCTTTTATTACAAAGTACAAAAGAGAAAAATACCAACGTTGACTTTGTACTGTATATAATCACATAAAACAAAACAAATATACCAATCGATATTATGTCTTTTTAAGACTGCTATAGTATTCTGTGTGTTTAGCAAACCTATAAAGTATAACAGTATTACTTTTAATCGAATAAATCGTTTTGTTTTAACATTTCAGTATCTTACCACCCCCTACGTGTTATAAATGAAAAAAAAATTATTTAATTTGTAGTTTTTGATTCTTAAAATTTCTATGAGCTGCCCTCACTGCACCCCCTCTCTGCGAACGCCCATGGCATCCGTTTTTCTTTTTATATTTTATTTAATAAAATTAAACATCATAAAAATAAACAATAAATTAAAACATGTAATAATATAATTTACATTAAATGAATTTTGTTTATAAAAATTATGGTTTAATTGAATAAAAAAACTGGAGAAAACATAATTTAATAATTAAAACATTTAAGAGCCACATAACTCAGAGTAAGCAGATTTTCGAATGAATTAAACAGATACAGTAGGGCGCAAGCTGTTTAATAAACAGTTTCGAGAAGCAGGCAGAATTAGCAGGTTAACAGGTTGTTTCGAGAATTAGCAGGTCAACAGGATGTTTCATTAAACAGCCTGTTAACCGAAACAGATACGTGAAACAATTGTTTAATGAATGTGAAACAGCTGTTTAATGAAACAGCCTGTTAACCTGTTAATTTGGAGGAATGGAACTAATTAAGGCCCTGCAGAACCTTTTTCAGTTGGTGTGGAATGAGAAGAAGATCCCGGCCGAGTGGGAAGAAAACATAATAATTCCTATTTACAAGAAGGGACCACAGACCTCATGCGAGAACTATCGGCCGATATGCCTCTCTTCCGTAGTGTATAAGGTATACACAAGGATACTCGAAAACGTTTAAGAACCTATGTTGATAAGGATTTAGAGGAAGAACAGGCGGCTTTTCAACCAGGTAGACAAACGCAAGACCACATATTCTCCCTAAGAATGGTTGTAGAGAATAACATGGGATCGGGGTCGCAACGTGTATCTCGGATTTTTAGGTCTGAAAGCAGCATTTGATACAATTCCCCGCAAGGAAATATGGAGGGCGCTTAAGCAAAAGCGGGTACCTCAAAACTTAATAAATGCCAACAAAGCTGTATATGAGGATCCTAAAGGAATAGTGCGCCTGAATGGAATGAAATCTTCTCCCTTTAAAATGTGCAGGGGTGTCAAGCAGGGGGATAGCCTGAGCCCACTACTTTTCAATATAGTTATGGAAGATCTGTAAAAGGAGAACTCCACGGACTACAGTGGGGTATTGGAATCTCATCCCTGTTCTCGTCCAGAGCTTCATCTATGCGGATGATATTGTGATAGTAGCTGATAGCCCTGATCGACTGCAAAAAGCTGTAGAGGAGTGGTATGAGGAGCTGAGAAGGAAAGGTCTACAGATCAACCCTTCGTAAAATTTTACTGTTTATTGACAATTGTACGGCCCACATCAGCATTCCAGTGTTAGAAAATTTAAAGTTTTATTTTTCCCCCCTAATATGACTTCCGAAGTGCAACCAATGGATCAAGGTGTCATAAAAAACTTCAAACACTTCTACCGATGTCTTGTAGTCCAGAACCTTCTATCAGGAGCTTTTCTTGACAAAAATGATAGTGTTAAAATTGACATCCTTCAAGCAGCCCGAATGTGTAGCAGTGCTTGGGATCAAGTGAAACCAAACACGATTGCGAACTGTTTCAAAAAGGCCGGTTTTTGTCACGTCACACTTGAAGGGCTTCAAGAAAATGAAGAGATTTTGCCGATTGCCGAAAACTGGAAGAAAGTGAATGAAACTGGTGTTTCGTACGAGGACTTTGTGCAAATGGATAACGACTTGGCCGTATGTGGGGAGTAGACAGATGCTGACATTTTGGCCGACGTCGTCAATACACAAGCTGCTGCCCCCCTATCTTCAGATGAAGAAGATGAAATCCCTGAAGATGATGAGAAACCAGTGCCTACAATCATTGAAGCCATGAACCACATCAAAGAATTAAGGCGCTTTGTTGAGGGACGACAAAATGTGAGTGACTTAATTTTTCAATGCCTTAATAAAGTTGACGAATATTGTTTGAATAAAAAAACAAAACAAAAATATCACATTTTCTTAGAAAATTATGAATGTTTATTAAACAAAATCGTATATACATTTAACTTTATTTGTAAATACTTAACATAAAATGCTATATGTTTCCCTAAATTGCTTGAATAAATGCTTTAGTTTTGTTTTTCCAAATTGTTTTGCTGTTTTATTATTGGAAAACATATTACATTCATATGTATTAAAAACCTTGTACATATATCCCAAAAACCAATATTCGAGATATTAGTTGATTCAATTATCACAATGGACCTATTATTGACACCAGTAAACATTTCTCTAGGGTAGCAGTTGGAAAAAAAAGAAAACTTGTCTAATTCGAAATCTTGGATAATTCGAAATTTTGCAGTGGTCCCTTCAACTTCGAATTAAACAAGTTCCACTGTATATATATATATATATATATATATGAGTTTATTTAAACAAACTACAATAGAAGATTTCTTTTTAAAAAAATAGTTTCAAATTTCTGTTATTATTATTAAATATTTATTAAGTTTTTAAGCATATATGTTGTTTGTATTGTTCGTTTAACGTCTCTTTATACTAAGGCTAATCGGACGATGCTACAGTGGGAGTCCTAAATTTTGCCTATTCAGGTATAATTAGGATAGGGATTGTTGTCGTCTGTGTTGACGGTGAGTTGCCAGGTGTGTCGCCGGTGCTGTTGCCTACGGCTTGTCGCAGAACCGGCTTGATGTCCGATCAGAAGGCGACGACAACCTGCATACCAGGAAGAAAGGAAGAAGGATAGTGTCTCGAGGGTAGCTAGGGAGTCGTAGGCGAGAGCCTCGGCCGTAGCTAGACCTGTCACGGACAGGATGGGAATTCCACCTCGGAGGTACCTGTGGTGTCACGGGCACTGGCCTCGACCGCAGCTAGACTCGTCACGGGTGATAGCGGAGTGCAGGAGGAGAGTGCCTCGGGGGTAACAGTGAAGTCACGGTCTCAAGACTCGTTCGCTGCTAGGCCCGTCATAGGCGGTAAAGGAGAGTTACCTCGGAGATTACTGGTGTGGTCATTGACAAGTGTCTCGGACGCCAGTAGGCTCGTCACGGGTAACAAGGAAAGGAAATTTGAAAAATAAGAAAAAACAACTTTAAAAAATATTTTATTAAACAAATGCTATGTAGTATACAAGGCTACACTACAGTGGGGTATTGGAATCTCATCCCTGTTCTCGTCTAGAGCTTCATCTATGCGGATGATATTGTGATAGTAGCTGATAGCCCTGATCGACTGCAAAAAGCTGTAGAGGAGTGGTATGAGGAGCTGAGAAGGAAAGGTCTACAGATCAACCCAGCCCAGAGCAAGGTAATGCACATTGGAAGAGATGTACAAGAACTAAATATATTATGCTGTGGTGAAAAGCTGGAGACGGTAGAATGCTACGAATACCTAGGGACTGTCATTAGCAATAATGGGAGAATCGACCAGGAGGTGCTGAACAGGATAAGGAAAGCCAATGGTGTATTCTACCAGTTATCCAACACTCTAATAGGGAAGCAAGATTTGAGCCGAAAAGCCAAAATGAGACTCTTCAAGACAGTGTTCCTTCCAGTTTTACTTTACGGGTCAGAAAGTTGGACAGCTCTTGAAAGGCATGTTGGTAAGATCACGGGGGCAGAAATGAGGTTCCTGAGAAGAGCTGCTGGTAAAACCAAACGAGACCGAGTGAGAAACGAAACTATCCGGGAAAACTTGGGAGTGAGACCCCTAAGAGATGTCCTCATTGAACTCAAGTGGTTCGGCCATGTGTGCAGAATGGGTGATGACCGGAGAGTGAGGTGGCTATTGGAACCAAGACCACGAGGGCAGTGACCAGTTGGCAGACCGAGGCTTACATATAATGGATATGTAGAGAGACTTGGGAGTGAGAGGGGCTGCTCTATGGTGGAAATGAGGAGAATGGCTCAGGACAGGGGAAGATTTAAGAAGTGGTGTGAGGAGGCTACTCCACGCCTGAGGCACAAAGGAGATAGATAAAGAAAAAAAAAACCTGTTAATTCTCGAAACAGCCTGCTAACCCTCTAATTCTGCCTGCTTCTCGAATCTGTTTCCGTGAAACTGTTTATTAAACAGCTTGCGCCCGTATTTTATCTGTTTTATTCATTCGCAAATCTGCTACTCTGAGTTATATGGCTCTTAAATGTTTTAATTATTAAATTATGTTTTCTCCAGGTTGTTTATTCAATTAAACCACAATTTTTATAAACAAAAAATCAATTAATGCCTATTAAGTTTTGATTTTTTAGTTATTTTTAGTACTGTTTAATTATTTTACATAAAGCTCAATTTTATATTAAATATTTTATGAGAAATTGTTATTCGAACTTGTTAGATATATCAATAATTAAAACATAAATTAAAAGAATACTGGAATGCGAAGTGGACCAGTTTTTTTCCCATACAGTACTATTATAAACAGTTGTATTTGTTTTTTTTTTAAACTGTATAATGAAAGTAGCAGAAACAGTTGCAACTGTTTTTCAAAATTAACAGTTTTGCCCACCACCATTAGATACTAACCCCTTGCATTGGCAAAACAAAAGTTTTACACTTCACGAATGACGTTAGTAAATATCCTGAACAAGAGACTAAAATTGAAAGTTATGGGAGGCCCAGGCAAAGTGAATAGGTCGGGCAAAGCGAATAAGCACTTACATAGACACGGTAACAACGCTAGCGCTTTGGGAGGTTAATGCAAGAACTAGGGTTAGAAGCCGCTTCACAGGACGGAGAGATATTGGTTGTGTTTATTTTAGTTGTGAGATAATTTGTTTAAAACGAAAAGTGGTACGGTTCTTAAAATTTGTAAGGCAAGCTTTTATATCTTTATTGTATAACCAATACAAGTGTAACATCTATTGCATGGTTTAGTTTAAACTGTCGTGTAAGCAGATAGTTTTGGCGGGAACTGCCGATTTTTAGATTATATGGTCGTAGTCTAATTTAGTGTTTAGTTAAAATGGTGCACGCCGGGCAAAGTGGATAGCAGCTATTGCCCTGGTACTTGCATTTGTTTTACCTGTCTAAGATCCTACGGGGAGCCTCTATTTGACGATTGGTTACAGTGTGGACTAGAGATGCGACATCGATGTCGATGTTTCTGAAACATCGATGATTTGTGCAAAACATCGATGTTTTTAACATCGGGTCTCCTTTTGGGGTCTCCGATACCCAGCTACATTAACAATTTACAAAGGAGTGATTCTGGGTATTCTGAGAGTCCCCGGCATGGAGTCAACATCTCTCGCACCATCAGAAGAAAAAGTTGGCGAAGATTCAGCGGATGGCTCTGCTTCGAGTCTCTAGGGCGTATAGGACAGTGTCTCATGAGGCGGTGCATGTCTTAGTGGGAGTCATTCCTATCGATCTCCTTTTGCGTAAAGATTACCTCCGGTACAAGATGAAGAGAGAAGGCCTGGTAGATCTGGCGGTAAATCTTCGAGTGAGGATCGGCGAAGACCCAAGGAGGTGGAAGTCAATAATAAGGCAGAACACATTAGCTGATTGGAATCGGAGATGGGTTGATACTTCAAAGGGGGCAACCTTAAGGAAGTATTTTCCTACCGTCACCTCAAGGCTAGATGCCTCTTGGGTCATACCGGACTACTGGGTCTCTCAATTCCTCACGGGGCATGGGGGGTTCCGTGCAAAACTGGTAGGATATGGTAAGAAACATTTTCGTTTTTGTCAAAAACATCGATGTTAAAAACAACTTTTTTTTAAACATCGATGTTTAAAACAACGAAGTTTTCTGTAATACAAATATGATATAACCTCGATGTTTTGGACAAAACCATCGATGTTAAAAACAACTTTTTTATAGTTAAAACCGATGTTAACAGCATATTTGTTTTTTTCATTGATGTTAAAAACCACTCTTTATTGTTAAAACATCGATGTTTTTAAGATCGATGTTAAGAGCATATAAATTGATGTTTTTTGTTCAAAACATCGATGTAAAAACATATTTGTTTTTGTCATAACTTCGATGTTAAAAACAACTTTTTTAAAACATCGATGTTTTCTGCAAAAACAAATATGTTAAAATATATTTTATGTTGTCTAAAACATCGATGTTAACAGCATATATATTGATGGTTTTGGTCCCAAACTTCGATGTTAAAACATATGTTTTTTTCATTGATGTTAAAAACCACTTTTTATTGTTAAAACATCGATGTTTTTAAGATCGATGTTAAGAGCATATAAATTGATGTTTTTTGTCCAAAACATCGATGTTAAAACATTTTCGTTTTTGTCAAAATGAAACACCGATATTAAAACATATTTGTTTTTGTCAAAAACATGGATGTTAAAAACAATTTTTTACTTTCACTTACCTATATATGAAATATATAGTAAGTGGAAGTATTGCGATCGTGAAAAATTTCGACTTCCGGTTTTCAACGGAAATACACGTTTTGGGGTCCCCTGAGTCGAAATGACCAAGTCCCGCGAAATGGTCTGTGTGTGTGTGTGTGTGTGTGTGTGTGTGTGTGTGTCTGTGTGTCTGTGTGTGAACAGACTAGCTCAAAAACTATAAACCGTGCGATCATGAAATTGGGTATTTAGTGTAGGTATATGCCCGCGATGTGACAGCATAAATTTCATCAAAATTACTTAAAGGGAGGGGGTACTTTACTTAATAACTTTTTAGGTTTTTTTCGATTTTCTCAAAAACGGCTCTAACGATTTTGATTAAACTGAGTATTTGATGTACTAATATGCCCGAGATATGACTGTAAAAATTTCATCAAAATTGATTAACCGGAGGGGGGACTTTACTTAATAAATTTTGTAACATTTTCAGGTGTTTTTTTTTATTTACTCTTAATCGGCTTTAACGATTTTGATCAAACTGGGTATTTGATGTATGTACATGCCCGAGATATGACTGTTAAAATTTCATCAAAATTGATTAACCGGAGGGGGGACTTTACTTAACGAATTTTGTATCATTTTCACGTGTTTTTTTTATTTACTCAAAAACGGCTTTAAAGATTTTGATCAAACTGGGTATTTGATGTATGTATATGCCCGAGATATGACTGTTAAAATTTCATCAAAATTGATTAACCGGAGGGGGGACTTTACTTAATAAATTTTGTATCATTTTCACGTCTTTTTTTTATTTACTCAAAAACGGCTTTAACGATTAACAAAAATAAGATATGAATGTAGAAAAATGTGTGAATTTGGGAAATGATATTTAGCAAAACACGTCAATTTCTAATCTAAGTAAGTTGGTAAGTGAAAGTTGTGTGTTGCGCGCACGCACCAGATTTTTTTAAAACAACGATGTTATATATAAAAACAAATAAGCTCTTAACATCGAATTTTTAACTATAACAAAGTTCTTTTTAAAATCGAAGTTTTTGTCCAAAACATCAATGTTATTACATATTTGGTTTTACAGAAAACAATGATGTTTTAAAAAAATTTGTTATTAACAACATGTTGAAAACAACTTTTCATTGTTAGAACATCGATGTTAAGAGGATATATATTGATGTTTGTTCAAAATGTCGATGTTAAAACATTTTCGTTTTTGTCAAAAACATCTATGTCATAAACAATTTTTATAAAACAACGATGTTTTCTGAAAACAAATATGATTTAAATTAGATGTTTTGGACAAAACCATCGATTTTAAAAACAACTTTGTTATAGTTAAAACCGATTTTAAAAAATATTTGATATCGTCTAAAACATTGATGTTAAGAGCTTATATATTGATGGTTTTTGTCCCAAACTTCGATCTTAAAACATATTTGTTTTTTTCATTGATGTTAAAAACCCCTTTTTATTGTTAAAACATCGATGTTTTTAAGATTGAGGTTAAGAGCATATAAATTGATGTTTTTGTCAAAAAAATCGATGTAAAAACATATTTATTTTTATCATAACTTCGATGCTAAAAACAACTTTTTTTAAAACATCGATGTTTTCTGCTAAAACAAATACGTTAAAATATATTTGATGTTGTCCAAAACATCGATGTTAAGAGCATATATATTGATGTTTTTTATCCAAAACATCGATGTTAAAACATATTTATATTTGTCAAAAACATCGATGTTAAAAACAACTTTTTATTGTTATTATGATATATGTTATTTATTGTTATACGATATTTGTTATTTGTTGTTATTATGATGTTTTCTACAAAAGCAAATATGTTTTAACAATAAAAAGTTGTTTTTAACATCGATGTTTTAGCTATAATTAAAAGGTTTAGGTCCTAACAGTTGAAAATTTAATAAATGATTATGTAAAACCAACTATGTAGAAAACATCGATGTTTTTATTTATTAATAATGAAAATTAAAAACGATTTACACTTAAACATCGATTTAAATACGTTTGGGCACTAATATGTAAATGTTTAAAGAACGTATAAATTAAAAATCTTGAACATCGATGTTTTGTGGTCGATGTTTAATCGACATCGATGTTTTGATTGTAGAAACAGCGATGTTTTGCCGTCGATGTCGCATCTATAGTGTGGACAGTGCAAGGATTGGGTGCATGAAGGATGTTTATCGTATTCCGGTGTCGGATCCTTTTTCTGTGACATTTGCCATGAATCATATTCATGATAAAAAAACATTTTATAAAAAATATTAAACCGACTTCGAAACCTAGGAACCAGTAAAAATAAATTCACTGAAAAGTATGAAATAATTACCTTCTGATTTTTATGAATACACAGCAAAATTGAAAATGGTATAAAAAGTGGAAAAATGCAATAAGACGAATAATTTTATTTTGATTTGTACAAATACACTAATTGTTAATAAAAATTATTAAATTTAAATATTAAATACAATGTTCAAGACAACACAATCTTTTCGGAGGCGGCGCAAAATAGAAACAACATGTTACTGATACAATTCCATTAGTGACATTGAAATCAATAGCTAGGAAGAGAAGATCCATCTAGAAGATTTTCATAACGTCTAGTGTAAAAAATTTTAAATTTTGCGCCGCCTCCGAAAAGATTGTGTTGTATTGAACATAGTATTTAATATTTAAATTTAATAATTTTTATTAACAATTAGTGTGTATTTGTACAAATCATAATAAAATTATTCGTCTTATTGCATTTTTCCACTTTTTATACCATTTTCAATTTTGCTGTGTATTCATAAAAATCAGAAGGTAATTATTTCATACTTTTTAGTGAATTTATTTTTACTGGTTCCTAGGTTTCGAAGTCGGTTTAATATTTTTTATAAAATGTTTTTTATTTCATAATTTTTAGTTGGAGAAGATAACACATGTAGAAAACCGTACGTTGGTTTAAAAATTTCGAAATCTTTTTACGCTCTACCACGTTTGTCTTTCCCAGGTCTTTTTATTATACAATAATTGTATAAACAGTCACCTTTTCAATTTTATGAATACACACAGAAAAGTGGGAAAGCGGTGCGTGTATTATACAACTTTCAACACACTACGTTTAATGATTATAAATAGATTTTTTTTAAAAAAAAGAACAATGTTCGATTGGGAAGGGAACACATAAAATGTTTTTCCACAATGACAATATTTTTCCTTTGCTACATGTCGTCAGTACTTGTCATTTACGTAGAGCATCAGTGTTCCGAGATGTGTTGAGTTAAATATACATAAATACATAAATCCGGCCATTCCAAGATGAAGTAGATAAGTCACTGAACAGTCGAGATTTTGGCCGGTTTTAGACAAGATATCGTTAATGGAGAATCGATGAGGATGCTAATATGACCTATAGTAAATTTGAAAGTAATTTTTAAATTTTGATTGCTTGAATATCTTTCTGAAAACTATGGCGATATTATACACGACTTCATTGGATTACATCATTGGATAGAAGTCCCTGCAAAAAAGGGGCAACCATAAAATTTATCGATATCAAAAAGACTGCCCCGCTAGGATAGAAGCAACAGGGTTTGGGACTCACATATGGTTAATTTATTATTACGAAGGATATTATTATTCTCCGTATTAGACTACTGACTTAATTCCAAAGGTTGATTCAATTATGTTCGTAATTCCTTTCGATGAATTTTTGACTAAATTTATTACCGAAGTACCATGAATTATATCCTTCATAATAAAACATTATTCAGAAAATAAATTGCTAAACAATGTTGCTTCAATTCTAGTGGCGTAGCATTTTTCATCATTTTTAACAATCATTTCCATGACTGCCAAATTTTTGCTGAGGGGACTTTCATACAATGAGGTTGTTTTCGGGTAGTTATCAAGTTTTATTTTGTAGTTTTATTGATGGATGAACATCAGCAAAAGCCTCGATAGTTGTAGAAACAAATTTAAAAACCGATACTAGTAATCCGGATAACATAACAGAAGTGTCACCCATAAAACCTCACAAGACCTCCGGCAAGATATTCAACAGTAACCGAGTGTATCCGGAAGAAGACAGAGGTATCTGAATCCTTTGTTAAGTCAACTGAAAATGAGCTTTTCTAGGACGATCCTTCGGGAACTTGAAGAAGTCTTAAATTCTGCTTTAAAACGATTACCAATACTCAGTCTTTCTTGGAATTCCACGAATTTTGTTGTTTTATGATTATGGCGTCCAACCGTCGATTAGATCTAAATTAAGAAGGTTTACTGTTATCGGTGAATATACATCTATCTAATATTTATACTAATATCGCTACAGAAAACGACAGCGATATTATATTCTGCTGATATTTATATCTTCATTTAAATCTAATGTTGAAAAATTAGTTAAGGTTATGTATAGGTTTGTTCCAACAAGCACGTAAAACACATCGATAACTAACAGACTGCTCATGTTCTCCCCCCACTCTTTTGATTCTGAATTTGATTGGTTGGTTTTCCCATTTGATTCATCCAGCAATCGAAGGGTTTGCTGCAAAAAGGATGTAGCTCCATCCTATGGCTGTTTTGAGTTACAAACACTATCTTGTCAAAAAAAAAAACCTCTTTTGTTTGGTACAAGAAGGATTTAGCTCCAATCGTTATTACCAGAGCTGATCGAGAAATGGAGCTGCATGTCATGTTAGTTTGTTGCAAGAAAGCGGTAGGTCCTGGAGCTACCTCTTTGTTCCCCTAAATGAATGGCGTGTTTTCTTTACAGGGAGGTTACTATTCACCACTGTTTAACTTCGTTGACCGAATAAAAGGGTTCTTCCTGAAAACCCCTTACATCATATCTAATGGCAGCAAAAGGGGAAAAAATTTTGATAAAAAAATTTAGGGTTTTCACTTATCAAACATCCGTAATCAATGCAGGAAACATCTTAGCAAGTGAAAGTGTTGGAATATTGTGTAACAAAACAGTACGAATGTTCTACATCCAAAACAGCATCCCCATAATGTTGAACAACCTTCAAGAAGCATACGCAAACCACCTACCTACCACTCAAGGCTGCTGGTACCACACTGGCTGAAATATATTGATGTGATGGACCTTGCCCACAAATATATCCCCCAAATTGATAAGTGGTTTAAGATCGACTACAGCAAGACACCCAAGATGACCCAGACGTTACAGATGGAGAATGTGACGATTGAAACAGTTGAGAAAATATGTTATTTTTTGTTTATAAAACCAATAATATTACAGTACTCTATTTTCAGTTTTCTTTTAATAAAAGGCACTTAATAATAATACATTGTATTTATTTTTACCATTTTTTCCGAAACATAACAAATTCCTTGTTTCTTCATATTCATTTTTTTGGGCAAGAAAGAGGTAGCTCCAAGAATGATCCACGTACCGCCGTCATCTGGATGATATTTTTTCAATGAAAATACTGTTTGAATATGTAAATCTCACAATTGAAAGTAAGCAACAACAATATTTTTACAAAAATTAAAATTTTAATGCTTTGAACGTTTTTTTTTTGTTTCCCAAAAACTGGCAAAATTGGAGCTACGTCCTTTTTGCAGCAAACCCTTCAATTAGTTTTAATAGCTTGTTGGAGCACACCTTATGTTATATATGTCATATGTTTTTCCAATAAGTAAACAATTTGAGCGATAATTAAATAATTATTTTCATGTTTTTTTCCCGATAACTTCCTAAATAAATTAGGAACCCCAAAAAGGTTTAAATGGGACCACCTTGGGAAAATACTCTACAAGATGCAAAAGGTTTCTTTCCAATTGGTCCACCCATCTCTGAGTAATCGGTGAACATACATAGAAAAAAAAAAAAGCACAAAAAAAAAAGTCACATACATATCGAATTGAGTAACCTCCTCTTTCGTTCGAAGTCGGTTAAAAACGACACATGTATAGCATAGAAATGTGTATCTGTAATTAAACAATGTCTTCTTAAAATTTTTATTCATTTTCCAGGTTTTATCCCTTAGCTGGAGTACTATATTCACTTTGCCCGGGTAGTCCGGGCATAGTGGATAATTGACAAAAAATAAAAATAAAATATTTTTTAATATGTAGGATTGGCTTAACATAATTGACATTTTTACAATAAGTTGATAATATGTCTCTTACTCTAATTTATGTATTAAGTTTTATTCATATGGTTCCAAGTATTTTTAAGAAATATTTCTTTCTTAACATATTCACTTTGCCCGGGTCTCCAGTACCTCTAGAGTTCATGAAACTATTTCATTCTCTAAACAATGCAAACAGCATTAGAAATGTAAGCAGAATTAGAAAACTCTTTCATGTATTTAAAAAAATGCGTAACATATTCAATTTAAAAAAGTATAAAAACTCTGTGTGAAAAAAATACGTCATCTAGGCAAATTAAGAAGAGGAAGATTATTTTGGCATAGGCCATATGTTTTGAACATATGTTCTATTAATGGCAGTGTCAGTATTATTGGAGTGGTTAAACTGTTAAAAATATATTCTGTTAACCTTTGATTTTGTTGGTTTGAAATTTATTAGCTCGATTTTTGAAATATGGTGACCGTGACAGGACAGTCATTGGGAATGGATATGGAAAGAGCTAGCTAGAATTGTCAGACCAACTTTAAGGAGGCTGATAACAAATTTTTGTAATCAAATTAATAGCTTATTAGATGAGCAAGATAGCAGGTGAGGTTGAGAAATTTGGTGTTTCTAATAAACTCTACATTCTAAATAAATTTAATGAGCTGCAAGAAGCGGATAAGGCAATATTGGAAGGCTTGATAACGGTGGAGAATAAAACTCAAGAGGAAATAGACGAGATGTTAGAGTCCGAGTTTACGGTAACTGAGAAGTATATGGTACATTACAATAGTATATTACATAAGGTAAGGGCCTTAGAGATAGATGATAGGAAATTCATTAGTTATCAATCTGAAATGGAAGGGAAAATATTTATAAATGTTAAGCTTCCTAAACTGGAATTGAAAAAAATTAATGGGGATATTTTAGAATGGTTACCTTTTTGGGCACAGTTTGAAAAATAGACAGGGGTAAGTCACTGGAAAATGCAGACAAATTTCAATATTTGATTCAATGTATGGTAGAGAAGTCAAAACCTAGAGAACTTGTGGAGAGTTTTCCAGCTACGTGAGAAAATTGTGTTAAGGCGATTGAGACTCTTAGAGCAAGGTACGGCAATAATAATAATCAACTTATTCGTTGATGTTTATACTAGGGAACTCTTAAAATTAATTTTGCAAAATACTTGTAATGAACACAAGACACGTAATTTAGCATCTTTATATGATAAACTGGAATGATAAATTAGAGCATTAGAAACATTAGGCGTTGCCAGGGGGAGTTGTGCTGCAGATGTATGTGCAGCGCAGGGTATATGTCGGGATAAGACGGACGCTTAAGCCAATTGCTTGCATTCACTATTTAAAATGTCGGTGATAGAAATTGTCTTAATACTTTCTGTCACCACTGATGCCGCATCTACTCTGAATATATTGAATGCCTTACCGAAATTACTTATTTTGAACACAGATTCAAATATGAATTAATTTATTCTTAGCTTGATTCAAAGTCCTCCGCCTGCTCATTCCAGTCAGCGTAATTCCCTTGCATGGGTCGCAGCAGCGGCGTACTTAGTCGTGATTTCAATTATACTTATGCAAACGAAGAAACAAAAATATGTGTATACAAATGTGCGAGTATGTACATAAGATATGCTTCAGTTTACCTGAACAAACCGTCCGCCAAAATCGGCTGTGCTGATTTTAAATAAAGAAAATTGACACTAGATATAACATACTGAAATCATGCTACATACTTAACTGCTGCTATAAAGTATATATGTACAACGTATAAAATATAGATAGATAGATAAATACGTTTATTGGTGCTATATACAATACCTAACATACTTTTTTTTTAACGTATATAGACAATGGCCAGAGATTAGGCCGACTGTCGAGTTTTGTACGGGTATTTTCCATTATAATAAAATATCAAAGGAAAAGAACACATAGAAAAATAAAAGTACAAATAAATGTTAGGAGTAGAGCGTATATCTTAAACATATAGATTTATAAACAAATAAAAAATTACTATTATAAACAAATAAATCTCACTGCATTAAAAATTGATTTCATCGATTAACTAGTTTCTGTATCTTCCTGCACTATTTATAAAATTAATAAGTGTTTTCCAGTTTTTGCTGTTTAATATTTCTTTGAATTCTAATATATTGAGGGTATATTTCTTGAAATGTTTTATGCTGAATTCCTTTAAAACAGGGCATATTCCTATGAAATGAAAAGTGTCCTCTTTCGTTTTCATTTTGCATAGAGAACAGTCATTTTTTTTATTTATCCACGGTTGATAGTTTAGATTTAATGAATAGTTATTCCCATAGTCATGTAATAGTTATTCCCAGGTATATATATATATATATATATATATATATATATATATATATATATATATATATATATAAATATATATATATATAAATATATATATATATATATATATATATATATTTTGATTTACAACTTCGAAAGGCGCCCTTTTGTTATGCCATATTTCGTTCTTATTCTTCCTGCCTCTTTTCTTGCAAATCATTATTTTGGATTTTTCTATATTTATTTCGAAATTCCACATCTTAGCGTATTCTTCAAGCTTATCATTCATTTTCTGAAGGGATTTGGATCCTCTGCTAGTATCCTTGTACCACATTATCAGCATATAGCAACATATTAATTTTTTCCCCTCCAATATTTAATCCTTCTCATATAAAGTCTACTACATCATTGATAAATAAGGAAAATAAAATAGGACACTAAAGATATCCTTGCTTTAAGTCTGAATACGTTTTGAAGAGCTCTGATATTAATAGTTTAATCAAAATCATTAGAGCCGCTTTTGAGAAAATCGAAAAAAAAAAAACGTAAAAAGCTATGTAATAAAGTATCCCATCTGTTTGACCGTTAAATTTTGATGACATTTTTGCTGTCACATCACGGACATATAAATATGCCAAATACCCAATTTCAGGTTCGTACGGTTTATAGTTTTTGAGCTATTTTGTTCACACAGGCCATTTCGTGGGACTTGGTTTTTTGGACTAAGGGGACCCCAGAACGTGTAATTCCGTTGAAAACCGTAAGTCAAAATTTTTTACGACCGCAATACTTTTCCCTACATATATATTTCATATACAGGTAAGAAGTGAAAGTAATAAAAACGTGAAACAAAATAAATGACTATACTTAATTAAAATAATTTTAAAAAATATTAAATGGGTTTCTAAATGATTTTATCAAGTTTTATAATCATTATATCACAAAATGAGTGTACCAATAAATGAGTGGCCGGACGCTGACAATGAGAGGCTGTTGGCCACCGGATGGACAAAGGAAGAATCGCAACGGTTACATCAGGGTGCCGCTCCAGATCTCACCGACTCATTGTCGCATTTCCTCTTCTTCGGGACACCTCCGGTCCTGGAGGACCAGTCACCGCTATCTTCGGAAGTGGAGGTATCTGTGATATCCGAGGAAGTGTGCATAGTCATGAAGAATGCCAAAAAAATTCTGATTATTTCATCTATACATAGCATTGATGCATAGAAAACGTGACGTGTGTTCTCTTTTGCTACAAATGCTTTATAATTTCAGATAATAAAAAAATTAATATTACAAATAAAATAAATCTACTGCGGTGAGCGCTCCAATATGGGCACTGATAGGAATTTCAATGGAGATACCTTAGTTTTAGCCTTAATGAGTGCAAGCCTGACATCACCACAGGGGGCTTCTGACCTCAGGTAGAGTGTTACAGCATATCCCTGTTTGTAGGCATCGCAAATTAGAGTGAAGCGAGCCTGCATGAAAGGAATTTTCCTAGGGAAGCAAACTGCAGAAATGTGGTCCCACTGATATGATAAGGCTTTCCATTTAATTATGATTTCATGAGGTAGTTCGTCATCCCAACCTATTTTGGCCTTCCACAGTTCTTGAATGAGAGACTTTGCGATAAATATGATAGGAGCTAAAAGACCAAAAAGGTCGAAGGTTCGAGCTATTGCTGATAGCATGGTGCGCTTCGTGATTCATGTCAGACCAATGGGCTTTGAGGGTGTAAGAGAATGAATCATCCCACCTTGTAGCAAAGTACTTCGCTACAAGGTGGCGAGGCCTGGTGGGCGATATCGCAGAAGAGAAAGATTCGAACACGGTTGGGAACGACCCCACAGTTCGCTCAATGGTAAGAGAACTGCAACGTAGATGCAGAGGACCTGGGTTCAATTCCCGGCCATAGTTGAATCTTTTATCTTCTCATTAATTAGTGTATAAATAAGTACCCATTACCGAAATTCCAAAATATGGTTTGTGTAAAAATTGAAAATATGATATAATAGTTTTAACTGCGAGATCAATGCATACCATCGAATAAGCTAGTAGAACAGCCACCTCACTGTCATTGAAATGTTTAGGTTTGGGCCAGAAAAGCAGATTATCAGGTTGAAGAGTTTTGGTATTATCTGAAAAAGTTGCAAGGCCGCACACTTTTTTTCCATCCTTCTCACCAACATAATCTATGACACCAATCTTTAAACAAATAATACATTATTGAAAACACAAGAAATGGTGTTTCATTATATCAAACTGGAGGATTAACCATACTTTTATATTTGAATTTGCAAATTACCTTTTTATGAATAGCAGAAATATCGGCCAGATTAATTCTTATTTTACTTAAACTGATTTCTGGGCATCTGTAATAAAAATTATTGTATTGTTACTATTTCTAACATATTTAATTAATGATCAAATCATATTTAATAAGTTTTTAAACTAATATATAAAATAATTTAATGCAAAAATATTACCTCAAATTAGAAAATGGAAAAATACCTGATTGTGGTAATGTAAGATCTGTATTTACAATCTTGGAATCCCACCCGTATGTACCCCAATGTCCATTGTGGTGAATGTTAATCTTCAGATCTTTAGCTAGTTGATTTTCATGCTTGGAGTGATCAAATGTTTCTTTGTCAAAAAATATGAACCTAATAGAAAAAAAAATGAACAAACACAAATAGTAAATTTTTAAATATTCCATAAAAAAAAACATAATATAATATTCATTTTAAAAACCATAAATCTGGTGCCAATCGCACGACAAACAACTCTCACTTACCAACTACTTGGAGCGGTTTCTACTGCATGTGTTTTGATAATTGTGACACTCAATTTAGGAAATTGATATAAATTAGCTTTATACACATTTGTTTACTTATTTTTGTTGGTTATTATCCATAAGATTAAGATTATTAAAATTATTACAAATCTTAGAAGTTTTTAGAAATTTTCGAACCATTATTTCGAACCCGCAAACAAGCACCTGTACTGGCTGGCCAGGCAGAAGAAAGCAACCGGGAAAATCAAGTACCTGTGATTCAGCGGAGGACGGGTGCGCTGCAGGAAGTCAGACGGCCATCCGGCCGTGATTATTGAAAAGCCAAGTGACTTGGACGCGTTTAACTGAAAGGAGTACGTAAGTTACATCAAGACAGCGAACCCTTTAGGACTTTCGAAAGTTATATTTTTTTTCAATTTTACTCTTTTTATTTACAATAGGGTAATTCCATATCAAGTGGTCCAAAGTGGTTGCTCGATCATTTTAGAAAAAATCTGGTGCGTGCGCGCAACACACAACTTTCACTTACCAACTTACTTAGATTAGAAATTAATGCGTTTTGTTAATTGCAACTTCTCAAATGAACAGAACGGCTTTAATTATGAACAATGGTCTGTCATTAAAGGCGAACTCCGCATGCGTGGGCTCATCGAGTTTTATGAGTTGACTGTATATTTTTCTTTTTTTCTCCTCTTTATGTTTTCTTTATTTTTTATCATATCTCATATATAGCCATTTCCTATTTTTAGGCGTAAACAGAGACAGTTAATTGCTCCATGTAAACAAAAACAAAGGAACTTTATAAGGAAGAAACAAACAAACAAAAAAGGCCCCAACCCCCCCCCCCCCAAAAAGCCCCCTCAGAACATTTTAATAATGATAAAGCTTACCTGATATTAAAGAAAACCTAATTTTCATTAAACATGACGAATTTGATAAAAACCGTTAAAACCGTTTTTGGGATCATCGAAAAAAAGGTAAAAATTGGAAAAAAATTAAAAAGTAAAGTGCCTGTTGCACTGTTTGTCCAATTTTGATGTAATGTTGGCTATCGCATCTTTTTCCTATACATACATCAAATACCCAGTTTGATCATAATCGTTAAAACCGTTTTTGAGTAAATAAAAAAAAAAAAAACACGTGAAAATGATACAAGATTTATTAAGTAAAGTCCCCCCCTCCGGTTGATCAATTTTGATGATATTTTTATAGTCATATCTTGGGCATAAAAATAGATCAAATACTCAGTTTGATCAAAATCGTTAAAACCGTTTTTGAGTAAATAAAAAAAAAACACGTGAAAATGATACAAAATTTATTAAGTAAAGTCCTCCCTCCGGTTGATCAATTTTGATGAAATTTTTACACTCATATCTCGGGTATATAAATAGATCAAATACTCAGTTTAATCAAAATCGTTAAAACCGTTTTTGAGTAAATAAAAAAAAAACACGTGAAAACGATACAAAATGTATTAAGTAAAGTCCCCCCTCCGGTTGATCAATTTTGATGACATTTTTATAGTCATATCTTGGGCATATAAATAGATCAAATACTCAGTTTGATCAAAATCGTTAAAACCGTTTTTGAGTAAATAAAAAAAAAAACCCGTGAAAATGATACAAAATTTATTAAGTAAAGTCCCCCCTCCGGTTGATCAATTTTGATGAAATTTTTATAGTCATATCTTGGTCATATAAATAGATCAAATACTCAGTTTGATCAAAATCGTTAAAACCGTTTTTGAGTAAATAAAAAAAAACACGTGAAAATGATACAAAATTTATTAAGTAAAGTCCCCCCTCCGGTTGATCAATTTTGATGAAATTTTTACACTCATATCTCGGGTATATAAATAGATCAAATAATCAGTTTAATCAAAATCGTTAGAGCCGTTTTTGAGAAAATCGAAAAAAACGTAAAAAGTTATAAAATAAAGTACCCCCTTCCTTTGAGCAAATTTGATGAAATTTTTGCTTTCACATCGCGGGCATATCTATACACTAAATACCCAATTTGAGGTTCGCACGGTTTATAGTTTTTGAGCTAGTCTGTTCACACACACACACACACACACACACACACACACACACACACACACACACACACACACACACACACACACACACACACACACACACACACACACACACACACACACACACACACACACACACACACACACACACACACACACACACACACACACACACACACACACACACACACACACACACACACACACACACACACACACACACACACACACACACACACACACACACACACACACTCACACACACACACACACACACACACACACACACACACACACACACACACACACACACACACACACACAGAGACACACACACACAGACCATTTCGCGGGATTTGGTTAATTGGACTCAGGGGACCCCAAAACGTGTATTTCCGTTGAAAACCGGAAGTCGAAATTTTTCACGATCGCAATACTTCCACTTACTATATATTTCATATATAGGTAAGTGAAAGTAAAAAATTATAATTTTACCACCAATTACGTAAGGAATCAGTAGTTCAAATCAATTTTTCAAAAAATTTTAGGATCCACCGTCAAAAAATGGCAGCCATTTTTGTTTCACATTTCAGGGCGATTTTTGAGTTTTTAAGCTCACACAGAAAACTCATTTTCTCAATACTGGTAAGTCATAGACTAATAATTCAAACACAATTGTTTTCCTTAAAGTCTGTTCTATATTTCGTGTTCTCTTTATTATTAGAATATTTTAAAATACAATACTTGAAAAGTGCTATTGAAAACAACTACTTTAATTCCTCAAAACACCGTTTTTGAGGGTAAGTTTTGGGTATAAGGGGATGTACATCAAAGCTGATTTTTGGCATGATACTAAAACTAACTAAGCAGCTTTCATTAAAAGTACTCTTAACCCGTATATTCGTTACCTTATTTTTTTATGAATTTTTAAACTTACCATTTTTGAATTCTTTATTAACTTTAGGCGCAAATATCTCTGGTGGGCCAATTAATAAAAATCTCATTTTTTTATATGTTATGCTTACATGCAACATAAACCTACTGTATGAAATTTCAACCTGTATATTTGAGTACTTTGATAGCTACGAATTTTTGAATATGGTCATTTTTGTGCTTATATAACAATGAAGAAAAACTCATTTTCTCAAGATTGGTAAATAGATAAAATTAAAAAACAAAACAATTATTAAGGGTTATTAAAAGTGTAAAATTCACAAATAGTAAAATTATAATGAAGTATGATCAAGTTTACGCATTGTTAAATGAGCACGAAAATGGCCATTTTCAAAAATTCGTAGCTACCAATGTACTGAAGTAGGCAGGTTAAAATTTCATACAGTTGGTTTATGTTGCATGTAAGCATAACATGTAGAAAAATCTGGTGCGTGCGCGCAACACACAACTTTCACTTACCAACTTACTAAGATAAGAAATTGACATGTTTTGTTAAATATCATTTCCCAAAGTCACACATTTTTCTACATTCATATCTTATTTTTATTAATCGTTAAAGCCGTTTTTGAGTAAATAAAAAATCCCGTGAAAATGATACAAAATTTATTAAGTAAAGTCCCCCCTCCCGTAGATCAATTTTGATGAAATTTTTACAGTCATATCTCGGGCATATAAATACATCAACTACCAAGTTTGATCAAAATCGTTAAAACCGTTTTTGAGTAAATAAAAAAAACATGTGAAAATGATACAAAATTTATTAAGTTAAGTCCCCCCTCCGGTTGATCAATTTTGATGAAATTTTTACAGTCATATTTCAGGCATATAAATAGATCAAATACTCAGTTTAATCAAAATCGTTAGAGCCGTTTTTGAGAAAATCGAAAAAAACTTAAAAAGTTATTAAATAAAGTACCCCCTCCCTTTGAGCAAATTTGATGAAATTTTCGCTGTCACATCGCAGCCTTATACATACTCTAAATACCCAATTTCAGGTTCGCACGGTTTATAGTTTTTGAGCTAGTCTGTTCACACACACACACACAGACACACAGACAGACACACACACACACAGACCATTTCGCGGGACTTGGTTATTTTGACTCAGGGGATCCCAAAACGTGTATTTCCGTTGAAAACCGGAAGTCGAAAATTTTCACGATCGCAATACTTCCACTTACTATATATTTCATATATAGGTAAGTGAAAGTAAAAATCGAAAAAAACTTAAAAAGTTATTAAATAAAGTACCCCCTCCCTTTGAGCAAATTTGATGAAATTTTCGCTGTCACATCGCAGGCTTATACATACTCTAAATACCCAATTTCAGGTTCGCACGGTTTATAGTTTTTGAGCTAGTCTGTTCACACACACACACACAGACACACAGACAGACACACACACACACAGACCATTTCGCGGGACTTGGTTATTTTGACTCAGGGGATCCCAAAACGTGTATTTCCGTTGAAAACCGGAAGTCGAAAATTTTCACGATCGCAATACTTCCACTTACTATATATTTCATATATAGGTAAGTGAAAGTAAAAATGTGATTTTTATCAACTAGCCCACCAGAGATATTAGAGCCTAAAGTTAACAAAAAATTAAAAATAGTGAAGTTTAAAAATTCATTAAAAAATTAGGCAAAGAATATACGGGTTAAGAGTACTTTTACTGAAAGCTACTTAGTTAGGTTTATTATCATGCCAAAAATCAGCTTTGATGTACATGCTCTTATACCCAAAACTTACCCACAAAAACGGTGTTTTGAGAATTTAAAGCAGTTTTTTAAAATGCACTTTTCAAGTATTGGGCTTCAAAATATTCAAAATAATAATAATAAACAGAACACGAAATATAGAACATACTTTAGGGAAAACAATCGTGTTTGAATTATTCCGACAATTATCCCTACCAGGTTCCAATAACCCTAACTCCCTTCAGCTCTCTCCAGATGATCTCAATAACCATTTCTCATCCTTCGCTTCTAATTCATCCCAACCTGCTGATATTAATCAGCATCATTTTAATCCGGAAAATTTCTTTTTTGCTCACATAACCTACTGCTATCCTAAAATCCCACACCAACGACTATGGTTCCGATGATATCCCAGTAAAGCTAATAAGATCCTGTCTCCCAGCACTTATTCCTGTTCTTTATCACATCTACAACTTCTCTTTACAAAACTCCATATTCCCTACTTCCTGGAAAACCGCTCTAGTCCGACCGTTAAACAAAACGGCAAACCCTTCCTCAATGAATGATTTCCGTTCAATCTCTCTCCTTTCAAACCTCTCAAAACCGTTAGAACGCCTCGTTCAAAACCAACAATCAAATTTCCTAGAAGAACGTTCCCTCATTAACCCTTTCCAATCAGGCTTCCGATCTGGCTACTCAACTCAATCCGCCCTCCTAAAAATTACCCATGACCTCCAAACGTCCATCGAACACCGAAAATTAACCATCCTCATCCTTCTTGATTTCTCCAAAGCATTTGATACCGTTGACCACAATATCCTTCTCACCAAATTACAAAAGCTCCACTTATCAAGCAGCACCTTAAATTGGTTCAAATCCTTTCTTTCAGACCGGTCACAGTTTGTAGTCGTTCCAGGCCAACCTCCATCCAAGACACTTTCCCTCTCCTGTGGTGTTCCGCAGGGTTCCTCTCTATCCCCCACTCTGTTCGCCATTTATATCAACGACCTTCCTCTTCTGATCCATCACTCCCAATATCATATCTATGCAGACGATTTCCAGATATACCTATCCTTCCCCCCTTCCGAGCTATCCTCTGCAACAAAAAAACTTCAGGATGATTTAAATCGAATCAGTCTCTGGGCAGAGGCTAACAAGTTAAAATTCCTACCCTGCTCCTAAATAATAATCCCATTAAATTTTATCCAACTGTCAAAAACCTCGGAGTGACCTTTGACCAAACCCTTTCCTGGAAAAACCACATCTCCAATATTTCCCGCCGTACCTTTTCTACCTTAAAGCAATTAGATCACCTCCGAAGCCTTTTTCCATTTGAAACACGTAGGCTCCTGGTCACCTCCCTGGTATTTCCCCACTTTGACTATTGTTGTGCGGTGTATGGGGGTATCTCTGGGGACCTCGAAGCAAAACTAAAACGTTTATTTAATTGTTTCGTACGATTTATCTTTGGGGTCCCAAGAGACGTCTCCGTTTCACCTTTATACGAAAGATTAAAGTGGTTATACCCATCCTACCGCCGCAAATATTTCCTGGCCTCTTTCCTTTTCCAAGTAATCCGATCCCGCCGTCCTTCATACATCACCGAACTTCTCCATTTCAAGTCCTCTGTTCATTCCCGCAATACCCGTTCTAGGTCTTCAGATCTATACACTCCGGCCCACTGAACGTCAGCTTTTGAAAGATCTATCATTATCCGGCCCTCATCCCTATGGAACTCTATCCCCCCTTTTATTCGTCATTCCAACACACTCTCTACCTTTAAATCCCGCCTGTTCAATCACCTCCTTTCCACCCAGTTTCCCGAACAATTGTAACCAGTTCAACTGTAAATTGGTATAGGCCTTTATTATTTATTTATCCTTAAAATATATGTTCCATTTAGTGTATGTGTAAATAAGTTATTTTTCATTTAAAGTCAATAAGGATTTACTTAGTTTTAATATTTTTTTTTATCACAAGTTTCCTTATTATTTATAATTTCTTTTTCTCAGCTTTTTTTTTTTTGTTTATTTTTATTATTTTAATTTGCTCCATTTGTTTGTTTTCATTGTTTTCTTATATAGTACTCTAAGGCACTGAAGCCTATTATATTTACCTGTATAGTTTGTTCCTAAGGGACTAGTTCCCGGGACAATCAATAAAGTCTTTATTATTATTATAATTATTATTATTATTATTTATTTATTTTTTTAAGGAAAAAAATCTTATTTCATCAATTCCCAATTTTTTTTTTTTTACCCTTTATTGTAAATAAGTATATAGTGAATGTAAATCGATAGAAGAGTTGTATTTAGGGAAAGTAGAAAATTGGAACTTGTTTTTTTGAATTTTAGTCTCTAATGCTTTTCCTGCAACTGAGGAGATGATTATCGATGATATGATGATATCGATGGTTTCAGCATAAAACACCTTCTATTTCGGAGTCACCTGTGGTGTAGTTGTTAGCATAGAAACCTATAATTCTAAAGGTCACGGGTTCGCGTCCCGAGGTGGCTCTAGGATTTTTTAATGGGAGTAAAAAATCCTTGTCTGTGCCGTCCCTCGGATAGGACGTAAAATGGGGACCGAGCCTGTACGATATCAGGTACTCGTTAAAGATCCCTATCCTAATTATACCTGGATAGGCAAAGTTTAGAACTCCCACTGTAGCATCGTCCGATTAGCATTAGTGGCATAAAGTGACGTTGAAACAAACAAACCATCTATTTCATTTAGAAATCTTTAATTTAACTAAAGTTTTAAACTAAAATTTAATTATTAAGGGTTGTATTGTACCATGTATATGTTTAAAAAAAAAAACAGCTTTAAATATTATAATTGAAGATTGGTGAAATACTTCTTCCAAATTACTTTTATTAAAAATTTATAATATATACATTAATTTGCCGACGTTTCGGACTAATCGTCCCTCTTATTAAATATTAAATATATTAAACAATTATTATAATAAACTAAAATTCACAATAGAAATACCGGATAATAACGAAATAAGGTTTTTAGACATGCTCATAATCTTGAGAAATAATAAGATTACAACAAAATGGACCAAAAAGAAAAACAATAGTGACATGATGTTAAATTACCTTTCTAATCATCCCACACCACAAAAGATTAATGACGTAAAAAACTTCATTAAAAAAGCGAAAGAAATAACAGACCAAATATACATTTCAGAAATTAAAGATAAAATTTATAATATATTAAGGGAAAATTTCTATCCTAAAAGAATAATTAACAAAATTTGGTATAATAATACAAAGAATATAATAGTAAGAAAAGTAGAAAACAATAGTGAACAAAAGAATGGGGTTTCAGAAAATAAAGTATCAAAACAAAATAAAGATATAAACATAAAAAAACAACAAAAACAAAAAACAATAAAAGACTTTTATAAAAATACAAATAAAGATAATGTAGAAAAGATACAAGGAGAGGATAAAAAAGAAAAAATAGAGAATAAAAACATAAAAAAACAATACTTCAAAATGAACTATATCCCAAAATTGACAAATAATATACAAAAAATATTAAAACAATACGACCTAGAAGATATAAAATTAGGTACCTATAATAACAATAAAATAGAAAATTTCCTTAGCAATACCAAAGATAAAATAGAATGCATGCAAAAGAAGAATACTATATATAAGATTGAATGTGGTGAATGTGATGGTATTTATATAGGAGAAACGTCTAAAAAATTAGATACAAGAATAAAACAGCACACAGCAAATTGTAATAATATTAAAAACATTAATGTCACAGCCCTAGCCCAACATAGTATTGTAAAAAAACATAAATTTAATTTCAAAGAGGTAAAAATTTTAGGAGTAGAAAAAAATACAAAAAACAGGAAATTAATAGAAACCATACACATAACAAAAAACATTGAAAATGCAGTCAATTATAAAACTGATTCCATAAAAGTAAGCAGCCATTATGCAGATATTATAAAAAATTTAAATATCAAAAAGTGAATAAGATGAAAATAATCATATATAAAAATTAATTACAATAACAATTGGTTGGATAAGGAACATTGGGGTAAATAAGACAAAGTTTAGTCAGTAATAGATAGTGTGATAAGAATAGTGTAAAAAAAAGTGGTAGTCATTTGAATATATATATAATTTTATATAAAATGACCAATTTACTTAGGTAATGGGATATAATTGTAATATAGAAATAGATGGACCTAGCCACCAAAAATTGTCAGGTACTATTCAATATATGGATTGTTGTATTGATCAAATATGTTATGTTATTTAAAATGATTGATTATTTAAAATGGACACATTTTGTAATAGGTGTAAGGATTGCTAGTTATTGGCAGAAGAAATTTGCCCTGAAGAGGGACGAATAGTCCGAAACGTCGGCAAATTAATGTATATATTATAAATTTTTAATAAAAGTAATTTGGAAGAAGTATTTCACCAATCTTCAATTATAATATTTAGATCTTCCAGCACATATAGTGTATTTAAGATTACATAGCTTTAAATATTTTTAGCATTGCATGCTTTTTTTCACATTCACTCACTAAAGAATAATAAAAAAGGTTTTATTTCCATCTTCGAAAATGTATAACATAATGAAACATGGCGTCTGATTTTATTTCTCTATTTAGTTAATATGAAAACTTGATCTAGTAACCATGGAAAAAAAAAAACTTCCGTTAAATAGGTTCCAGCCAAGGTGAATAGAGAGGTGGGCTCACTTGGGTAGGCAAACCCACACAACCCCTTCCCGCTTACGCCATCGTATGCATTACTCAGCGCATGCGCATTGAATTATCTTTAAATACTAAAATTTTTCACAATGCCCTTAAGGGCCTATTAATCTTATCGGTTTTCGGTTTCGCGCCCGCTCCACTCTCGCTCCGCTCCCGGTCCGCACTCGCTCTACCCCATTCACACTAGCGCTCCGCTTCCGCTCCACTCCCGGTCCGCTCTCCTAATGTCTTACCATATTCACACTGTATAATTTTACACCGTTCACTTTTGAAAGGTTTAAGCTATTAAGCCATTAATAATCGAAGTTGTCTGTATTCGGATTTTAATTAATGATTAACTTTCAGTTATTTAAGTATTCATTTATTCTTCAATTTTACGGCCAAAAAAAAAAATCAATTTTTCGTTTGTAGAAATAGCTGGTAAGTGTACTTTTCTTGATGAAGAAGATAATAATATCAAAAAATTTAATAAGAAGAATATATTGCAACACAATGATAATTATTAATAATAATTATAAATTAATTTAATTAATGGTGAAGAAATAATTTAATTTTTTTACTTTCACTTACCTATATATGAAATATATAGTAAGTGGAAGTATTGCGATCGTGAAAAATTTCGACTTCCGGTTTTCAACGGAAATACACGTTTTGGGGTCCCCTGAGTCCAATTAACCAAGTCCCGCGAAATGGTCTGTGTGTGTGTGTGTGTGTCTGTGTGTGTGTGTGTGTGTGTGTGTGTGTGTGTGTGAACAGACTAGCTCAAAAACTATAAACCGTGCGAACCTGAAATTGGGTATTTAGTGTATGCATATGCCCGCGATGTGACAGCAAAAATTTTAACCAAATTGCTCAAAGGGAGGGGGTACTTTATTTAATAACGTTTTAAGTATTTTTCGATTTTCTCAAAAACGGCTCTAACGATTTTGATTAAACTGAGAATTTGATCTATTTATATCCCCGAGATACGACTGTAAAAATTTCATCAACATTGATCAAATGGAGGGGGTACTTTACTTAATAAATTTTGTATCATTTTCACGTGTTTTTTTTATTTACTCAAAAACGGTTTTCACGATTTTGATCAAACTGAGTATTTGATGTATTAATATGCCCGAGATATGACTGTAAAAATTTCATCAACATTGATCAAATGGAGGGGGTACTTTACTTAAAGAATTTTATCTAATGTTTACGTTTTTTTTTATTTTCTCAAAAACGGCTTAGATGATTTTGATTAAACTGGGTATTTGATGTATGTATATGCCCACGATGCGACAGCCGAAATTTCTTCAATATTGGTGAAACGGAGGGGGTACTTCATTTCATAAACTTTTTCTTATGTTCACGTGTTTTTTTTATTTACTCAAAAACGGTTTTCACGATTTTGATCAAACTGAGTATTTGATGTATTAATATGCCCGAGATATGACTGTAAAAATTTCATCAACATTGATCAAATGGAGGGGGTACTTTACTTAATAAATTTTGTATCATTTTCACGTGTTTTAAATTACTCATAAAAGGAAAAAATAAGAAATGAATGTGGAAAGATTTGTGACTTTGTGAAGTGGCAATTAACAAAACACGTCAATTTCTAATCTAAATAAGTTGGTAAGTGAAAGTTGTGTGTTGCGCGCACGCACCAGATTTTTTCGGAATGTATTCGAATACGCTTGAAAATTTCAAGTTGAAATCGGTAAATGCTACAAATTTACCGATTGTGTTCTCTTCTTTTCCTGATTAATATTTTAATTATTTTTTGCTTTAATATATTTTTACTTTCACTTACCTATATATGAAATATATAGTAAGTGGAAGTATTGCGATCGTGAAAAATTTCGACTTCCGGTTTTCAACGGAAATACACGTTTTGGGACCCCCTGAGTCGAAATAACCAAGTCCCGCGAAATGGTCTGTGTGTGTGTGTGTGTGTGTGTGTCTGTGTGTGTGTGTGTGTGTGTGTGTGTGTATGTGAACAGACTAGCTCAAAAACTATAAACCGTGGGAACCTGAAATTGGGTATTTAGTGTAGGTATATGCCCGCGATGTGACAGCAAAAATTTCATCGAAATTGCTTAAAGGGAGGGGGTACTTTATTTAATAACTTTTTAAGTTTTTTTCGATTTTCTCAAAAACGGCTCTAACGATTTTGATTAAACTGTGTATTTGATCTATTTATATGCCCGAAATATGACTGTAAAAATTTCATCAAAATTGATCAACCGGAGGGGGGACTTTACTTAATAATTTTTGAACCATTTTCACGTTTTTTTTTTATTAATTCAAAAACGGCTTTAACGATTTTGATCAAAATGGGTATATGATGTAGGTATATGCCCGAGATACAACTGTAAAAATTTGATCAAAATTGATCAACCGGAGGGGGGACTTTACTTAATAAATTATGTACCAATTTCACGTGTACATATTTTTTATTTACTTAAAAACGGCTTTGACGATTTTGAAGAAACTGGGTATTTGATGTATGTATATACCAAATATGTAAAAGCCAACATTTCATCAAAAGTGGTCCAACTGAGGGGGGCACTTTATTTCATGACTTTTTTTCCAATTTTTATCTTTTTTTCGATTATCTCAAAAACGGCTTTAACGATTTTTATCAAATTCGTCATGTTTAATGAAAATTAGGTTTTCTTTAATATCAGGTAAGCTTTATCATAAAAATTAAAATGTTCTGAGGGGGCTTTTTTTTGGGGGGGCGGCTTTTTTGTTTGTTTGTTTCTTTCTTATAAAGTACCTTTGTTTTTGTTTACATGGAGAAATTAACTGTCTCTCATCACGCCTAAAAATAAGAAATGGCTAAATATGATATATGAAGAAAATCAAGGAAACATATACAGGAGAAAAAAATAAAAATATTCCGTCAACTCATTAAACTCCTTGAGCTCAGGCATGCGCCTTTAATGACAAACCAATGCGTTATAATTAAAGCTGTTCTGTTCATTTGAGAAGTGGCAATTAACAAAACGCATTAATTTCTAATCTAAGTAAGTTGGTAAGTGAAAGTTGTGTGTTGCGCGCACGCACCAGATTTTTTTTCTAATGTTCTTCTCCAACACGGGTCGGAGAGTAAAAGGAAATTTGGAGTCACAGTAAAATTTGGATTCTGAAAATAAAAATATTCTTTACATGGATCTGAGAGTAGAAACAAATTTTAGGTCACTTAAAATCAAGAAGGCTTAATACAAAAATATTACTAATATTATAAGCTTCAATAAATAAAAAATTATGAAACAAAAAAAAATATTTTACTTCAAATTTATTTTTATTATTAATTTATATTGTTACTAGTAGACCCGGCCTAGAGTTACTCTGGATCAGTAGCTACAATGCATTTAATTAATTATATGATAATCATCATATACCTACTATATTATTTCTCAAAGCCTTTTTTTGTCGGTAAGCCATAACTTCCTTAGTACTTCATCAAATTTTATGAATGAGGCATCATTTTAAAGCTTTCCTTAACCGCTACACCGGAAAAATATACAAATCACTCATTTTGCTTTCGATTGCGAATTATTAGCGCAAAACCGCGGTTTTGGTAATAGAGGTTTCTAAATTGTGTTAATCTTTTCAGATTTTCAAGGAAGAATATTTTCGGTCACATACATTTTTTCGATGAATTCCTTCGTGTGCGAGTTGTAAGCAAAAAACTATAACCCTCAGCGAAATTAGTCGCAAGGCTTTTTCGAAGGTGTCTTTTTTTCAGTTGGTCGAGACGAACATTTTTGGTTATACGCGTTTTTCCGATTGTCGCCGTAGTCACAAGCAATAACACGCGATTTCAGTCAATAGAATCTTATTTTTTCTAGCTTTCCTCGAAACCGATACGTGTATTTAAGTATGTTGCGTTTTCCAGGGTGCGCTCTTTCAGTGACATTTATGTCTATGTAAAACAGACCCACCAACAAACACTCACAGATCACCATATTTTAACTTCACACATAGTGTTTAAACTGGTGCTGTAAACACGTAATTATTATGTAAATACCTTAAACTTATGTTTCAAAATAAATAATCAACAATTTAAACACATCTGTTCTTTACTTCAACCTTCACTTATGCCCATGACGCTTTATTTACCTATATATCTAAATACGCTCTATAGGATACTAAATATACGGTGTCTACTTTAATTAAGTGGGATTTAAGTAGGTAAGAGCGCGAATGCTTCGCACGGGTCAGCTAGTATATATTATTCCTCAAAGCCTTTTTTATTTTGTCCATAACTTCCTTAATACTTCATCTAATTTCATGAATGAGGCATCATTTTTAAGCTTTTCTTAACCGCCACACCAGAAAAATATACAAATCACTCATTTCGCCTTCGGTTGCGAGTTATAAGCACAGTTTCCTATTACTATTCACGTCCTGTAAACACGGAAATAGTATGTGAATATGTAAATACCTTAAACTTTTGTTTCAAGAAATAAATAATCTACAATTTGAGCACATCTATTCTTAACTTCAACCCTCACCTATGCCCATGACGCACTAAATACTATGTGTAGTCTATTTAAGTAGCTTCGCACTGATCAGCTAGTTTTATGAATGAGGGAAATGACCTTAATTTATAGCTATTAAAAATAATGGATAAATGTTTTTTTAATTATTACAATTATAAATTTCTACTTATGTAAGTGCTAATTGGGACACAATGTTTTTGGTTAACCTGACTTTTGCTAACACAAACAGATTTTATGGTTTCCCCCCTAGGGAGCAAGGAACATTTAATTGCCCATGGGAAAAATACGGATTTTCCAAGTCCAAGCCATAAGTGGACATTATTTGGCGATGATTTGTCTTTGTCATCGCCAAAGCCAAACGAATAAAAAAATAGAGTATTTTAAATTATATTGAAAATTCTGAACCAGAAATCGGAGTCTTTAAAATTTTATTGAAAGAACCACCATAGAAATTGGTGGCAATAGGACAGTTTCTCCTCTTAATTTTCCAAGAAAATTTGCCAACTTACCAACTGCTTAATTTTTACTATGACCATATGAGATCTCTCCCTTCCAAGGGCTATTTTTTTTTTTAGGGAAAAATAATAGTTGAGTAAAAAAATTGCTTGTAAACTCACCAGTTTTTTGAAGTGAGGGAGTGAAGCAGCTATTGACCACAGCGTAGATTTCTCGAAATTACCTAAATATCACAGTGGAGGCAAGCCATCGCGGCCACAGGTCGGTAGTCAAAACGATCCTAGGGACTTCCCTGAACCGATTCTTTACACCCCGGGCTTTGAGCCTTGTTCCCCTCAACGCTCAGACCATCCAATCCTTTGTGTGAGGGAGTGAAGCAAAAACGTCTGGACATACCGTTTTTATTTTATTTATTGTTATTGGTAACAACAAATGAAACCGCTTATTTTTTCATGGAATCTTGAAGTAATAACTGACTTAACCGATTAATTAATTTAATCAAACAATCAATTGTTGAAAGAATACGAATTTTTAAAGTGGCTTGCCTGGGAGTCGGACAAGGTGAAGGAGTGAAAAAACAATCACTTTTAATTTTTTTTAACCAATTATAAACTTAGATTGGAGCTAACACATAGCCTCCATAGAACAACAAAAGGTGTTGAATAGTTCCTATTTTTTTCTAGTAACTAGCTCTCATTTTAGTGGTTGAAGATGGACGTACGTGGGGTCACCTGTGGTATAGTGGTTAGCATGGCAACCTACAATACTAAAGGTCGCAGGTTCGCGCCCAGCGGTGGCCCTAAGATTTTTTGATGGGAGTAAAAAATCCTTAGCCATGCCGTTCCTCGGATAGGACGTAAAATGGAGATCCCGAGTCTGTACGATGTCAGGTAGTCGTTAAAGATCCCTATCTTAATTATACCTGGATAGGCAGAATTTAGGACTCCTACTGTAGCATCGTCCGATTAGCCTTAGTGGCATATTGTGACGTTAAACAAACAAACCGGACGTACGATTTACACATTTTCAGATAATGACCTTCTATCTCTTTCTATGGGGTCTTATGCAGAATCCCGGCACCAGTGACAACCTGGTTAAATAGTGATTTTTGAAATATCATCACGTCATTTAATAACCTACTCTTTATTGTTCGGTAGGTTATTTCTAATTTGTTGTGATACTACAGATGATTTTTGTCTCCTCTATTGTAGATTACTTTATAAATAAAGCATTTTTAACAAAAACACTAACAAAAAATATATTTACAATATTTATATTGGAGGCATAAAATGAGCAATATCTTTCAAAAAGGTTTTCGTTTCTGTATTTCTGACGCCAAATGAATTCACATAAATAGGAGTCCAGATGACTCCTACTGGTCCCAAACAAGAGCCCACATACCTTATACATTATTGGTGTGAGCTCCTATTTCTGGGTCACGAAAGTTATTCTTATGGTTGACCGTCTGGTGTTAGAATCTGTAACCAGGAAGTTTTGGTATTCTGTTGCAGCTTTTCCAGCAGCCAGAAATAATTAGTGTTTCCGGCCTAATGCATTCTTTAATCGTACTAATTAATGTCGCCTCAGTTCTGTCTGGCACTGCATAAATAAAGCACTCCTCCTAAGTATAGTTTCTCGGCAAATACCGCCGAAGACCCGCTGTTGTGGGTACGTTTTCCCAACGTTATATTTTCGTTTGGAAAAAAGACTCTCATCTACTTCCACCGTAACTCCATCACCACCAATCATCCACGGATTATTAAGAAGCAAATTCGCACAAACCTCGCGTAGTAAATTCTTCCAATCTACAATAGTATGATCTGCAAATCCGAACTCTTCCTTACAAAATTTTACCGATGTATATTCTCTTGACTAGCAATAAATGAGGTGATGTGGTTACTTGTACAAATCAGTGCATTAAATCACTGGTGCCTCTTGTTGGAACGAACTAACAGTAGGAAAAAACCGTCATAGCATGTGTTTGTGTCTACAATGCTCGAGCCCAATCCACGAGGTTCTAGACCATCTCCTTATGACTATATATAGGGAGCGATTGACTGGACAGTTTTAATCTTGATTGTGAAGTTCAAGCCATTTAAGTTATAATTTTCGTAACCTGTTCTAATATTTGTGTATTTATAATTCGTGCAGCACTGAAAATTGTTATTCTTCATTGAATAAATATTGGTTAACCCACAGAAGTGTTAGAATTGGTGTCAGGTATGGGGCTTAAAGAAAAAAAATATCCAGGAAAACGAATTGGAGAACTTAAGTAGCGGAGCTAAGGAGAGAATTAGAAGAGCCTTACTTAGACACTACAGCTTCAAAAGCGATCTTATTGGCACAGTTACGTTAACCCAAGTCCAGAGTTGGGCAAAATGTATAAACAACTAACAACAACTACTTTGGTCTGATTGTAGTTGCAATTACTAAATACATTTGTAGTTTGTAGTTAACTACTTAGTTAGCAACTACATTTTTACTTTCACTCTCCGAAGGATGTTAGAAGTCCTTGACCAGTCACCATCCAGAAAAAAAAAGATGAAAGTCAGGAACATTGTGAATCGCTATCGCCCTTTCTTTGGCTCGGAATCAGGGAAGCCAGGTAGAACAAGTGTGATGCGCAATAGAATCGATTTGGGTGCGTGGCAATTTCACCAAGTCAAGAAAGAAGAGGCTTGAGAATGTTCTTGAGAGATAGTAAGAGACGGAATAGTGAAGCCGTCGAGCAGTCCCATGGGCCTCTCCGGTAGTGCTCGTAAATAAGAGGGATGGGACGACCCACTTCTGCATAGATTACCGGAAGCTTAACGACTGATAGCTACCGATTACCAAGAATCGATGATGCCCTCGACTGTTTTTAACTCTGGACCTAAAAAGTGGATACTGGCGAGTAGAGATGGACCCTTCCGACAAGGAAAAGACTGTGTACCACTGGGTCGGGACTATGGCAGTTCACGGTTTTACCGTTCGACCTCTGCAACACTTCAGCAACATTGGAACGCCTACTGGTGAACATTCTAAGAGGATTGTCCTGGAAGATTTGCCTCGTATATCTCGATGACGTCTTAGTTGTTGGTCGGACGTTTAAGGAACACCTGTCCAATCTTGAAGAGGTCTACAAGAGATTAAAAACGGTCAATTTGACGCTTAACGCCAAGAATTGTCACCTTTTCCAGACAAAGGTCACCTATTTAGGACACATCGTCGGTGGAGAAGGTGTGGCGGTCGACCAAGCGAAAATTCTGGTAGTTCAGTAATGGCCTACCCCTGTCAATAAACAGGCGATCCCTCATTGCGAAGCCTCTTAGTCGGTTAACTGAAGAAGGTAGACCATTCAGATGGGATAACGATTGTCAAGAAGCCTTTGACGCCTTGAAGGAACGGTTAACCTCGGCACCAATATTAGGCTACCTAGTTCCAGGGGGCAAATTCATCCTCGACATAGTCGCCAGCAAAGAAGGCATTGGTGGGGTTTAGTCACATTTGCAGGAGGGCCAGGATCGGGTTCTCGGTTATTTTAGCAAAACACTATTAAAAACGGAGCGTAATTATTGCGTAACTAGGTTGGAACTCCTAGCTGTTGCAATGTCCGTAGACCATTTCTGCAGATAGTTGTATGGTACGAGTTTTTTTTTGCGGACTGACCATGCAAGCCATTCAGGAATCCTGAAGGCCAAGTTGCCAGGTGGCTGCAAAAACTCCAGGAATACGACTTTGAAATTGAACACAGACCAGTTGTAAGACTTTGCAATGCAGATGCCCTGTCTAGAAGACCATGCCCACATAATTGCTCCCTCTGTAGCGGAATCGAACAAAAGGAGGCCAACCTTTGCACCGTTGCACAGTGGGAAAATTTTGTCATTTAGTGGCCAAAAATCTATAACTCCTGACCGAATGACGACAATCGAATAATTCATTTTTAATTAAAGAGCATGGGATTTTATTTATCAGTGAGAATAAAAAAAAAATAAAAATACCATCACTCTAAGGCCCGCTTTCTCCAATTTAGTTTAAACTTAGATTAACTTAAACCGGATTATCTTTAATCCGAGGTTTAAACTCTGATTCACTTTCTACAGCCTTAGTTTAGTTTAAGCTCGGTTTAAACCTAATTATGTGAAGGTTATTATGTTTTTTAAAAGGTTGGTACATATTTGTTTACATTTCCTTGTTGAAACTTCTATGGAAAGAGAAGGTAATGTAAGGGTTATGGAAATTTATACATATTATTTTGTTTTCACCAAAAAAGAAAATAAGGTGAAAGTGTTCTATAAAAATGGTGCAAAAAGAAGTAAAAACTTTTCTCAGTGTGAAATTAATGCTCTTCTGGCTCTTGTGGAAGAGAAGAGGGACATTTTTGAACCCAAAAAATCTGGTGCGTGCGCGCAACACACAACTTTCACTTACCAACTTACTTAGATTAGAAATTGACGTGTTTTGCTAAATATCATTTCCCAAAGTCACACATTTTTCTACATTCATATCTTATTTTTGTTAATTGTTAAAGCCGTTTTTGAGTAAATAAAAAAACCCCGTGAAAATGATACAAAATTTATTAAGTAAAGTCCCCCCTCCCGTAGATCAATTTTGATGAAATTTTTACAGTCGTATCTCGGGCATATAAATACATCAAATACCAAGTTTGATCAAAATCGTTAAAACCGTTTTTGAGTAAATAAAAAAAACACGTAAAAATGATACAAAATTTATTAAGTAAAGTCCCCCCTCCGGTTGATCAATTGTGATGAAATGTTGGTTATCACATCTTTGGCATATAAATACATCAAATACCAAGTTTGATCAAAATCGTTAAAGCCGTTTTTGAGTAAAAAATCTGGTGCGTGCTCGCAACACACAACTTTCACTTACCAACTTACTTAGATTATAAATTAATGCGTTTTGTTAATTGCCACTTCTCAAATGAACAGAACGGCTTTAATTATGAACAATGGTCTATAATTAATAGGTAATCTATCTATTATAGGTGTAGCTATCTATTATTATTATATCTATAGGTGGTATAAGTTGACTGAATATTTTTCTTTTTTTCTCCTCTTTATGTTCTCTTTATTTTTATCATATCTCATTTTTAGCCATTTCTTATTTTTAGGCGTAGTGAGAGACAGTTAATTTCTCCATGTAAACAAAAACAATAGTACTTTATAAGAAAGAAACAAACAAACAAAAAAGCCCCCCCCCCCCCCAAAAAAAGCCCCATCAGAACATTTTAATGATGATAAAGCTTACCTGATATTAAAGAAAACCTAATTTTCATTAAACATGACGAATTTGATAAAAATCGTTAAAGCCGTTTTTGAGATAATCGAAAAAAAGGTAAAAATTGGAAAAAAAGTCATGAAATAAAGTCCCCCCTCCGGTTGATCAATTTTGATGAAATGTTGGCAATCACATCTTTGGCATATACATACATGAAATACCCAGTTTGATCAAAATCGTTAAAACCGTTTTTGAGTAAATATAAAAAACACGTGAAAATGATACAAAATTTATTAAGTAAAGTCACCCCACCGGTTGATCAATTTTGATGAAATTTTTACAGTCGTATCTCGGGCCTATACATACATCATATACCCAGTTTGATCAAAATCGTTAAAGCCGTTTTTGCGTAAATAAAAAAAACATGTGAAAATGATACAAAATTTATTATGTAAAGTCCCCCCTCCGGTTAATCAATTTTGATGAAATTTTTACTGTCATATCTCGGGCATATAAATAGATCAAATACTCAGTTTAATTAAAATCGTTAGAGCCGTTTTTGAGAAAATCGAAAAAAACGTAAAAAGTTATTAAATAAAGTACCCCCTCCCTTTGAGCAATTTTGATGAAATTTATGCTGTCACATCGCGGGCATATACCTACTCTAAATACCCAATTTCAGGTTCCCACGGTTTATAGTTTTTGAGCTAGTCTGTTCACACACACACACACACACAGACACACACACACACACACACACAGACCATTTCGCGGGACTTGGTTATTTCGACTCAGGGAGTCCCAAAACGTGTATTTCCGTTGAAAACCGGAAGTCGAAATTTTTCACGATCGCAATACTTCCACTTACTATATATTTCATATATAGGTAAGTGAAAGTAATAAAAAAACAATGTGAAAATGATACAAAATTTTTTAAGTAAAGTCCCCCCCTCCGGTTGATCAATTTTGATGAAATTTTTACAGTCATATTTCAGGCATATAAATAGATCAAATACTCAGTTTAATCAAAATCGTTAGAGCCGTTTTTGAGAAAATCGAAAAAAACTTAAAAAGTTATTAAATAAAGTACCCCCTCCCTTTGAGCAAATTTGATGAAATTTTTGCTGTCACATCACGGGCTTATACATACTCTAAATACCCAATTTCAGGTTCGCACGGTTTATAGTTTTTGAGCTAGTCTGTTCACACACACACACACACACACACACACACACACACAGACACACACACACACACAGACACACACACACACAGACCATTTCGCGGGACTTGGTTATTTTGACTCAGGGGACCCCAAAACGTGTATTTCCGTTGAAAACCGGAAGTCGAAAATTTTCATGATCGCAATACTTCCACTTACTATATATTTCATATATAGGTAAGTGAAAGTAAAAAACAGATTTCGTTACTGTCAAAGAGAAGGAGGATGAATGGAAGAAATTGGCGAATAAATTCAATGAAAAGAGCGGTGCTGTTTTCAGAGATTTAATTTGTATGTTAATAAAATGTTCTTTTTAATATGATATTATTACCCCAAGAATAATAATAACCTCTATTACATTTCATATTTTTTTTTCAAATAATAATTCAAATAATAATTATTATTATTATCGTTTTGTTTTAAATAATAAATGATCTAAGTTGAGCGATATATAATTATTATAGCTTAATAATAATAAAATTACATCATTATGAGATATCAAGTGAAAGATAATTTACAACATAACCTTGATATTAATTATGAACCAATTACAATAAAAATAATGCACGTTAAGAAACATTTTTTTCTCATCTCAATTCTACTTCACTGATTTAACATATTCTGAAAATATTCTTGGATTAACTGATTGCGTCTATTGATGCGTCTCTTTGGCAACAAAAACACATCATAATCTTCTTATCCATGTCATTTAAAATTTAAATTATGTATATTTTCCATTTTTATATTCAGCCAAGTGCAAAACAATAATTCTTGAGTAACAAGAGCGAGTATGTTATCGCACAAAATGTTTGTTTATATTCTGCAGTTTAAACCTAATTCAGAGTTTAAACCGGGAAAAATGAAGGATTAACTTAATCTAAGTTTAAACCAAGTTTAGAGTTTAAACCGACTTGAAGAAACTCACATCTGGTTTAAACCAAGAGATAATCCGGATTAAATTTAAACTCGGTTTAAACTAACTTGGAGAAAGCGGCCCTAAGTATTTCAAATTAATTTTTATATTAATCCTTTCGGTAGAGGTACCGAAGTGCGGCTGATGGGAGGAGCCTATTTTTAAAGGTCGAGCAGTGGGCGGAGCTTAGCTATCACTCCCTTTTGGAGGGGAAATTCTCGTCAGCTGATGCCCCCACCACCTTATCACTTCATTTTAAATAAAATAGTTTATTAGGAACACAGTTATACTTTGAGAATGAAATGAGTCAGTATTATTATCTATTGAGCTTTCTGCTTAGATACATGTCTTTTTTCGGCATTCGCTCTATTTGAAAGATTTTTAAATAATTATTGTCTAACGAAATCCAAAACAATTAATTTAAAATATCCAATTTTTTAGGACTAATAACGGAAGAAACTATTTTCAAATAATTCTACTAAAAGTATATTTTATGATTTAGTCATTTCGAGTCAAATTCGAGGCCGATAATATATTGAAAGTTCAAATATAGGGATTTAAATCTTAAAATCGATATATCGCCGATTGATCGCATCTACTATGGTATTTTAGCACCCTTCACCCTCTACCACTGTGAGAAAAATCAGAACCAACTATTGCCAATAAAAGAATTTATATCAATTTAAATACTTTCTTTTCACAAATTACACAGTCAACGTGGATGAAATCAAAACTATTTTTATCCAATAATTTTACAGTCATTCTTCTTATTTATGAAATATGGTTGGTGCAGTAATATAAGAAGTAAAGCTCAATAGGAAAAAAAAAATATTTTAAGCAAAATCTAGGCTCATCTCTCTGATATTATTATTTTTTTTCTATTGAGCTTTACTGTTTATGTTATTGCACCAAACATATTTTATAAATAAGAAGAATGACTGTGAATTTATTGGATAAAATTACGTTTTAATTTCATGAACGTTAACTATGTACTTTATCAAAAGAAAGTATTTAAAATATTATAAATTCTTTTTTTGGCAATTGTTGGTTCTGATTTTTTTCACAGTGATAGAGGATTTAGAGTAATAAAATGCCATAATAGAACAAATGCGATCGTTTAGCGATACATCGATTACAAGATTTAAAGCCCTATATTTGAACTTTGAATATTTTCGGCCTCTAATTGAACTAAATCATAAAATATACTTCTTCTTTTATTATTTGATAATATTTTTCTTCATTAAAAGTTGTAAAAAAATAGGTTATTTTTAATTTAATTTTTTGGATCTTTTCGTGTTCAGACAATAATTATTTAAAAATCAATGGAAATACCTGAAAAAGACATATATATAAGCAGAAAGGTCAATAGATAATAAAACTGACTCATTTCACTCTCTATGTACGATCATGTACCTAATAAACTATTTTATTTAAATTATAGTGAAGAAATGATTAAAATTAAAATTAATTTGAAATACCCAGAGTGATGATATTTATATTTTTTTTATTCTCGCTATTATAAGAAATGCCAAGCTCATTAATGAAAAAAGAATTATTTGAGTATCGTGATTTAATCAAGAGTTATAGATTTTTGGCCGCTAAATTACAAAATTCCCCCACTGTGCGTTGTAGAAGTTAACGAAGAATAGATTCCTTACACAATTCGAGACCGACAAGAAAATGATCCTGAATTAAAAAAGATACGAGACTGGAAACTAGCCAATCGCCGCCCGACCTGGAAAGAGATAGCACTATTCTCACCTATTTTGAAGGCATACTGGGCACAATGGAAGGCAGCTTGCTCAAGAGGGTTGTTGAGAACACAGGCGGCAGCCTATCCAGCAAGCAGCTGTGATACCGAGGACCTGCGTGCCGGAGGTACTTCAAGAACTTCATGATAAAGTGTGAACTTGGTGTGACGAAAACACTCCAGAAAATATGCGAGAGGTTCTACTGGGTGAACTGGTCTGAAGATGTCAAGGATTGGTGCCGTAAATGTAAAACCTGCTCTGCAAGTAATGGAGAATCTCGCAAATGCTGTGCACGAATATAGCAGTATATTGCGGGGAGCCCCTTTGAGATGGTAGGGTCATTCCATGTCAAATCAACACAATTTTGGGAGATTTTCAGACTTGATCTCTCAGATTTTCATGATTTTTGGTATTCTGCAATATATCATAGACTTATGAAAAAATACCAAATTTCAGTTATGTAGCACAATTATTTTTGAAGTTATTAATTTTTAAAGATTTAAATTTTTATGAAAAAATTCCAGGTTTTGCTACCTTTAGATGCCTATAGACTGTCAACCAGTGGTGCATTGCATTTGCGTTGGCCCGCAGAAGAACACGCTGCTCAAATTTTTCACTCAATCCGGAATTCACGAGAGGTTAAACCAGTGATAAATTAATCATAGAGATAATTGGAATTTTCGGAGTTAAAATATATTCTTTCTGAGTTAAATAGGCAGTAGGCAAACTTTAATATGTTTTCCTGTTTCCTTTATTATCAATAGATTGAAGGCTTGAATATTGGATTGTGAGAATACAAGAAAGATGAGCAGTGAATTCGGTAAGAGTTGATATTTTCATGTCCAAAAATAATGTAAGAAAGTTATCATTAATCCATATCAAATCAATTGTCGATTTTCCATTGCTTGAAATGTGGGTAATTTTACCTGGCCTATCAGACATTGACCGCCCATTACACAGGGTAAATCATAAGGACTCCATCGTTTCGGCTAACATTCTACCTCTTTTATTTATATGTTCATGGGTAACTATTCGGGTGTCATAGAGATATGGAGAGTCAATTGTGTTAGGGTATAGGTTGTTTAGGCCTCCCACGTGACAATTATGATCCCGACAAAGGACTATTTTGCTATTCGGATAATTGATCAAGATATTCGATAAGCTATAATTGAACATATCTAAGCAATCGTCAATATCAGAACTTGGAGGAAAGTAAGTGTTACATAAAATCGTATTCTCACAGCTGAAATACACAAATTCGTTCGTATTTACTTGTGATAAATATAAATACTCTCATATTCACTGCCAAAATATACCAATACACTCCTATTCCAGGGAAAAAAAGAACGAAGAAATTTGCATTCGCAGGTAAAAAATGGGAATTCGGTTATATCCTCAAAATCTCAACAATATCATAGGAAGAAATGAAAATAAATTATATGTTCTTTGATATTTTTGATGATTACCTTGAAGTATCTAAATATTTAATTGCTGTGTGTAAATTGGGTTTTCCCGTTAATTCTTAAATAAATAAATGTACTACCACACAACTTATTTTCTACGATGACCCTTATAATTCAAGATTAGTTATTAAAACGTATATTTTGGAACAACAAAGTGAAAATAACCAATTATTTCTTTATGACAGGAAATTATTGCTAAATAAAATGCTACCCGGGATAAGTTTTACGAAAAAACGTGAAAAATGAAAGTGGTCGTTTAAAAATCGCAAAAATCCTTTAAAAAAGTAAACAAAGTGCGACTTTTTGCATTTGAATCAATTTAGTTCCGAAACCATAGATCCCAGTTACAAATGGTTAAGATCCAAAAATGTTGGTTAATTAATTGCTGACATGGGAACCGTTGCCAAATTTTCGTATTGAATAATTTCAAGAGAGCTAATTTTTGTAATCACTCTTGAAGTTGCCTACATAAGCTTTGAAAATTACCGAACGCATTTTTGGATGCTGCGATCACTATTTAAGCTACAGTTTCTAGAGCAAACAGCAGTCTACATTAAATTATCTTATATACATCTTACAAATCTATATTATATATATCTTATAAATATACATCAGTTCAAAATGTAATGTATGTTCATAAAAAAAATTAAAAAACAAAACTCCGATAATCTTAAAATCGTAATTCCCCAAATTTAACATTGAAATTGGTAATAAAATTGCTAAAATACATGAACGAGATTTTCAGATGTTCAAAAACGAGATTTATATGTAACTAAAGACCCTTCTAGTAATGCTCCTGCAGTTAAATTAAAAATGAAGTTGAGGAAATCCTAAGCACTCATAAAGATGGCAAGGATCTTCAAGAAATATTAGATTCTACATCGAAGAAGAGGAAAACTGCGGAGAAATTAGAACCTTTTCACTTCCGCCCCAGAGCCCATTCTTCTTCCGCTATAAAACCCGGTAACTCCTGATGTCTTACACATGTTGATCATCCACCTACTTCTCACAAACGACTAAAGCAACCGATGGAACATAAACAACTTCTTATAAGTCCGAGCTATCATCGCCCGCCAGCACCTGTCCACCGGCAAGTCATCTCTCTTTACCTAATCCTATAACCCTAGATTATAATGTAATATTCTGTAATATTAGTGGTTACTCAAATATTTTTGATAATAACATAAACACAAATGAAACAGATATTTTTAATAATACACTGGCGCTGTGTTTAGTTGAAACCTGGCTGTTAGACGATTATCCAGTAAGTCCCTATTGGCTAAATGATTTTTTACCATTTACAGCAAATGCGGTAAAGACTAAAACTACTAGTAGGGGGAGTGGAGGAATAATTACTTTTATAAATAAAACTTATCTACCGACATTAGCTTACTAGAAAAAAATCAGTTTACTATTATAGTGGGATTTAATTTTAAATCTAACCACACAATTTTATGTAACACTTACTTTCCTCCAAGTTCTGATATTGACGATTGCTTAGATATGTTCAATTATAGCTTATCGAATATCTTGATCAATTATCCGAATAGCAAAATAGTCCTTTGTCGGGATCATAATTGTCACGTGGGAGGCCTAAACAACCTATACCCTAACACAATTGACTCTCCATATCTCTATGACACCCGAATAGTTACCCATGAACATATAAATAAAAGAGGTAGAATGTTAGCCGAAACGATGGAGTCCTTATGATTTACCCTGTGTAATGGGCGGTCAATGTCTGATAGGCCAGGTAAAATTACCCACATTTCAAGCAATGGAAAATCGACAATTGATTTGATATGGATTAATGATAACTTTCTTACATTATTTTTGGACATGAAAATATCAACTCTTACCGAATTCACTGCTCATCTTTCTTGTATTCTCACAATCCAATATTCAAGCCTTCAATTTATTGATAATAAAGGAAACAGGAAAACATATTAAAGTTTGCCTACTGCCTATTTAACTCAGAAAGAATATATTTTAACTCCGAAAATTCCAATTATCTCTATGATTAATTTATCACTGGTTTAACCTCTCGTGAATTCCGGATTGAGTGACGAAAAATTTGAGCAGCGTGTTCTTCTGCGGGCCAACGCAAATGCAAAATTTTGACATTGTTTTCAGATTGAATATTTTATAATTGATTATTGCAATTATAAGCAAACTTTAATTTCTTTAAATTAGTTAATATTTTTGTTTTGTTTTTATGAATTGATTAAGTTGCCTATTTCTAGAATTATTTCCCTGATTATACATGTGAAGAATTATTTTTGATTCTTTTTAATATTTTTTAATTGATTATTGCAATTAAGCAAACATTAATTTCTTTAAATTTATTAATACTTTTGTTTTATTTTTATGAATTGGTTGATTATTGCATATTTCTAGAATTAGTTCCTACATAATAAAATATTTGATTACACATGTGAATAATTATTTTTAATATTTTTGAATTGATTATTGCAATTAAGCAAACATTAATTTCTTTATAGGATTTTCTTTAATGAAGGAGCTCTTCCGTGTTTAATATTTGTTTATTTATTTTTTTCCCGACGTTTCGAGCTTGTGGCTCATCTTCTGGGGTTATCTACATTACATACATTACATTAATCTACTACACTTAAATATAATATCCATGTATGTTTTTTACTATTTTTTTATATATTGGCATTACATTACCTTATCTTTAGTAGCTACATTTCATTCAATACTCCTGATAAAATAATAATAGAATACATAAAGAAGTACTTAGAGATAAAGAAAGAAAAAAATGATACAAAAATAAATAGGATAATACACAAAACCAATATCAATAAAATACAAATCAACAAATTAATAGAAAAAGAGGAAAACAGCCAACTTACATCAATCAATGCCGGAAATATAAATAAAAACCACATAGATAATAATACAATAAACCAAAAAAAGGAATACATACAACAATTAGAAAAATACAAAAATTTACATAAAATAAAAAGTAGAATCGAAAATAAAACAACTAAAGATATACCAAAAAATATAATGAATCTACTAGCACTAGGAGATAATTTCAATTTCAACCCAAATAACAAAGACAAAGAAATAGTTAAGATCATCACAGATCTAGAAACAATTTTCGAAAACATGAAAACATCAGAAGATCATATAAATGCAACAAGAAACAATATATGTAATATAATTACAAACTATATACAGAATGCTAGAATAAATAAAAAAAGTAACAACCCCCTCAATAAACAAATCAATAAAGACCTAATAGAACTTAAAGAATACATGAAAGCAAACCAGGATACAATAATAATCAAATCAGACAAAACAAAAAAACTAGTAATCATATACAAAGAGGAATATAAAGAAAAAATGGAAAAACTTTTGTTTTTGATAAAACAACATACAGAAAACTCAGAACAGAACCATTTAAAGAACTAAACATTAAAATTAACAATTATGTCACGGAAATATTCAAAAAAGGATACATAGATAAAAAAACCAAAAACAAATTACAAGTTACAGTTTACACATCACCCAGAATTCACGGCCTTATTAAATTACACAAAATGGACCATGATATGAGACCAATTATAAATAACATAGGGGGACCGACAGAGGCATTGTCCAAGTTTATAAATCCGGCCTTAAATGAACTAAATAAGAATAACGAATATAACATAAAAAACGCACTTGAATTAAAAACAATATTAAAGAGTATAGATTTCCAAAACAAAAATTTACATATAGCTAGTCTTGACGTTAAATCCCTATTCACCAATGTACCAATAGATGAAACAATAAAAATCATAGAGACACAATGGGACCAAATCAAGAACAATACAAAAATAAAAAATAAACACACATTCATAGAAGGTCTTAATATATGTCTAAAAAATAGTTTCTTCACATATAACAAACAATTTTATAGACAAAAAGAAGGACTACCAATGGGCTCAAATTTAGCAATAAATATCAGCGGAATATACATGAATGACCTCATCAACAAAAATATAGAAAAATTAGCAACAAAACCCATATTGATAAAAAAATACATAGATGATCTCATAATAATAACAGACAATACAGATACCCTCAATGAAATACTATCAAAATTTAACAAACACCATAAACAAATAGAATTTACCATAGAAAACCCCATAAACAACAGTATCAGATATCTGGATATAGAAATAAACATTAACAATGCAAATAAAAAAATAACAACAAAATGGACCAAAAAACCAACCACAAGCAACACACTACTAAATTACTGTTCAAACCATCCCATAACACAAAAAATAAACACAGCAAAAAATCTTATAAATAGAGCAATCACATTAACAGATACAGAACATTTAAAAAACATTAAAATCCAAATATACCAAATTTTAGAAGAAAACCTCTATCCAAAAAAACTAATAAATAAAATATGGTACAACATAAATAATAATAATAAGATAATAGAACAAAATAAAACCAACTCAAAAAACAATACTAAAATCAAAAACAGAGAACCAAAACAAAATACTAATCCACCAAAAATATACGAAAACAAAGTAATAGATAAACCAAACCAAAAATTAATTACAGATTTCTACTCAGACAAACAAGAGGAAAAAAATAAAAAGATAGATAATGAAAATTATAAGAAAACAAATAATAAATACTACAAAATTAAATACATACCACAATTAACAGATAAAATAAAAAAGGCATTCAACACATACGATCACCATAACATAAAACTGGGTATGTACAATAGAAACAAATTACAAAACCACATAAGCAATATGAAAGACAAAACAGAAAAACTCGAAAAACAAAATGCAATATATGAAATAGAATGCAAAAACTGCAACAAAAAATACATAGGTGAAACATCTAAAAAACTGAAAACAAGATTAACACAGCACAAAAATAATTGTAAAAATATAAAAAATATGAAAGCAACTGCATTATCCGAACACTCCATAAAAAATAACCATGCCTTCGATTTCGATAAAACCAAAATTCTAAACATAGTCCAAAATACAAAAAACAGAAAAATAGAAGAAGCAATCCATATAACAAAAAACATAGAAAACACAATAAACTACAAAACAGACACAAAACACCTAAACAACCACTACGCACACATAATAAAAAAATTGAAACACATATGAAAAAATAATAGAAACAAAACATCAACAAACATAGTGAGCAGGATGAGAGAGACTAATCAATGCAAGTACCAAAGTCCACACACAGCCAATAACTATAATGTGACAATGAAATATAAGACAGTGTAACAGGCCATAAAATGTATGACAAAATAAAATAGACAAAAGTATTTTTATACTGTTAAAAAGAGAAGTTTGACAAATGGCTTGAATGAAATGTAGCTACTAAAGATAAGGTAATGTAATGCCAATATATAAAAAAATAGTAAAAAACATACATGGATATTATATTTAAGTGTAGTAGATTAATGTAATGTATGTAATGTAGATGACCCCAGAAGATGAGCCACAAGCTCGAAACGTCGGGAAAAAAATAATAAATAAACAAATATTAAACACGGAAGAGCTCCTTCATTAAAGAAAATCCTACAATTTACAGCACTCTTCCCCTCTAAGTGAGAAAAAAGATCCTTAGCATTAATTTCTTGAAATTTATTAATACTTTTGATTTGTTTTTATGAATTGGTTGATTATTGCATATTCTAGAATTATTTCCTATTTGATAAAATATTTGATTACTCATTTTTTTTTTTTTTTTTTTTTTAATGAATTGATTGATAATTGCCTATTTCTAGAATTAGTTCCTGCTTAATAAAATATTTGGTTACACATTTGAGAATTATTTTTAATATTTTTTAATTGATTATTGCAATTAAGCAAACATTAATTTCTTCAAATTGATTAATACTTTTGTTTTGTTTTTATGAATTGATTGATAATTGCCTATATCTAGAATTAGTTCCTACTTAATAAAAAATTTGATTACACACTTGAAGAATTATTTGATGCATTATTATGACCTTATGATTTATATTAGTATTACCTGTTTGATTAATTATTTGATGAATAAATCCTCCTCCACGAAAATCCAGGAAAAAATACTAATACATATACCTGTATTCAACTAATAACACTAATAAGGCATTCCATGACTAAACATTAATCTTGTTGTATTAATTTGTAGGTTAATTTTAAAAGTGATTCTTAAAAGTAATATATTTTTAATGTAAATTATAGTAATTCGGCAAACATGATTTTCACCAGTTCAACAAAAACTGGGTCTTTTGTTAATATTAAAGATTTGGCTTGCCCAATGATTATTTTTATGGCTGCTTCAACATTGTTGAGTCCTGGAATGCATGAATTAGTGTTTTTAAAAATTTAATTTGATTCTTGGCGAATTTTTCCCATTACTTATAATATTTAAAAACTTTTTAGTTGAGAATATAGATGTATTCATATTTTTTTCCAGCGAAGATAGGTGAATTCGTATATTTTGGTAGCGAATACGAGTGTATTACTGTATTTCAGCTGCGAAAATGTTAATATTCGCAGATTTTCCCCGCGAATAATCGAATATTCGTATTTAAATTTGCGAATAATCGAATATTCGTATTTAAATTTGCGAATAATCGAATATTCGTATTTAAATTTGCGAATACAAATAAATTCGTATTCCTATATGCGAATACGAATATTCTTATTCGTATTCGCAGGTTAAGAGTGCTTTTGCTAATATTCGTATTCGTATTCGCTAATACGAATACGCCCAACTCTGCTCTAAACATCGATATTTTAACTATCAAGCTGTTTTTAACATCGATATCTTTCTCCAAAACATGTTAAAACAGATTTATTTTTGCAGAAGACATCAATGTTTTAAAAAAAGTTGTTTTTAACATCGATGTTATTATTAAAACAAACATGTTTTACATCGATGTTTTGGACAAAAAACATCAATATATATGCTCTTAACATCGATGTTTTAACAATAAAAAGTAGTTTTTAACATCAATGACAAAAACAAGTATGTTTTAACAATAAGGATTTTTTTTATAACATCGATGTTATATACAAAAACAAATATGCTCTTAACATCGATGCTTTAACTATAACAAAGTTGTTTTTGACATCGATGTTTTTGTCCAAAACATCGATGCGGAAACATATTTATTTTTTAAGAAGACATCGATGTTTTCAAAAAAGTTGTTTTTAACATCGATGTTATGACAAAAACAAACATGTTTTAACATCGATGTTTTGGACAAAAAACATCAATATATATGCTCTTAAAATCGATGTTTTAACAATAAAAAGTAGTTTTTAACATCAATGACAAAAACAAATATGTTTTAATATCGATGTTATATACAAAAACAAATATGCTCTTAACATCGATGTTTTAACAATAAGCAAGTTCTTTTTAACATCGATGTCATATACAATAGGGGTGAAACATCGATGTTAACAGCATACATATTGATGTTTTTTTTTTCCAAAACATCGATGTTAAAACATTTTCGTTTTTGTCAAATACATCAATGTTATAAACAATTTTTTAAAACAATATCGATGTTTTCTGCAAAAACAAATATGATTTAACATCGATGTTTTGGACAACACCATCGATGTTAAACAACTATGTTATAGTTAAAACATCGATATTAAAAATTTTTGATGTTTTCTAAAACATCGATGTTAAGAGCATATAAATTGATGTTTTGTCTAAAACATCGATGTAAAAACATTTTCGTTTTTATTCAAAATCAAACATCGATATTAAAACATATTTGTTTTTGTCAAAAACATCAAGGTTTAAAACAAATGTTTTTAAAACATCGATGTTTTCTGTAAAAACAAATATGTATTATCATTGATTTTTTGGACAAAAACTTTGATGTTAAAAACAACTTTGTTATAGTTAAAACATCGATGTTAAGAGTATATTTGTTTTTATATATAACATCGATGTTAAAAAGAAGTTGGTTATTGTTAAAACATCGATGTTAAAATCATTGATTTTTTAACAATATAAAACATATTGTAACACTTATGTGGGTAACAAATATTTATTGAACAGAAATATATAGTTATCACAATGCCAACGAATTATTACAACTTAAATATATGAGCAGGTTACAAAAATGATAACTTTATCACACACAATAATATGACTTGAGCAACACAGTCAAGACTTTAACTAACTCGTTTAGTCTCTGTCCCTTATATATATCGTAAATAGTGGGGCCTGGAATATTCTAGAACAATGTCGGCAGTTCTCCGCCATCACGGAATGATCTAGACAAAAACAGTTCGTTCCAACCGCTTATTTTGTTCCAACAAGCGGTCCGGGAGGTTACGCCATATGTTTTTTTGTTTTTTATTTGCTTATCGATTTAAAGTTACAATATAATATAAATAAAAAAATATCGATGTCGAAAAACATCGATGTTTAATTAACATCAATGTTTTGATTGTAAAAACATCGTCGATGTCGCATCTCTAACTACGATCATCTGCCGACTCCGCTTGGTCTCCCCAGTTAGTGCCCGACATCTTTCTTGACTATTTCCTTGTTGTTTGTTTGTTTGTTTAACGTCCATTTTTATGTTACTAAGGCTAATCGGACGATGCTACAGTGGGAGTCCTAAATTTTGCCTATCCAGGTATAATTAGGATAGGGATCTTTAACGAGTACCTGACATCGTACAGGCTCGGGACCTCCATTTTACGTCCTATCCGAGGGACGGCATAGCTAAGGATTTTTTACTCCCATTAAAAAATCCTAGGGCCACCGCTGGAATTGAACCCGCGATCTTTAGTATTGTAGGTTGCCATGCTAACCACAACACCACAGGTGACCCCCTATTTCCTTGTTTATCGTCTTTTTATTTAAAAACCTTCTCCTAAATTCCTTTCTCCCATAACGGAGCAGTAATTAGGACTTTTGTCCTGTACTGCTTTGTGTAAAGGTCTTATCTGCGTCTTTTGAGGTCTGGTCCCCTCAAGTGTAGGGGTAAGATCGGGGGAATCTTACTTATTTGATAAATATTGTAGTAATCATTTAAAATGATATTTCAAAAAAATACTATTTTAAATATTTACAAAAATGATAAAGGTTTGAATAATTTAATAAAATATTATTTGAACCGACAAATAATTTTCAGAAATTCGTGAGATTCTGCAGGACTCACTTGTTTTATAAAAATACAATATTACAGGTCGAGTTTCTTATGAAAAAATTATACAAAAAACAATAAAATAAACATTTCAAAAATATAAAGCTATAAATATATATATAGGACAATATTATACTATTTATAAAGTTACGTTTAGTCAAGGCTGGTTCCTAATATTTTTCTTGAGTGTGATATTTGAAGAAACAATCTCCCTGATACAGCGAAACTTTACAAAATTTACACATATAACTCTTTTTTTTTTTTTTTTTGTTTTCCTTCCAACAGTAACCCTGCCAGAAGGTAGTTTATTTTTTTTTTTAATTCTGTACATACCATACTTACAGTATATAATGTACATGTTTGGTGTCTCGCCGGTGATACCGCAGAGGCCCGCCTCCAGCACCGTACCCTGCAGCAGGTGCCAGCGCCCCGGCAGCGACCAATGTCATAACTGCGTTATGGATGAGGTCGTCCGAGATGGTCCAGCAGCGCTACAGGCTGGGCAGGATCCCAGCACGGAGCAATACCTCCGCAGCATCAACAACGATACTATTTATTACAGATAGGTTAAATGATGGTCAGGATTTTCAGTTACAATGATATTTATTATGGTAAGCCAACGTTTCGATCCAACATGTGGATCTTCATCAGGGCAAAAGAAAACAAATATATGAGTATCTATGCTAGAGGGTGACAATAAATGGATACATTACAGAACTGATAATAATATAAAAGATGGTGTATACATAAATATTAAAATAAGAGGCTGGTTAACAAGATAAAATAGAATCTGATATTTACCTACTGAGTCCAGGTGGATACTAAGACTAAAGGTAAAAATAAGGTGAGAGGTAGTGGTAGGGGGTTAGTTTGCCGACTTTAAAGGTTTATGGCGGGGAAATCCAACGCTTTTGAAGTGAAGGCACATGACAACTGAGTGAACAAAAATATTTAAAAACTAACAAAATATATTAAAAAATAACAATAAATTAAAAAATCTTTATACAAAACTCAAAGACCCTGTACCTCTCCTAGACAAGTGTAATGTAGTTTATCGTATCCAGTGCTCCACGCTTAATTGCAACAGTTGCTACATAGGTGAAACCAAAAATTATTTTTAAAAACGTATTTATCAACATAAATACAGTATTTCCACGCGTAATTCGTCTCCATCTAAATTAGCAGAACATGCCATTGCCCACAACCATTCCTTCGACTTTGAAAACCCCTCCATATTAGCAACTGTATCTAACCACGACAAGCGTCTCCTCTCAGAATCCATTTTCATCCATCTAGAAACAAATAACCCGGTAAATCACAAAACAGATAAAGAAATAATTTCATCCACCTATTCTAACATCTTCCGCATCCTCAAATCCTAGTTTTGATTTCATAGGTACCTGCAATTATCTCTGTACCTCTTGTACTATTATTATTTTTTGTATTGTATGCTTCTTTCTGTTTATTTTCCAAATTTGTATGCACTGTTACATTATGTATTATCTCATTTTTATGTTATTATTCAGTCCAGACACAACTTTTTGTATACAGTACCGTATATTTTGTTAGTTTTAAATATTTTTGTTCACTCAGTTGTCATGTGCCTTCACTTCAAAAGCGTTGGATTTCCCCGCCATAAACCTTTGAAGTCGGCAAACTAACCCCCTACCACTACCTCTCACCTTATTTTTACCTTTAGTCTTAGTATCCACCTGGACTCAGTAGGTAAATATCAGATTCTATTTTATCTTGTTAACCAGCCTCTTATTTTAATATTTTTGTATACACCATCTTTTATATTATTATCAGTTCTGTAATGTATCCATTTATTGTCACCCTCTAGCATAGATACTCATATATTTGTTTTCTTTTAGCCCTGATGAAGATCCACAAGTTGGATCGAAACGTTGGCTTACCATAATAAATATCATTGTAACTGAAAATCCTGACCATCATTTAACCTATCGTAATTGAAGAACAGTTGACCATCTCTCATCTCTATTTATTACAGACATTGATAATTGATTTGCTTTTTAATACAGTTATCAAGTGAATTAGATACAAAAAAAACTAATATAAAACAAAAAATAAGAATTACCTAAATGGTCCACATAAAGCTTTGAATAGATAGATGAAATTAAATTTAAAACAGCATTCAGCAACAATCAATTGAATATATATACTTATAAATTAACTTTTACACATATTTAGAAATAAACACATACAAATAAAATAGAATTAAACCTAAATATACTTTAATACATACGCCTCGTAAGTAATTATCAACATTAAAGCGGCTTTTTTTTTTTTTTTTTTTTCTTTTTTTTCCCTTAACAAAATGTTTGCCAACAGTTTTTAATCAAAAATACATTTCGTTGACGTCTTTTATTTTTTTAAGTGCATCTTTAAAGAATGATTTCAGGTCTAAAAACATTTTGTCAATTAACACAGGACTATCCACCGGCCATTGTCCCAGTTTCTGTTTAGTTTTATTTATTAACGAATATCTGTAGTCAGTCAGTAATCTGCACCCATTTATTATGTGGTGTATAGTTTGTTCTTGTGTGAAGTCACAGGGACACAATGTTCAAAGTTTGTTATTTATAATGAATTTGTATGTTATGTGTAATGTGTTCCTGGTAAATATACACTGATCTATGTATTTGATAAAACATTATTTTTCCATAGTGTCACTTAAATTTACTTATTCTAAACGGGTACTAATACCTGTCTCGCTTTTAAGTGGCAATCCTCGTAACGGGTACAAATACCTGCCCCGATCATAATGTGTTAGGCCGAGCGCACATTGAGACACTCGCGACGCAGAGCAGGCCAGAGCAGAGCAGAGCAGTTTTTGTGGAAAGTGAAATATATAGGAACCGCGCACATTGGGACGCAGAGCAGAGCAGTTTTTGTGGTAACTGAAATATATAGGAACCGCGCACATTGGGACGCAGAGCAGAGCAGGCCGATGTGGCACTCGTGGATCTGCCACAGAAAACTGTGCCGATGCGACGCAGTTTTCTATATTTGATTATTTGAATTCCTATTAATATCATTTAAATTATTGTTTGTGAAGTTCTACTTTACTCTTTAGCAGGTTAATGAAACTAAGTAGGTCTTCTGTATTTGTAGGGTTTCTAGATAAGTACATGGAAAAAAAAACGGTATTAAAACAACAATAATTTAAAAAAAATATATATATGTCATTTTAGACTCCAAAATCATAATTTTTTTGTTTTTGTTTTAACTTCATTCAAATAAACTTCATAAAATCAATTTCAGGATGAAAAATGTACAGTAAACTCTTGATTATCCGCGGTCATTCTAGATTTCTTTTTTATTCTAGCGGTAGATGAGTTTAATGTTACGACGAAAAACACGAACGAAAAAAAGTTTATTAAACAAGCAATTTCTGTTAATTTACATTTCTAAAATCGCGTATACACTTTCCCGTGAGGTGAAACATGAACAAGCCTCTAACTGAGACAAATAAAAATTCAGTTTCCCCCACAAAAACAGAAATTGCCTGTTTAATAATTAAATATTTAACTAAGAGGGGTTACCTCACTATTCAAATCATTTTATAATTAGAAAAAAGTTCGTTTACTAATGTGTACCCGCCGTATAAGACCCGAAATGTGCGTGAGTCACCACTCTCAGACCGTTTGTTTACTAAAGTGTCCCAGCCAATAAGTGTAACACCCGAAGGCTAAAAGTCACAAATCTCAGAACTCCCTTCCCATCCCACTTTTTCCTTTCATCATTTCATTTTCTCGTTCACGTCAGTTTTGTCAACCTGGCCTTTTAATTTAAAAAAGAATGTATTAAAATTTAGATAAGGGCCTTTCTGAAGGTCGAAAAGTTGATACTTTTGCTTCAATAGTTTTAATATTGTTATATTATTTGTAATACCTTTTTCCTGTTTTGATTAGTTTTTATTCATCTTACCGTGACATGTTAAAAAATAGAAAATCAAGTTTTCTTCTAATAGATACTAGAATTTCATTAAACGATTCAATAAATTATGATCTCAGGAAAATTTGACTGATTTTATTTCACCGAAAAAAACAGATAGGCTTTATCAAATTTAGTTAACGTAAATGTTGATTAAAAACAAATAATAATAATAAAAACAAATAAAATATATTCCTTCTTTTTATAAATATATTTGAATAAGAAAGAAAGAAAACTGCTATTTAGAAAATCAAAAACGATCAATTGAAAAGAGTGGAAAATAGACCATGTCTCGATAGTACTTTTTTAATAAGAAATGTGAAGTACATATAACTTCTCTTTGATAATCTCTACATAATTTATTAATATCCTCATACAGAATGAAGTAGAAGAAAAAATAAACTTTATTGTGAGACGAGATCCCGTAGAAATTAACTGACTAGAACAAAAATAAAATTACAACTGGCCAAATAATTAAAGTATGGTGGAAAATGAAAGATAAGATTTACATAAAAAACAAAAGTAAATATTTATAAAAAATTAAAAGTAAAAAAATAGTGAATAGTATATTCATTAATTAAATAAATAAAATCGGAAATAATTTCTAATAAAAATAAAGAAGAGATTAATGAAAATTTATTTCATAATGATATGGCGGAAATAGTTATTTTAAGAAAATCCTGAGTGCAAATTCTTTCGTCTCCTGGTCTTTTCTCCATATACGCATTTTATCACAATATTTTTTACCATGCCATTTGATATATCAATTTATTTGGTTTCTAAATCTATTTCCGAATCAGGTTCTGAGCTTGAATTCAATAAATCTAACATACTATCACAAAATAAACCCCTGCCTTCAGAAAACTGCGGCACAGAAACTGCCCTCCAATGTGCGCGGGTACCTGTGCGAAGCAGTTTTTTTTCGTGCTGCCCGGCCCTCATCTGTGTCTATTTGCCCTTTTCTGCTCTGCGTCGCCTGCGTGGCACAGTTCAATGTGCCCTCGGCCTTAAGAGCTTAGGCCGAGCCCACATTGAAACACTCGCGACGCAGAGCAGAGCAGAGCAGTTTTTGTGGATAGTGAATTAGATAGGAACCGCGCACATTAGGACGCAGAACAGAGCAGGCCGATGTGGCACTCGTGGATCTGCCACAGAAAACTATGCCGATGAGACGCAGTTTTCGATATTTGATTATTTTAATACCTATTATTATCAGTTAATATTATTGTTTGTGAAATTCTACTTCTTTTTTAAATAGGTTTATGGTACTAGGCAGGTCTTCTGTATATATATAGTGTTCTAGATAAGTACAGGGAAAAAAACGGTCCTAAGAATACAATAATTTACAAAATATATATATTCTGTTATTTTAGATTTCAAAATCGAAGTATAATTTTGAAATTTATCGCTATTCCAAAAGTGCATGATACGAGTGTTATGAATTTCTATAACTAAACAATTTCAGGATGAAAAATGTAGATGTCAAATTATTTTAAAAAAATTATATACATATATTAAAATTTCGATGAGGGGCTTTCTGAAGTTCTAAAAGTAGATACTTTTGCTTCAATATTTTTAATATTGTTATTTTATTTGTAATTCCTTATTCCGGTTTTTGTTAGTTTATTCGTCTTATAGTGACACGTTAAAAAATTAGAAAAAAATGTTTTCTTCTCATAGATAACAGACGTTCATTAAACGATTCAACAAGTTATGATTTTGGGAAAATTTGACTGATATTATTTCACCGAAAAAAAACATAGGCTTTATGGAAATTTAATGGAAATGTTGATTAAAAACAAATAATGTATATTTCTTCTTTTATTAAAGATTGTCTGGTAGACAAATTATATTATAAATTTCAGGATGAAAAATGTAGATGTCAAATTATTTTAAAAAAATTATATACATATATTAAAATTTCGATGAGGGGCTTTCTGAAGTTCTAAAAGTAGATACTTTTGCTTCAATATTTTTAATATTGTTATTTTATTTGTAATTCCTTATTCCGGTTTAATTAAAAATAAGTAAATTTAAGTGACACAATGGAAAAATAATGTTTTATCAAATACATATTTACCAGGAACACATTACACATAACATACAAATTCATTATAAATAACAAACTTTGTTTGATTCTCTTTCAAATTTCACTTATGCTAGGTTTATATTTCCGAACTTCGTTTATTCTGACTTTGACGAAGTATTTGTCGTCTCGAGTCTTACTAATTCTTTCCGTTTAATAAATATTTGTCAGGGGTTTAATATATATTTACAAGAGTCTTATAATATTTTGTTTTCGTCTTTCCGTTTACTTTAAATTCATGAAGCCATAACAGTTCGTAGAGTTCGCATTCTCAGAAGAACTCCTATTTTTCTAATACTTTGTAAAGCAGTATACATTTGTTTAAATTTTGTTATTTAAAGACAATGGATTCTAATGGATGACAATGGATGCAGAAAATTGAAATCTCAAAGACAGTGTCGCGTATGTGCCGCTATGAAAAAAATCTGGTGCGTGCGCGCAACACACAACTTTCACTTACCAACTTAGATTAGAAATTAATGCGTTGTGTTAATGACACTTCTCACTCAGTTACACATTTTTCCACATTCATTTCTTATTTTTGTTTCATTTGCTCTATAACAAACACTAATTTCTTTTATAATTAAATAAAAGTTTTTACTTGAGATAATTCGGCAATAATACTAGAATAATACTCCAAGTCGACTGATTTTATAATTCTCTTTGTACTTGTTGAATATTTCATTTATTTCCCATGAAACAAATAATTTCCATTAAATGAACAGAAGGGCATTAATTATGAACAATGGTCTGTCATTAAAAGCGTCAGGCGTGGGCTCAACGTGTTTTATGAGTTGACTGAATATTTTTCTTTTTTTCTCCTCTATATGTTCACTTGGTTTTTATCATATCTCATATTTAGCCATTTTTTATTTTTAGGCGTAATGAGAGACAGTTTATTTCTCCATATAAACAAAAACAAAGATACTTTATAGGAAACAAAAACAAACAAACAAAAAAGGCCCCTACCCCATTTAAGCCCCCCAAGAACATTTTAATAATGATAAAGCTTACCTGATATTAAAGAACACCTAATTTTCATTAAACATGACGAATTGGATGAAAATCGTTAAAGCCGTTTCTGAGAAAATCGAAAAAAAGGTAAAAATTACAAAAATAGTTAAGAAATAAAGTGCCCCCTCCGTTTGACCAATTTTGATAAAATGCGGGCTATCACATCTTTAATATATACATAAGTCAAATACCAAGTTTGATCAAAATCGTTAAAGCCGTTTTTGAGTAATTAAAAAAACACGTGCAAATGATACAAAATTTATTAAGTAAAGTCCCCCCTCCGGTTAATCAATTTTGATGAAATTTTTGCTGTCACATCGCGGGCATATAAATACATCAAATACCCAGTTTGATCAAAACCGTTAAAGCCGTTTTTGAGTAAATAAAAAACACACGTGAAAATGATACAAAATTTATTAAGTAAAGTCCCCCCTCCGGTTAATCAATTTTGATGAAATTTTTACAGTCATATCTCAGGCATATTAATACATCAAATACTCAGTTTAATCAAAATCGTTAGTGCCGTTTTTGAGAAAATCGAAAAAAACGTAAAATGTTATTAAATAAAGTACCCCCTCCCTTTGAGTAATTTTGATGAAATTTTCGCTGTCACATCGCGGGCGTATACCTAAACTAAATACCAAATTTCAGGTTCGCACGGTTTATAGTTTTTGAGCTAGTCTGTTCACACACACACACACACACACACACACACACACACACACACACACACACACACACACACACACACACACACACACACCATTTCGCGGGACTTGGTCATTTGGACTCAGGGGACCCCAAAACGTGTATTTCCGTTGAAAACCGAAAGTCGAAATTTTTCACGATCGCAATACTTCCACTTACTATATATTTCATATATAGGTAAGTGAAAGTAAAAAAAGTTTAACGAGTTATATGTGTACACAACACAGGGAGTCACAGGGCACGCGGCAGTGAACAGCTACCTTCACAGGTTTAAAATAAGGGACTCGCCATTGTGTCCCTGTGACTTCACACAAGAACAAACTATACACCACATAATACATGGGCGCAGATTACTGACTGACTACAGATATTCGTTAATAAATAAAACTAAACAGAAACTGGGACAATGGCCGGTGGATAGTCCTGTGTTAATTGACAAAATGTTTTTAGACCTGAAATCATTCTTTAAAGATGCACTTAAAAAAATAAAAGACGTCAACGAAATGTATTTTTGATTAAAAACTGTTGGCAAACATTTTGTTAAGGGTAAAAAAAAGCAAAAAAAAAAAAAAAGAAAAAAAAAGCCGCTTTAATGTTGATAATTACTTACGAGGCGTATGTATTAAAGTATATTTAGGTTTAATTCTATTTTATTTGTATGAGTTTATTTCTAAATATGTGTAAAAGTTAATTTATAAGTATATATATTCAATTGATTGTTGCTGAATGCTGTTTTAAATTTAATTTCATCTATCTATTCAAAGCTTTATGTGGACCATTTAGGTAATTCTTATTTTTTGTTTTATATTAGTTTGTTTTGTATCTAATTCACTTGATAACTGTATTAAAAAGCAAATCAATTATCAATGTCTGTAATAAATAGTATCGTTGTTGATGCTGCGGAGGTATTGCTCCGTGCTGGGATCCTGCCCAGCCTGTAGCGCTGCTGGACCATCTCGGACGACCTCATCCATAACGCAGTTATGACATTGGTCGCTGCCGGGGCGCTGGCACCTGCAGCAGGGTACGGTGCTGGAGGCGGGCCTCTGCGGTATCACCGGCGAGGCACCAAACATGTACATTATATACTGTAAGTATGGTATGTACAGAATTAAAAAAAAAATAAACTACCTTCTGGCAGGGTTACTGTTGGAAGGAAAACAAAAAAAAAAAAAAGAGTTATATGTGTAAATTTTGTAAAGTTTCGCTGTATCAGGGAGATTGTTTCTTCAAATATCACACTCAAGAAAAATATTAGGAGCCAGCCTTGACTAAACGTAACTTTATAAATAGTATAATATTGTCCTGTATATATATTTATAGCTTTATATTTTTGAAATGTTTATTTTATTGTTTTTTGTATAATTTTTTCATAAGAAACTCGACCTGTAATATTGTATTTTTATAAAACAAGTGAGTCCTGGAGAATCTCACGAATTTCTGAAAATTATTTGTCGGTTCAAATAATATTTTATTAAATTATTCAAACCCTTATCATTTTTGTAAATATTTAAAATAGTATTTTTTTGAAATATCATTTTAAATGATTACTACAATATTTATCAAATATAAATAAATGTATATAAAATATAGTTGTAGATTAGACCCTTTACTAAATTTAGCAATGACAGGACATGTTCCTACACTTGTTGTTATTTTTGAACCACTTTTGAGCGAAAATAATACTTTTTGTCTTCTCAAAATCAATAATTTGGCAATTACAGCCTTTTCACTTACACTTATCTATATATGAAATACATAGTAATGGAAAGAATCGCGATCGTGAAAAATTTCCAAATTTTTAGCGGGACCAAAAAAGTCCCGCGAAATGGTCTGTATATCTGTGTATGTGCAAGGGATCCAGGAGTGGGATCGTAGGTGTCATACCCCCCCCCCCCCACCAAATATTTTTGCTTTTCAATTTGCTTGTATTTTTAAGCGAATAATGCTGTGAGAAAATAGTTTATATAAGCAAATTAAGAAGAGGAAGATTTGTTTGGCATAGGCCATACGTTTTGAACATGCGTTCTATTAATTGCATTGTCAGTATTATCGGAGTTGTCAAAACAGTAATAATATACATATACTGTTAACCTTTGATTTTGTCCGTTTGAAATTTATAAGCTCTATTTTTTGAAAATGCAATCTATTTAAGGTCGACATGACACTTTAAATCTCAGTGCTTCTTAATAGAAGGTGGCAATCTCATTAAAGAACGGTGCCGTCAGCAAAGTGTTTATGATAGTGGGGTTTGTGCCCCCCCCGCAAATTTCGTGCTGAATCCGCCCCTATGTGTGTGTGTGTGTGTGTGTGTGTGTGTGTGTGTGTGTGTGTGTGTGTGTGTGTGTGTGTGTGTGTGTGTGTGTGTGTGTGTGTGTGTGAAGAGACAAGCTCAAAAACTATAAACCGTACGAAGATGTAATTAGGTGTTTATGTATGTAGGTGCCCGCTATGCGACAGCAAACATTTCATCAAAATTGATCTTTTCAATTTCTCTAAAGCTGCATTAACGATTTGGATTAATGTCCTCATGTATAATGAGGGTTAAATGTTCTTTAATATCGGATAGTTTTTATCATCATTAAAATGTTTTGAGGGGCCTTAAATGGTAAAGGAAAAATATTTATTTTCCCAGAAGTACCTTTGATTTTGTTTATATGGATAAATTAACCGTTTCTCATTATGCCTAGAAGCAAGAAATTGATGAATATGAAATACGAAAAAATCGAATAAACATGTTCAGGAGAATAAAAGGAAAACATTCCGGCAACTCAAACCATGTTGAACCCCCATGTGCGCGATACTCCTTAAACTCTTCGGCGGGCGCGCCTATTTGAGTTACATAAGCGGGCGCGTTGCGGTGTTTGGACCGCATCTTTGTTTTTTATATATTTTATTAGAAAATAAGCAATAACTTACTTTTTTTTTTTGTTGCTTACTCGTTGCTTCAGGTTTATACCATTTCTAATGAATGAAGATTATAAGATGTTCAGATAAAGATTATAAGATGGTAAGATAAAGGATGAAAAAAAAATAAAATAAATGAAAATTACTTTGATGATAAAAAAAAAAAAAAACACTAACAATTGATAGTATAATGTATAGAAATAATATAATAATAAATTGCTTATTATAATCAATGTTGCTTATATGAACGTAGGAATAATGGTGGATTATGGTTGACCGTTGTAATAATGAACAGGAAATGGTCGGGGGTGCGGTCAAAATAAATAGCATTAATATTTATGAATCACATATTTTATTTTTGCCAACGTTTCGTTCATCCTTCGTTCATAAGTGCTCGAATTGTAATAATAAACATTGGCATAGATGTAAGGGTTAATGTTTCACGAATACTAATTCAGTAAAACAAGATTAAAAATAATATGTGTAAAAATATTTCAAACAATATTAGACAACGTAAGAACCAAAATATATATATTGCATTTTAATTTGCAAAGAAAGCGCAGAAAACGATAAAATAATTCAGCACAGATTGACTAAATCTGTAACACGAAAGGGCGCGCCGCGGTGTTTGGACCGCACTTACAGACCTACTGCAAATAAGGCAATATATGTAACTATTGAGGAAAACCGGAAAACAGCGGTCACGACCGTCTGATGCTGTCAGAACATGTCGGTCTACAAATACCTGGAACCCTCTGCTCACTTATTCAATTAGTATTCATAATATTTTGACAAATGTTCAGATTGCGGTCCAAATGCCGCAGCGCGCACGCCGGAGGGTTAATAACAGACCATTGTTTATCAGTGAAGGCGTTCTGTTCATCGAAAGTGTTGTCAACGTGTTTTGAAACATACATATTTAATGTAAATTATTTGTTTCCATGGTAACTAACTAAATTTTTAACAACTAAATAGATAATTATAAAAAGATTTTATGAAAAAAAAATTAAACCGACATCGAAAACTAGGAAACATTAAAAATAAATGCACTAAAAAGTATGAAATAATTACCTTCTGATTCTTATGCATACACGGCAAAATCGGAAATGGTATAAAAAGCGGGAAAGTGCAATAAAAGGAAAAAAATTATTTTGATTTGTACGATTACACAATAACTCTTAATAAAAAGTATTAAGTTGAAATATTAAATACCATGTTTAATACATCACAATCTTTTCGGAGGCGGCGCCAAATAGAAAATCGATAGATTTTTCATAATATTTAGGGTTAACAATTTTAAATTTTGCGCCGCCTCCGAAAAGATTGTGATGTATTAAACATGGTATTTAATATTTCAACTTAATACTTTTTATTAAGAGTTATTGTGTAATCGTACAAATCAAAAAAAATGTTTTCCTTTTATTGCACTTTCCCGCTTTTTATACCATTTCCGATTTTGCCGTGTATGCATAAAAATCAGAAGGTAATTATTTCATACTTTTTAGTGCATTTATTTTTAATGTTTCCTAGTTTTCGAAGTCGGTTTAATTTTTTTTTCATAAAATCTTTTTTATTTCTTACTTTTTAGTGGCGGGAGATAATTTATAGATATCGAGAACAATAATATCCTTCGTAATAATAAATTAACCATAAAATGACTCCCAAAACGCTGTCGCTTCTATCCTGGCGGCTGCCCCTTATTTGCTACAAGTGCTTCTATCCAATGATGTTGTTTTTGGAAATGCAATTTAGTTTAATTACTACTTTCCAACGATAAATTTAAAGAAAGAAATATAAAAGGTCCCTAACGGAGCAGTATACCTCATCGCATTAGTTTTTAAAAGAATATTCAAGTGATCATAATTCAAAAATTAGGGTCCAATTTATTATAGGCCATATAAACATCTTCATTATATCATCATGTATATTCGAAATACGGCCAAAATCTCGTCTGTTCAGTGACGTACCTACATCTTCTTGGAGTTATGTGAAAGCGGAGCAAACTCGATACCTCCTCTCGGAACACAGATATGTGAATGTAAATGACAATTACTGACAAAAAAATTCAGCAAAGGAAATTATTGTAATTGTGAAAAAAAAGTTTTAAGTTTTATGTGACGCCCCAATGAAACATTGGTCTTTTAAAAAAAAGTCCATTTCTAATCAAAGTAGGCAGGGTGTTGAAAGGAGTGTATTGCACGCCCCGCACTTGATTTTCCAATTATTTCCAATTGATTTTACAAATACCTGGAACCCTCTGCTCACTTATTCAATTAGTATTCATAATATTTTGACAAATGTTCAGATTGCGGTCCAAATGCCGCAGCGCGCACGCCGGAGGGTTAATAACAGACCATTGTTTATCAGTGAAGGCGTTCTGTTCATCGAAAGTGTTGTCAACGTGTTTTGAAACATACATATTTAATGTAAATTATTTGTTTCCATGGTAACTAACTAAATTTTTAACAACTAAATAGATAATTATAAAAAGATTTTATGAAAAAAAAATTAAACCGACATCGAAAACTAGGAAACATTAAAAATAAATGCACTAAAAAGTATGAAATAATTACCTTCTGATTCTTATGCATACACGGCAAAATCGGAAATGGTATAAAAAGCGGGAAAGTGCAATAAAAGGAAAAAAATTATTTTGATTTGTACGATTACACAATAACTCTTAATAAAAAGTATTAAGTTGAAATATTAAATACCATGTTTAATACATCACAATCTTTTCGGAGGCGGCGCCAAATAGAAAATCGATAGATTTTTCATAATATTTAGGGTTAACAATTTTAAATTTTGCGCCGCCTCCGAAAAGATTGTGATGTATTAAACATGGTATTTAATATTTCAACTTAATACTTTTTATTAAGAGTTATTGTGTAATCGTACAAATCAAAAAAAATGTTTTCCTTTTATTGCACTTTCCCGCTTTTTATACCATTTCCGATTTTGCCGTGTATGCATAAAAATCAGAGGTAATTATTTCATACTTTTTAGTGCATTTATTTTTAATGTTTCCTAGTTTTCGAAGTCGGTTTAATTTTTTTTTCATAAAATCTTTTTTATTTCTTACTTTTTAGTGGCGGGAGATAATTTATAGATATCGAGAACAATAATATCCTTCGTAATAATAAATTAACCATAAAATGACTCCCAAAACGCTGTCGCTTCTATCCTGGCGGCTGCCCCTTATTTGCTACAAGTGCTTCTATCCAATGATGTTGTTTTTGGAAATGCAATTTAGTTTAATTACTACTTTCCAACGATAAATTTAAAGAAAGAAATATAAAAGGTCCCTAACGGAGCAGTATACCTCATCGCATTAGTTTTTAAAAGAATATTCAAGTGATCATAATTCAAAAATTAGGGTCCAATTTATTATAGGCCATATAAACATCTTCATTATATCATCATGTATATTCGAAATACGGCCAAAATCTCGTCTGTTCAGTGACGTACCTACATCTTCTTGGAGTTATGTGAAAGCGGAGCAAACTCGATACCTCCTCTCGGAACACAGATATGTGAATGTAAATGACAATTACTGACAAAAAAATTCAGCAAAGGAAATTATTGTAATTGTGAAAAAAAAGTTTTAAGTTTTATGTGACGCCCCAATGAAACATTGGTCTTTTAAAAAAAAGTCCATTTCTAATCAAAGTAGGCAGGGTGTTGAAAGGAGTGTATTGCACGCCCCGCACTTGATTTTCCGCGTGTATTCATAAAATTGAAATGGTGACTCTTAATATAATTATAATATAAAGGCCCGGGATAGACGAATGTGGTAGAGAGCTACCTGGGTTAACTTTTATTTCGCGACGGACCCACGGAATAAATCTCGTCATTCCCACCATAGATAGAACAACCAACCAATCAATTAAACTCTCCTGTAGTGTCCGAAGAGGGGTTCCAAATTTAAAAAAAAAAAAAAAAAAAACTTCGGTTTTTTTAGAAATTAACTTATTGCTTTCTATAAATTATCTCCCGCCACTAAAAAGTAAGAAATAAAAAAGATTTTATGAAAAAAAAATTAAACCGACTTCGAAAACTAGGAAACATTAAAAATAAATGCACTAAAAAGTATGAAATAATTACCTTCTGATTTTTATGCATACACGGCAAAATCGGAAATGGTATAAAAAACGGGAAAGTGCAATAAAAGGAAAATTTTTTTTTTGATTTGTACGATTACACAATAACTCTTAATAAAAAGTATTAAGTTGAAATATTAAATACCATGTTAATACATCACAATCTTTTCGGAGGCGGCGCCAAATAGAAAATCGATAGATTTTTCATAATATTTAGGATTAACAATTTTAAATTTTGCGCCGCCTCCGAAAAGATTGTGATGTATTAAACATGGTATTTAATATTTCAACTTAATACTTTTTATTAAGAGTTATTGGAACCCCTCTTCGGACACTACAGGAGAGTTTAATTGATTGGTTGGTTGTTCTATCTATGGTGGGAATGACGAGATTTATTCCGTGGGTCCGTCGCGAAATAAAAGTCAACCCAGGTAGCTCTCTACCACATTCGTCTATCCCGGGCCTTTATATTATAATTATATTAAGAGTCACCATTTCAATTTTATGAATACACGCGGAAAATCAAGTGCGGGGCGTGCAATACACTCCTTTTAACACCCTACCTACTTTGATTAGAAATGGACTTTTTTTTAAAAGACCAATGTTTCATTGGGGCGTCACATAAAACTTAAAACTTTTTTTTCACAATTACAATAATTTCCTTTGCTGAATTTTTTTGTCAGTAATTGTCATTTACATTCACATATCTGTGTTCCGAGAGGAGGTATCGAGTTTGCTCCGCTTTCACATAACTCCAAGACGATGTAGGTACGTCACTGAACAGTCGAGATTTTGGCCGTATTTCGAATATACATGATGATATAATAAAGATGTTTATATGGCCTATAATAAATTGGACCCTAATTTTTGAATTATGATCACTTGAATATTCTTTTAAAAACTAATGCGATGAGGTATACTGCTCCGTTAGGGACCTTTTATATTTCTTTCTTTAAATTTATCGTTGGAAAGTAGTAATTAAACTAAATTGCATTTCCAAAAACAACATCATTGGATAGAAGCACTTGTAGCAAATAAGGGGCAGCCGCCAGGATAGAAGCGACAGCGTTTTGGGAGTCATTTTATGGTTAATTTATTATTACGAAGGATATTATTGTTCTCGATATTATAATTCAATAATATTTCTTGGTCGACTCAATTATGTTCTTCATCCATTTCGATGAATTGTTGACTAAACTTGAGAGCGAAGTGGTACGAATATTATCCTTCTTAATAAACAATTATTGAGAAAATGAGATTGCAGAAAACACTGCAGCTTCAATTCTAGCGGAGTAGCCTTTTTGACAGCAATCATTTTTATGGCTGCTATATTTTTGCTGCGTGAATTTCCGCAATGTGGTTGTTTTCTGAGAGATATCAACTTTAATTTTCCGTTAGATTTATTGATGGATGAACATTGGCAAACATTGAAATTTTAATTTCTTTTTTAAATTTCTGTAAAGACGATTTGATTATTATCACACTGTGGTGATCCCCACATATAATTATTAGGCCATTTATTATATAAATATAATGTATATTAATTGTTATTATATTATATTATATGAGGGCTATTATAGAAATATTGTGTATGTGGATATAAATGATAATGATTATAATTAGTTTAATTAGGTGCCCAAATAGATTATTGAATATATTTGAGTTTGTATAAATATGTTAAGTAATAACATAGGGCCAAACTTTGTACCTTAAAGCCTCCTTATCGCCATTGCTCTGAGAAGGCCCCACTCACAGAGAGAGTCTCTAGCAGAATTTCCTTCCAGTTAGACGTATTGCTGTCGGCTTCCCACTCCTTCGCCCAGGCTTGTATTTTAATAGTAATTAGATATATTTGTCAATATGGATATATGTAGATATATATTGTTCACCAATTATAATATTCTTCCACTGCGTAATTCTGTCTATTTTTTGCATGTCCCAATCATTAAAGATAATTAATATCCACGGACCTAAACAGACCTAAACGGACCTCTTTACTAACCCATATTATAATTTAATTAAATCAGGGACACAGCAAATTGGCAGCAGTAAGCGTGGTTGTTTTGAAAAAAAAAACAAAAAAACAAATTGGTATCAGAGGTGGTTAAATCGCAAAATTGTTAGCAGTTAGCGTGGTTAATTTTGATTGAAAAATAATAAACACCAAAATTGGTTCGCAGACGTGGTTTTGATTTCTTTTTTGAAAAAAAATTGGTAGCGAACACGGTTTTGATTTTTTTTGAAAAAACGAGTATAATAAAAAAGTTAGTAAGCTTGGTCGCGTGTAATTATTAATTAATTGGTGAAATATTGGGGCTTAACTATTCGTATTAAGTATATGGGCATTTAATTGAAAATTAAAATTAATTGAAATATATATTATAATTATTAGGGCGATTTTGTGGTAATAATTAAATTAAAAATGGCCGACGAATCCAATAAAATTATAAGTATGGAAATGATTATGGAATATTTATCTAAAGGTATAGAATTTATGATTGAAGAATTAGAAAGTTTAGAAAATAAAATGGCCGGGCAGCTTAATGAATTTATTATTAAATCTAATGAATTTAATGAACGCGCGGAAAATTTTGATTTAAGATTAAGTGGTCATGTTAAAAATCCAATAGGAGCGGGGAATAAAAATATTAACAGTAATTACATTAATTCGGAGAGGAAAAATAATAATGATATTCTTTTAAGTACCTTAAAATTTTTAAACGCGACGGAAATAAATATGGATGATTTAGAAAATTTAATTAAAATCAATCAGAGAGAAATAATTGACATAAATAACGCGCGAATAAATTTTATGGAGATTGCCCCAGAAAATAATGAAAATTTAAATATTAGCCCAATTGAAAATAATTGTGAGAATTTAAACTGTCGCCCTACTGATAAAATTGCAATTAATAGTGAACAGGTCTGCCAACCGTTATGTTTGTTCGATAATAATACCGCCAGTATTTCTCCGAATGATAAGTGTAATGTCGTCCTTTGCCCTAATCCTGAATACCAAGTACTAGCTGAAAGGATTATTTTGTTTTCGTCGCGCAATAAAAACAACATTCGCAATAATAAATTTTATTTTTCGAGTAAATATAGTTGTCGACAGAATATGTACAATTACTTTAAAAAGGGAAAGAATCGTCGCAAATATAATAAATCTAAACGTCGAAATTATGCTAGGATAAATAAAAATTATTTTAGAAATAAAAATTGTAAGGGCAGATATAAAAATTATTATTTTATAAGTAAACTTGTTAAAAATCATAGTCGTGGCAACATTAATTATTGGAAAGTGACGTATAATTTACGAGTATTATCGCCCAAAGTAGAAAATAATAATGGTAATTATTGGAAGGAAAAATACAAATCTGTATTGGGTTCAGATCGGAACGGCGGTAAAGTGTTAGTTAATTAATAAATAAAGTTGGAAGAAATTTAAGAATATAAAAAGACCACGCGTGTTTCAAGGTGTTTAACAATTGGATTAATGAGAGTAATGTTAATGGTTTATTTGAATAACAATAAGTAATTTGTTTAATTCTAAATAAAATAATATATATAATACACAACATATACGTTAGTTATTGCGGTACTTGAGTGCATGGCCGCCTCGAATGCGAAAAACCCATAAACACATCTAACCCAGACTGTTATAAGTCCATTATCATTTCTGTTTCAATAAAATGCATTCATTCAACACTAGACTTAGGTCCTAAAAAGCGCATTCATCCTTTCAGGAAACGCAAACACTTAATGACGTGTTGATTTTTGAAAATCTTGGCAACCTTCATAGAATATTTAAATTTCTTTCGATTTAATAAAGATTGATCAAGACTTCAAAATCCATAAAAATTTAAAACACCATCTGGCTCTTTAGTAAAGATTTATTCTGCTACATTTCAGTTATTACATAGGAAACGATTGATACTAACACATAGGCACACTATAGAGACTCTATATAGAAAATAGCAAATCCTAAGTGCCACAAGAGACGTTATCATAACGTAAAGTACAAAATCATACAATTACCCTTCATATATGGAATTGGAGAACGTATTTATTGCATTTTCGAACCACATTTGAACTTAGATAATAGGTATTTCTTTTTCATAAACAAGCCATTTTCATAATACGCCTCAATAGTTGCAGAAACAAAATTAAAAACCGATAATAGTAATCCGGATAACATATCAAAAGTATCACTCCAGAATATCTTTATATATCTTTATTTAAATCTATTGTTGAAAATTTATCTTCAATTATAAGGTTATGTATAAGCTTTGTTCCAACAAGAACCTGAAACACGTCAATAGCTAACAACAGACTACTTATGTTTCCCCCCCCCCCCACCATTCTGATTCTGAATTTGATTGGTTGGTTAACCAACCGATTCATCGAACATTGAAACATTATTAAGCATTGCTTAAAATCATCCAATCAAAGTTAGAATAAAAAACTGAGGAAAGTGCATGAACAGTTTGTTAGTTATTAACGTGTTTTAATTGTTTGTTGGAGCATACCTCATGTTATGCCATATGTTTTTCCAATAAGTAAATATTTTAAGCGATAATTAAATAATTATTTTCATGTTTTTTCCCGATAACTTATTAAATAAATTAAGAACCCAAAAAAGAATTAAATGGGACCACCTTGGGAAAATACTCTACAAGATGCAAAAGGTTTCTGTTGTGAAGGGATCTAATCTCTTTGGAAGCATATTATTAGACTAACCTGTGTTGATCTAAAATATCATATGTAATTTTATGTAATGTTGTAAAAACTAATAGTTGATAATAAAGAGTTGTTGTTACTAAACGTTACATGGTGGCAGCGTAAAATTATAAAATGCCTTTGGATAAAGAAATGCTTGAAGCCATGGCCGCCGTAGTTGCGAAAGTTTTCAGACAACAATCTGCTCTTGCAATAAATAATTCTGCAGTGACCGAAGTCTCAGAACCAGCGTTTCAGGTAAAACCTCCTGATCATTTTAATATTAGTGAGCCAGCGGATTGGGCTAGTTGGCCTAGTCAGTTTACTTTATTTCGGAGTGCATCAGGCCTTAGTAATCGACCTGAAAATCAGCAAATTGACATATTAATATATTCTATGGGGCCTGGGGCCGGTGATCTTCTTAACGCGATTGGTATGCCAGCCGAAAAGAGGGAATCGTATGAAGCTGTTACTAAGGCATTATCTGATCATTTTTGTTTAAAGAAAAATTTGTTTTTAGAGAGGACCCGTTTCATAGCCCACCGGCAAAAAGCAGGTGTTAGTGTGGACACGTATATAAATGATTTATATAACATGGCGGGCCGTTGCGATTGGACTTGTAGCAGCTGCAAGGTAAGTTACAGCGAAGCAATGATCTTGTTAAAACTAGTTACAGGTTTGCACGATCAGCAATTGAGTGCTCAGCTACAGCTGCGGGAGATGACTCTCAAGGAGGTGATCGACAGAGTTCGCCAGATGGAAAGGCTACAGAGATCGGTATCGGACGCCAGAGAAGAAGGAGGATCCTTCCATGTAGAGACTAACCCCCCGCGCAACCCAGGGAACTTAAGTTCAAGGCAGGAGCAAGGAAAGCACAAGGTAAATTCAAATGTTACCATTGCGGGAGTCAAAAACAGCATCCTGTTGATAGGTGTTGGGCTAAAAAGGTCGAATGTCACAAATGTCATCGACTAGGACATATTAAGCGTGTATGCCGTAATCGCCGGCGTATCAATGAAGTTTCTGAAACTGGGTCTATGACTTCCAGTTCTTCTGCAAGTTACTTAGGAGTTGATAGCGTAATAGTATCAGAGAAAAAAATTTCGGAAAGTAGAAAGGAAATGAATCCTAGTAAGGGTATTTTTGTTACATGCAAGGTTGAGGGATTCGCGGTAAAATTTAAGTTTGACACTGGGGCGGATGTCACGTGTCTGGGAGAAAAACATGCCAGTAAATTAAATTTACCCATACACCGGACATCTCTTCGCCTAAAAGGAGCTGGCAACACCCCTTTAGAGGTATTAGGTTCAGTTAGGATGACATTAGAATACCAGAAAAGTGTCCAAACGGAGATTGCTTATGTCATTAAGGGTCAGAAGGAGCCACTCATGAGTAGGGATTTGGCTTTGAAACTAGGGTTGGTATCTGGAAACGTTGAACAAATATCATTTTCTGGGTTTGAAGATATTAAAAAGTCTTATCCTAAAGTTTTCAATGGACTGGGCAAGTTTAAGGGGACACCATATCGTATCCAATTGAAGCCAAATGCACAACCTTTTTCAGTTAGTTGCCCGCGTCGGGTTCCTATTCATCTAAGAGAAAAAGTTCGAAATCAGTTAGACAGGATGTTAAAAGATGGGGTAATAACAAAGATTGATGAGCCAACAGAGTGGTGTTCGCCTATAGTGGTCGTACCGAAAAAGAATGGGAGTATTCGTTTGGCTGTGGATTATACTGAGTTGAATAAAAATGTTCTCAGAGAGAAAATTCAGTTGTCCTCTGTTGAAGAATCTCTTTCCTTAATTGGCAAAGCAAAATACTTCAGCCGACTTGATGCCAATAGTGGCTTCTGGCAAGTACCTTTAGAACCTTCTACGGCAAAGCTCACAACTTTTATTACCCCTTTCGGGAGATTTTACTTTAATCGCATCCCTTTCGGGATATCTTCTGCTCCGGAACATTTTCAGAAAAGGACGTCGAGAATCATTGAAGGCTTAGAGGGGGTCTCTAATTTATCAGATGATTTTTTGGTCTACGGAGAAACAGAAGAGGAACACGACAGGAACTTGCAACGACTTTTACAGCGATTAGAGAGTAATGGTGTGACACTTAGTGCTGATAAATGTGAATTCAAGGTCACCAGCGTATCATTTTTGGGTCATTTAATTACAAAGGGAAAAATTTTGCCAGATCCAGACAAAGTAAAGGCGATTACTGATTTGCCTTCGCCTAAAAACCGTAATGAATTACGCCGTTTCTTGGGAATGTCGAATTATTTGATGAAGTTTATCCCCGACCTTTCTATCGTCGCCGAGCCATTGAAAAGTCTTCTTAGTGAAAAAAATGACTGGGTCTGGACACAAGTGCATAATAAATGTTTTGCAGACATCAAGGCTAAGATAAGTGCTGCGACCGGGTTGGTGCTTTTTGATCCTAGTTGTCTACTTCGGGTTTCGGCAGATGCTTCGAATAGTGGACTTGGCGCGGTATTGGAGCAGGAAGTCCTCGGAGTGTGGAGGCCAATTCAATTTGCTTCACGGACGCTGTGTCCAGCTGAAGGAAGATATGCTCAAGTGGAGAAGGAGGCCTTAGCATTGACCTGGGCTTGTGAAAGATTTGCCCAATTCGTTCTTGGGATATCGTTCACATTATGGACCGATCATAAATGTTTAGTCCAATTGTTAGGAAGTAAACCCATTCAAGATCTAACAGCTAGACTCCAGCGGTTTCGAATGAGATTATCTAGATTCGACTACACGGTGGTGTACGTTCCCGGAAAAGATCTAGTAATTGCAGATGCATTGTCGAGGGAGCCGCTTGATTCAGAAATAGTGCATAAAGATGTATTAGATGAATTGGAATTAAATGTTGCCCACATTATTCAATCTATCGAACTTCCCGACAAAAGAATGGAAAAAATACGTTTATCTCAGGAAGAGGATCCCTTATGCAAGAAATTAAAGGAGTGTATAAATAGTGGTGATTGGTCTGCCTTTAAACACTCGGATTTTTACAGAGAGCAGGGAGACTTAGTGTGCCATCAAGGCCTTATTTTGAAGGGGAACAGGGTTTTTATTCCCAAGGATTGCAGATCTGAAATTATTTCTCATATTCACAGTGGACATTTGGGCATAGTCAAATGTTTGGCACGGGCAAGGATGTCGGTATGGTGGCCTGGGATTACGGTAGACATTAAACGAAAAGTGGAGTCTTGTGCCAAATGTTTAGAGCACAAATCAAAAGTCACAGAGCCCTTGAGACCATCTGAACCGCCGGAGGGGCCCTGGCAGGTGGTGAGTGCTGACATCTTGGAGTTCAAATCAAAATATTATTTAGTTGTCCAAGACTACTTTTCAAAATTTATTGAGATATCTATACTGCCTAATATCCGATGCTCTACAATTATCCTCGCAATGAAAGAAATGTTTGCCAGATATGGAGTCCCCTATGTTCTTCGGTCAGATAATGGGACACAATTTGCCTCAGCAGAATTTCATGAATTTGCAGACTCTTGGAACTTTAGATCTGTAACTTCGAGTCCGAGATTCGCTCAGTCTAACGGTCAAGCAGAGTCAGCCGTCAAAATTGTTAAGAGGTGCTTGAAGAAGAATGTGAACCCTTTCATTGGACTGTTGGCGCATAGAGCAACTCCATTGGATAGCGGATACTCTCCGGCGGAACTTATGTTTGGTAGAAATAGTAGGGCAACATTACCTGTTGAGCCTAGGCTTCTGAAACCATCTTGGAAAGGATTGGACCGGCATAGACAGTTTCTTAGAGAAGCGAAAAAGAGGCAGAAAGCGTACTTCGATAAACATCATAGAGCCCGCCCTCTACGTCAATTAAGTGTGGGTGAACGGGTGTATGTGAAAGACATAAAAAAATATGGTATGGTTCTTTCATTTGGTGAGACGGATAGAGACTATATAGTGGAAGCCCATGGTAAAAAGTATCGCCGTAACAGAACCTTTATGGTCCCTGCAACCTTGATGGACTTTGAAGAAGATATTCCGTTAAACATAAATCAGTCATCACCACCAGCCTTTACAAACCAAACTGACCTACAGAAAATCCAGACACAGAACATGTCGCCCACTAGGGTACCGGCGGCCCTGGAGGGACCACAAGAGCGTCGCTCACGCAGTGGACGTCTAATTAGGAGGCCGAACCGTTACTGCTGCGACGAGGTCCTGCACTCGCAGAAAAGGGAGGATGTTGTGAAGGGATCTAATCTCTTTGGAAGCATATTATTAGACTAACCTGTGTTGATCTAAAATATCATATGTAATTTTATGTAATGTTGTAAAAACTAATAGTTGATAATAAAGAGTTGTTGTTACTAAACGTTACAGTTTCGTTCCAATTGGTCCACCCATCTCGGAGTAATCGGTGGACATATATAGAAAAAAAAAAAAAAAAGGCACATACGTATCGAATTGAGTAACCTCCTCTTTCGAAGTCGGTTAAAAAACGGGCGCGATGGAGTATTATGCTTGCATTCCCGTATTATCACAAATAATAATTTTTATTTAACAATGAAGATTGTCAGTGTACTTTAGAGAGTAAATAAGTGATGCTCAAATTATTTAAAGCAATTTAGGGTGTTAAAAAAATATATTACAAGATCATCTTTAATTATTTTTTTGTTTACAAACTTTAGTTCCATAACAGATGTCTGAATGCAATATAAAGTGGTTTTATAGGAACAGTAATCCTTCTCGGTTTCCGGAAAGGCATTTAGACAAACATTTTTAAATAAAGTTTTAATTTGGCTCATTTAGCCGAAAATACGCCTTCTATCGCTCGCTTCACCTTCACGTATAGGGTGGGAAGACTAAAGTGACTAATACAGTCTATTAATTGGCAAGTATATTAATTGGCAAACATGATCAATTGGGAAACTAGTGGGAAAAAAAAACATCTGTTCAATTATGTTTTAGAGTTTTATTTAAGATGAACAAAGAAGACAAACAAGTAATAAACAAATAGCACAAACAAAACAATTTTATTCAAATACGCTAGGCAACAAAACCAGATCGCTAATCCAAAACAAAAGTCCATATACAAATTCCGGGTCAATGACAATTATAATTATGATATACAAGAAATAACACTTTACTAAGGCCGAATAACTCACAATTAACAACTGACTTTATTAAACAACAACGTTAACACTTCAGTTGTTTGAAAAGACGTATTTACCACTGATCATAAAATAAAAATCTTTTTAATAAAACATGAATAAAATAATTAATTATGATTAGATAAAATTGTGAAATAAACAACATTTTATAAAAAAATATTAAACCGACTTCGAAACCTAGGAACCAGTAAAAATAAATTCACTGAAAAGTATGAAATAAAAACCTTCTGATCTTTATGAATACACAGCAAAGTTGAAAATGTTATAAAAAGTGGAAAAGTGCAATAAGACGAATAATTTTATTTTGATTTGTACAAATACACACTAATTGTTAATAAAAATTATGAAATTTAAATATTAAATACTGTATTCAATACAACACAACCTTTTCGGAGGCGGCGCAAAATAGAAATAACATGTTACTGATACAATCCCATTAGTAGGCATTGAAATCAATAGCTGGGAAGAGAAGATCCATTTAGGAGATTTTCATAATGTCTAGTGTAAAATATTTTAAATTTTGCGCCGCCTCCGAAAAGATTGTTGCTTCTGAAAACTATGGCGATATTATACACGACTTCATTGGATTACATCATTGGATAGAAGTCCCTGCAAAAAAAGGGGAACCATAAAATTTATCGATATCAAAAAGACTGCCCCGCTAGGATAGAAGCAACAGGGTTTGGTACTCACATATGGTTAATTTATTATTACGAAGGCTATTATTATTCTCCGTATTAGACTACTGACTTAATTCCAAAGGTTGATTCAATTATGTTCGTAATTCCTTTCGATGAATTTTTGACTAAATTTATTACCGAAGTACCATGAATTATATCCTTCGTAATAAAACATTATTCAGAAAATAAATTACTAAACAATGTTGCTTCAATTCTAGTGGCGTAGCATTTTTCATCATTTTTAACAATCATTTCCATGACTGCCAAATTTTTGCTGAGGGGACTTTCATACAATGAGGTTGTTTTCGGGTAGTTATCAAGTTTTTTTTTGTAGTTTTATTGATGGATGAACACCAGCAAAAGCCTCGATAGTTGTAGAAACAAATTTAAAAACCGATACTAGTAATCCGGATAACATAACAGAAGTGTCACCCATAAAACCTCACAAGACCTCCGGCAAGATATTCAACAGTAACCGAGTGTATCCGGAAGAAGACAGAGGTATCTGAATCCTTTGTTAAGTCAACTGAAAATGAGCTTTTCTACGACGATCCTTCGGGAACATGAAGAAGTCTTAAATTCTGCTTTAAAACGATTACCAATACTCAGTCTTTCTTGGAATTCCACGAATTTTGTTGTCTTTTGATTATGGCGTCCAACCGTCGATTAGATCTAAATTAAGAAGGTTTACTGTTATCGGTGAATATACATCTATCTAATATTTATACTAATATCGTTACAGAAAACGACAGCGATATTATATTCTGCTGATATTTATATCTTCATTTAAATCTAGTGTTGAAAAATTAGTTAAGGTTTTGTATAGGTTTGTTCCAACAAGCACGTAAAACACATCGATAACTAACAGACTGCTCAAGTTCTCCCTCCACTCTTTGGATTCTGAATTTGATTGGTTGGTTTTCCCATTTGATTCATCCAGCAGTAATACAATATTTGGATTTGTTAGTTATCAATTAGTTTTAATAGCTTGTTGGAGCATACCTTATGTTATATATGCCATATGTTTTTCCAATAAGTAAACAATTTGAGCGATAATTAAATAATTATTTTCATGTTTTTTCCCGATAACTTCATAAATAAATTAGGAACCCCAAAAAGGTTTAAATGGGACCACCTTGGGAAAATTTCAATTCTCGTTCCAATTGGTCCACCCATCTCTGAGTAATCGGTGATTATACATAGAAAAAAAAAAAAAAAAAAAAAGCACAAAAAAAAGTCACATACGTATCGAATTGAGTAACCTCCTCTTTCGTTCGAAGTCGGTTAAAAAATAATAGGATTAAATAATAAAATAATAATAAAAATATATATAAAACTGTAATCAGTGGTAAATTAATTAAACTGGCCTTTAACATAAACAAAAAGTTAAGCGTTCACTCACGACCCATTACATCACTAAAGCTGTGCGTTCACTCGCGACCCCTTACATCACTAAAGCTGTGCGTTCACTCGCGAGCCGTTTCATCACTCCCCCCAATGACATCGGCACAGAACTTCACCTTCGGCTTCACTTCTCTGCCGAATCATCTCTTACGAAAACGTGGGTGCAGTTTTGTAGATGTGGGTAGACAAAGGCCTTGGCGTTACTACTGCGATGAGGCGCTGGGCGGAGATCCTTCATAGCCTGACGGAGTACTCTGAGCGTCGTCTCGGAGTCTTCTGGGCGTCTTGAGAGGTCGAAGAACTCACCAGGCAAGCGTAGTGTCTGCCCAAAAGTCATCTCAGCAGCACTAGCACCAATATCTTCTCTGACTGCGGTCCTGAGACCGAGAAGAACTGTTGGCAGCACTGCCGTCCATCCTTCCGTGTTGAGCGCCGCCATGATAGATGCCTTCAGGGTTCGGTGCCATTAGATTGAGGATGGTAAGCCGTTGTGCGACATCTCTGAATAACAAGGACGTGAGTGAGTAAGGCTCTTGAACAGGTCTGATTCGAACTGGCGTCCTTGGTCCGTAGTGATTCTGGCTGGTGTACCGTATCTCGAAATCCGAGTGCCAACTATAGCTTCTGCAACGGTGTTGCTCGTAATGTCCTCCAGCGGACATGTCTCTGGCCAACGATTAAACCGGTCAATCATCGTGAGGCAGTATCTCTTGCCGTTTGATGGTGGCAAAGGCCCAATTATATCCACATGGATATGCTCAAAGCGAGAACTGGGAGCAAAACTTCCCGGTGGAGATATTGTATGGCGCAATACTTTAGCACGCTGGCATGGAATGCAGCAACGAGCCCACTTCGAGACGTCGGCGTTCATGTTAGGCCAAAAGAATCGCTGGGCAAGTAAACGTCTCGAGGCTCGAATTCCGGGATGGCTAAATCCATGAAGACTGTTAAAAATTTCTTGACGCATCGATTCGGGGACGTATGGTCGTGCGTGAGTTGTGGAGGTTTCGCAAAAGATGGCCGCAGAAATTCCAGGGAGCTTGAGTCGACGAAGTTGAATGCGAGTACTCCTCTGCAGTTCTGCGATCTTCGGATCTTTAACTTGTTCCGCTGCAAGACGATGAAAACCCTCTGTGCTGTCGATGTCCTCCACTCTCGACAATGCATCAGCAACCGTGTTTTCATCTCCGGGTACATGACGGATATCGGTAGTGAACTGACTAATGAAGTTCACTAGCCGAATCCTCATGGGCGTTGCGGTTTCCGGCTTTTGCTGAAAGACATGCTTCAGAGGTTTGTGGTCCGTCCAAACGACAAAATGTCTTCCCTCCAGATAGCATCGAAAATGCTTGATGACTCGGTAGATCGCCAAATGTTCTCTGTCGTAAGTCGAGTACTTTTGTTGAGCCGGAGAGAGGGATTTAGAAAAAAATCCTAGGGGACGCCAATCTTTGCCCTCCTTCTGCTGCAAGACTGCGCCCATGGCTGTGTTAGAGGAGTCACATACCAAAACGAGCTCTGCGTAGGGCTTGGGATGACCAATGACTGCTGCATTTTGGATTGCTGCCTTGCAGTCTTCAAAAGCTTTTATGCTCTCCTCTGTCCATTTTATGGGAGTCTTGTCGTTCCTCCGCGCTCCAGCTTGATATCTGTTGAGGGGGGCCTGAAGTTCTGCTGCCCTGGGTATTCAACGTCTATAAAAGTTGAACATACCTGTTCACGGAACGAATTTTTGGCAGCTGCTAAGATGCCCCCAGCGCCATCTATGGAGAAACTGGGGAACTAAATTCCTAAAGGTAGAAAGTTCACTTGCAAGAAAATCCTGCTTAGGACCTGTAGAGTTCAGGGAGTGCACTTTGACTGAAAAAAGGACTTCTGTTTTTTGTGAACTTTATTTCTCTACGAAATGATGGAGTAGAACAAACAGGCAGCCGCAGGGCAGGCGACAAGGGTTAATAAAAAGAATGGCCATTCTTACCGAAATTAATAATAATAATAATAATATTTATTTGCAAAATTTTACAAATGCCATTTGGCATATATTGTAAATGGGATCATCATTTGTTAACTTCCTCTAGAGGATTGACAAGAATACTCGATTGGAGAAACCTCCCAGTGAAGGCACTCCTAGCATGACAGTTCTACAGTAACAGGTCCCTGCTCCAGAGGCGTTTCAGTCTCCTTGTTGGATTCTGTGGCAGTGTGTCTGTCAGTAATGTTTGTACCAAGGGGTTAGGATGACCAGCAAGAGAGTTATGTGAAGTTTTGAATGTTTCATAATTATGTCAGTTACGAATGGTATGTTTAGGTCTTTGTGTAATGATTTGTTGGTAACATAGTACGGGCAGTGAGTGATATAACGGAGAAATTTAGATTGAAAAATTTGGATGGCCTGTAGGTGTGATTTTTTGCCTGATTGAATTTTGTGTGTAAAAGATAGTTTGTTTTTATGATGAATAGTGAGAGTCGGTGATTTAATCTTTTCTTTAATGTTTTGACATGGCATTTCCAGGTCAGTCGTCTGTCCATTGTTAGTCCCAAGTATTTTGTTTCTGTTTGGTTTTGTAATGGTATGTTATATAGAGTCAGTGGAGGGCAGTCTGATCGTCTTAGCGTGAATGTAACCTGATTTGATTTTGGAATGTTAATTTTTATACGCCATTTATTAGGCCAATTTTGCAATTTATTTAAATGATTTTGTACGTTGTAGGAGGCAGTTGCCGGGTCAGAGTTAGATGAGAGTATAACAGTGTCGTCAGCGTAAGTAGCGAGTTGAGTGTCTGTGGGATGTCAGAGGTGTAAATAGTGTACAGAACTGGGCCCAAAATGCTTCCCTGCGGCACTCCAGCCCTGATTCGGCAATAGTGGGAGTGTTTGCCATCCTGGTTAACAACAAAAAACCTATCCTCAAGATATGAACGAATAATTAGATAATAGGTATGCGGTATGATCGATTTAACTTTACAAAGAAGACCATCATGCCACACCTTATCGAATGCCTGTGCAACGTCTAAGAAAGCTGCTGTACAATATTCTTTCTTTTCCAATGTCACCGCTATGGTATCAACCACTCTATGACATTGCTGTATTGTAGAGTGTGCAGGTCAAAAGCCAAATTGGTGATTGGGTATAACACTATTTGCTTCAAGGAATGGATAAAGTCGTTTTAATAACAATTTTTCAAATATTTTAGAGAATAACGGTAATAAGCTAATAGGTCTGTAAGATGTAACTTGGTCTGAAGGTTTGTTTGGTTTCGGAATCATCTTTACGATAGAAAATTTCCATACGAGGGGGAAGTAAGTTAGTCGAAGAATAGAATTGCAAATATTGGTCAAATATATAATGGCTATTTTAGGAAGAAGTCGTACAATTTTAGGTGTGATAAGGTCATAACCCGGGGCCTTTCTTTGCCGTAATTTTTCAATGCAAAACTTTACATCTGAAGGTATAATAGGTGGAGGTGGTAGTGAAAGAGGAAGAGGAGATGACAGACTGTCTTGAACGTCAAAGAAGTGTTGTTGGTCAAGTAAGTCGTCATGTGGTTGAAATATGTCCGTAAGATGAGAGGCAAATAAATCAGCTTTCTCTTTATCGCTTCTGGCCCATGTGTTGTCAGGTTTACGGAGAGGAGTCTTTGTTTGGTGGTAACTGAGTATCTTTCGTGTTTGTTGCCACAGAGTATTGTCACTCGTCTGTAGGTTTGCCAGATGATTGTTGTAAGTGTCCTGTTTGTGTTTCTGTATCAGCTTCCGCAGTCTGTTAGTAAGAGCGTTTAGTTGTCTTTTGTCACTAGGATAGCGAGATCTTTTCCACTGGTTCAGGGCACGTCGCTTTTCAATAATAAGTGACTGTATGTCCAGAGATAAGTAATATTTGTGTCTTTCTGTCTCACGTACTTGAGCTGATTGCCAAGCGGCAGTTTGTACGGTCTTAGTGAGCGTCTCTACAGCGTTTTCAACTTCACTTTCCGTCTTTAGGCTTGTATTAAGGTTAATGATATTGTTTATAATGTTGTGAAATTTACTGAGTAATATTGGGCCAGGGATTAGACTAGGCATGTGATTTTTGGTAAATTTGTGTCTAGAGAGGTACAAAACAGCAGCTGAATGGTCAGATGAAAGATCGTTGCTAATGGAGATGTTATGATGAAGTTTAAGTCCGTTGGCCAGTATGTGGATTCAGTTGGTAATATGCAGTCATAGTTAAGATCTACACAAGTACTAAAAAGAGCATTTCCCCTGTATCCACTAGGTATCTGATCCCGGACTTCCGGTCTGTGACAAAAAGTCGGCGGTTAGTAACCCCAGCGACGGTTCCCGCCTCGTCCGTCGCTGAAACTAGTTTCCCGTCAGCTTGGGTGGCGGTGAAGGCTTCCAGTCACATGGAGATCGACATTTGGTAGCCTTTGAGCGGAACCGCTCGTGGTAGAAACATAGCCGTCGACAGTGGTAGAAACATCGCCGTTTGCTTCTGCTCCGACTACGATTAGTCTGCTCCATCGTTCTGGTGGAATCTCCTCTTATCTCCAGGGCCGCTACCCTCTCTGTAAGTTTCTCTAACGCTGCAAGCAGCCTATCCTCTCAATCAGTTGACCTGCCCGGCCTCATTGCCGCTACTTCCGCAATTCCGGGCTCGTGCACTTCAGCGATGCGGTCTGCGATGACGCTGAGCTTCGCGAGATCCGTTTGTTCGGTCGCTGCCAAAGCTGAATGCATGCGGATCGGCAGTCCCTTCAACCAAATGGTTAGCAACAGGTCTTCCGTTATCATAGAACCACCCAACTGCTGAAGCGATCGCAAAAAATGAGAAGGACGCCTGTCTCCGAGCCGCTGATCCTCTAGTAGCCTTCTAATTCTTGTATTATCAGATTCCCCAAAACCTTTCATCAACCTGGCCTTTAATATCTCATAGGGAGTCTCATCTGGAGGTTGCCTAACTAAGTCTATTACTTCCCTCACAGCCTCACTGTCCAACAGAGAAACGACATACCTAAACCTATTAACAGAACTTTTAACATGATAGAGGTTGAAAATTGTTTCACATTGTAGAAAGAAAACCTCAGGGTCGTTCTTCGAAAAATGAGGAAGATGGGACTTAACCGTAGCTGCTGAGGCGGCCTCTACTGGCTGGGGAACAAGCGCCGCTGACTTGCCATCTTCTAGGTCATCCAGTGATAGTAAATCGTGAACTACTACGTGAGCCATAATAAATATATAAATTGTACTCACCAATGTAGAGGACGATTACGTCGGGGTCACCACTTTAAAGTTTTATTTAAGATGAACAAAGAAGACAAACAAGAAATAAACAAAAAGCACAAAAAAAACAATTTTATTTAAACACGCTAAAAAAACCAGATCGCTAATCCAAAACAAAAGTCCATATACAAATTCTGGGTCAATGACAATTATAATTATGATATTCAAGAAATAACACTTTACTAAGGCCGAATAACTCACAATTAACAACTGACTTTATTAACCAACAACGTTAACACTTCAGTTGTTTGAAAAGACGTATTTACCACTGATCATAAAATAAAAATCTTTTTAATAAAACATGAATAAAAAAATTAATTATGATTAGATAAAATAATAGGATTAAATAATAAAATAATAATAAAAATATATATAAAACTGTAATCAGTGGTAAATTAATTAAACTGGCCTTTAACATAAACAAAAAGTTGAGCGTTCACTCACGACCCATTACATCACTAAAGCTGTGCGTTCACTCGCAACCCGTTACAATGTATTGTTATGAGTGAAGCATGTGCTGTGTATAACCTTTATCATTTATAAATTAGTTTATTTAATAAATATTAATTATCAAATCAAGCCCTACTTTTCACCATTAATCAACATAGGTTACAAAAATGTAATAATTGCGAAGCCTTCTTAGAATTAGATGTAAGAAAATTGTTAAGACATTGATAAGGCATTTAGGTTATAACATTTATACTTATAGGCGGGCGCAATCGACTACAGGGTGCGCTAGTAGTTTTGCAAAATGTCGGAAAGAACGGGGATAGACATAGTTGATGTGATAGAGATAATTGGTAATTTTAAAAGACCATTAATTGGAGGGCAGGCTATCCTTGATGCAAACCACATAATTACAGGTACCACTACTGAAGTGCGGCTGATGGGGCAACCCTGCTTCGGGGCGTGGCTATCACTCCCTTTCGGAGGGGAAATTCTCGTCAGCTGATGCCCCCACCACCTTATCACTATTTCCCCTCCTTTTTAAAAACAGCGCGTCTTGCTTGAGTGTTCACGTCATTTTTACGTCACAAGCCATCTTACCAATTCTCTAAATGACACATCGATTTTTCACTTGCTACTTTTAATAAGTCGATATACTTCTCCGACTTTTGAAGTAACGGCCTTTTAGGAGTCCACATTGTTCTCCGACTTTTGAAATCATTGCCCTCAGCTTTCATATCATTTTTAGAATTATCAGTAATTCCGAAATCGATAGAAAGTTTTTAATAAAATTAAGACTTATTTGCTTCATATACTACGGGATTTTCTCTATTTCAAATTCAAAGAGTTACATTTCAACTTTCATAAATACAAGCTTCATTACATTATTGATGGAACACGCATTTAACAAATCAATGAATTCTTATTCAAAATAAAATATTAGCATGTAATTTTATTCTTTCCAACTTTTATTATTATAAATTTAAACTATCATCATTTAATTATACTATACAGTAATAAAATAGATTATTAAGCTAAGTCCCCTTTTCTTCCCTATCTTCATCAGTGATTTGGAACACTTCTTGCATTGAATGGTATCACCAATATACCTACTTTATGTTATTGGCAAACATAAATATTTTTATTGCTCATGTCTGTGGATGACCTTGCAATTATAGTTCATTCAATAACTGATGAACAACAAAACAATACCCTTGCGCAATATTGCCAAAATAATAAACTGGTTATTAATACATAAAAGACTAAACCCATGAGAATTCTGAAAGGTAGGCCTACAATATGCAAGTTGCATAAATAAAGAGGTTTAGTGTAAGATGCAAAAATAAAGAGGTATAGTGATAAACCATATAATAAAAAAAAAGAAAAGTTAATTTGAGCTGTTTTACTTATAATAAGAAATATACCTCTGTAAATGAGCTTAAGATCGGTAAAATGATATGATGATGCTTATTCTCAGCAGGAAAGTTAAAAATATATAAATTATATAATAAATCGAAAGTATGTATAAAGATATTTAATTTCAAACTTAAGGTATTAGTATCGAAAATAGCACGGTCGATCTTTATATCGCCTCTCTATATCTTGTCGATATAGAGAGGCGACGATTACATGACGTCACAGTCGACTACTGAAGGGAAATGGCGGGAAAAATAACTGGGACAGAACCACGGTTAATAGAGATACGGTCGAAGCATTCTATTTAGAGTGGGGGTTGTTTCAAGTCCGTGACGTCATTGCAGACCTCTACTTCCGAAGCCGTACTTTCATTAATTGCAAAATATATTGTCTTTTGACTAGTAAGTTGTCATGTTTCATTAAGAATAAACAAATTACAGCTTTTTGTAATACAGTCTGTTAATTTATTGTTCTAAGTAAAGAAGTAAAGACTAACATGTTTTACAGGTCTACTGTGACGTCACAGGTCAAAGCTTGGTTTTGATTGGCTAGCGCTGTTATGCTTCGACCGTATATCTATTAACCGTGGGACAGAACAGCGAGCTGGAGCCTTATCTGCGAATGGGGGACGGTGGTGGGGGCGGCAGTTCGGCAAGGCCCCGAGCGATCGCTGCGCCTTAGGCCACGCCCCGAAGCAGGGTTGCCCCATCAGCCGCACTTCAGTAGTGGTACCTAATTACATGGGGAATAATTTCTAAAAGTAAAAAAACAGTTATTTTACAAGCCTTGTGCTTTCAAACTAGCAATCTTAAAGGACTGCCCCATCAAAAAAAAGTGGAAATCAAATTTATTTATAATAATAAGCAATTTTCTTGTCATTGTACGTGTAAAGGTCTGGCCACACATGTCCGCACCGGATCCGCACCGTAGCATTAATATAGGTTATGTTCAGAATATTTTTAATTTAACTTACATATTACCTTTAGTTATGCCTAAAGGTCAGGCCACACATGTCAGACAAAGGCCACTTTAGGCATAACTAAAGGTAATATGTAAGTTAAATTAAAAATATTCTGAACATAACCTATATTAGTGCTGCGGTGCAGATCCGGTGCGGACATGTGTGGCCAGACCCTAAAGCTGGTAGTTCTGGTAAATGCAAACACATCATTGTAACTTTACTCTACGTTTTTTCGGTTAGTAATAACATTAATTACCTATTCATACAATCATCGTTATGACAGCTTAGATTCTTTGTCATATTATTTATTTATTTGTCAAAACTTTCAGTCTTCGCATTGAAAACTAAAACAATTAAGCACAACGGATGTAAGACAAAAATGGGGAAAATTACAAAAGAAAAACAAATATGACACTATGGTCCCAATGTTATTTGCATAAAACTAACATTTTGGAATAATAAAATGTCAATTACTAATATTTACCTGGATAAATATAGTCAATTTCTTTAAAATGAAGACTACAAATCGTCATATGTTTCGAAACAGGATTATCTATTCTTAATTTTACAATAGACTCTTTAAGAAGCTTTTTATTTTTTGGAAATAAATGGAATGACACGTCTTTTGATTTTTTAATTGAACACTGAGGGACTGAGCAATACCTATTAGACATTTTTCAAATGATTTTTTGCTCAATCGGATTTTAATTATGGAAAAATAAATTAAAAACGCGAAAAAACCCTATGAATCCCAGGTAATGGCCCGGCTTTTATCCCCGTTTCTCTATTTCCTGAAAGAAGCAGCACCGTCGCTTGCGCCCGCCTATAAGCTAATAACAGATGTTACTTTTCAAGGTATTAATTAATTCATGTTTGTGAACTGTAAATGGTGTTAATGTTTTTCGAGTTAATAAAAAATGTAATGCTGTCTTATTACTATTAATCTTATTACTATAAGCAAAGGTGCATAACAAAAAAAATCTGGTGCGTGCGCGCAACACACAACTTTCACTTACCAACTTACTTAGATTAGAAATTGACGTGTTTTGATAAATATCATTTCCCAAAGTCACACATTTTTCTACATTCATATCTTATTTTTGTTAATCGTTAAAACCGTTTTTGAGTAAAGAAAAAAAAACACGTGAAAATGATACAAAATTTATTAAGTAAAGTCCCCCCTCTGGTTGATCAATTGTGATGAAATGTTGGTTATCACATCTTTGGCATATAAATCATCAAATACCAAGTTTGATCAAAATCGTTAAAACCGTTTTTGAGTAAATAAAAAAAACACGTGAAAATGATACAAAATTTATTAAGTAAAGTTCCCCCTCCGGTTGATCAATTGTGATAAAATGTTGGTTATTACATCTTTGGCATATAAATACATCAAATACCAAGTTTGATCAAAATCGTTAAAACCGTTTTTGAGTAAATAAAAAAAAACATGTGAAAATGACACAAAATTTATTAAGTAAAGTCCCCCCTCCGGTTGATCAATTTTGATGAAATTTTTAAAGTCATATTTCAGACATATAAATAGATCAAATACTCAGTTTAATCAAAATCGTTAGAGCCGTTTTTGAGAAAATCGAAAAAAAACTTAAAAAGTTAATAAATAAAGTACCCCCTCCCTTTGAGCAAATTTCATGAAATTTTTGCTGTCACATCGCGGGCTTATACATACTCAAAATACCCAATTTCAGGTTCGCACGGTTTATAGTTTTTGAGCTAGTCTGTTCACACACAAACACACACACACACACACACACACACACACACACACACACACACACACACACACACACACACACACACACACACACACACACACACACACACACACACACACACACACACACACACACACACACACACACACACACACACACACACACACACACACACACACACACACACACACACACACACACACACACACACACACACACACACACACACACACACACACACACACACACACACACACACACACACACACACACACACACACACACACACACACACACACACACACACACACACACACACACACACAGACCATTTCGCGGGACTTGGTTATTTTGACTCAGGGGACCCCAAAACGTGTATTTCCGTTGAAAACCGGAAGTCGAAAATTTTCACGATCGCAATACTTCCACTTACTATATATTTCATATATAGGTAAGTGAAAGTAATATGATATAAGCTTTGTTACCACCCAGCCAAAAAACAGTAAGAGACATGCTCAGCACGATTTTAGCGTTCCCACTAAGCCACTTACGGTTTGCTTTCTGAGTAAGCTGTTCCAAGTGAGTCATAAGTTTGCAAGATAACCACTTGCAAATCATCTCGTATTTTTCTCTTACTACCAGTAAGCGACATGCACAATGGATTATTTTTTTTTTCTCGCCCAGCTAACTTGGTGGGGGAGGCTTCAATTTTGACAAATTGTTTTCTGTCAACGATTGCGGTGTTCTAACCTTAAAGGTCAGCATTTCCTTTTTCTTTTAGCTCTTACCTACTATTTAGATTTAGCTCTTACATAATTCTTTAAATTTTATAAATTAAGTGTAATTAATTCCAGAAATTCTTTAATTTCTTGGTGAAGTTAAAAGGTGGAAAAAAGTCCTTTTTGCCATTAGTTTATATAAGTAATTGTAATCCCGAGGTTGAACTTTAAATCATCACATACTCACTACTATTCACACACTACTATTTCTCACTACTTGCTTTTATTTTGTTTCTTATAATATCCATATGTCCGTATTATGACAATCCATAAGCTTTTTCACCTTTAATAGTGTTTCTCATTGAATTTGTGGTCTTTCTTATTCAGAATAACAGTTTCTTACTTTTGTATAATCTGATGATGATCTTCCCATTTATTGGAGTTTGGAAACTCCTTTCTCTGTTTGCTCTTATTTTGAAAATCTAAGTGAAACATGCAAATATTTATCAGAGTTTTGGTTTGGCACGCCATTGTCGTGGCATCGCTGTGAAATTGTAGGGGAGAACGAATTCGCCTTATACAGTGAAACCTCTAAATAGGGGACAGCCATGGTGACTCATTTATTGTCCGTTAATGAGAGGTGTCCTTAAAGTAGAGGTTTATTAAATTTTGTTTATGTAAACCTATATATAAAACAGTGAGCACCTACATATTCGTGTATATAGATGTAATAGTGGTACATTGGTTCAAATTAAAATACATACAATGCTTTTATTGAAAAATAGTTTTATTGCAAAGAACAACTGAATTTACATACTGCAAAAACTTACATAAGAAATTTCACTCACAAAAGTTGATAGATTTGATTTGAAGATTATTACAATATAGTTTTACCATAAAAAAAATTGTTTTTACAATAAAACAATTACATAATAAGAGAGCAAACTGAAGAAATGTCTAAGTACCAGCGGGTTTAAAAAAACTTTCCAAAGTTAATTGCCTTACATTTTTTTGATGATTAGACTCTAAAAGGATCTGTGCATCTGCTACCAATTTGAAACCTTCAGGGATGTCCCGATCTAGGAAATATTGTTTACTTTTTTGCAGAGAAGTCACAGCTTCACTATATGTTACTTTTTCTTGACCCTGCAAGCCTTCGGTTTCTTCAGGGTCTAGCTCTTCAGGATGTTCGCTTTCCCTTACATCATTAATTATTGAATCAATAATAGTCAATACATTGATTATCAGTAGACACATTTTCATCTATAAAGATGTAATCACAATCATTGCAGTCACCTAGCACTTGAAGTGTGTCACTAATTCCTTCTGTATCTTCATTTTCTTGAATGTCATTTACATTTGGCATTTTCAATCCCGCTTTGATGAAACAGTTACGAACTGTGCTCGGCTTAATATCTTTTATGGATGAACTGATCCAAAAAATTCCATCAAGGACTGAAATAGATTTTTCAACAGCTAAATAATCTTTATGCGAATTTTCCTGTAATGAACTTTAAAATTTTTTATAATGCCTTGATCCAGTGGTTGACATCTTGATGTTGTTTGAGGCGGTAAGAAAACCAATTTAACATTTTTTAACTCTGGGCTCGAATGGGAAGAAGCATTGTCTATCAGCAATAAAATTTTCCTTTTCAATCTTACTATTTTATTGTCAAGATAAGTTAACCAATCATTGAAAATTTGTCGAGTCATCCATGCCTTTTTTTTGTGCTCCCACTGAACACCTAACTTGCTAGGATCTAAGTTTTTGAAACAGCATGGCTTTTTTGATATACCTATCACCAAAGGAACTTCGGATTCACCTATCATGTTGACACACAAAAGCACCGTGAGCCTTTCCTTAGAAATTTTGCCGCCAGAACAGGAGTCTCCTTTAAGAACCATGGTTTTGTTTGGAAGTGCGCGATAAAATAAACCGATTTCATCACAATTGAAGATATTGTTTTCTTCGTAGCCATCAAATAGATCGACAATTTTCCTTGTCCACTCTTCTACTGCCCCTTCTGGAACTGAATTACTTTTACCACAAATCGATTTGTATTTGATGTTGTGTCGAGTTCGAAATTTTTCAAGTTATCCATTCAAAGCTTTAAAATCATTTTTTTTTTGTCATCATCATTTTTCATTCATATTTTTTAGTTTTTCCGCCAATTCTTTTGCCTTTTCCTGCATAATGGGACCAGAGATCGGTATGTTTGCAGCTCGAGCACGACTGAACCATTCGATTAAATATGAATCGATTTCACTCACCTGTGAAAAGCTGATAACTTTGGAATGAATGTTCTAATTTTCCTGCCACAGTTTCTGGATTTCCACACGATTCTTCAAAACACTTGACACTACCGATTTACTCACATTCAATTTTTTGGCTAATTCCCTTACACTTGGACGGCCACTTTTTTCGTACTCATCAATGATTTCCTTTTTTTCTTTTAATGAAAACCTTTTACGTGTTGGAGACATGTTGTTAGTTCAAAAATTTTCAATAAACTGGTTCAAAATGAAAATAAATGTTCACCCTACGCAATGTTCTGTAGAAAAGGGGGAAGGACAGGAAGTGACTGTTTACTGAGTCACTTTAATTGGACTAAAGACTTAAGCATTCTCGGAAAATGTTTGAAAAAAATTTTACACTGCCCTTTAACTAGAGGTCTTAAAACCCATTTTCAGGCAATTTTCTCTGTCCGTGTCCTCTATCTAGAGTGTCCCTTAAAAAGAGGTTTCAAAAGCATTGTTTTCATATATATATAACATACATATATAATCACTAATCAGTGTCCATCTAGGACTCAGAGGTAGAGGTAGGTTTACGTTAAAACCGCTTATCAGCTGCATTACGTACGTATATAGAAAAAATATTTCTTATCATTATTATTTCTATTAAAATAATATAGATATCCTGTTTCTGGTGGTCTTTTTAAATAAAAAAGGCTCCTAGGAAACCTGATATAGACAGTGCCTTGGCCTCAAAACTTGATGCGATACTTCAAATTTTGGCAGACCTAAAAAAGGATATTGACCGAATTAAACTGATCTTATAACCTCGTTAGAATAATGTAATACTGCTTGCGCCTATCTTTAAGAATTTAAACAGAGTTAATACAACTGAAAAACGAAAATAAAACTTTGAAATCCGAACTTTGTAAAATAAAAAAACATTTAGATAATGAAGAACTGAAAAATTAAAAAAAAAAATCCATAGATATTTACGGAATTCCATACAAAGAAAATGAAAATATAGAGAGTATTCTGAAAAATTTATGTTTGTTTTTGGGTGTAAAATATTATGATAGTCTCTTTAACAGTGTTTCCGGATTAAAACTAAAGAAAGTAGCAAAAATATCTAATAATAAACTGCCAATTCTCAGACATTACTAATAATAAATCCTTTTTGACCAAACTAAAAATTTGAAGAAACGAGTTGAATTTGAAAACATTAATTTCTGAGCTTCTATAGGAAATAGTACAAAAGTATTTAACAAACGTATCCAGTACGCATAAAAATGAACACTTTTTAAATACTGCTCAGGCTCATCAAAAAATGTATTTTTAAGTTAATATGGTTTAGAAACGGTTATATCTATTACAGAACTATAATTCGCTCCGGGAGTTCTGTGATAGTTTAAAATACAATATTAAAGGAAATATAGAACAAAATTAGCACCTTCTTGAAACTTCGGTTTTAACTTGGTATTAACCCATTTCATCCCAACTTTTCAAAACTTAATATTTCAGGTTTAAACTCAGTACCCAATGAAATTAGCCCATTATTATTGTACGTGCTTAGTATCAACCCAAAAACATCGTCTGGGGAGGGTTTTGCCCCCCGCCCCAAAATTGGGGCAGTGGGAACGAAAGGGTACATGTCCATTATAAATTAATAATCATTTTTTAAAATTACTTTTATTCACAAACTACAAAAAGAACTTTATAATTTACATAATAAAACACAATTGCATGACATGAAGTAATATCTAAGAGATAAAGCTAGGAATAAAAAATTTCAAAGTAATTTGCATGACAACCAACATTACATTTTTTTTTTGTACATCTTTTACAACTCATTTGTTTTACATCACCTGATTTGGGTTGGTCTTGAAATTAATATATGGCCATGTCCCTCGAGCCTAACATCTTTAGGAACTCTCTTCAAAACGCTGGTATGAAGCCGCAGTCGTTTGGTTGGTGCTCGTTTTCTGCATTGCATTTTTTTGATTGGATGTTGACTCGGAATTTTGAAATATTTTCATCCAGCATCATTACTGGGCCACAAAAAAAGGTTGGTCAATAACTATCTTTTTTTTTTTCACTGCAATCCACCCATTGGCCAACTGGACGGGTTCGATACCATGCTGAGTATCGAGCAACAGCAGTATCATCCATAGTCACCAAATTGTTGTCGTTTACTGATGTTTCTGACACTATGTCAAAAATTACAGGTATGTGCAGTATGGTTCGCACTGAACGACTGCACTACACCTTGTACCCAAATCTAATGAGTTTTCCATGGATGTGTTGCTTTGCCCCATGCCGACCGAAATGAGGCATTACTGCCTCATCGATGGCCAAATCAGGATCATGTTTATAAAAGTTCAGACGGTTAACATTTAGGTGAATATCTGGCCCCTCTATGTACACTGTTGCTCTAAATGCTTCATCACTAAGTTATTAGCAAAATAGCTCCTTCAACTGTGAATATTATCAAAAATAAAGTAAAAAAAGAATATTCAGATAAACGGACCCGGCCGATCCCACTGCCCCAAAAAATGGGCACTCAATAAAACCTATGATAAATCCCCTAAATTACAAATGTTTGATATACTGGGTATTACTAATCATAATTACATACATTGTAAAGTAATATTATAGTCAGAAAACTAAAACACAATAATCACTGCTCTTGAAAAAAAAATACTTACTTTTTATTTCATTCCATGCTAATAATCCTTTGTTTAGTGGAAAACTATAAATCACATAAGGAATGTTATCCTGTGGCATTCACAACAATCGATGCTCTGTGGTTCCAATATAGTGTGAAACCAGTTTTAAATGCTTCTGTTCTGTGATAGTTTTAATAACAGGAAAACTTTAAAATACAATATAAAAGGAAATATAGAACAAAATTAGCACCTTCTTGAAACTTCGGTTTTAACTTGGTATTAATAGTAAGATTCGAGATCTGCAGAGTGCGCCCAAATTAGGAACCCTATATATTACTGTACATAACTATATTTTATCATACATTACCATATTAAATTAAAAATTAAAGATAACAATGAGAGATATTTAAAAGGTGCTTTTGCTATGCTAGAAAATGAGATTAATTACTGATAGTAACAATAAGAAGTACCAAAATAATAGATACGAAATCCCACTGATACTATGTTTACATGACATGGTTACTTATGAAATCAAATAATTATATAGAAGTATTATGTCTTGAGGGCATTAAGAATAAGAGTTCATGATCTGCATCAGTAACTTTATTTTACAATGTAATTAAAACGTAAAAAAACAATCTGTACACTACTCATTAATCCAATTAAACTATATCGTTCCAGAACGACCCCTTTGTACGAAAGAGGTATGAATATATTATACTTATATACAATATATATATCATTATCTCTCCCCTAATGTAAATGAAAAATAAAAATTGAAATCCAATGTAATTTACATAAAAACATAAGAATAAACGACAATCAACAAATTTTAAACATACAAAATGAAAATTAACACTCAAAAAAAAAATAATATAAAGCTTTTACAAATTAAGTCTCTCAACTGGCTTCCGCTGTCTGGAAGAGCGACGAAGAACTGGTTCTGTAGCTTCAGTACGCGCAGGTTCCGAGACGTCGGTGCCCGCTGGAGCTGCCTCTTGAGTCGTGGTTTGAGAAGTGCAACCTGAAGTTGAAGGCAAGTCCGAATCAGCAGGAGCTGCATCACTAGGCGCGACTTTTGAAGGATAATCCACCGGTAAACTTCTGGGTGGTATTGTAGTAGCGAAGAACGTCGTATCAGAGGATACATTTATCTGTTGTCCAACCTTCCTTATCTGTTGAGCATGTCTCCGCCAGAGTTGTCCATCTACGTTAATTGTATAATGGAGAAATCCGTCGCGATTCACAACAACTCCAATTACCCACTTCTTATTAGGTGAAGAATAGTTTCTGACAGCTACCTTCTCCCCTTCTTGAAAAATTTGAGAACGTCCTAGTTCAGGACGGTCGATAGATGATTTCTTATTGGTGGGCTTGTGCAACAGTGCAAGATTCGAAGGTAATTCTCTTCCAAGGAACAACTTAGCAGGACTTTCACCCATTGTAGTTGGTGAACGTCGAAAGGAAAATAGAAAAGTATTTAAATGCTGCTGTAAAGAACCACGTTCTTGCTTTGCTGTGTATACGTATCGTTCAACCTGACCATTGGTTGCAGGGTTGTAAGCAGCACAAGTAACGTGTCTTATGCCTCGATTATTAATGTATTCTTGAAATTCTCTGCTTGTAAAAGAACTTCCATTATCCGAGACAATTATTTCTGGATTGCCATAGCGAGCAAATAAAGAATCGAGAACGGAAATGGTTTTCGATGACGCTGTATTTTCGACGATAAAAATTTCTGGCCATTTTGAAAAAGAATCGATGACCAGGAGAAAATATTTGCCATAGAATGGACCCATATGGTCTATGTGAATTCGCTCCCAAGGTTTCGAAGCAGGTTGCCAATGATGAGAAGTTATCCTGGAGGGCTCTTTTGCGACTAGAGTGCAGTTTTGGCAATTTCTGACGTAATTCTCGATAGCTTCATCGATTTTTGGCCAATATACATATGAACGAGCCAGCATTTTCATTCTGACCATGCCCACATGCCCCATGTGTAATTCCTCCAAAATTCGTTTTTGAAGTTTTTTTGGTATGTAAACGCGAATTCCATAAAATATGCAGTCATTCTGTAAGGTGAGACGTTGGTCTTCTACACCAGATGATATGCCATTCTTCAGCTTGCGAAAAATCTCTCTGCATTCTGGATCCCGCAAAGTTTCCCTAGCAATTTCTGAGGATGTAATTGGTAATATTGCCAATTGGTTAATTTGAAAAATTTCGGCTTCGTCCTGAGAGGCAGAAGTCATCCTATTCAAACTTAATCGGGAAAGGCAATCAGCATTTGAATTTTCACATGATTTTCGGTATTTGATTGTGAAATTAAACATTTGTAGAAATAGGGCGTACCGAAGAAGTCTGGTGGCAGTTATAACTGGTAAAGCCGAGTTTGACCCTAAAATCCGAACGAGAGGTTGGTGGTCAGTAATTAATGTAAAGTGTTGCCCGAAAAGATAATGATAAAATTTTTCAATTCCCCATTTTATTGCTAACGCCTCCTTATCTATTTGAGAGTAATTTCGTTCACTTTTATTTAACGTCCGTGAGGCAAAAGCAATGGGTCTTTCTTCATTGTTGATGTTGTGGGCCAAAACCGCACCCAGGCCAGTTTGAGATGCATCAACAGCAAGAACGAGAGGGTATTTGGGATTGTAATGAACAAGAATCCTGCTGGAAGTTATTTCTTTCTTGATATTGTTGAAGCTTGCTGTATGCTCACTTCTCCAAATAAACGGGGTTTTGGCTCTAGTTAAACTATTTAATGGTTCCGCCAACGTTGACAAATTGGGTGTAAATTTAGCGTAAAAGGTCACAAGCCCCAAGAAAGATTTTACTTCTGACACATTCGTGGGTCTTTTGCAGTTGAGGATTGCCTCTATAATTTCTAGTGTTTTTCCAATCCCAGCTTCCGAAATTTCAAATCCAAGGTATGTGATTTTCTTTTGAAGAAAACTACATTTCCTTTTGTTTAAACGAATTTTCTTTTCTTGTAAAATTTGTAGGACATTTTCCAAGCGGTTATTGTGTTCTGCGACGGTCGGTGCGGAAACTACAATATCGTCGTGTACAACGCAGACGCCTGGTTGATCTTGGAATAGGCTATCAACAAATCTTTGCCATTCTGCTGGAGCAGACGCAAGTCCGTAAAGCAACCTCTTGACTTTGTAAAGCCCGACATGTGTATTAATAGTTAGTATCTTGGAGGTTTTTGAAAAATATTTACTCCCCACCAATTTGGCTGAAACCTCTTCAAATCCAGGGAATGGATGTTGCGGTATTAGGAGTTGAGGGTTAACTGTTACAGAATAGTCAGCGCAAAGACGAATGGAGCCGTCTGGTTTAACAACCGGGACCACAGGTGTTGCCCAATCAGAAATGGCTGTTTTCACTAATGTACCCTCGTTGACCATTCTTTTTATTTCATTTTCAACTTTCGGCCGTAACGCGAATGGTACAACCCGAGCTTTGGCGAATACAGGCTTTGCATCCGGTTTTAGGTTGGCCGATATTTGAATGCCTTCTACAGGTTCTATTGTGTCATCAAAAACCTGGCTGTATTTGCAAAGTATGGCCGAGTAGTCATCGTATATTTGATTGACATTAGGAACATTAAGAACGTTAAGAGCGTTAATCCAGTCTCGGCCCATTATGGAAGAAAACCCGTTCTTGACAACGTAAACCTTAAGTTGGGCTGTAATGGACTTGTAAGTTGCCTCTACATAACACTCACCAAGTGGGCGTATTATCCTTTTGGTGTAGCTTCTAAAAAGCGATGCAGTAGGCAAAAGTTGAACATTTTTAAATAGTTCAAAAATTTTTAATGGAATAATTGTTACCGGCGAACCAGTGTCAACTTCTAACTTAGTCCTGACCCCTTGTATCAAGACTGAAGCTAAATATGGCGGAGAATGGTTATTAGAATGCAGAGCATTAATTGGGAAAATTTCCTTAATTGAGTTACCCCCGTTTAATTTCCTTTTTCTAAGACAAATGGACTCCATGTGTCCTTTCTTTTCACAGAATTGGCAAAATAATTTCTTGCAACGGCACTCATTAGCCTTATGTCCTTTTTTACCGCATTTAAAGCATGTGACAGACTTCTTTGTGTCCTTATGTTTACTTGTATTGGGTGTAGATGTAGGCTTCAGACTGGCAGTTGCTACCTTATTTACTTCTGTATTCCCAAGGAGTTCTCCAACGCCTCCGGCGGCCTTTTCGAAGGCAAGAGCTATCTCCACTGTTCTGTCGAATGTGGGATCATCTTCTACAAAGAGTCGATCAAGCATGAGCTTCGATCGTAAACCACTTACAAAAACATCTCTTAACATGGTAAGCAACATTTCATTATTATACTTGCAGGGGGATGCAAGTTTTTTTAGTGCCGCCACGTATTCTGAGATCGATTCCCCTTCAGCCTGCTTACGGTTAATGAATGTATGCCGCGCAGGGATAATCAGAGGAGGGGGATTGATATGATTTTTTAATAGCTCTATTAGTTCTTGATAAGACTTGGAAGTGTATTCCTCTGGATGTAGGAGGGTCTTTAGTAGCGAAAACATTTTAGGACCTATTAAAGTTACAAAGGTATCTATTTTTCGAGCTTCTGGGATACCCCGAGCTCTAAAATAGGCATCTAATCGCTGGACGTACGTAGGGAAGTCCTCAACTGAGGGGTCGAATTTGTCCATAGAGATGGTAACACTAGGTGTTTCATTTCCTCGAGATAGAGAGGTAACTAAGGTTTGTACAGACCGGACCAAAGCCTCAATGTTAGGATCCATTTATATAATCATGTAATGTATTTATGTACTTACTGTTTCCTCCTTGATCTCTCTCCTTATGTAAATGAAAATATCGCCCCTTACGTAAATGAAGATCTCGCCGGTGCCTCCAGATATTATGTCTTGAGGGCATTAAGAATAAGAGTTCATGATCTGCATCAGTAACTTTATTTTACAATGTAATTAAAACGTAAAAAAACAATCTGTACACTACTCATTAATCCAATTTAACTATATCGTTCCAGAACGACCCCTTTGTACGAAAGAGGTATGAATATATTATACTTATATACAATATATATATCAAGAAGATAGTAAATATGTATATACAATAGTAAATATATATAATGTAAATATATAACAGCTGCTTAAATAAGTAGCTGGTTAACATGATAAAATAAAATCTGATATTTACCGTTTTAGTCGACAGTAGGTAATATAGAGACAGTGAAAAATTGTAAGGAAAGAAATGGTAAGGAAGTAACCCCTACCACCCCTTATAATTTTTTAAGCTGACTTAAAAAGGTTTATTTTGGGGAAACCCAAAGCATTTGAAGTCGGCAAACTAACCCCTACCACCTTTTACCTGATAATTTTTCCCTCAGCCTGTGTGTTTATTACTCTCGACTCAACAAGATCAAGATTTTATTTTAATATGTTGATCAGCAAATTATTCAATTATTCATATATATATTTTTACCATCTTTTATATCATTAATAGATTTCATAAGTACCAATATCATGTTAATCTTTGGGATTTTGTTTCCTTATTTGGTTACTTCTTTTTGTTACAATCTGTAATTGACCTCATCTTCGAGGATAGACCCTTTACATGTTGCTCTTATATTTGTCTTCATTTTAGCTCTGTCGAAGATCCTCATGTTAGGATCGAAACGTAGGCTGTCCAAATAAAGAATATTTGACAGAAAATCTTGAGTACCAATTATCCTGCAGAAAACAGTTGACCATTACACACGTCTAGGGGTAGCGGGTAGGTACTCCTTACGATCCCGGTGAGGACAGACCTACTTCAGGGATCTGGCGACCCTGCCCACGTGAGCTCTTGATGTTCCCCACTGCCCTATTGGGGGAATCAAGTCCCTGACCCGATAGTCCTATATAACCAATTTTTTCCTAACCCCATCCTCATATCCTCCCTTTTCTCCTGGGGGTTTCAGGAGGCCAGTTGTCCCGAGGATCCGGGGCCCCTGACACTGGGCTAATCACCCGTCCAGGGTATCAACGATTCAAAGAACAACAAGCAGCCTCGGAATTGGACAGTCTACAAGGTTACGACAACGGCTACGGATAACGGATATAAGATTGGACAATGGAACATTCGAACAATCAACGGAAAAGACGTCGAAATAGTACAAGAAATGGTAAAGTATAAGATTGGCATCTTGGGGATTAGCGAAACAAAAAAGAAGGGCACGGGTATCACCCAACTGAAAGATGGTTATACTATGCGCTATTCAGGAATTGACCTAAATATGAGAGCAAAACATGGAGTAGCCATTATTACTAACAAAGAAGTGGAAAGTAAAGTCCTAAACTGGAAACCAATAAACTCCCGGATTATGAGTATAGAACTTCAATTGAAGCACAAAATAAATGTTATACAAATATATGCACCAACGGATGATCCCAGTGTTGCTGAGAAGGACCAATTTTACGATGACTTGCAACTCCATCTGCATGAAATAAGAAATCGGAATGAATATGCGATTGTGCAAGGAGATTGGAATGCAAGAATAGGAAATGACCCAGACTGAGGGGAAGGAGCAATTGGCAGATACTCAGGCGACCCAGTGCTCAATGATAGTGGGGAGAGGATGGTCAACTTCTGTATTGACAATGGGCTTTACATAGAAAATTCCTTTTTTCCACATAAAAGAATCCACCAGATTACTTTTAGGGCCGAGGAAAGGAACCAGGAAAGCACCATAGACTACTTCACATAGAGCCTTTTTTTAGTGAGGTAATGGATGTAAAAGTTATATGTGGGGCGGAAGTCAATACCGACCACTGCCTACTAGTCTTAGACTCCAGAATTAAGATTCCAAGAGCCAGGAAGATTAAAAGGTACGAGAGGATTGCCACAGAACAACTGAGAAAACAAGAAAAAAGAGATGAATATGAAAATGAGATGGAGCGAACTCTGAGTGAACTGGATAATGAGGAGAATCCACTTGATCCTTGGTCAATTAATGAAACATAGGAAAAATTCAAGGTGACTGTCCTAGGTGTTGCAGAAAAAGTTCTTGGAAAGAAAAAAGTAAACACTGCTTTTAAAAGAACTAGGTGGTGGAATGAAGAAGTGCAAGCCAAGGTCAAAGAAAAGAAACAAGCCTGAAAGAAATAACTACAAACAAATTACCCCATTGACATGACCATTTACAAAGAAATGGCTAGAGAGGCAAAGCGAATAGTGAAATTAGCTAAAGAAAAAAGCTGGATTGAATTTGGTGAAGAACTCCAAACTAGTTATGCTGAGGATAAAAGGAAGTTTTGGAGCACAGTGAAGGGACTACGAGGAAAATATGGAAAGCCAGTAAGAAGTATCAAAGATGGTACTGGACAGCTGGTTACTGAAGAGGCTAAAGTATTGAAAGAATGGGCATACTTCTTCAGTAAGAAATTTGAAAATGGGAATGGAACAGAAGAAAGGGATAATGAAGAACCAATAGGACCTCCGGTTGAAGAGGATGATCTTATCGAAGATTGGGAGGTTGAATTGGCAATGGCAGACACCAAAAACAACAAGGCAGCGGGAGATGATGGTATAACGGCCGAAATGTTGAAATATGGTGGTTGCCAAGTACAAAGGTGGTTGCTGAATATCTTCAATGAAGCATTCCACAAGAAGGAAATTCACACTAACTGGGAAGAATTAAATTCCCACTTAATTCCCATTCACAAGAAGGGTTCCACGATAGATTGTAAAAATTATCGCCCCATATGTTTGTCATCTGTATCCCTAAAGTTATATTCCAGAATACTAGAAAGGAAGCTCAGAAGAATAGTAGAAAATGAGCTTCAGGAAGAACAAGCAGCTTTCAGACCCGGTCGACAAACCCAAGATAACATTTTCACAATCCGAAGCATAATAGAGAAGTTTGTTGAAAGGGACAAAAAGATTCACCTCGCCTTCTTAGATCTCTCTGGGGCATTTGATAATGTACCACGAGTGGAACTCAAACAGGCACTTGAAGACAAAGGAGTTCCCAGTAACATAACTCAGGCAATCCTAAACCTATACCGGAACACTTACGGGATAGTCAGGCTTAATGAAAATAAATCAGACAGATTTAAAAGGGTAAGAGGTGTAAAGCAGGGAGATAGCTTAAGCCCATTGCTTTTTATAATATACATGGACAGAATAATATAGGAAGCTAAACAGAGGAGCCACAAATTCAAAGTAGGAAACTGGAGAATGCATCCCATGTATATTCAGAATTTGGTATTTGTCGATGACATTCTCTTAATTGCGGAGAGCAGAGTAGCTTTGCAAGAAGCACTACAAGCTTGGGAAGAAGCACTAAGCAGAAAAGGTATGACTATTAACCCCAAGAAATCAAAATATATGGTCGTATCCAAAAGTGGTTCTATGGAACAAGAAACTGTGGCATGTGGAGGTTCAGATTTGGAGCAAGTTAATGCCTATCAATACTTAGGCGTCAAAATTAGTAATGATGATAGGCTTTATCACGAAATAAATCAATGTATAAGGAAAGCGACAAATGTATATTACGAGCTCCGCAATGTCATAATTGGAAAAAGGGAAGTAGAGATGAAAACCAAAATGACAGTTTATAAACAAGTATTCATCCCTATACTGACCTATGGAGCTGAAAGCTGGCCTAGCATCAAGAAGTTTGAAAGCCGCATACAAGCCACACAAATGAAATTCCTTAGAAAAGCTCTCGGTAAGACAAGATTGGACCGAGTGCGAAACCAACGAATAAGAGAAGATACAGGACAGGAACCGCTGATGGACTTAATCCACAGAAAAGAATTGAAGTTTGAAGGTTGGCCATGTACAAAGAATGCCAATCAATCGGTTGCCAAAAAGGATATGGGAATCAAGAGCAATCGGAAAACGACTATCGATATCAATGAGGAATAATGTAATTTGAGATTTAATCTTTACTATGTTATAACTCATTTTATTTATTTAATTAATTTAAACATGTATGGTCAACTGTTTTCTGTAGGATGATTGGTCATCGGGATTTTCAGTCAAATATTCTATATTTGGACAGCCTACTTTACTGAGATTAAGAAAGCTCAAAGATCTCCCAGTGTCCATAAGAGCATGACATATTTTGCAGTTTATTTTAACAAATTTCACGGCCGTACACAGGCACGAGAAAATGTAGAAACAGAAGAGGCAATAAAGTTAGTAAGCGCAGAAGCCTTTAATCGGGATTTCGATGTCCACTAGGCAAATCTCAATGTTTCGATTGGTTCAAAAAATTTAAAGATGGATTTCGATAAAAGAAACAAAGACCGTGGAAAACCACAAAAAAAAACTTTGAAAACGCTGATTCGGAAGCGTTTGTTGGACAATTATTACAAGTGACACCATCTCCATTTGTTTGAAAGGCATGGAAAAGATTCAGAAGGTCGGAAAATGGGTACCTCACCAACTGAATGACAGGCAGCAGGAAGCTCGAAAAACCTCATGGCAAATGCTGCTCGCCAGGTACAGAAAAAAAGTCACTTCTTCATCAAATTGTGACTGGTGATGAAAAGTGAATTTACTTCGAGAATCCTAAGCGTAAAAAATCCTGGGTAACTCCTGGTGAACCATCGGCATCGCTTGGGGAGGAAGAAAATGCTCTGTGTCTGGTGTGATCAGATGGGTGTTACCTACTATGAGCTGCTGAAACCTGGGGAAACTGTTAATACGGAACGCTACCTACAACAGATGATAAATTTAAATAAAGATTTGCGCCAAAAAGTCCCGAATATCAAGAAAGGACACACAAAGTGATCTTGCTCCATGACAATGCCCCCATCACATTCGGCTAAACGGACCAAGGAAACGATCCAAGTGTTTGGTTGGTAAATTCTTCCGCATGCGGCTTATTCACCAGATTTGGCCCCATCCGATTACCACCTATTTGCATCGATGGGACACGCACTAGCTGAGCAGCGCTTTACTTCTTATGAAAATGTACGAAATTGGTTATGTGATTGGTTTGACTCAGAAGAGGAAGCATTATTTTGGCGGGGAATCCACAAATTGCCTGAATGATGGAAAAAATGCATAGATAGCGAAGGACAGTAGTTCGAATAAAAAAGTATGTATCATTTTTACAAAATCAACTCTTATTTGCTATTTGAAAAATTCCGGTTTCATATTTACACACCTGGTATATTGAACGCCCAGCTAGAGTATCGCACTTGAAATTTCGATTGTTCTCCAAAATTAAGTCTTTACAAATTTTTTGCATTGCTCAGCCAATAATATTTTAAATTGGTATAGTGAAAATCCTTTATTATAAGGGTGGAAAAATACAAAACAAATTTAAAACTATCAAAATATTTTAATTTGTGGTAGCACAAAAGAATCAAAAATCGCTAAATTATTGCATTTAAGCTGCTTACTAGCACCTTAAAGAAAGGTGAAGTGTAGCATGCTGAGTTTTATGTTAATGGCCCATTACTTATTTTTTTTACTTTAACAATTAACTTTAATATAATGACAATATGGAGGATAAATAAAAGAACAAATTAATGTTTACTTTTTATTACAATTTATTTATTTAGTTTTTTTAGTTTATTTAGTACAAGAAAAAGAAAAAAAAGACACATTGAATATGAATAGATAAATGTTTTGTACCTCTGATTTAAAGTTTTGTGAACATTAAAATTATTTAATTAATTAAATTCTTTAATTAAAAATTAAAGAAGATTTTATTTATGGTAACTAATCTTATACAATTCTAACATGAAAATTTAAATTTGAAAATAACCTGATAACTTCAGGCTTTCAATTTAATGTATTATTAACTAATTTTAATCTAAACATTGGCATTGAAGCTCGAGATGCTGGGGTGGATTTTATGAAACCATCGCGGTTCATGGCACCTACAACATTTTGAGATGCTGCAGTCACTAACTTCACGCAGCATTGGACAGCTTGAGTGTAACATGGAAAATTTTCTAAGTTCCATTCGTCAGCACTTTAACCGGCAATGATTTTCCCCTAAATTTCATCATCTGATACTCTTCGTAACAATGGTGGTGATGTAAGTGCAGTGGTATTCCAATCAATTATTTCAGTCTCTTGCCTTAAAGTTAATTTTTGGAGGTCGAAAACACCTTATTGATTCTATATTGGAGGCTAACTTTCTTTTATAATTCCTCTGAAACCTAACTCTCTGATGTTCCTCCTTTCATCGATTATCATCCCAAGGAAAAAGTTTTCTGGATGACCAAATATGCGTTTCTTTCGATCACAGGATCAATCACTCGAACCAAATTCTCAGGTAGAAATCTGGTTGATTTGATAACCTCAAAAATGAGTCCAGGGCCATCTGTTAAATGCTTGCTTTTCTTTATTTTGAATCATACAGGCATGTATGATTTGAGAATGAAAGATACAAACATCTTATGTTCATCTGAAGGGGTTTCCACACTTACGTATATTAGTTCCGAGGCTCGTCGAAGCTGTGTAACCTCTCCCCACCAATTAATTCCAATGGAGCCGGAGCCGGAGCTGATACCAGCATCGTTCCATTAGTATTAATGGTTCGAATTTCACATTTTAATACTGTTTTTCTGTTTTAGAGCGATCAGAAAAAAAAAAAAGAAAAAAAAAAGCAATTAGATAAATAACACGCGGAGGCCCATCAACTCCTATCACATCATGATGAGCTGCACCACAGCGAAAATAACTTAACTCAACACACCTTCAAATACCACAGGTAGTATAAGGTAATGAGGTGAACCAGCATCGTTCCATTAGTATTAATGGTTCGAATTTCACATTTTAATACTGTTTATTCTGTTTTAGAGGGATCAAAAAAAAAAAAAAAAAGCAATTAGATAAATAACACGCGGAGGCCCCTCAACTCCTATCACATCATGATCACCTGGACCACAGCAAAAATAACATAACTTAACATCTCAACGCACCTTCAACTACCACAGGTAGTATAAGGTAATGAGGTAAACCAGCATTGTTCCATTAGTATTAATGGTTCGAATTTCATATTTTAATACTGTTTTTCTGTTTTAGAGGGACCAAAAAAAAAAAAAAAAGCAATTAGATTTAACCAGAAGGGCGGATTTAGCCTTAATAATGAGGGGAAATCAACATAGATGATTGAGGCATGTGGTGCCTAAGTCCAGATACTCGATTCCAATCGATATCGATCGAGTGGTAGAGGAAGGTCTTAGGAGGTCACTGGAACAGGTGGATGACATTTTGAAGAGGATGGGCATAAGAAAATGGAGGATGCTTGGGACAGATGAGAGTGGAGAAAGATTGTTAGAGAAGCCCAGGCCCTTGCAGGACAGTCGTGCTAAAAATAAATATAAAAAGAACTTGTCTTATAAATATAAAAACGAAATCACTGAAATAACATAAATGAACAATTTATGATTCAAAAGTATATGAACTTGGTATATTTTAAGCTTTTGCTTATATTATATTGCTTATTAATTTAGTATATTACTAAACCATGGAAATACATGTAAAGGAAAATAATTTAACTTCAACTGTGAGGAGGTCAAGAAAAATAAAGACCTAACTATTCAGCAGTATTTATTTTATAGTTTTACATTAATTTTCTTGTCTTTAAGAGCTTATGATTGATTTCATATTTGATCATCATCACAATATAATACAAAATGCAGTTGTAATTAGTGGATTTATAACAAATTATAAAATATGTAGCTCTGATAAAAAGATTTATTGAATTCTTTGTACACCTTTGTAGACTATACTTTTCAATGCTTGTTCGATAACGCTTTTTTCAAAATATTTTTTTACTTTTCGGCCAGCAGTCCTATGTTCAAATAGCACCGATGAATTGATTACATTAGCAGTATTCTTTTCACTTAGCAGAGAAGGGAAGTCGGTAGAAGGAATAGCATGAACCCTTATTGGCCTCTCACAATACTGCAACATAGAATTTAGTTCATTCTCAAGTATACTATATAGTTATTTTTGGTCATATGAGTATTCTTCTAAATAAGTATAGCATAACATACCAGTTGCATTTCGCTAATGTCATAATGTTCTTCTGAATCTGGCACTATTATATGCAAGAAGCCCTTATAGATATTAGGACCACTTGCCATGGGTAAATGCAAGAAATCAATTCTATTCTCTAAAACTTGCATTCCTTTTGAAATATCTTCTTCATGATTTTTTAAAAGCTTAAATTTCATGAGCTGAAAAATCAATATAAAAAATATTGTTTAAACTAATCAGTGAAGTAACAGAATAATAATCAATATCGTCGTCACCATGCTAAAGTAGCATATATGCATAGGTTTTTAGTTGCACATTCGTTACTTTAGCATGGTGACGATGATATATTGTATATGAAGATATAGAATGGTAAAATTTAATTTTTATTTAGACTTTTATTTTAAATACTAGCTGCAGTAACTGTCTTCGCTTAGGGAGTTGTGTGATAGCAGAAAAAATAAACTTTGGAATATAATAATGCAGAAAAAATAGACCAAAATTAACCATGATTAGAACAAAATTTGTAATTTCCTTAAACTTCAGATTTAGTATTAGTGGTAAGATTCGAATGCTCAGAATCTGCACAAATAAGTTAGCCAGTACGTTTAAGAGACCTTATCTGAGTTCTCTTAATGCATATTCTTCCATATCCCCCCCCCCCCTGAATGGGGTGCTGAAAAATTAATTTAGCAGCTAATATGTCGAGTTATGTATCTTTTTTATGGTTTCTAGTTCTGATTATAATGAGATCATTCTCATGACTATGCAGTCAACATAAAAATTATATCAGATTATAGTTGGAAAAAAAAAAACATGTTTAGCAGTTATATTATGTCACAACTAAACATCAGATTTTTATTTTAAATGAATGAATGAATGAAAATATAACTTTATTCTTGGACTTTTAGTCCCCTAGGAATAACAAAAAGGAAACTTATGGTAGCACATATGTCAGACTACAATTAGATCAGTGGAATGATTTTATAAATTATATAGGTATAGGATAATAAAATAAAAATAATTGTTTACCGATAGATCTAAATATTGACCACTTTTAAATTTTTACGGAAGCAATAAGGGTCAAATATGCAGGTTCGCTTTGATGTAAAATTATTTTTAAAAATCTGGAATTAAATATGAAAAATATTTAACATAATAAACAGAAGTCTTCAATATTACTAAATACATGTAATGAATTAAGGAGGCGGGTATATATTTGTAAAATAACTAATATAGTGTGATTAATTAATACATACAGAGAATACATATAGAGCAAATATTTATTGAGATTGCCTCTTGTACATTTTGAAAACCTTTTTATCAGCAAAATGTGATTTTAAACTATAATCCGTGATAACATTCAAATTATAGACTGCAGAGTCATGTTTGATCGAACAATGTAAAAACTCCGAAAACTGTATATCAACTGTGTTTTTTACCTCATATTACCCTCTGATTTTAGGTAAAAATTCATATTTTGCGGGTGATAATTACTTTGCAAAACACTGGACAAATGATCCTGGTTATTATTTTAAATTGACATTTTTCCTATAATCTTCTTTAGTTTACTAGCAGGCCCGGTCATGTGTTGCTGTGGCTCAGTAGCTATAATACGTTGAATTACTTATATCCTAAACTTTCTAATACAGTCAAAACAATATTCACTAATAAAGATAAACGCTTCAGCTAATTTAGAAACCTATGGGATTGAAAATAGAACTTTGCGCCAAATTTATAAGTGCTTGGTAATGTATTAATGATCCATTCATTTATCACTTACTACATTTTTACAGCAGAAGCAAGATTAAATATAAATAATATACATGTAAAAGGAAATAATAAAGAATATAACTGGAATCTGAACCTTATCAGTCATAATCACAACTGACAGTTAGCAAAAATGCATCAAATTAATCTTTTGCAATAATACATATTAATTAAATACAGAATATAACACATGATGAGATTAGATATCGTATAAGTAGGTTCTATCTGAACAGGTTATCAAAAGTGAGCTCGGAGCGGGAGAAACCTCTGACCATGCTTTATTATTATAGCAATACTTATAAAAACATATAAAATAGCTTACAACAATTGATTTTTATGAACGAGGTAGATAAAGTTAATTTAATTTAATTTATAATTTTTTAATTAATAGAATTCATAATTTCTATTTATTGATTTGCTAATCGACGTACCATTTTTTGGTTAACCTTTCTTTTGCTAACAAATAAATTAGAAGGTTTCTCCAAACTTGAACACGTGACACATAATTTTCCATGGGAAAAACACGAATTTTCCTAGTCCAGGCTAGAAAAATTGTATTTGGCTACTGGATGCTTAACCACCCTAAATATCGAAAGAAAATGAAGTGCTGTATCAATAAATCAACTTACACTCCCATGTGTTGGAGACTTATGGAACTTAGATATAATTATACTCAATTCTAGTATAATAAAAAATTAATGGGCAATAAAAGAAATATAGAGGTCAATAATTGAGATAAAACCTATCCTATCTTTCCCTAGTGGGACAAAACTAAACACAAAGAGCGAAATTTTATCAAGAAAGGTTGAGTAGTTTTTTATTTTATCCCCAACAAACATCCTGACATGAGACACTTCTTAATCAGAAAGGGTCCCCGCTTTCCTCATTGGTTGTAGAGCCAAACAAGTTCCCCTGCTTCGTATCCACCCTGATTGGCCCTGCTCCCTTTTGGTTTCCTCATCCGCTCGCTGGCGACGTGTCTCTTATTAAGAGCGATAGGGTGATATCAATTCTCTTCTCGAGGCAATGACGGACTGCCTGGGCCCCTTTTTCAAGCGTTCTTTTCAATCTTACAAGTTCCTCCTCAAAAGGGATAGCCCTTCTTCTTGTTGGGCCAGCCTGTCGTTCAACCCAACTACGTCACCGGACAAGTTGGTCTGCTTATCATTCGTTTCGCTAGACAAGTTGGTCAACATCTCATTTAATCCATTCATCCCACCCGACAAGCTTGACTTAAGGCTAGCCATCTTCTCGTTAAGCTCAGCCAATTGGCTAGCCAACATTTCATTTATTTCAGCCGACTGGCTGGCCAATTTATCATTCATTTAGGCAGATAAGTTCATCAATTTTCATTTATTTCGCCTGCTTGGCTGGCCACTTTGTTGTTCATCTCAGACAAATTGGAATTTAGGCCAGTAATCTAATCATTTATCTCTGCCAATTGGGTAGTCAATTTTTTGTTTTACCCCTTCCGATTGGCTTGCCAACTTTTCATTTATTTCGGGCGAAAAATTGTAATTAAGACTGATTATTTTCTCATTAATCTAAGCGGACTGCTTATTAAACATAGCCTTTAAAGAGCTGTCCTCAAACTCTACCGTTTCAGGGTCTATGCTTTGATTCAGGTACTACTCACGTAACCGGGCCACTAAGATCGCCTTAATACCTGTAGTGTCTAAGTCTAGCTCTTCTAATTCTTTCTTCAGCTCCACTACTTTAAGTTCTCCAATTCGTTTACAAGGCATTTTTTTTCTTCGTTAAATTCCACTTCTGACACCAGTTGTAACTCTCTTGTGGGTTAAGAAATATTTATTCAACAAAATTATACAATTATCAATGCCTAACGAATTAACACAACATAAATATTCGAGCAGGTTACAAAAATGGTAACTTTATAGCACACAAATCATATGGCTACAGCTTCACAGTCAAGACATAGACTAAGACTCAGACTAACTGGTCCAGTCACTCGCTCCTTTTATATATCGTAAAAGGAATGGCCTCGAATGGTCTAGAACCCTGTGGAATCATCCAGGTCCTGAACTAGTCCTTTGACCATCCACTCCAACCAGTAGTTCATTCCAACAAAAGGTTTGGGATTTCAAGTCATGTGTTTTTTTATCGATTTAACGTTACAATATGTTATTATAAAAAGGGCTATAGGGTTGGCCTGCAGCAATTGAAGTAGTCACATAGTCTCCATGATGTGACTACTTCACACCGTGGGCTAAAAACGTTGAAACTTTTTATAAAAAATAGTGCAACAAAAAGTTTTATCTGTATGTTCAACTACTAAGAAAAATCAATTTAAATTCTTAATAGAAGTAATAAAGATAGTGCTTGGGGAGGAAAACAAAACAATTTCATTTCTTCTTACCATGCTCCAAAAAATAAATGATTCGATACAGAATGCAGAGAAGTAAGAGGTGACTGCTTTAAAAAACTTATTTATTTCGATAATCTAATTTATTGTCCGATAAAGAAGACTACATAAGCTGTAAAGCAGAGTACAAGAGAATTTGTAAAAATAAAAATGTAAAATATTACATAAATTTGTGCATTACGTTTCATGAGGTGAAAGATGCCAAACATTTTTGGGAACTGGCAAATTAAATTATGACTTCTACATATCTAAGTGGAAACAACATAACTGCAGAGAAATGGATAAATCACTTCAGTTCGCTCTCTTACCCAAAAAGAAGAGCGATGCATATTATCTATGTACCAAATTATACAGAAAATAAACTTTTAGATAATCCTTTCACGATGTCAGAACTGAAACAAGTGTTACAGAGCTTTAAGTGTGGCAAAGCAGCAGGTTTGAATAGAAATCCATATTAATTCTACTAAAATTGCCCTGATAATTATCTTGAAGAATTATTACCATTCTATAACCACATCTATAAAACTGCAAATGTACCTGAGAGTTTTAAGAAAGCCGTAATCTTTCCAATACTTAAAAAAATGGTATTAATAGCGTGGAAAACTACAGAGGTATCTCCTTCTTAAATACAGTTTCAAAGCTATTTACTGCCTTGTTGTTATTAAGATTGGAAGAATGGATATCCAAAAAAAAAAAACTTTGCGAACACTAAGCAGGCTTCAGAAGGGGTTATAGTACAGTCGATAATATATTCAATCTGACAAACCGAATTAAAAATCAGCTCTTTGTTTGATTCCCCTGATAGAATTGCCATTATATATAAATTAAATGAAATCGCCATTTCTACCAAGATGATAAGAACACTGGAAGGGCTATATAAAAATACAGAGGCTCCAGTGCGGACAAATAGAGGTTTAACCCAATCGTTTGTAACTGGGTCGGGCTTAAGCAAGGCTGTTTGCTCTCCCCTTAATTATTCGCAATATTTATTAATTATCTAACAAAATATGTAGGAGGAGGTCTGAAAGTCGCAGGTCATTCCGTGAACTGTCTGATGTACACGGATGACATAGTTCTGTTTGCCAGCAACCCGACACTGCAGGATTTGATCAACAAATTTGAATCCTACAGCGACCTATGGGGATTAACGATTAATTTAAATAAGTCAAAAAATAATGGTAAAGGTGGCAAGCAGTCAAAAAAAAGATTATTGGACGTTTAGGGGGAAAAAAATCTGGTGCGTGCACGCAACACATAACTTTCACTTACCAACTTACTTAGATTAAAATTTAATGTGTTTTGTTAATAGCCACTTCTCAAAGTTACATTTTTCCACATTCATTTCTTATTTTTGTTTTCATTTGCTCAAAAAAAAAAAAAAAAACACTAATTTCTTTTATTATTAAATAAAAGTTTTTACTTGTGATAAAAAATGCAAGCATAATACTCCAAGTCCTCTAATTTTATAATTCTCTATGTACTTGTTGAATATTTCATTTAGTTCCCATGAAACAAATAATTTTCATTAAATCTTTAATTGTAACGCATTGGTTTGTCATTAAAGGCGTATGGCGCATGCGTGAGCTCAAGGTGTTTTATGAGTTGACAGAATATTTTTCTTTTTTTCTCCTGTATATGTTTACTTGATTTTTTTCATATACCATATTTAGCCATTTCCTATTTTTAGGCGTGATAAGAGACAATTAATTTCTCAATATAAAGTAAAACTAAGGTACTTTATAGGAAAACAAAAAAGGCTCCTTCCCCATTTAAGCCCCCTCAGAAAATTTTAATACTGATAAAACTTACCTGATATTATTGAACACCTAATTTTCATTAAACATGACGGATTTGATCAAAATCATTAAGGTAATCGAAAAAAAGGTAAAAATTGGAAAAAAAGTTATGAATAAAGTGCCCCCTCTGTTTGACCAATTTTGATGAAATGTTGGTTGTCACATATTTGGCATATAGATACGTCAAATACCCAGTTTGATCAAAATATTTAAAGCCGTTTATGAGTAAATAAAAAAACACATGAAAATGATACAGAATTTATTAAGTAAAATTGTTAGAGCCGTTTTTGAGAAAATCGAAAAAAACGTAAAAATTTATTAAATATAAATTTGATATTAAATATTAATATTATATTAAATATAAATATTAATATTAATATTAAATAAAGTACCCTCTTTGACCAATTTTGATGAAATTTTTGCTGTCACATTTTTGCTGTACCTACACTAGATACCCAATTTCAGGTACCCACAGTAAACACACTCACACACACACACACACACACACACACACACACACACACACACACACACACACACAAACACACACACACACACACACACACACACACACACACACACACACACACACACACACACACAAACACACACACACACACACACACACACACACACACACACACACACACACACACACACACAAACACACACACACACACACACACACACACACACACACACACACACACACACACACACACACACACACACACAACACAGACCATTTCGTGGGATTTGGTTATTTGGACTCAGGGGACCCCAAAACGTGTATTTCCGTTGAAAACTGGAAGTCGAAATTTTTCAAGATCGCAATACTTCCACTTATATATTTCATATAGAGGTAAGTGAAAGTAAAAATAGAAATAGTAAAATCATACAAATATCTTGGAGTGATGATTTCTTCTTAGTTATCCATTCATCAGCATTTTAAGGAAAAGATAAGAACTGCCATAATTTGTTTTTTTAACAACATGTAAACAATTATTATATAATAAAAATATCACATTAATTCAAAATATTATGTATATAATTCAGTATTTATTGCCATTATTAGTTATGTTCCAGAAACTAATTGGGGTTTTGAATTTCCAATTGAAATTGAAAAATTTCAGAACTTCTATATCAAAAGACTGTTTTCATTACCCAAGGTTAAGTTATAGATTATCTGTAACCCAATGCCCACAAAGCAGCTATAGTTATAACAAGTGACAATGAAATTAGTCCAGTGCCAAAAATAAGCTAATAATGTAAAATAAGGACAGGACAGTTATATTTTCATATATAACAATGTTAAATAAGGACAATTGGCGATGGAACTAAAAAATTTGTAAAATAGATAACCCCAGAAGATGGGCCAACAGCCCAAAACGTTGGGACAATTAAATATAATATAACACAACGAAGAGACTCCTTCATTAAAGAAAATCCTTGAACAACCTACTCTTCCTCACTAAAGTGAAACATATGACCAAGTAGATGTATTTTCATATAAACAAAATGTTAAAAGCATCAACTTTTTACATTAAGCCATCCTTATTGGCTATAATACTCGGAAAGCCCCTCTCCTGTACCAATCTAGATTTAGAACAGTCAAGTCAAGAACGAACTGCTGCCATACCAAACCGCCCTGTGCTCCTGGCCACCCCAACTCCTTTCAGGCCGGTATTTATATTAGTTATATTTTGTGAGAACTATTATATGTATATAGTGTATATAAATATTACAAAATATAAATACATTAACGCTTTCACTTCACAAACTTTGTCATTTTTTTTTTGTTATGTTCTGATAGTAATTATTAATTTAAGATCCGTGGGCATTTACAAGCAACTATTATTATAATAAAACCAGAATATAACAATCTCATGAAGAAATATAAATGAAATCATCGCCTAAAAATGATTAATTACATATTTCTACTCTTTCCTGAACAGAGAAGGTAACCACTGAATCAAGCCAATATATAGCTTGATTCAGAATTATGGCTAATACAGTATTTCAGTCATAACAGTCTATTGAAAAATAATACAGAACCATAAATTGAAAACTGTTTAGCTCTGTGTTGAATAAACAGTGGTCCATGATAAAAACAGTATTACTATGATGGATCTCTGATTTAGCAGGGGAGAGCGGGGTTGGTTGGCAAAGGGGGTAGGATGGCCTTTGGCTTATAATTTCCGTCACAGCTGTTGTGAAGGCGCCACAATCGTACCATGTGACCTGCTCGACCTCGGGAGTTTTGTCCTGAGGTTTCAGTCTGATGCTAACAGTGTAGAGAAGTGTGTGCTTCATTCATTGATTTTACAACATTTAAGTAAATTTTTATTTTTTCAGTAAATTTGGTTTTAAGGCATGGCAAAACATTTGACTCCGATTCTGTTCACATAGCCCCAAACTCCTTTGAAAAACCTAACCTTTCAACTAGCCAGTTTCTTGTTTGGATGTTCTCCCCTGTCCTGGCCGCCATCTTTCATATGATTTCTGCTGTGGGATTAGTCGGCTATCTTCAACTAGGGTTTGTTGGCACAGTAGCAAGTCACAAAAGTAAAGTAAACATAAACAAAGGTGAAACTACCACTTGTCTTTAGTTCTAGCGAGGAGGAGGAGAGAAATATTTCCTTTGCAAAAAGTGACGATAGTCTAAACTGAAACGGAATCTTTAGGAACAACGAAAAAGATAATGACATTTAAGATCACCTTCAGCCGCAATCAAAGCTTATTGATGAAACAGCCACACCAGGCTACCATGAAAATGAATGGCACCTAGTGGATTGAAGGGCCAAAGAATATTTATCCTACCTAAAGTTTTTGAAGATGTGTTAAATTCGTTTTGGTTTATGAAAAATTTGTTAACATTGTTCTAATGCAATGATGCTTCTAAGCCATTACATTTTTCTAATTTCTGCCGTTTGAAATGTTTGTAATTTTGTTCAACTGAAATAAATGCAGCCGTATGGTAAAATGCAGCAAATTGTCATTCAATTTTCCCTTAAAAGCTGTTAAAAACCGATCAAAATTATTATATCTTTATAGTGCAGCTTTTAATAACAATAATATATGTGTCAGGCAGTACTTGATTGAGATGGCCAAACAACACCACCTTCTAGGCCAACCTGCCCCACAAGGGGCTTAGTAAAGCCGTTAATTGGCATACTCTGGCTTGACGAACTCTTAAATATTCTATGATCAAAGTGTTAAATATTATGTGTTCAAAAAAATACTTATAAGCACTCTAATACTTGGGGTTTAGAGTTGTATCAAACCTATTGGGATTATACTAACAGGAACGACTAACAATCAAAAAAGTGAAAACTGTTGCCAACCAACCCTGTTCTCCCCTACTTTGTAAAAAATACTGTTTCTAACGCAACAGTTGTGCAAGGAGAGGTTTGGCTGTGATTAGACTCTAACGCTAGGGCCATTAATTGAGGATACCCACTAAGAAGATGTTTTATGTGACCAGAATAGTTTTCATGACCCGAGGATTGATCCAAAGCAGATGCAAAAGAAAATAATGATCTGCAATAGCGAAATTCAAACTTAGAATATAAAAAACTAAGCAAATGGAAAAATGTTATTGTTAGGTTCATAAGCATATTACAAAAGTGTTTCTTGGTGATTGGAGATTTACTTATAGTTTTAACCTTTCATTCCGAAGCGGGGCAGCTTAGGGATAAAATCATTGTGCTGCTGTAATCGAGGTCCTAAGTACGAATCTGGCAGTATATCTTTAATATTTTCTCACAGATCGTGAGAATGGCTGAGAGACCCATCTTGAACTAGGTAAAGTAGGTACCCTTAGTATAATTTTACAACATAAAGATAAATTTAAATAAACACTCTAGAAACCCACTGTTTCACATAACTGTTAGACCCCTATAGGTACCGGTAATGGTATTTCATACTCCACCGTAAATAAAATGGAGGGATGCAATGACATGTGTGTTTTACAGTGAATTTAAGGTCACTGTAGGGTTTAGAGACAAACAAGAGGATCAAACCATGTGGATAATGAAGATGAAGATTGAAGATAAGACGAAAGTATAAAATAATTTATAAACAATTTTATTAGGAGAGAAAAGATTCGAAGACAGCTGGGAATCGAACCCAGGTCCTCTGCATCTCCGTCGCAGCGCTCTTACTAGTGGGCTAACCGTGGGTTAGCTTACCATTCCCAACTATGTTCGAACCCTTTTTTTCTGAGATCCCGCTCACCAGGTCTCCCCACATTGCAGCCTAGTAACTGGGAACTGAAGAAATGTAAAGACAAAATATATGATCTAATCTATATACCATCACAGTTATACATTATATGTTGAAATTTAATCATTTTTATTTTTAAATAATTAATTTATAATTTTTAACCAATTTTATGAGAAGAGAAAATATTCGACCACGGTTAGCTCAGTGGTAAGAGTTACTTACAATGGAGATTCAGAGGACATGGGTTCGATTTCCTGCCAAGGTCGAATCTTTCCTCTTCTAATAAAATTATTCAAAAATTATAAATTAATAACCTAAAAATAAAAATGAATAAATTTGAGCATATAAAATTGTTTAAAATACAACAGGCACTTCTTTGATAAGTTCAATGAATTTTTAAATGTTAAATCAGTTATTAATTTTTTCCTTCGAAGAAGCATTATTTAACTTAAGATTGTGCATGAGACCATCACTATGGAATGCTTATTTCAAAGTAATAGAACTAAATGTTATTCTTACAGAAATATAGTTCTGAATAAGCGACTTTGATGTTCTTTTAGCAGAAGAGTCCAAGGCTATAAGGGAAACTGTTTTATCTTCCCCTTCTAGAAGTTGAGCAATTGTAAATCCAAGAGACCAAGCCCAATCACTGCATATCAATGTGATTTTATTAATCTTAAATTTAAGGATATCCTGTAAAAACAACATTAGAATTAGTATATAATAAACATTGTTTGTTTACTATCACTTACCTATATATCACACTCTCAATAGAAAGCCTATCAAAACTAAAAAAAAATATTTTTATTTTTTATCTTGAAAACACTGCAACTGGTCTATAAACTGAGAAACCGACATATTTTAAAATATGACGGTTTGGAGTAGGAGTAGAGTTTGGTATCGGCAGGGAGTAGGATTGTGCTGAATCCGCCCCTGATTGTTTTGCAGTTTTCAACAAAATACCCGCTTTTGGATCCCTTAAGTCCAAATAACCATGTCCCGCGAAATGGTCTTTGTGTGTGTGAAGCTTAGAATTTAAGAAATCATATATAACCTTATAATGATAATAATATTTTGCTTTTAAAGCAAGAAGCAAGAAGCTTAGTGAAACTAAATATTAAATGAAATTTTTGTAGCAAGTAAATAATAACTTCAACTTTCAGATTATTTAACAGAAACTATTGGTTTCTGGCACCTAGTTAGTAACAGTCGTTTTTAATCTAGTCTCTTCACACACACACACACACACACACACACACACACACACACACACCATTTTGCAGGACTTGGTTATTTGTACTCAAGGGACCCCAAAATGTGTATTTCCCATGAAAATCAGAAATCTTAGTTTTTCATAATCGCAATACTTTTCTTTACTACATATTTCATACATAGGTAAGTGAAAGTAAAAAAGAATTACTATATTCTGAATTTGTTCAACATCTTCTTCAGTTAACTATAGTGCCTTCCCATAAATGTCATTCATTAAGCAAACTTTTATTTTTTGTGTAACATTTCTGTAGAATTCCTAAGCTATTTCTATTTATTATTTAAGTAACACTGAAAACCAGTTGTTATTTCACTAACTTTTGCTTCATTTCCCACTCATTGTAAACAATATTTACAGATACCTAGTTATTATAATAAGAAATTAATAAGTGATTACTTTTCCCTATTTTGTTATTTAACAAATCCTAATGCAATCTACTCTATTCTAAAGGATAAACATTTCCAAAAATAGGAGTTATTTTTAATGTATCCAAGTAAATAGTGAAGCTAAGTGCCTCTTGAGTTAGTTATAATGTATAAGTACCTGAGTAAGTTGGTTGGCTATGTCGTTGATATTATTAAAGTGTGAAGGAATGACTGCTTCAAATGCTGAATAAAATAATGATTGTATAAGTTTTCCAAAATGGCTTTTTCTGAGAGTAGATAACAAAAAAACAGGATTAGTTTCCCTCGAATGTAAAGATTTGAAACTACTTGTTCTGACTTCTTTCCAGGTGGCTCTCTTTGCATTATTTACCAACTGCAGCAAGTCAGCTGATGTACTCGGTAAACTTGGGAAATATTCATTCATCGTGAGATCGTGCACTAGACAATAAAATTAATTTAGTGTTAATACCATTTTATAGTTCACCAAAACATCTTTTTATCTCTGCATTTCCATATTTAGTTTTAGTTGAAAATTATTAACTGCCGAACATAGCAGTAAGGTTAACATGATTATATTATCACCTAGAAAAGCTAAGATGGCCATTGAACCTAGGAGACCCTGAGAGAGAGGGGGAAATTCTAGAAGAGGCTGGCCCAGGCGAGAAGAGAGGGCAGTCGCAGTTAGACACAGTCTGAGTCCGGGAGAGTCTGAGTCAGGCAGTCTGGAGCGGAGGCTGGGTTTGAGATGGGCGTTCGAAGTCTGGGACAGGCAGAGTGAGCCTGGGGCATAGTGGGATTCGAAGTAGTAAAGTAGCCCCAAGTACTTTATGAGTTATGGTACCCCCCCCTTTTAGTTGGGACTTGTAAGACGATTTATTGTACATAATAAATTATGTAAATAGTACGTAGTTCGATTAATTGCCACACAACCCTTGCCAAAAGATCCCAGTGTCACATTGGACTTGTAGATTTGAGAAGAGGGGTGACAATATAAATGATAGAATGGCGAATATCTTCTTCCAAATTTCTTTTAATAAATAGTGTGACAAGAATAAGTTTAGTAAATGTATGTGGCAGAAAAAAGTGTAAAATTGTGACATGTGAACAATATTTTTTAATTTAATTGACCAATAATAATGTAATGGAATAAAGCTGTAATATAGAAATAGATGGACTAAGCCACGAGAAATTCTTAGGTAAAGAAAACAAGATCTTACAGAAGAAATCGGCCCTGAAGAGGGACGAATAGTCCAAAACGTTGGCAAATTAATGTAATTGTTGTAATTTTTAAATAAAAGAAATTTGGAAGAAGATATTCACCATTCTATCATTTACATAATTTAGATCTTCCGGGACTTATAGTATATTTATGATTAGATAGTATAATTATAGTATATGAAGAGGAAATTCCATCCAGTTGATGTTAAAAATGTTTTTCTTACTTAATTGAATTTAAATTTCAACAACTTAAATAATAGATGAATTGCATTTACTGCTTGAAAGTATTTTTAAAAATAATTAGGATTTTCAATCATATTTAGTATTCTAAGCTGACTGTTCTATCCAAGAAACATTATAAGTTCTAAAGATTATTATTTCATCACTATAAAGCTTCCGAAGTATACTACGTTTGGACAGGGGTGAACTCAAAATGCTAGAATTTATGCCTTTTTTTTTTCTTTTCTTTTTTTTTTTTTTTTTGCTTCAAGTAGTGCCTAGCTGAGATTAATGATTTCCTAAAATATAAAATGTTGTATTGTAATGCCTTTGTTTTTAAACTAAAAAAAATTAAAATTGTAAAGACATTTGCTAGATTTAGGCAATGAATTTGTTATGAAAGGAGGACCATTCTCCTAGGAAGAATATTACTATAATTTCAAAATGATATCACAATTTAATACTAACAAAAAATTGAATACACCTTCAAACAGTCTAATTTTTAGTTATTTACTTTAGATTCCATAAGCTTTTTGTGCTTAGCACTGCATTTATCTTGGTATTTTATCCATTTATGTAGATATCACTTGGTTAAAATGTGTTTATTCATGATAATACAACTTTAATTCCATTCCATATATACATTTATAGAATGAATTACCTTGTGTTTGAGTTTCTTTAAGTTCAGAAGAATAAATGACTGGTTTCTCCTGGCCAATCAAGTGATCAAGCATAGATACTATTAATTCTGGTATCAAAATATTATCAACTGCAGAAATGGCTAAAGATGGTTTTCCAGAAACAGAGCGTGCCTCACATTCAGCTTCTCCACCAGAGTTAATTGATACCAATAAGAATCTTTCTTTCGAAGCACAAAGAGTTTTTACAACCTCTTCATTTTCCTAAGAAAATAATAAAAAAAGAGTACTAATATTGTAACGTTAAATTGATAATCAAATAAAAACACATGGTTTAAAATCCCAAACCTTCTAAGTCATAACTGAACGACTATTGGTCGGAACAAACCATTGGAGCACGTAGACGGGCCAAGATCTTTCTGTTGGAGACCTGGAACCTCCCAGGAGGATCCCGAACCTTCCAGAAGGTTCGTTTTGCGACTATATATAAGGAGCGACTGGTCCAGTTAGTCTAGTCTGTGTCTTTGCTGTGAATCTTAAGTCATATGATTTTTGTGTTATAAAATTAATAATTTTTGTAACCTGCTCGAATATTTATGTTGTGATAATTTGTTTATCAGTGATTATTGTATATTCCTGTTGAATGAATATTTTTTGACCCACAAAAGTGTTACAATATTATTGATGATTCATCAAAAATATTCCTAGATGAATATTATTAAAGTTGTCCCAATATTCAATATACAGTTATCATGTTATAACTTTATCCATATCAATCATAAAATGATATTGTATAATCTTTTGTAGATATTATTGGTGAATAATGTTCACTTCCTAAATTTATGTTTATTCGAACAACACAAGTCCTAGGCAAACCATCAAAAATCCAACGTTTCGGAAATATTTTCCATGTTCAGGGCTGATTTTGTAAATAAAAATTAACATATGCATTAATAAAAATATGGTGCGGTGCGCACATCACACTACTTTCACTTACCACTTTTCTTTTTTTGACTAAATAAAAAAGTAGACTTTTTTTTTTTTTAAACAGCATACTCAAGTGCTACTGGAGAGGTAACACTAAGCTTTATTTCACAATGAAAATTGTTTTATTTTATTTTTAGAAAGTGGAAAGCAGTCAGTCATACAGTGGTGTACCGAAAATAAAGTTGATCCTATTTACTCTGGAACTTCATACTTTCCAGGGAATCGTTTGTATTTTTTTTTTATATAAATATTATTTTAGGAGATTATAGAAATAATAATCAGGTTTTAGGCTGGACGATCATGTTTTATGGACGGTATATCGTCAAGAAGAATCAATAGAAAGGGTTCATAACAACAGTCGATAATAAATTGGAACTAAATTTTCAATTGAGAGAACCTTAGTATTTTTCAGAAAACGACAGTTATTTTATTCTTCTAAGGAAGGAACACTTTCCAAAGAATCCTTCCAAGGAATGCTTTATTTAAATCAATAGTTTTTGTATGTTCCAAGCTCTTAGAACATGTTGACTCTTTTTGCTTGCTCAGTAGGCCTTACGTTGTTAACAATGAGCAGTTAGTAAAGGAATACTGCGCATGTGAAAGTTGCCATCCTGTTTTAAGTGCTTGTTGGAACATACCTTTGATTCATTAAGAATCACCATATGTTTTTTTCCGATCGAAAACATTTTGACATGTACTTCACCTTCTCTCTCTTGTCTTCTTTCTTAACAGTTTTATTTGTTTTTCACTGTAAAAACAATTTAAAAGGTTATTTGTAATTCAAGTTTTGAGTTTTAAGAAAGTTGCGATTACTACTGTGGAAGCTTATAAAGTTTCTATTGAATACTCTGAAAATAGAAATTATTATTTTCTTGATACTCTAATATTTTTTTTCAGTGACCTTCTACCATATTAAAAACTTAATATTATTATTTCTTAAATTCTAAGTGTTCAGTCTCAATATATATCATTTATTTTAATTCAAATGCCAACAGAGCTTTGCGCGTATCCAAGGCTCCCGCCTTTCAAATATGTCAATAGGTTAGTGTGGTTCTTAAGATGGCTGTGATTGGCCTCGCTACCAGGCCCACGAGCTTGGCGTCAGACCCAGACCCCACCTCGCCTCTGTCGGGACTTCCTCGCCTCTTTCTGCCCTTCAAGCTGGCACCGACCGCATGTCTCCTACATCTGGCGTATACTGAGGTGCTCTCTCATCTCGAGGGTTTGTTCTTTCGCCAAATTTGTAAGTACTTCTTATCCAATTTCCTCCTATTCTCTGAGTAAGTGTTCATGAGCGTTGTTAAGCCAAGACTAAGACGCCGATCTTCATTATATTAATTTGTATCTTCAATTGGTATCAGTTCGCCGCAGATATATTGTGTGTTTCAGTTCACCTATTAAGTGAATAATAATGAGAGTAAAGTTCGATGGTGTAAAAAAGTTTGAAGATGTGTTCTCCTGAGTTCTAATAATTCGCTGCCCGAGATTCATCTTGTTCACTAAAAAATAAACATAACTGTGTTTCACCACGAGTACTATTATTTGTAAATTTTCAACCATGGTTCATATTTGTTATGGCTATTACTTTTTTTGTCTTTATTAGTGTTCTAGCTTAAAGACCTTATTACCATTAATTATTCTAGTAACCTATTTTCTTTCAATATACTTTAACGTTAAATCGTCAAATAAAACATATGGTTTAAAATCCCTAATCTTTTGTTGGAACAAACTATCGGTCGCAACAAACCGTTGGAGCATGTGGATGGGCCTAGATCTTTTCAACGGAGATCAAAGACCTTCCACGAAGACCTCGAACCTTCCAGAATGTTCCTTCTACGACCATATATAAGGAGCAAGTGACTGGGCCAGTTAGTCTTAGTCTGTGTCTTGACTGTGAAGCTTTTTGTAACCTGCTCGAATATTTATGTTCAGATAATTCGTTTGGCATTGTAATTGTTATATTTTTGTTTACTAATCATTCGTTACCTACATAAGTGTTACAACTGGTGTCAGGTGTGGGTTTTAAAGAAGAAAAAAAAATGCCAGGCAAACGAATTGGAGAACTTAAAGTAGTAGAGCTGAGGAAAGAATTAGAAGAGCTGGATCTTGAAACTACAGGTTCAAAAACGATCTTGTTGGCCCGCTCATGTCAGTATTACTTAAGTCAGGGCATAGATCCTGAGAACTTGAGAGTTTGAAGATAGCTCTTTAAAGGCAGCTTTAAATGATTTTTTTTTTTTTATTATTTTTTTTTTTGGCTTCAAGACTTGCCAATGCAAATCCTATTTTGCCAAAGTTAGTCATTATTATGATTAAAATGATTAGAAGCTATTGTGAATAAAAATCTTGTAATAAGTGAAAAATTAAGAATAAATGATAAAATAAAAGGAAAATTTTAGAATGTAGGTAACTAAATATAATTAAATGTTGATGTTTTTATACTGGGAATTTAATTCAGGTCAGCTGTCGCACCGACTATATTGAAACATTTATTTCTTTCGGAAATATGCTCAAATCGTGGGCCCTATCCTTATTAATAGCTGTTAAATACCCCGTCGTATCGTCTATAAAGGGTCTCCCTAAGATTTCGCGTCTCTGTAGCTCAAACCTCCTACAGTGAAAAGTGATGTATCTTGGATCTTCGGGACATTGGCATGTTGGGCAGTTCGCGACCCTGGCTAGAGCCATTATATGTAGGAATTTCGCAGTGCACCCATGGTTTATCCTTATCCTCGTCAGCTTTACTAAACTAGGGTGGTCAAGTTGGAAAGCGAGAGTCTCAAACCACAGGATTAAGTCCACCTTCTCATGTACCACGTAATGATCCCTACCTTTAGATGCAGATTTCCAATCATAAAAACGTTGCCAATCTTCGATTACATTTTGCTTTATGACCCTTATTAGGTCCGATAATGGGGGACTCTGGCATTTATCCAGTGCAGCTGGTTTTGATTGGCAGATCTATCCGCCATCCCATTACCCGACAGTCCCACATGTCTCGGAACCCATTGTATGGAGTAATTGTTATTCGCTTTACTTAACAGTGCTATGAGTTTGAAGGAAATATATGTTTCTATGTTATTTAGATGCATTAATTTTAGTGTCTGCATGCAGCTGCTGAGTCTGTCAGAATAACTATTTTTTGGCGAGCGTATGTTCTCTCGGAGTATATGACTTAAAATATTTTTCGATTCTACAAACCATTCTAAACTCATTTTAACTATTTTGTTGAATAGAGAGAATGATATGAGAGCAATGGGACGATAAGAAGTTAATAGTGACGGATCTTTCCCAGGTTTTAGTATTGGTTAAATAAGAATTTTTCGCCAGTCAGGAGGCACCATGGCTTCATCCCAGAGTTCATTATAGGCCAAGAATAAGCGTTGTTTCATCTTATCCGGTAGGAGTTTAATCATTTGGTAGTTGATTTCATCTATACCCGGAGCGGTTCCAGTTTTTCCTTTCAGTGCAGCTTCTAGTTCTGTTAGTCGGAAGGGTGAGTCTAATAGATCAGTGGCCCCTACTATTGGAGCCTGGAGCAAAGGGTGTCTGGGCACGAAGATGTTGGACAGTTGTTCTAATAAAGCTGTTGCTGATGTTCGGCTAGCTAGCACCATATTTTGCATTTTGGTCCCTTTTCCGCGTAGAGTTCTAATTTTGTTCCACATAGAGCCAGTATGCTTTGGAGAAATTTAGTTTTATTTATTTTATATCTCATGTCTTTATAATTTTCCTCTGTCATATTTGATAAATATTCTTTTATTGCTTTTTTCCTTTTCCGCATAAGCCTTCCGAATATTTTCATTCCACCAGCATTTTGGGACAAATTTTAGATTGTATTCCGAATTTTTCCGCGGAAAAGCTGATTCTCCCGCAACGTTAATAATGTTAGTTAGGTCTGATATATTGTTATTCAGGTTTGTGCTTTCAATTTCTAGTAGGGTTTCAATGAATTTTTTTTCATTCAGCCTTTTGAAATTTCGTTTAGCTTACTATTTATGTGGTTTCTGAATCTTGCAGTTGTTAACTTCTATTATTATTTGTAAATGGTCGCTCCCTAATGTTTCTGGGGTTATAGTCCAGGAAATGTTATGGTAGAGGTCAGTTGATGCGAATGTTAAATCGAGTATTGAGGGTTTTGATGAGGGGGTACCTAGTTTTGTAAATTTTCCAATTTCATTTAAAAGGAGTAATTGGCTATTTTGCCAAGTGAGAATTAAATCATCTCCTCTAGGTGTATCATATTCTTCAGAGCCAAAAAATGAGGAGTGCGCGTTAAAATCCCCTCCCAGGATCACACTACAATTTGAAAACTTAGAATGAATATCGAATAGGGTTTGAATATATCGAAGAGGTGGTCGCCGTCTGTTATCAGGTGGGATGTATACCGATATTAAGATTAAGGAAGGTGCTGTATAAAGAATTTTGACCCCTACTGCTTCGATTGTACCCAAATTCGGCATATCTATTATTTTGTGAAGTAAAGAATTATGGAAAAAGATACCAACTCCTCCGTATTTATCCCACCTTTTTATTTTTATAATATTGATATTGTTTGCCTTATATGTCTTATTATTATCGAACCACATTTCCTGTAGTAAAGCAACATGGATTTTATTTATATTGAGGTAGTTTTCAATTTCTCATAATTTATTGTTGATACTACGCCAGTTATATTGGAGTATTTTAATGTTATAGTTAATCATTAATAGAAATTAGGGAGAAAAAAAAAAAAAAAATGCTATTTGGTTGAGGCAATAAAATAATATTTCATGCGAACCATTACCGACAAAATGAAGAAAAGTTGTGAACCTTGTACAACGCTGTACAAATAAGATCTTACGTGAGGTTGTGGGAATGAGAGAATATTAAAGTTAATCAATAAACCTAGTGATAACCAGACGAGGTTTAGTGTTGATACTATGTTTATTTTTAAAAATATACAAAACGTACCATACATATTGGCAAAGTATAAAGCAAATGTATAGAGTAAAGGACTAAATAAAATAATACAAAGAAGAAAGATCAGTTTGTATAATTAGAAAGGAGGCTAGAAGAAAGAGTTCAGGCATGCGTGAGAAAGCAGCTCGCCCAACTGCCATTGATAGGAAAGGAAGGACAAGAACCCGCCGTTATAGAGAGCCAAGCCAGAATAAAACCACCAACTTTTGATGGTAAATCGTCATGGTCGAATTACCTGAAACAATTCAACGCTGCGGCCAGTGCTAATGGGTGGTCCCCTAGAGATAAGGCGGCTACTTTAACAGTAGCCCTCCAAGGCAAAGCTCTGAATGTCCTACAGACCCTCAACGCTAACGATCCTTATGATTTTGACCTGTTAGTGAACCGACTTGAAATGCGATTTGGCCACGCCCATCTCGAACAAGTATACCAGCTGAAGAGCAGGAACCAGAAGGCAGCCGAGACTATTCAAGAATTCAAGGCGGGTGTTACGAGAATGGTAAGACTGGCTTATCCAACAGCCCCAGAAAGTTTGTTGGAGTGTTTAACGGTCCAAGCTTTTGTCAATTGGCATTGCAGCGATGCAGCTTGCTCACCCTAAATTGGTGGTGGATGCACTCTCTACTGCATTGGAGTATGAAGCGGCTAAGGAGGCTTCTCGCAGCCATGCAAGGGCCCGGGCCATTAACGGCAGCGAATGTCAATAGGAATTGGCGAACCCAAATAACCTGGAACAGCTGGTTTTAAAGGTTGTCAAAGCACTCGATTCTTGGGAAAGGAGAAGTATGGTGTTGGGGATGAGGAGAACGCGGACACTTCAAGAGTGCCTGCAAGAAGCGGGCCACTACAACCCACCGACATCCTGAAGTCTCTCCCCTTGTGGTGGTAGCCTCTTTGGGGCACAGAACCAGTTATATGTGGATGGCATCGTTAACGGCATGAGATAGGCCATTTTGATAGACACCTGTGCTACGAAGACTATCGTCTGGCCGAAGGTTGTTGGTGAGAAAAGGCTGTCCCCCTCCAGGTGGCGACTGAGGACCACTACAGGGGATGTAGCCAAAGTATTCGGAGAAGCAGAGGTAAGAATACAGTTGGGTTCAAACTGTGTCTCGCACTCAGCTCTAGTGACTGATACAGAAGAAGAAGTGATTCTCGGAATGGACATAATGAGCGCATGCAGTTTCCAAATAGACCTAAAACAGCAAGTCTTAAATGTCAGTGGGGAGGAAATTTTTAAGCATAATCGAGAATTGGACAGCTTTGAAGTCACCTTAGGTGAAGACGTGGAACTTCCTGAAAGATGTGAGACTATCGTAGCTGCTCGTCTCAATTCTTCAACCCCCACGGATCAGCCTAAACATCCCGTCTTACTTGAGCCTAGAAATCATGACAAGGAGGTGGGGAAAGGCATCCTCGTTGGGAAGGCGCTCGTAATACCCTCTGATAAGGTTCCTATACCTCTTTGCAATATCAACGACTACCCAGTTACTATACGGAAGGGCACAAAGATAGGAAGTTTAGAGGCTGTGACCTCCATGGTACTTCAGGCTTCTGCGAGGAAGGAGAAAACAACCGAGAATCTCATAAGTATGTTGGAAGGCCTTGACCCACCACTGTCACAAAAGGAAAAGGAGAAAGTGAGGGACCTTGTCAATCGCTATCGCCCTGTCTTTGGCTCGGAATCCAGTAAGCCAGGTAGAACAAGCAGGGTGCGCCATAGAATCGATACTGGTGATGGTGACCTATTCATTTAGCAGCGCGGTGACTTTCCCAAGTCAAGATGGAAGAGGCTGAGAATGCTCTTCAAGAGATGGTAAGAGACGGAGTGGTGGAGCCGTCGAATAGTCCATGGGGCTCTCCGGTAGTGCTCGTGAAGAAGAAAGATAGAACAACTTAGACTACCGGAAGCTTAACGAGGTGACGAAGAAGGACAGCTACCCATTGCCAAGAATCAATGACGCTCTCGACGCTATAGCAGCATACAGACTGTTTTCAGCTCTGGACCTAAAAATTGGATACTGGCAAGTAGAGATGGACCCAGCAGACAAGGAAAAGACGGCGTTTACAACTGGGTCGGGACTATGGCAGTTCACGGATCTACCTTTTGGCATCTGCAATGCCCCAGCAACATTTGAACACGTGAAGGAGAACAATCTAAGAGGCTTATCCTGGAAGATTTGTCTTGTATATCTCGATGACGTTGTAGTGGTTAGTGGGACGTTTGAGGAACACCTGTCAAATCTTGAAGAGGTCTTCAAAAGGCTTAAAGCGGCAAATTTGATGTTAAACTCAAAGAAGTGTCATCTTTTTCAAACAAAGGTCGTCTATTTAGGACACATTGTCAGTGGAGGAGTAGCGCTGGACCCAGCAAAAATACAGGTAGTCCAGCAATGGCCTATCCCTGTCAATAAACAGCAGGTTCGAAGTTTCCTGGGCCTTTGTTCCTACTACCGCCGTTATGTAAGAAAGTTTGGGGACATTACGAAGCCTCTGAGTTGATTGACTGAAGAAGGTAGAGCTTTCAGCTGGAACGAGTGTCAAGAAGCGTTTGACGCCTGAACCGTTGAAGGTACGGTTGACCTCAGCTCAAATATTGGGCTACCCAGTTCCAGGAGGCAAATTCATCCTAGATACAGATGCCAACGAAAAAGGCATAGGCGGTGTTTTAACACAATTGCAGAGGAGGGCCAGGAACGGGTAATTGGTCATTTCATCAAGACGCTATCAAAACCTGAGGGTAATTGTTGCGTAACCAGATGGGAACTACTTGCTGTTAAGTCTGTAGACCATTTCTACAAATACTTGTATGGTACGGACACAGCTTCTGATACCAAAGACCTGCATGCCAGAGGTACTTCGTTTACTCGAATGACACCTTGGTGTGACGAAAACACTTCAGAAAGTACGCGAAAGGTTCTACTGGGTGAACTGCTCTGACGATGTCAAGGATTAGTGCCGTTGTAGTGACTCGCTCATCAATCTACCAACGAAGAGTTGTCCTTAGCCTGCGACGCAAGCAACACCGGAATCGGCGCAGTTCTCCAACAGCGGAAAAATGGGATATGGAGACCACTCGGATTTTTCTCCAAAACCCTGACTCAAACACAGAAGAACTACTCCACTTATGACAGGGAGTTGCTCGCCATTTATGAGGGCATTAAGCATTTTAGATCACTCATAGAGGGACTGAACTTCAGTATTATTACCGATCATAAGCCGATCGTTCATGCCTTCACGCAGAAAGCTGACAATGCACCGCCACAGCGGATCAGACAGCTCAACTACATCAGCCAGTTTACCACATCTATATTTTACCGGCCCGGTAATGAAAATGTGGTAGCTGATGCCCTGTCACGTGTGGAAGAAGTTCAACTGCCTGATGATTTTTCAGCTTTAGCCGATGCTCAAAAATCCGATCCCACCATCAAGGACCTCAAGAACAATCCAAATCTTGATATGAAATTGATCACCATACCTGGACTTGACAAAGCTCTCCTTTGTGAAACCTCGACCAGCAAGGCACGACCCTACGTTCCAGAGAACTTCCGGAAACTCTTCTTCGATAGACTACATGGACTATCTCACCCAGGCATTCGAGCTTCTCGAGCTATTGCCTTACCATGGTGGATAGAGCTACCAGATGGCCGGAAGCTATTCCTTTGGAGGATATTACTTCAGCAACTGTCTCAGAAGCCTTTTACACCTACTGGATAGCACGATTTGGAACTCCCATCAGAATATCCACCGACCAAGGCCGGCAATTCGAGGCAGAAATATTCCAAAGGCTGACGGTTCTTCTCGGTATTGATAAGAAGAGAACTACCGCCTACCATCCTCAAGCTAACGGATGTGTCGAGAGATGGCACCGAAGCTTGAAGGCCGCTCTTATGGCTCATTTCGATACGGACAGATGGGTAAAAATCCTGTCATCTGTACTGCTAGGATTAAGATCCGCATTCCGAGAGGACATGGGTGCAAGCGTCGCTGAAGGATTATACGGAAAACCATTAAGGCTCCCTGGTGAATTCTTGGAAGAGACTCCTTCTTTCCAAGAACCTAGTATTGCTCTGCAACTTCTTAAGCAAGACCTAGCAAAACTTAAACCAGCCGAAGCTAGACATGTTGACCGTAAGACATTCTAACACAAGGATCTCACAACTTGTACACACGTTTTCTTACGGGAAGATGCTCTGCGCAAGCCCCTAGTACCACCATATTCAGGACCACATAAAGTACTTAGCCAAGAAAAACATTTTAAGATCCTCATTGGAGATAGAGAGTCAAATGTTTCAATAGACCGATTGAAGCCGGCTTATATACTAACCGAAGATGACCAACCATCCATTACCATCTTCCCAGAACCAGCTCCAGTGACTCCTTCGCCTATTATTTTGAAGAAGGAAAATTCGCCAAAGAAGCCAACAAACCCTGCAATGACGGTCGAACCTCAACCAGTTCCAGAACCATCGCCGGAATATAAGACTCGCTTTGGAAGAATTGTGAAACGCAAGGTGTGTTTCTGTGACTCCGTCACTTAGGGGGGAGCAGTGCAGTGACATAGTTTTATCTCAAATTTTCCGCCACATCTATCCCCATCACAAAATTAAAATTCACTTTCCCGGCAGATCTTATCTACTGATTAGATATTGATCTCCCGGGTAGATAATGATCAGCTGGTGGTAGATCGTGAGCCAGTGCACAGGCTATATGTTCGAGAGCAGGATTTTCCAATTCATCAGAGATTTCCTACCGAATCAACCAAAGAAGGACTTCTGAAGACCTGGAGAATCTACAGCACTGCGAGCGGTGAGTCACACTCCTTTATCTTTAAATACTGGCGAGTGGTGAGCGCAATAACCTCCTAGTGGTTAACCGTCCTAGCACAACGAGGTTAATAACCAAGCTGCGCCAAAGGGCTAAGTTGTGCATGAAGTTAAATGTGGCGGAAGATAGAACTGAACTTTTTAATATCGTCTGTATATATCATTATTTTATTTAAGAAGTTTTATTTAATTTATTTTTTATACTTATAGAAGAAATTATATTTTATTTTGTTTGAGATATTTATATTTTTATTTATCCTGACATTATCTCAACACCGTAAATGTCTCACCTGCTATGCAAGCAATGGACCAGCTCGCAAACGCCACGCTTGGATGCAGCAGTACATTTCGGGGAGTCCCTTCGAGGGGTAACCATGGACATATTAGGACCATTCCCAGAGAGTGACTCTGAAAATAAGTACATCTTTGTAATCGTGGACTGTTTTTCCAAGTGGATGGAAGCATATGCTGTCCCCAACCAAGAGGTTGCTACCTTGGCTGACATTCTGGTGAAGGAGTTCATCACCCGTTTCGGAGTACCAATTGAACTACACTCAGATCGGGGAAGGAAATTCGAGAGCACATTATTCAAGGAAGTCTGAAAGAGACTTGGGATTCGGAAAACCAGGACTTCGGCCCTCCATCCACAGTGTCACGGAAAGGTAGAACAGATGAACTGAACTCTTATAAAGTACCTTTCCAAGGTTACTTCCAACCATCAACGAGATTGGGACCGTCAGATCCCATACTTCCTCATGGCCTACCGCTCTGCAGTTAATGAATCCTCTGGACAGCTCTGCAATAAATTTTCCTGGCATTTCTGTTCTTTAAACCCCAAACCTGACACCGGTTGTAACACCAATGTGGATTAAAATGATTTTATTTATGTAAACTTATAATACAAAAATGGCTAATAAACAATTAGAACTCAAATTAGTCAAAACGTTACAAACAGTAACCAAAAGTGACATGATAGTGACTCAAAAGTCACTTTTTGCTTTGGTGTGCAAGGCTTGAATGAGGCCCTAATCCATCACTTGTTATATTAAGTGCGAAATGGACAATCCAAAAAGATCTAGACCATTCGAAAAAGTGATTACGGACTAATTAATACATGAATGTAACAGTTCCAGAAAGTCTAGAACTCACTTTGAATGAAACAGAATCAATCATATGATTTTGTTTCACATTACAATACTGTTCTTATTATTATCTATTATTTTTACCAGGTCTATATTGTTTTGTTTTTTGTACATATTTTTGGAATTAAAACTGTGTTCTTTTATTTTGCTATGGTGTGCTAAAGCTGTTTTGTTAACCCTTTAATGGCTCTGGATGAAATAACTAGGAAAAAAGAAGACTGTCCCCACAAGCCGACGAGATTACTCTGGCGGGCCCCTGGTCCCCAGTAGCGAAACACTTTCAGGTATACCTCACAACTGGTTTCTCACTTAATTTTCGTCCCAGTTTCACATGAGATAACTTGTGACTGGGACACATCCTAGTGGATCCTCGGAGACTTAATAAGTACATCCAGCGGTCGCTAGGCAGCAGGGGTGTCTTGGGAAAATATTTGTTCCAGCCCCGTAGCTGTGAAATTCCTGGTTCCTCTGATGAGGGATGCCCGTCCCACCTCCTTTCTACCAGCTAGTTTTTTCATCTTTCACTTATCCCTCCCCTGGCTCCCTCAGGGGTCTTAAAGTAATTTTATATACGAGTAAAGTAATAACACTATTATAATCTTGTTCATTGTTACCTTCATAAATCACGTAATCTTTTATTACAATCGATAATCTAGCATCTTAATTTTTTAAATTAATTATTAAGGTTTTATACAATCATAAAAAGTAAATAAAACATTAAGAAATTGTCGGAAGAGGTAATGAGGAATTGAGGCAGTCAGCAGTGGCCTACATGCCTTAGCTTGGGGAGGGTAAAGGATGGCCCACCAGCTTAGCTTCTCAGAGCAACTTTTGTCCAGCAGCCTTAGCTACTAAAGGGTTAATTTTTTTTATTTTACAATTAGCTTGATGTTGCCTGATTCTTACTAGAACTTTTTTGAAGTATTTTTAAACCTTCACAGTCCTTACACTCAATTTTATATGTGATATTCCTTTTGTCCAAGTAATCATAAAAAGTAATAAATTAAACACAGAAGATGTCATCTAATCACCATATCTAATTCAATGTGATATGATAATACTATCTGGTGAGAGCAGAGTTCTCTATAGGGGTGTAAATGCCTCCACTCTTTTACAGTTGAAATTAGTCTCACTTAGAGAAGAGACATTGGTTTAGATTGTAGGAATAAGTTCTAACCGACTTAATCTTTTCACAGTGGCAAGATGATGTTCAGTGCCTGTCAAGGGTGACTGCTAGATACACCATGCTGTGTGCTGGCATGTTCTCGTTAACCTCCTATCCTGTAAACTTTAGGGAAGAGGGGATTGTTCTTTTGAAAGTGAAAATAATAATCGGTCTTCATGAGATTAAATAGAGTTTGCCTTGTTCTTAAGTGCATTCTGGTTTACTTAAGCTTTTTAAGGTTGGCTAAATGGTGATCTGGCGTTTGGACGTAGGGATGTGGTGACCCCATCGCCGCAGTCAACCACTGGCCCTCCAGGTTGGGGGAACACTTACACTATCGCATACACACAGTACACAAATACATCACAGTTTACACTTGGTAATATACAGTACACACCTTAGGATCACCTTCCCTAAGAAGCCGCCCCGGGGGTGTCTGTCTGCAGGCACAAAGGTGGCAGCCCCACCAGCAGGCTAGGGTACGTAGTCTGGGTTGATAGCCCCACTACCCGAAAATCTATTTATCACGAAACCTAATTCAGCCTCGGAACTCAATAGGCAAAAACGGAAACGACCCGGCAACCTCAGGCTTAAATTTAACGTAGGGTATTGGAACGTCCTTACTCTGTATAGACCCGGAGCACTGAAACTGCTCTTAGAACAGATTGATAAATATCATCTAGACATTACTGCCATCCAGGAAATACGATGGACCGGTCAGGGAATCATTGAAAAACAGCGCCACACCATTTACTACAGTGGCAGTGAGAGGACTCACGAATATGGTACAGGATTCATTATCTATTTCTAAATCTAACCTCTTAACTGGTAGGGATCTTTTTATCTCTAAATGATTTCATAAACTTACCTTATGTATTAAAATACATAAAACACTCATACATAATATATATATATATATATATATTTATATATACAGGGTGTTTCGGAATTGCACGGCACTATTTTAGGTACGTGTTCTCTAACACAAAATAAACAAAAAAGTTCATATTAACATATATCTCAAACTCATTTATTAAACAGATATCAAAGGTTAAAGATTTATTATTTATTTACTGCATTAAGACTGACTGTAGAACGTTTAACGTGTTTAATACTAAATAAAAGGTTTTAATCACCTGATAAACAAATGAACGATAAGCAATGACAGTAGTTGCTCATCTGTTTGTCTAGTTCTGTGTGTTTTAGTGTGAGTGAATCTTGTGACACAGTTCAATTTATGATTATCATGGGAGATACCACAAATTTATTCACTTTTGATGAACAAACAGACATGCTTTTAACTTATGGCGAGGTACATACAAACGGTGCTGCTGCTGTTCGAAGATATCGTGAAAAATTTCCTAACCGAAGAATACCAAATCGTAAAACGTTTGAGGCCATTGAAAGACGTCTTAGGGATAATGGTACGCTAAAACCTATACGAGTGAACGCCGGTCGACAACGATTTCGACGAACTCCAAACGTAGAAGAAGAAATACTCGATGCTGTTCATTATCTCCTACTACTAGTACCAGAAGATTGTCACGTCGTTTCGATGTTTCCTCTACCAGCGTATGGCGAACTTTACGCGAACAACAATTATGTATGACATTTCACGTATCAAGTAGGCAAGATTTGTTACCACAAGATTATAACAAGCGCAGAAATTTCTCCCAGTGGTTAGTTCGACAATGCACACGAGATCCTAACTTCCTGAACTGCATTTTGGTTACTGATGAATCTTGCTTTACAAGAAACGGGATTCTTAATTTTCGAAATACCCATACTTGGGCCGAAGAAAACCCTCATACGACTGCTGTTGGACATTACCAACATACATTCTCTTTAAATGTCCGGTGTGGTCTTCTAAGCGACAAAATCATCGGCCCCTTCTTTTTGCCACCTAGGCTGTCAGGTATATCTTACTTGCATTTTTTGCAAAATAATCTGCATGATATTCTAGAAGATATTCCGCTAGGCATTAGGCAAAGGCTGTGGTTTATGCATGACGGTGCTCCAGCTCACTTTTCTCATAGTGTCACTGATTATTTAAATGCAACTTATGGAGACTGATGGGTTGGTCGAAACGGATCTGTTAAATGGCCACCACGATCTCCGGATTTAACGCCATTAGATTATTTTGTGTGGGGCTGGATGAAGTCTATGGTTTATTCTGCGGCAGTTGACACGCAAGAAGAGCTAAGAAATCGGATCGTGGAAGCCGCAGTAACTATCAACCACCATCCTGATGCTATACGAAGAGCTAGAGAAGCATGGATTCGTCGTGCTGAATGTTGCATTCAACAAAACGGAGGCGCCTTTGAACATTTACTCTAAATGTTGTAATAATAATAAATAAATAGTAATAATAAATCTTTAACCTTTGATATCTGTTTAATAAATGAGTTTGAGATACATGTTAATATGAACTTTTTTGTTTATTTTGTGTTAGAGAACACGTACCTAAAATAGTGCCGTGCAATTCCGAAACACCCTGTATATATATAATATATATATTATATATATATATATATATATATATATATATATATATATATATATATATATATATATACACGAGGGTCATTCAATAAGTAAAGAGACAAAGTCTATAATTTTAAAACTATTCAATGAATGTGTACAATATTTTCAGGGGTGTTAATTGGCAACCTTGGTATATGCTGTGATCAGCTGTTTCATCATTTTATGTCAAAGTAACGTCAAAATTTTCAATTCACCATGGCAAGTCCACTAGAAGATTGCACCTTAGAAGACCAGCGCTGAGTCATTAGATTTTTAGTCGCACACGGTGTAAAACCAAGTGAAATTTTTTCTAGAATGTTGATACAGTACGGTAAAAGTTGTATGAACCGTGCGAATTTTCACAAGTGTGTAGATCGGTTTAAAAGTGGCCGAAGAAGTGTAGGTGATGAACCCCGATGTGGACGTCCAGTGGAAGTTTCTGGTCCCTCGTTGGAATCGAGGATTGACGGACTTATTCGTGATAACAGAAGAATTACTGTTGAAATGATAGCTGAGGAAGTTCAAGTAAGTGTTGGAACTGTTCACAATGTCATTCACAACAATTTAAAGTACAGAAAAACGTGTGCCAGATGGGTTCCCACACAGCTCACTGACGCTCATAAAGATCAAGGCATCAAGATTTGCTAACAATGGTGCAAAAGTGGTTTCAGGGTAAATCGAAAGAATTCTTCGCCAAGGGAATTAGGAAGCTGCAAGAAAGATGGGACAAGTGCATAACTGTGGGAGGTGATTATGTTAAAAAATAGCCTTAATTTTGAAAGATTGAAATAAACCTTTTTTGAGCTATAGCCATTTGTCTCTTTACTTATTGAATGACCCTCGTATATATATATATATATATATATATATATATATATATATATATATATATATATATATATATATATATATAAGTCTAGATTTATATATACAAATATAAAATATGCTTTATATGATAACAGACTGGTTCTTAAGGAAAAAACGTTCTGAGAGAAATTACTAAAAATGAATACTTTCTTATTTATTTAGTTATTGCAGCATAAGTAATGGGCGAAAGACTTTATCATTATGTGAGTTGAAACGGTTACCCTTAAGGATAGATTTTAAATACAGCGACGACAGAGCAGCACATAACTATGAATTTACTTGCTGCAATAATTAATTGAATATAATTAACAATTGAATAAAAATAACCTCATGATCGATTAAAACCCTGATCACCCGACTATCAAAATGAGGGCATACAGAATCTATGTACAAGTATGCTCAGCAAGAACTATTGTCGAAATACGACAAATAAGGACAGAGCAAGGTTTTTGAAAAGGGTGTATCGATATTTCTGTTGTTGACATATTTTCATATATATTTTTGCACCAGTATGAGGTATCCCTCAATTAATATGGTTGATTTTTGTCACCAATAATATTTAAGTGATTTCGAAGATGACAATTTTTATCCTGGTTCAGAGAAATATTAAATTTCTTACATTGCCAGGGTTGTCTATCGCTTACAACATATCTCAAATATTGTATATATAAGTAGATATAAAATCGGCAGTTTTAGTTACAACTGTTTTCTAAATTTGATGAAAGAGTAGTATATCCTTGCAAGGGCATAAAACTTTAAACTCAATCTAAGCAACATCTCTCAAATTTTTAACGAAAATGTAATAATTCAATAGGCGCAGTTTGATAGTTAAGCATTCTGTTTTGTCCTTCTTCAAACTGGGGACAAAAGTCAGTTATTGTTTAAAACGATTTTATGCACACTAAAACGTTAAGCCGAATGATTAATATCTATTCAGAACACATTTTATGTGTTATTGGATGTACATAAGTTTTAACCAAGGCCTGTTAACCAAAACTTCTTATAAGTCTAGATTTTACATTCTTTGGTACTGCTGAATGGTAGTTGGAAAGCATTTTGCTGCTTGTCTTATGTACAGATATATTCATAAGACAATCATTAGATATTTTGCTAGCGCATCATGCTTGAAAAAGGACGTGAATATAAGCTTAAAACGCACCATCTGTTTGTTGATTTTAAGGAAGCATATGACAGTGTTCACAGGGAACAGTTGTATGAGGCGATGATGGAACTTGGAATCCCTGAAAAGCTTATCAGAATGGTAAGACTCACCATGAGAAAAGTGAGATGCACTGTGCAGGTGGGAGGAGCAAGATCTGCAGAATTCACTTCTGGGAAAGGATTAAGGCAGGGGGATTCGCTGGCATGTCTCCTCTTTAATTTAGCTTTAGCAAAGTCCATTAGAGATTCTGGCATTCAAGTAGCCAGAACTGTATTCAGCCGGACAGTGCAGCTTCTTGCTTATGTCGATGATATCGACATTGTTGGACGCTCTTTCCAGGCAGTCTCTGATGGACTCTTGAGACTAGCGGACGCACCAAGAAAAATGGGCCTTAAAGTCAACGCCGCAAAAACCAAATATCTGGTCACTGAGGAAAACCCCAGACCTGGCGAAACCATTACCATCGGAGAATTCACGATTGAGAAAGTGTTTGAATTCATTAATCTCAGATCCCTCATAACTCAAGATAATGCTGTGGATTCGGAAATCAAGCGAAGAGTCCTATGTGCCAATCGTTGTTATTATGACCTCGGCCAACATTTTAGGAGCCGAGCTTTGTCAAGAAAAACAAAGATATTATTATATAAAACAATCATCCGGCCGATACTCCTTTATGGCTCAGAAACATGGACTATATCCAAGACTGAGGAGCAGAATCTAATGGTCTTTGAGAGGAAGATTCTTCGTAAAATCTTTGGAGCCGTAAAAGTTGAACAGGTATGGAGATGCCGGACAAACCAGGAGCTCAGAGATTTATTTAAGGAACCAGATGTGGTTCAATTCATGAAACTCAATAGATTGAGATGGGCTGGGCACGTTGCTCGAATGGCTGAGAGTGACATTCCGAAGAAAATGATTTCTGAGGTAATATACGGAACAAGACGTAGAGGAAGACCTCGGCTGCGGTGGAGTGACTGTGTTGCTGGTGATGCCAGGTCCATGTTGGGAGTGAGAAGCTGGATGGCGGCAGCACATGATAGGAACAACTGGTGGAGGCTGGTACAGGAGGCCAAGACTCAGCATCGAGTTGTCGCGCCAAATGAATAGAATAGAAATGGTGATCTGGGCAGAGACAGGCTTGAAAGCCAGTCTGCTCCGGAGGGATTTGGGCTGGTTCTGAGCAATAAGTTTTGAGACAAATAAGAATAATTTTCTTAAATACCTCACCTGGGTGCGTAAGCAAGCTGATTGGTCTTCAGTCAGATGGCTAGGATCCGTTCTTCGTGGGTTTCAATAGTGGGACAAGTATAGTTTGTTTCCATCAAAACATGGAAGTATCTCAACCTGAGGCAGGAGTTATAGAGGTTTGTCAGGTGAGCTATACCTCTCCTAGAGTTTTAGATTTGTATCCCATACAGCCTGGTCTGGGGCCTTATGACATCTCGAACGATGGAGAATGTCCAATAGCTGTTTCAGGGAAATAAACACATAATTGTCCTCTATGTCCTCCGCACCTATCCCTCTAATTTTGGAATATCCTATTTTGATCGATAATAGTGAGCATGTAACCTTCTAGGTACAATTATGCATGAAATTCACTATTTTTTTTTTTTTCCAATTCCAATCCCGTTTAATAAGGTAGCCTTCGAGGTATGATGACTTAAGTTCCCATAGTGAGGTTATGGGATGGGTTAGCACTGTTAGAGTTATTTTTGAAGCTGGTATATGTTATCCATTCTAGACAGTCAAATTTTGAAGTTTATAAATTTTTAGATGAACAGAATTTTATATTTAGAGGTTCTTTATGATACTGTATTGGAATCTGATATCTGTGTTTGAGAAAAAAAAAAATTATTGAACGTACTTACCTGCAGCTAACACCCGCATTGTTTATTCTTAATTATCTGAACTAACAATAATTATTTTCTGAAAGTATCCGCTATTGCTATTAAATTAAAAATTAAAAAAAAAAATTAATCGTTAATATAAAACAAAAATATATCTTACCTCGCCTAAAACAAATACAGAAGAAAGACTATAACCGGTATGTATTTCATTTAATGTATCATCAATTGATTCCATATCATTTATTCGTCTTATTGAAAATAAATTCAGATTCAGTAAAGGATTGGAGTGCAACAACCTGTTTAATCTGAGGGAGAAAAATAAATATTTATTAATTTTTGGTGTATATGCATATCAATATTTAGTATTAGTTGATACACAGAAAACTGTTATCAAAATATATTATATTCCAGTTTTGAATGATTATTTGTAGAAATTATGATTCAAGCACCAAGTTAGTACTCCTAGTTTTATATTTTCTAACTCTTAAATGTAGTTAATGGAAATCTTTGAGTTACAATATAAATCTTATAATAAGCTAACACTTTAATTATAAACTGTAAGATCATAGGAATACAAGTTTTAAAGTGGTGATACTTTTCAAATATTTCCCATAGTCTCATATTCTGGTACTAATCGTTTTCCCTCAAAAAAACAGTTATTTAGGGAATCTTTAAAGAAGGAAAAAAAATTGGTTTTCTCTTTATGCACACACTGCAAAATAATGTTGTCTAAACTTCAGAATATCTAACATATGTTAAAAAATGAAACGGAAAAAGTATATAAAAAAATAGCTTAATTAAATTATATTAAGAGAAAAAAAAAATTCGGCTCAAAAGAGACATTAAGTGCCAAGGACAGAATTTTCATGCCAGTGTGTTTCAGTTTGTAGTAAAAAAAAAAAAAAAAAAATGTATATGCAAGTAGATAGTCGACATTTTTTCTGCTGTTTTAAACTCTAAGCATGTGAACATTGTGTGGAATGCCAAAAAGGCATAATAAAATGCAGATATAGAAAAAAAGGTGAGAGGACAACTTTGTGTTTGGGATCAAAGAGGAGAAGGTTGAATATGTGTTGAGTGTCGGGGAAGTGGGATATATTGAGGAGAGGAATTTGCTATTTATTTCGAGAAAATTGTTGCAATAACACATTAAACAAGTGCTTGAGTTCTGCAACGCATTCGAAGATTAATTTTGCTAGTACTAAGAAGTTAAAAGATATTAACTCAAAAGGTGGCATAACATAGTACAACCGAAAGTTATATTAACTTTCCCCGCTCAGAAGGAGAAGGGGGTGGGGCTTTTTATTTTTTCTTGGGAACTCAAAAATGTAATTTAAAAAATAACATCTTAAGGAAGAACATTTTAAACAAAATAAAATATTTATATTAGTTGACATGGGTTCGTTTCTAAACATGTTTGGCACATAGGAACATATCTTTTCATGTCCAACTTCATACCTGGCCAATAAAAGTTTTCTTTTAGCATTTCAAGGGTTTTAAATGATCCTAAATGACAAGGCATGGGACAGTGATGGTATTCCATTAGTAATGATTTGCATTCAGATTTAGGAACCAAAACTTTCCAAGGCCTACTTTCTCCTAGGACTTCTTGCCGATCCACGATTCTCTTCATTAGTTTACTGTCCTCGACCCTCCAATCTGGGTAAATATCTGGGGCTTTCTGCACTTTAACACACATTTTGTTGTACCAAAGGTTCAGGTTGTCGTTAGCATTTTGTAATTCCATGGTCAAACTCTATTTGTGGTCTTTGAGTGATCTAGAAAGTGCGTCGGCTACCTTATTTAGCTTGCCTGGTCTATGTTTCACTTTAAAACTGAACTGTTGCAGTTTTACAGCTCATCTTCCATTTGGATCTTTTAAATGATTCGGCCATTTTAGAGTTACATGGTCTGTCATAACAATAATTAATTAAATATATTTTATATTTTTTGTCCTTCTAAATAAGGAAAAAAAAATTTTTATCGCCCATAATACTGCCACACATTCTAATTCGGTGGTTTAATATTTTTTCTTCCTAGCTGTAAGTGCTATACTTGCCTAGGCAATAGGCTTCTCTCCTTTCAGCCCATTCTGAGATAATATCGCACCCAGTCCATAATTTGATGTATCCATCTGTATGGTAAAGGGTAGGTCAAAGTCTGGACAAGTTAAAAGAGGCGCTGTCTCTGAAATTCCCCTAATGTCATTGAATGCTTTTTCCAGTCTATCAACTCAATGCTATTTAGTTTTCTTCTTAATCAGTACTGTTAGAAGAGAAATTATCCGGGACTGTAACTTGCAACAACTAAACCATCTTCATGCATTTGGTCAAGTTCTCTGTTCATTGCTGCCTGAACATAGGGTGAAACTGGGTGGTATCTTTGTTGAATTGGATGACGGTCACTTGTGTCTAAATTATATTTCCCTTTTGATGTTCATCCCAACTTGTCCGGTTTAACTTTCTTCCATTTGCCTATTAATTTTTCCAATCTTCGCCTTTGATCTTTATTCAGAGCTGATTATCCAATCATTCTTCTTTGTCCTCTTCCACTTCTGCACTTATATCTTCCACTTCCGTCTCCATGTTAGGAATTAAGCACAAAAATCAATTCCTAGAATCATATCATGATTAAGACGAGGAATCAACAGGAATTCTATTTTAAGTGACATTTTCATTTAATTTGACAGGCAAAGTTATTTTTCCTAGAATTTGAGTAAGGGACCCATCAGCCAATTTCAGTCTGACATCATTCTAGTCCATTGCTTCTTACATTTCATCTGAAATTTAATATTCTAGAATAACATAGGATATTCTGGAAACATCCGAATCATGTACTAAAATGCTTATGTTACTGTTCCAACAAAAAGTCTAGAACTTATTCGATGCAACTTACAAAATCATATTATTTTGTTTCAAGTTACAATATTGTTCACATTACAATTGTGACGTTTTGAGCCTAGTCAGCGGTTCATCTTAAGGTGAAAATCTTAAAGATAACATTTAACTTAATTATATCCAATATATAATTGGTTTCTTAATTTCCTGGGATATTTATATTATGTTCGGTATAGTGGCTGTTAACCTTATTGGAGCAATCACCAGGACAATCTCAACTTTACCATTTATTGCTTATTTTCAACGTTTCGGCTATGTCGCCATTTTCAAGTCTAAAAATTAGTTCCAATCCATTAAACATTATTAAATAATAAACTTCAATATAATGAATAACAATATTAAAATTGTAAAAATCTTTTTCCTTAAAGAAGTCAGCCACTATACCCATAAGATAACGTTCACTTTACAAGATTTTAATAATTTGTTATAAAATAGGTAATTTTTTAAGAAAGTGAAAACAAAATTTTGAATTATGAATAATGAGTGAATGGGGTGCTTTGTTTTCTCACACTACACCACTCATTATCCATAATTAAAAATTTAGTTTTCAATTTCTAAAAAAAATTTCCTTATTTTATGACACTGCTTATGTTTTATTGTTAACATGGCTTCCCTCAAATAAGTCAACTCATTGTTAACTAATTGGTTGTAATAATTTTTACCTGAATTTTAAAAAAAGTTTTGTTCTTATTCTTATGTTTTTAATGCAAAAAGATGCTAACATGAAACTTATGATTAATTAGATAAAATTTGAACTTCTTTTATAACATATAAAGTTAGCATTATCATTCCAATGGTAATGTTAACCCTTTAACGGTCTCAGGCCTCTCGGGAAGGCCGAGGCAATAGTTCCTATGGGTTCCGTTAGACATCAGGAGTTTCAGGATGAGATATCGAGGGTCTCCGGCCTCTGGGGGCCGAGAAACCCCGAAAAGTGTAATCGGTGAATAGGACAGGGGTTTCTTTTGGGAAGTGAGGATAGAAGAGGGCTCAACCGCCGCAGCCCTTTACACAGGGCGCGGTGCTGCATGGCGGGTTTGCATTTTGCATACTCTGTGTGCGCGTAAGCCTCTAGAGAGGCAATCGCCCATAACTTCCGGCAAACATTTTTTTTTTCAAAATGATTTCAAAACTGGTCATTTGAGGTCCCCTGGGAATTATATACAATACCAATTTGCTTCCAACTATAACAGCGAAATGTGCCCGTTAAGGGGTTAATATCTAGCAAATTTGAATCTTGTCTAACTCTTATTCCCGTGAAGATGAAATTCTGACTAGCTTCAAAACATCGCAATTTTTATATTATAGTTTAAATATAAAAATCATGACAGGGTTGAAAAACCTGATACCACTGTTTTTCATTATTTAACAACAGATCTCCAAATAATCAAATATTAAAAAAATAAAAATATGAAGTAAAAAACAAAACAAAATACAATATAATAAATAAATACATATAAAGCATAGTTTTTTCATGACATTAAATATAGAGTCATTCCGTATCAAATCAACGAGGTTCTAAAATTTTGTTTTGGATTTTAATTATTTTTTGGTTATTTGATGTATGCATTAATGAAAAGAAAAATACAAATTTCAGATTCTTCGGACTTACAATTTTTGATGTAAACATTTTTGAATTATTAAAAAAAAAAGCAAAAACGGTGCATTTTTAGAATAGTTTTAGGTTACATCTCAAAACATATTAGAGCTAAAAAGCTGAAACAGGTGTCAGTTCTGTGCTTTTTCTTTTTTTATATCACACGATCACATCCGAAAAATATATCTTTTAAAAAAATAAAAGCTCACTTTTCAAATATTAAAAAAAAATAACGAAAAAATAACGAAATTATAAATATATATAAATATAAATATAAATATATATATATATATATATATAAGTATGTTATTCTAGCATTTTTTAACTAAAGGTCTGCTAAATTTCAAAGTGAATTCAGAATGTTGGCAAGACTTATAAAAATAAGGGCATGCCAAAAACTCTGCTTTCTCTCTTTTTGACTTAATTGGTATTATTGTCATTGCTCTCATTTGTCTTAGGTGCTTAATAGCTTTTAGTTATTCTGAGTTATTCAGTGTGCACTTTATGAGGATGTGGTCGTCTCAAGTGTTTTCTTAACAACTAATTTAAGAAATGTTGTTTGATTATAACATCCATTGTCTCCAAAATTATGAATAATAAATTTTAGTAGTAATCCCAAGAATAATAAAGAGAACCCATATTCAAGTTTGTCAAAACATTTTATATGCCTGTTTGCATTTGTCATTATTATTATTAACGTAACCTAATTTATTAATTTTAAAATGTTAACATTTTCGGTTGATGTAATAATTATAATCATAAATATTGTAAATTTATTAATTTTGTTTACTATCATTTATGAATCAAATTTTTAAAAGAGCTTATAAAAATAATCATTTTTTCTTTGTAATTAAATCTTATTTCACTCACCTCTACCAAAGTAATTAACCATTAAAATTTTTATTTTATAGAAACCAAAAATCGTAAGAATAAATAATCAGGAAAAGAGAGCAATGCTGCTTGTATGTAAAGATTCAAAAAGGTAGAAGTATTTAATATTTATACATTTTAGGAAATCTAGTAAAGTATTTTAGTGCATCGGGGATGCTTAAAATGTTAAGATGATAAGGTGAATTTGATTAAAAATCAAACGTTTTAAAGGTATCCTCTACTCTAAGTTTTATTTTGAGAATTATGTGCTAGTTAAAACTTACACCTGACTAGAAGAACTATTAAGTGAGTGCTTCCTTAAGATTAGACAAATGTTTTGAGCTCCTCTTTTGATGAGCCACTCACAAACATGAATCCACAAATTCATTGTATCTCCTGGAAATAATTTCATATTGTTAAAATCATATTGTAGTTTGATTCAGTCTAAACTAACTATGATTCTAATAATGCCATGCCTATTAATATATCTATAACTCGAGATTAAATGACAAGAGTTCTAGATACACTAATATTGCACCAATGGTGAAATAGTACATATAAATTAGCATATGTAAATTTTAATCTGAAAATAGAGATGTACAGTAGTATCTCTCTGACCTACACCCTGAAAATCCAATTCCTGCAGGAATCTGAACCCAATGGTTTTCTGTGGTAATAGATAAAAAGTGACCTTCAGCAAATAAGTGGGCAGATTAGTGTAAAGGTGAATACATTGCAGAAATTTCAGTGGAACGGGAAATTGCATTAATTAACAAATTGCTAAAAATCATTAATGATGAGGTTGATATAAAATTATAAGAAGTGAATAATGGATTGAAGGAGAAAACGAAATAGAGGGGATCGATTCCCCTGAACTTTCGAGAACGATGAAAATCTGCAAAAAAAAAAGTTGCTTTAAACTTTAAATTTAAACAATACTTCCACTTACTATATATTTCATATATAGGTAAGTGAAAGTAAAAAAACAGAAAATGAATGCGAACGCTATAAAAAACGATATTAACGGCTAGAAAATAAGAAAACATATGCAAAATATTTGACTTTGTCCCCTAAAGGTAAAGTAATAAAGAAATTAACAGACAGTTTTGGTAAATCCTTGATACCCACTTCTTTTGAAAAAATTAGAAAAAGCTCTGGAGCTAAAAAAGTCACATTTCACAATGTGATGATCAATGAGCTACAAAAGTCTGACAAGAAACTTCAATGTTTAAGTGACTTATACATCAGTCAACTAGTGAGTATCTGCTATTGAGCTTGGCAAGTTCAGCATTAGGACTTAGTCGAGCGTTTGGTCGAATAAAATAAACTATCATAAGAAAAGGAATTTAAATACAAAAAAGTTACCTAATATGTTCTTAAGAAAAAAACTGCATGCCAAGTTTTCTACTAAGACAGTTAGCTACTCACATTTTGCTCAACTATGTCCACTCTTTGTAATGAAGCAAGCTGTTGACAACAAAGACACTTGATTTTGTGTTCATTACGAGAAAGTGAATCTTTTGGAAACTTGTTTAAAGAAACTAGGGATCATAAAGAGTAATGATACAAGGCGGTGTACGACATAGTGTGCAAAAAGAATGACTTTCGGTGTATGTAAAAAAAGTGTTATATAACTGCAACACTTCACAAGGCATGAATCTTGTCAGCAATCGTCAAGCACTTCTATTTTTTACAGAGATGGTGACCTGGTGAGTGAAAAATTGATTCTAAGGAGGATTTCAAATTACAGTGGAATGATTTTTCCCCTTTTAGAGAATTTTACTTTGAATTACTGAGCGTAACTAATAGCATTTTTAAATTTTGAAATAACGAGAGCTTTTCTACAGGACAGAGGATTTGTTTCCAATTATAGAGATGTTTATTTTACTGGTTGTTTGATTTATTGGGAGTCCACTATATTAGCATTATTTTGAACAGCCTTTATTGGACTTATTGGAAACCTAGTTAAATAATTAATATTATTTTTGGATTCATATAAATCTTTTGAAAAAGGATTAATAAATTTAGCCTTAAAAAATCAAACACTCCTTAGATTATAAGCATGTTGAAAATTCTACTAGTAATAACAGTTACTGTTGTCAATGGCATCTTAAATAATAAAATATATAAAAAAATTTAAAAACTATGCTGCATAAACGAAAGAAAAAAAAATTCAATTTGACTTTCATAATAATTCATATTATTATTATTAATAATTATAATATTTTTCTTATCCCCTGTAAGAAATTAATTTATACTTACCTATAACGAGGTAACTTTTATCTGGAGAAGCTGTGAAATAAGAGGATGATATGTTTCCAGGAAGTTTCTTTTCCATGTTAACTATCAGTTTTGTGGGTAATGATTTTCCATCTCTAAAGGACAATAATTATGAAATTTAAAAAGAAATAAAGAAACTTCATGAGAATATTTAAGTAATTAAATATTAAAAAATTTTAAATTTGAAAAATTCTATGCTAAATATTTGGTCATTGAAATCTAAGACATTACTTAGTACTAAACAGGACACTTAGTAATATTCAGGTTGTTTCAGCTGACACGAATTTGAACTCATGGGAGTGTCATGAACTGGTTGGAGGTGTGAAAAGAACATTTCAGCAATTTAACTGGAAGCTGGACAAATGTCCACATGATTGGACCTAATTGGCAGGCAGTCATATTTTAACATTATTTGTTGAATATTTTTCTTATTATTTTAAAATAATTATTAGAGAATTTTAACAGAAAAAACATGGGCCACAGCCGAAATATAAACCAGGGTCTCTGCATCACATTTACAGCGCTCCTATCCATTGACCTAACAGTGGGCCCTATTCCAGCCATGTCAAACTTTTCTCTTCAATGACTGGGATAGAACTCATGGCTACATCAATGGTTAAGAGCCCTGCAGCAGAGATGAAGAGACCCATGGCCAACTTTTTCTCCTCAGATAAAATTATTTCATCATATTATTTAAAAATAAAAATTAATAGTCAACTCTTTTTTAAGCTAAGTAGATGCAACCTTTCGATTCTGAATTACTTGATTTTGAAGTATATCTAAAAATCAATGTCATAAATCGAACAAAGCATCATAGAGTTATTTATTTTATTAAATGCTATTAGTGAGAAACTGTAGTTTTTGCCTCCATTAATGAGATAATTTAATTTTTTGGTGATATGGAAAATATGTGTGTACCTGAGGAGAGAAATAGCATCAATATTCAAATGCTTGTTGCTCAATTGTTTGAACGATAATGGTTTTATTTCTCCTGATTGAAGACCATGACCCACATAGTGTCTTAATTTTTCCTTTTTATCATCATTTATTTGCATTAATGAGTTCGGGCTTAAACCAATCAGATCATTTTGATTGAGAAATGCAAACATACCTGGAAATTCAATTCATAGTCAAGAAAAAAATGAAATTATACTACTAAATATTCAAACATCATTAACACTGAATAATTACCTATTGTTTCATCTGTTTTCAATGGAGATAAGCTGATTTGGTAAAATTTTCCACTATGTGCAAACAGTTGCATACTCTTTTTAAGCATAGAAGGATCAGATAATGTATTTACAATTCTTGATAGACCTTTCCCACCAAGTTTCATTTTCATTGCAACATCTATCTGCTTGTAATTACAATCAATAATATTATCTTCAGGTATCTACAATTAACACACAAATACTTTCAATAGAAAAAGAAAAGTAAATTTCATTCAATTCTAATTTTTAGTGCCAGGAAAGAAGGAGATATGGAAATAAATAAAAAAATATGTTCACATATAGATAATTTTCATTTTTTATGCATATTAATACGAGGGGTGATCAAAAAGTTCCAGGACTGTTGAGATTGCGCGGCAATGGAGTGTCATAGAGCAGTGCGGTTGGCAGCATTGTTTAGCGTGACTCTTCCTGAGCTCAGCTGTTTATTCAGTTTGTTGATAACCTTCTTCATTGCAAAGTTACTGCTGTTTTCGTAAAAAAAAGTTTTTTGTGTTCGGCGATTCTTTTCCTTCATGGGTCTCTTAAGTTTTGGAAACAAGAAAAAGTCTGCAGGGGCAAGGTCAGGTGAATATGGAGGCTGGGGAATGACCGTCATTCCATTTTTGGTGCAGTAGTCGCAAATGAGCAGTGTGGAATGAACAGGCGCATTGTCATGATGCAGCACCCACTCACCGCTCCACCACAACTCTGGTCTCTTCCTCCTTATTGCCTCGCGCAAATTTCTCAGGGTTTGAAGATAACGAAAGCGGTTAATGGTCTCATAACATTTTACCCAACTTCACACAAAACTTTACGCAAACGCGTTGCTCTTCCTTTACATTCATTTCACAAAATCGCCGAACACAAAAAACTTTTTTTTACGAAAACAGCAGTAACTTTGCAATGAAGAAGGTTATCAACAAACTGAATAAACAGCTGAGCTCAGGAAGAGTCACGCTAAACAATGCTGCCAACCGCACTGCTCTATGACACTCCATTGCCGCGCAATCTCAACAGTCCCGGAACTTTTTGATCACCCCTCGTATATTTTAATTGGCAAAGATAATAAGTGGGATAACGAAGTTGAAAATAAAACTTAATTTTTGGTACTCTATCTGCTCTATATTATACAATATAGACCCCCTAATCCGAATTAATTGGGACAGGACCAAGTTTGGATTATCAATTTTTTTCGGATCAGCCGTAATTACAGAAACCAGTTTCTAGAATAAAGTATACTCCTTGTGAATATAACGTAATTAAAAAAAAAATTATATTCAAAACGAGTTTAGCCGTATATATGAAGATTAGTAGGAAAACCATAGTAACAAATGCTAATCACATAGAAGGGTGACAACAGTGACTCATTCTTACACCTTCTGCTTTTGTTTTGTAGCTTTGAGACATTTCAACTGATAATTGCCAGCTGGCTCGCAAATTATTTCGTAAATTTTACCTATTAATCGTGCTAGCACACTTGACAGTTGTATATTGTTCATTCGGCTTTATTGTACATTCTTTAAGAGTAAATGGTATCATATGTTAACTCTAAAAGAAAAACTGGGTGCTTTGAAGTGTTCAGACTAGGAAGAATGTGATTGGAACGGAGTGAAGGTTGAACAGTCCTGTGCAACATCTATCAGGAAAACACTTAAAATTCAGCAGACATTGAAGCAGTAGCAGTAAAATAAAAAGGACAAATTAATTTTCATTTGCTTTGCAAAGGGTTCCTCTTAACCCTTTGGATGATTGAGGATTTTTCTAAAACATCAATTCTGGTTAATACCTGAACCCAAAATCTTTCAGGAACACAATACTTTCCCTTACTATTTATTTCATAAATGGTCAGTGTAAAACCATAGTGAAGTAAGCACCAAACCAATTTAATACATTTTTAATTTTTATTATTTAAAGTACCTATTGTTATTTTTTTTTTAATCATGCATCTTTATATTTGAGTTATAGAAGACAAAGTGAAATATATTTTACTTCAAAAGCAATAAACATAAACACAAATGTTTACGACAGACGGAAGAGAAAAGATTTGGCTCCGCCGGGAGTCGAACCCGGGTCTTACGCGTGACATGCGCGGTATGCTAACCACTGCACCACGGAGCTCGCTTCCAAACGGTGCCAAATCCTTCCTCTTCACTGACACCTCTCCCACGATCTAGCAAGTTTTGCAAGTATTTACGGGAGGTGGACAATTTTTGTCCAATTTTGGGCATCTCTTGATGTTTGTCAATTTTTAAATTATTTTATATTAATTTAATCATTATTGTGGATATCCACCTTGTTTTTAAACTATTTTAAATAATTTATTTTTAAAAAGAAAAGATTTGGCTCCGCCGGGAGTCGAACCCGGGTCTTCCGCGTGACAAGAGCAGTATGCTAACCACTGCACCACAGAGCTCGCTTCCAAACGGTGCCCGGGTTCGACTCCCGGCGGAGCCAAATCTTTTCTTTTTAAAACTAAATTATTTAAAATAGTTTAAAAACAAGGTGGATATCCACAATAATGATTAAATTAATATAAAATAATTTAAAAATTGATGAACATCAAGAGATGCCCAAAATTGTCCACCTCCCGTAAATACTCGCAAAACTTGCTAGATCGTGGGAGAGGTGTCAGTGAAGAGGAAGGATTTGGCACGGTTTGGAAGCGAGCTCCGTGGTGCAGTGGTTAGCTTACCGCGCATGTCATGCTGAAGACCCGGGTTCGACTCCTGGCGGAGCCAAATCTTTTCTCTTCAAAAATAAATTATTTAAAATAATTTAAAAACGAGGTGGATATCCACAATAATGATTAAATTAAACACTAATATAATATAAACACAAATTTATTTCACAAAGAATTCAACTTTAACTTTAGTTTTCTTAAAATATGGTGTTCAGAGCTTAGTTCATTTTGGCATTACACCGACTGTAGAGATAATTAAAAGTAATATAATAGAATAATGTTGAGTGAAGTAACAACCAACAGATTAAGTTAGAATTCAACAAAATATACATAACAATTTATTTATTTATTTATTGAACTAATGCATCTAACCATTGTGGGTCATTAGCACAACAAGCATAAACTTAATAGCATAAACATGGATTTCTGGACAACAATTATTAACATATTAACATGGACAACAATTATTAAATTAATCATACCTTAGGGAACGTTTGTCTGATCCAATCCCTCTCCTTTGAACCGTTGTAAGTAGTAAATACTTCCATTTTATAATTCAATGCAATTCCAATAATAGCTTGAGATAGAGGATGTACTGCTTGACTTACATAAATGCTGTTCTCTTCAGACCAATTTTTATCCACTTTTACAATGTAATAGGCCTTGAAGAAACCACAATATCAAAAATTATCCTTAACTCAATATATATAAAAACTTAATTTAAATTCACCCTGATGAGAATAAGAGGTATGCAGAAATGGTAGCTGTAAAGCTACAAGAGTCTATGGATGAGCCCAGAGGAGTGGAAGCTAGATGGAGCAGGATAAAGAAAGCAGTCACAGAGACAGCTAGTGAAACCCTATAAATAAATCCAGGGAGTCCTCAGAACACTTGGTTTGGTGATAAATGCAGGAGGAAGGTAGAAGAAAGGAACAGGGCCAGACTAGTAGTGCTCCAGAGAAAGACTAGACCAAATGTAGAAAGGTAAAAAGCTCTAAGAAGGAGAGTCAAGAGCATGTGCAGGAAAAAGAAGAGAGACACAGAGAAAGCCAAGTTCCTGCAAATGAAAGAGGAGTATGGGAAGAAAAACAGAAAGAAATTCTTCTGTATCCTCAAAGAACATAAGGGAGAGTTTAAACCAAGGATCACCTTTATAAAGAATGAAAATGGTGAGCTGCTGGGAGACCAACTGGATATTGTTAATAGATGGTCTCAATACTTTGAGAAACTTCTGAATCCAGAAGTGCCTGAGGAACCTGTTTCAAGCCCACCAAGGTGCATCACATCTGCTCATATGAATGGAGACGTCATAGATCCACCAAAGAAGGAAGAGGTCGAAGAAGTTTTAGCATCCCTAAAAAACTACAAGGCCCCAGGAGAGGATGAGATCCCAGCAGAGCTATGGAAGCACGGAGGAGATGCATTAGCCGAGGAAATGTACCATCTGATTTTTGACATCTGGATGTCGGAAGAGATGCCAAAAGACTGGTTCACCTCATTAATATGCCCATGATGGACTGTGAAAACTACAGAGGTAGTGCATCTTAAACACAGCTTATAAAGCCTTCTCCATTTTGTTAATGAGCAGGATACTCCAGTACTCTGAGGGAGAGCTTGGGGATTACCAGTGTGAATTCAGAAAAGCTAGATCCACTATCGACCACATTTCCAGCATAAGGTCCATGCTGGAGAAATGCTATGAAAACAATATTGATCTGCACCACCTCTTCATCGACTACAGACAAGCGTATGACAGTGTAGACCGATGCAAGTTGTATAGGCCATGACAAAGGTGGGTATCCCAGAAAAACTGATATGATTAGTGCGCACAACATTGGAAGGGACACAAGGGAAAGTAAAAATCCAAAGCACTAACTCCAGTTGCTTCCCTATCAACAAAGGATTAAGGCAAGGAGACCCCCTGTCCTCCATCCTATTCAAGATTGTTTTGGAAATCGTAATGAGGGCTATTAGGACTAATCCTGGAGGGAACATCTACAACCGTATGACACAGCACCTTGCTTATGCAGATGACGTTATCATTACTGGTCGCACACGAGCATCTTTGCTAGGAGCTTTCGAGTACAGAAGTATGGAAGTACAGTGGATATCGTTTATAACGACATCGGTTATAACGACGAACCGCTTATAACGACGGAAATCTTAAGTCCCTGGTCCCTATGGTCATATTTTAACGAATTTTTATCCGGCTATTACGACCACGGCTATTGCGACTGATACACTTTTGCTTGGTGATACCATGTCAAGGAGAAGGGCATTTTCGTAAAAAGAAAAATTTTGCTGCCATTTGCTGTCGTCAGGAAAATGGGGAGTCGAGCAGAAGTCTTGCGGAGGAACTGAATGTAAGTCATTAAACTATTTTAACAATATGGAAAAATAGGGACACCATTCGGGGACTAGCTGAACGCGGTGAATCGTTCAAGACAAAAAAAATAAGGAGAGCTACGGGCTACCGGCGACAAAGTCAACGGTGCTCTAATAACATGGTTTTGACCCCAACGCAGCCGAAATGTTCCAATATCAGGGACAATTTTACTCAAAAAAGCCTATCATTTTCTAAAATTGATTAATGAATCCACTTCAGAACTGTCTAGCGACTCGACAAGTAGAATTTCGCGAGGATGGATTCAAAGATTTTGTACTCGCAATAATATTATTTTTTAAGCGGTGACTGCTAGCGTTCCCCAAGGGATAACCAAGGGTTCCGTCAGTATGGCCATCAATTCCGAAAATTACGATGATTCAGATATTTTTAACGCAGATGAAACTGAACTTTTTTACTTGGTACTACCTGATAGGACACAACACTTTTAAGGGGGAGAAATGTTCTAATAGAAAACTGTCCAAGGATAGAATAACGGTTTCGGTGGAAGCCAATATGACTGGAATTGAAACATATACTTTTTATAATAGGAAATTTGAAGTTGTAAGAAGGCTAACATAACAATCAGCTCTTAAAAATGGCCTAGACCTGATATAACGACCGACGTCGTTATAAGCGATGTGTCGGATGTAACGATGAAGTTTTTACGGTCCCATCAATGTCGTTATAAACGATATCCACTGTATATGAAGACCTCCCGGAGACCACTTTTTGGAGCAGGTACAGGAGTTTAAATATCTTGGGGCCAACTTCAACGAAAAAAGTGATATACTGGCAGAAATAAAGACACGCATGATGGCCGGAAGTAGATGTTGCTGGGCGCTTGGAAAAGTGCTTAGGTCGGAAGTGTTACCCTGGCAGTTAAAGTAGGCTGTATACATTAGCATTATTAGACAGGGCTCTGGACAGGGAAGACTGGGGGAACATTTTGGAACAGGCCAGGGTTCCCCAAGACCATAGAGCCATCGAAAGAAAGAAAGAATTTAAAATCAGTTCAGATAACAATCAGGAGTATTTATGGCAAGCAACTTTAGTAACTTAGTAAATTTCTATTTTAGCAAAGAGACATTTTAACATATTGTACTGCGTATTCCTGTAATCTTATAAATAAAGTTGAAATTCTGTTTGTTTGTTCTTTATAGAAATCCATACCGTTTGTCCTAAATTCTCCAAATTTCGCTAAGTGGTTCTTTGATACCAGGTGCGAACACCTGTCCATATTAAAATTGCATAACTTCAGCCAATCTCATGGTATATTCTTTATTGTTAAAAAAATCGTCATGATCTCGCTTTACAATGGGTTTTTTTTACAAAATCGACCGTTTGAGTCGAAAAACAGCCTAAAATATCATTTTATACATTTTGAAGAGGCCAACAAGGCCCGGTAAGACCGTCCCTTGGTAGGCGTCGAGTTCTGGGATTTTTAAACCATATGTTTTTTTTAATTACAATACGTTTATTTACATGTATGGTGAATTTATTTTTTATAAATGCCTCCTAAGAAGCGAGCTTCAATAGAAGTAGTAAGCTCAAAAGCTAAAAACAACGTCAAATACGAGCAGCTGAAACTCTCGACGAACATCAAATTAGGATTGAACAACAGAGGCTTAGACAGGCAGAATCGCGGGAAACTGAGTCTGCCCAGGAATACGAGGCCCGCTTTGCGCCACAAAGGCTTAGGCAAGCCGATTTGCGAGAAGCTGAAACTGCAGGCCAATATTTCTGTTTGTTTGTTTGTTTTTTATAGAAATCCATACCGTTTATCCTAAATTCTCCAAATTTCGCCAGTAGTTCTTTCATACCAGGTGCGAACACCTGTCCATATTAAAATTGCATAACTTCAGCCGATCTTCAGCTGATAGTCTTTATTGTTATAGAAATCGTAATGAACTCACTTTACAATGGTTTTTTACGAAATCAACCGTTTCATTAGGAAAATGAAATTCCCCGATCAAACCGGGTTATACAGCTCAAAGATGAATTTCTGTTAGTTTGTTTTTTCTTAATAAAACTCCATACCGTTTGTCCTAAATTCCCCATATTTCGCTCAGTGGATCTTTCTTACTAGGTGCGAACACCTGTCCATATTAAAATTTCATAACTTCAGCCAGTCTCTGGGTATATTCTTTATTGTTATAAAAATCGTTATGATTTCACTTTAAATTTGTTCACGTTTATTAGAAAAATGAAATTCCCCGGGTGAAACCGGGATATACAGCTAGTACATAATAGATATGAAAACAGGTGCAGTTGCTTAATTATTATATGAATAAATAATTATTTGATGAGTAGCTTAAATCAACAAGAAATTCGTCTCTTTTTTTCTTGCACTTTTTCAACAAGTTTTCATTGATTTGATTAGGTTCTAACGGCTTAACCTAGTTTTAAGAATTTTAGGTCATATTTCTATACATGGCATTGGTTTAAAATAATATATAAGAATAAATAATTATATTTCATTTTAAATTAACAGTTACAATACTGTCACAGACACAATCAGTAAAAATTAAATTGACAGAGATGTAAGTAGTGTTACAAACGGTTTTGAAAAATAAGAAAATAATTGTCTTCTTAAAAGATAGAAGCTCCAAAAATATCAGTTATAATCATTTCAAACTAAGGTACCAAAAAGACAAATATATCCCTTCTTCAACCTCGCATAAGTCCTCCTGGATTTTTTCCCCACATATTTATAAACCTTGCATTATTCCTCCTGGATTTTTTCCCAAATATTTATAAATAGACAAGTTAAACTTCACCACATATTAAAATGTATGTCTAGTTTCATATATATTACTGTTTCTATTATTAATTACATGGTTACTTTCATCTGTATTTATTCCTTCATCCCCTACCAGTTTTCATCAGTGTTTAACACGTTGAGCGCCAAGCGGTACGATCGTACCGCTGTTGGACTATTGGCTGGGGCCGAGGCGGACCCCCGGTACCGCCCGCTCCCGCCAGCTAAAAGATTGTTCTGGGCCAGGGGACCGCCTGCCGAGCGTGATTTCAAGGCATATTGGACCGCTCCGGCCCCGAACAATTCGCCAATGCAATTGGCCCAAATGTTTGTTTTTTTTTTTTTTTTTTTTTTTAATTTGCGGGGATAAATAAATAAAATAAATTAATTTTATTTATTTTTTTACAAAACAAAATATCTTATTTATTAAAATAACTATTTATTAAAATAACCGGGCAGCCCCCGTACTACTATAGGTAGCGGGCTTTACCCTGGGGCCGGGCGGTACATACGTACCGCTCACAAAATTATTGTTTAATTGCCAAAATTAAACTTTTTATTTATTTCTTTTGCAATTTTTGTATCATTCTAATCATATTAAAGTTATAAATTAGGAAAAATTGCTTTGGCCCCAGGCAAAAGTACATCATCTTTTCCCTGGCGCTCAACGTGTTAATGTCACAAGATCTTTATTACTTTCACTTACCTATATATGAAATATATAGCAAGTGGAAGTATTTCGATCGTGAAAAAATTCGACTTCCGGTTTTCAACGGAAATACACGTTTTGGGGTCCCCTGAGTCGAAATGACCAAGTCCCGCGAAATGGTCTGTGTGTGTGTGTGTGTGTGTGTGTGTGTGTGAACAGACTAGCTCAAAAACTATAAACCGTGAGATCCTGAAATTGGGTATTTATTGTAGGTATATGCCCGCGATGTGACAGCATAAATTTCATCAAAATTACTTAAAGGGAGAGGGTACTTTACTCAATAACTTTTTAGGTTTTTTTCGATTTTCTCAAAAACGGCTCTAACGATTTTGATTAAACTGAGTATTTCATCTATTTATATGCCCGAGATATGACTGTAAAAATTTCATCAAAATTGATTAACCGGAGGGGGGACTTTACTTAATAAATTTTGTAACATTTTCACGTGTTTTTTTTATTTATTCTAAATCGGCTTTAACGATTTTGATCAAACTGGGTATTTGATGTATTTATATGCCCGAGATATGACTGTAAAAATTTCATCAAAATTGATTAACCGGAGGGGGGACTTTACTTAATAAATTTTGTAACATTTTCACGTGTTTTTTTGATTTTCTCAAAAACGGCTTTAACGATTTTGATTAAACTTAGTATTTGATCTATTTATATGCCCGAGATATGTCTGTAAAAATTTCATCAAAATTGATCAACCGCAGGGGGCACTTTACTTAATACATTTTGTACCATTTTTACGTGTTTTTTTTATTTAATCAAAAACGGCTTTCACGATTGTGACCAAACTGGGTATTTGATGTATGTATATGCCAAATATGTGATAGCCAACATTTCATCAAAATTGATCAACCGAAGGGGGGACTTTACTTAATAAATTTTGTATCATTTTCACGGGGTTTTTTATTTACTCAAGAACGGCTTTAACGATTAATAAAAATAAGATATGAATGTAGAAAAATGTGTGACTTTGGGAAATGATATTTAACAAAACACGTCAATTTCTTATCTAAATAAGTTGGTAAGTGAAAGTTGTGTGTTGCGCGCACGCACCAGATTTTTTTTATTTGGGCACAGGTAAACATAATAACAATGTTACTTATAATTTTACTAATGTTTTTTGGAAAAAAGAAAAGAGAAGAAGAGCGGAAGCAAACCCTAAAAAGATGAGCTAATATGTTTGGGTTTCTCTATTCATTCAAAATATTCGAACGAACTAACAGTTGGAACAAACTGTCATGGTAAATGTTGTGACTACGATGTTTGAGTACCATCTACACTGGCGTCGAGCATTTGTTCCGTTCTTACCACTTGACTGGAGAGTTAGTCTTGTTCTGAAGCTTAAGTTATAGGGTTATCTCTGCGGTACAAAGCGATAATTTTTTTGTAACCTGTTTAATCATTTGTGTTTCAATAATTTGTATGGCTTTGTAAATTATTATTTTTCTTTGAATAAAAATAGTTAACCCACATAAGTGTCACAATATTATGCAACTTCAGGCAATGCAAAGTTGGCAATACAATAATAAGCATAATTATATATACTGAAATTTCAAAATATGGTTTGAGTAAAAAATTAAAAATATGATTTAAAAGTTTTATCTGCGAGATCAATGCATACCATTGAATAAGCTAGCAGAACAGAAGCAGCCTCACTGTCACTGAAATGTTTGGGTATGGGCCAGAAAAGAATATTATCAGGTTGAAGTGATTTGGTTTTATTTGAAAATGTTGCAAGGCCGCAAACTTTTTTTCCATCCTTTTCACCCACATATTCTAAGACACCAATCTTTGAACAAATAATACAGTAATTATTGAAATTACAAGGAATAATGTTTCGATATATCAAAGTGGAGGTTTAACAATACTTTTAATTTTGAATTTGCAAACTACCTTTTTATGAACAGCAGAAACATCTGCCAGATTAATGCTTATTGTACTTAAAGTGATTCCTGGGCATCTGTAATGAAAATTATTGTATTATTACTATTACTAACACATTTGCATTAATTAATGATAAAAATTATAATTAATATTTTTAAAAAATATATAAAATAAGTATCCTTGGCTATGCCATCCCTCGGATATAATGTAAAATGGAGGTCTTGAGCCTGTACAATGTCAGGTACTCATTAAAGATCCCTATCCTAATTAAATATGGAACTCCCACTGTAGCATCATCCGATTAGCTATAGTGGCATAAAGTGATGTTTAACAGGCAATATAAAATAAGTTATTGCAAAAATAATACCTCAAATCAGAAAATGGAAAAATGTCGGATTGTGACATCTTAAGCTCTTTATTTAAAATGCTGGAGCTTCTCCTGTATGTACCCCAATGTCCATTGTGGTGAATGTTAATCTTCAGATCTTTAATTAGTTGATTTTCATGCTTGGAGAGATCAAATGTTTCTTTGTCAAAAAATACGAACCTATTGAAAAAAAAAAAACACAAATAGTAAAATTGCAAAATTTCTAAATCATTTTATAAAAAAAAAAAATCTGTTGGGGTGCGCGCATCATACAACTTTCACTTATCACCCTTCTTTTTTGACTAAAAATAGACGATTTTACAATGATATACTTAAGAGCTACCTGAGAGGGAACATTAAACTTACCAACTTACTTAGATTATAAATCGACGGGTTTTGAGAAATATGTAAACACCATTCCTCAAATTCACACATTTATCTGCATTCATTTACTTATTTTTGTTTGTCTCCATAAGTTTGTTTGTTTATTGGGGTTTAAAAAAATTTATAAAAAAAATAAAAAGAAAGAAAGAAAGAAAAAACTTTTGGAACAAATTTATCACTCTTTCAGATAGTTAAAAAAAAAATGCCCCCAATAAAATACAAGTCAAGAAAGGAGGTGTTTGAAAGATTTCAATATCAAAACAAGAAAATGATTCAATTATTCTGAGAAAGAGAATCAAAAATATAAAATAAAGCGACAAAAAAGAAAGTAAAATTGCTTTGTGAAAATTACTCACTTGAAAAGGAAGTGATTGAGAACGAATTCTAATGTATATTTGTTAGGAAAACAAAATTTTAAAAGGGAGTTGATTTGATGATACAAAATCTCCTCGCTCAACCGCTAGTGAGAATATAGACCCACCCACTCCTCAATTCATACATGGAAGGAAACTGGTAAATAAAAACAAAGCGAAAGTGTACAAAGATAATGCTATGTTTCGCAAAGAAAACATAAAGCTTGAACGACAATATGAAAGACTACGGAAAAATATCGAGAATTTTTTTTCAAAACAGCGATTTACCATGTAAAAAATATGCACATATGTCTTTTATTATAGAGGCATTATTTAAACGAAATGTATTTAAAGAGGACATCAATGCTATCTTGCAAATACCTTTGCGATCATTTTAATCCCAGAGGTCTGTTAATTCATTCCATAATTTTTTTTAGTCATCTTTAACTTACGTTCAACGTGAATTGGTGTTCTGCCACATTGACTCCTTGCATCTTATATCTAAAGGAATAGTATTATACCGAAAAAAATATTTATTTTTAACCATAAAATTTAACTTTGGTGAGGTATGTGAAAGTAAATAAAGAGTTGATTTTAACATAAATATTTGTATGTGTATAAGTTTAAATTGGACCCCATCGCCCAGTGAACAAACTGCAGTCAGCCACTGGCCCTCCAGGTTGGGAGAACAGTACACTGACACTTACAAAGAACACTAACCACATCACACTACACTTATGCCTATACTACAGACAAAGGTCATCTACATTACGCTCCCTAGGGCCACCTCCTGAAGGTAGCCGCGAGCGGATAGGGGAGCTAGTCCACCTGACTCGGGGGCATTAGGCCGATTCCCTTCTCCCCCTAAACAATTACATATCAACAAAGCTCTACAACAAAACGCCATACTGATCATTGGAAAACGACACAGCAACCGTCAATTGGATTATACTTTGGCTATGTGGAATGTTTTGTCGTTACATAGACCCAGAGCAATTCAACACTCCTAGATACCCTGACTGCAATAGAAATTGCGGCCATCCAGGAAACCGGATGGACCGGAGAAATGGAAGCTTTAAGAAAGGACAGCACATCTAGTTCAGCTGTGATGATTGCCTCCACACTGTTGGCACAGGTTTTGTCAGAGGAAAGAAATTGGCCCCTCTTGTAATTGACTTTAAACCCATTAGCTTAAGGTTATGCAAGCAGCGACTGTGAGGAAAATTCGACAATTTCAGTTTAATATGTGCCTATGCCCCCACCGAGGTCTCTAATGAGGAAGATAAAGATGTTTTCTACGAAGAGTTAGAAAAATGTTATGATGAATGCCCCAGCTATGACATTGACTGACTAACAGTATTACTTAAATGGATATATTATTTGTATTTTTTATTTTTCAGTAGAAAAATTAATGGGCAATTCCACGTCAAATCAACACAAAAATATATCCTTTTGAACCTCACCATTTCAGATTTTCTTGAAATTTGGTATATGTGTACTACTTGTATCTACTAGAACAATTGTGAAATATTACTGAGATATGTCTACCCGTTTTGGAATTAAGGGTTCTCTAAAGCCCTCAAAAATAGGTCCAGAAACAGAAAAAATCATGATTAAAAATAGCTGTAGATGTTTTCCAAATTTGACTAGGACTATGAGATTGGTGTCGTTTAACAGCGCATATCATGCCGTTTCATATGAAATACAACAATGTATAGGTTGGTATAAAAGAAATTTTCTTAAAACAAAATGAAAAATTTTAATTTCAATTTTCTCAATAAGGGCATTTTTTTAAAAATTTATATTTTTTTAAAAATAGGTAGTATTATACATATTCATACAGCAAAATATAAAAGTGGGATGAAAATTTCTTCATTAGTAAAAAAATTGAAAACTAGTAATAAAATTTCAAAAATCTAGCATTTTATGATTAAAAAAGTTGTAGGTGTTTTCCAAATTGGACTAGGACTATGACATTAGTGTTTCTTAAGAGCACATTCAATGCCATTTCATATTATATACAGCAATGTATAGGTTGTTTGTACCAACCTATACATTGTTGTATATCATATGAAACGGCATGGAATGCGCTGTTAAATGACACCATTCTCATAGTCCTAGTCCAATTTGGAAAACACCTACAACTTTTTTAATCATAAAATGCTAGATTTATGAAATTTTATTACTAGTTTTCAATTTTTTTACTAATGAAGAAATTTTCATCCCACTTTTATATTTTGCTGTAAGGATATATATAATACTACCTATTTTTTAAAAAAATATAATTTTTTTAAAAAATGTCCTTTTTTGAGAAATTTTACATTTTGTTTTAAGAAAATTTCTTTTATACCAACCTATACATTGTTGTATTTCATATGAAACGGCATGGAATGCGCTGTTAAACGACACCAATCTCATTGTCCTAGTCAAATTTGGAAAACATCTACAGCTATTTTTGATCATGATTTTTTCTGTTTCTGGACCTATTTTTGAGGGCTTTAGAGACCAATAATTCCAAAACGAGTAAACATTTCTCAGTAATATTTCACAATTGTTCTAGCAGATACAGGTAGTACATATATACCAAATTTCAAGAAAATCTGAAATGGTGAGGCTGTGTTGAATTGACGTGGAATCACCCTAATGAATATAAATTAATTTAGAATAACCAATTTTTTGGGGTCACCTATGGTGTAGGTAGGGGTTAGCACAGACTCTTACAATACTAAAGGTCATGGGTTCGCATCCTGAGATGGTCCTAGGATTTTTTAATGGGAGTAAAAAATACTTGTCTATGCCGTCCCTTGGATGAGACGTAAAATGGAGATCCCGAGCCTGTACAATGTCAGGTACTCATTAAAGATCCCTATCCTAATTATAACTGGATAGGCATAATTTAGGACTCCCGCAGTAACATCGTACGATTAGCCTTAATGGCATAAAGTGGCGTTAAGCAAATAAACAAACAAACCAATTTTGTCAACCAGTTTTAAAAAAACTTGCAAGTAGGCAAAATTGAAAACCTGATTTTTAAATTATAGGATTACAAACCTTATATGACTAGAATTAGGCATTCTTTCACATTCTTCAACAAGTTTATGGATACTTGGTAAGGACACTGATGTGCCAACTAGATAAACCATATTGTTATCCTGTGATACTTTTATTTCTAAAGTTCTTCTCCAACATGGGTCTGAGAGTAAAATGAAATTTGGATTCAGAGTAAAATTTGGATTCTGAAAATAAAAATATTCTTTACATGGGTCTGAGAGTAAAAATAAATATCAGGTCACTTAAGAACAAGAATGCTTAAAACAAAAATATTGCTAATATTATAAGCTTCAATGAGAGGATTGAATAAAGAAATTGAATAAAGTAAATAACTAGTTTAGGAAGCTAAAAAAAAATTTGTCTTTAAATTTATTATTAATTACTAGAGTAGGCATTTGATGTGGAGAAGCTTATTAACATTAGATGTCATATTTAAATAAACAAAAATAAAGACTGTGCTTTTGCCTTTAGGAAAATTTATTTGTCAAAGGATTCAATTAATTTTCAATTTTTTTTTTTTTTTTTTTATCTATCCACAGTAAAATACTGATATCAAAAAATCGCTGATGAATTATTTTTAAAATTATAAATGCACACAATGCAGATCATTAGTGTTTATTTTGGTACGTAAAAGTGTAAGGCCCCAGACAAATAATTTTTGCTTAATTCTTATTTAATCATTTCTTCAATAATTCTTGAAACAAAAAACAAACATGCTGCACATATTATTCAACTTATATAAAATTTGAGCATAAAATTCCAATTTTTGTCACTGTTTTCAATATCTAAGTTGAATATATTTTTTTAAAACCTATTTTATAAGTATTAATGCCTTTTTGTCATTTTATGGATTATCCACAAAATTTGATTATCCTTGGCAGTGGTGCCACCCTATTCCAGATAATCAGGGTTTTATTTTGATTCACTGAAGCATGGATAATCTCTAGCATGTTTATTTTTCAACAATATGCTACAGCCATAACCTTTTCTTTCTCAAAGCAAGCGATCTTAACAACACCTTGACTATCTCAGGGGAATGATTATTGTCACTCTCCTTCTGAAGGTACAATCTGGACTTCTTCTAAAACACCTCTTTTATTAAAATTGTTTTATTTCTTTTCAAAAATAAAAATTAAATACATGATACCTGCATTTACTTTTTCTAAACAAGGAAGTTTTTTTTTAACTTACCAATTTACATAAATAAAATGAATCAGAAGCTTTTTTTTGCTCGAGTAGAGTGACAAGATAAGGAGGTGGTGTTTGATTTAACAATATAAGATAGCCTTGTTCAACTTGCTTCAAAATCTTTAAAGGATTACTCAATGCTTTTGAGGCATTTACAATGAGGACAGAAAAGGATTCATCTTCTGAACCACACTCCTTAATATTTTCAGCTTCTGCTACTTTCAAGACCTCAACCTGAAAAAACAAAACAAAAAATGTCATCACATATTCCTTGACTCATTCTCCCAGATAACATTTCAATAAAACAATAATATAAAAATATGTAAACCATCATGGGAAAATCACAATGACAATATAGTTAAATCTCCGCCAGGGGCTTAGGCTTTCGTAACATCACTTGGCACTAGCTATGTTTTGGATAGCATACAACTTTTAGTTTTTATCCAGTACTGATTGCAATATTGCGTGGTATGCATTCAATAACATATATCCCCATGCCAATCAACATCCAGTATCTAAGTGTCGTCTTATGTTACCAAAATATTTGTATAGGATGCACTAAAAGAGGATCTTATTGATTTACACTCTTAATCAATAAAATTAAAAATGGTTAGAATTCAATTATTTTTTATTTATTTATAATTATTTATAATTACCATAAACTTATGTTACAAAAAATCTACAATTTAAACACATCTATGCTTTACTTCAACCCTCACCTATGCACATGAGCACTAAATACGCTCTATATTATACTAAATATGCGGTGTATAGTTTAATTAAGTAGGTTTTAGGTATCTTACAGTGCAAATACTTCGCACAGGTCAGCTAGTTTTAATATATTTAAGAGGATATTGAAGAGGTCTCTTGGCCACTGTCGTTTCAGTCGACGTCGAGGTTGACCAGGCAACAGGGAGGAGAAAGAAAATAGGTGAGTGGGTTAGTGTTGAAGTGTGGAATGTTTCATATTTGTCTTGTACGTAAGATTTTACTGTCAGTATGTTCATGATATTGTGCAGTGTAAGATTTGAAATACGAGTAAACCAAGGTGCATTTGTGATTTTTCTGAGAATTTTAGATTGTGAAGTTTGTATTTTGTTAATGTGGATGTCAACAGAGACACAGAAATACCGGTTAAGAAAGAAATATTGAAGAATCAGGATATAAGTAGAAGGAATGTGCGGTTTTATTTTCCAAAGCAAGCCCTTGTGCCATACACTATCAAAAGCTTTTTCAATGTCGAGGAAAATCACAGATTTATATATTGAATAGAATTTGTTGGGACAGCTGTTAACAAATGATGATTTAACGATTTGTAAACTATAATTGCCGTACCTCCATGACCTTTGTTATCGAGGTGGTCTGTTCTATATATTTCGTAACTATTTAGCTTAAGTGTTTGTTTGTCCATTAAGTGAGTTCTTGTTATCAGTGCGATGTTCATGTCATGTTTTTGTTTTTTTAGAACAATGTCTAGTTTGTTTTTATGTTGGAGTAGACTATTGGAATTCCACAGGAGTATTCTAAAATAAGCAGGTTTAGGTTTAGCCATTGATAGGGTTAGAAATAAGGGATGAAACTAATTTTGTTAGCAATTAAAGACTGGGAGATAGGAGGAATTTCAGTTCAGATAGGAAAGGTTCAATGGAAGATTTTATAGCCGAAGAAATATCAAAGGAAGAAAAATGAGGGTGATCAGAAAGAGTGGAAAGGCAACTCCCTGTTACCCTTGTAGTTGGCTCACCAACTCTCTCCATAGAAGAATTATTCTCTTCAGTTCCAAAGTCTCAGAATTATTCAATTATTAGTGTTCACTATATCCTAACTTATTGTTTACCTTTCCCCATACCTTAATGCCATTTTTTTTCTCAACAGCTTGAAGAATTTGATTATGTAAATTCATTCCAGCATTAACTTCAATTATATAAATTTTCGGAACTGAGTCTGATTTTTTCATATTTTGTATTAATATCTCTAAGCTGTAATCAAATATTGAGTCCCTTTCCTGTAAAAAAAAAAAAGAAATTAACATTATTGACAAAATTTATTAACATTGAAACAATGTGAAAGAATGAAAAGATAAAACTTCCTCTCTTCAACCCCTGCAACAGAAAATTATAAATAAATAAAAAAGTATCATAACTAAGGATATTTCAAATTTTTCTAGTCTAAAATGGTAAAACTTAGGAATGCAGCTCCTGGGAATGGCCCCTAAGGGCGGATTCACACTATCGCTCCGCTCCCGGTCCGGTCTCACCGGCAAAATATTCTAAAGAAGAATAGAAAGAGGGTAATCACAATATTGGTTCAGGTCCGGTCTCGCTACGCTCCCGCTCCACTCTCGCTCTACCCCATTCACACTATATAATTTTACACCGTTCACTTTTGAACGGTTTAAGCTATTGAAGCCATTAATAATCGAAGTCGTCTGCATTTTGGATTTTAATTAATGATTAACTTTCAGTTATTAAAGTATTTATTTATTAATCAATTTTACGGCCAAAAAAAAGTTCAACTTTTCGTTTGTAGAAATAGCTGTTAAGTGTACTTTTCTTGATGAAGAAGATAATATTATCAAAACATATAATAAGAACAATATATTGCAACGCAATGATAATTATTAATAATAATTATAAATTAATGATTAAAAAAAAATTGATGAATAAATAAATACTTTAATAACTGAATGTTAATCATTAATTAAAATCCAAATACAGACGACTTCGATTATTAATGGCTTCAATAGCTTAAACCGTTCAGTTCACAATGCAAAATTATATAACGTGAATATGGTAAGACATTAGGAGAGCGGACCGGGAGTGGAGCGATAGTGTGAATGGGGTAGAGCGAGAGCAGACTGGGAGCGAAACCGGTAGTGTGAATAAGCCCTAATTTGGCACTATTTAGTTGGGCCCTTCTAAAGTTAAAGAAAGTTTTAACTAAACTTAGTTTGAAAGTTACCCACCTCCCCTGACTACCGCGACCAACTTTCTCAATGCGAGCTCTAGTTAGTTCTCACGAACTTAAATTTTCAAACCGTAATTAATATGCCTTTTTTTCGTGACTAATAACCTCTCGCATAGGAAATTAGTCCAAAAATCTTTATTAGGAAAGACTATAGATTAGGGAGGGGGGAGGGTTTTTCCGACCCCACCAGGAACCACCATCGCCAACTCGATGCCCTCGCGCTCAAGTTAGCTCTCGCACAAGTAAATTTTCATTAACTAATTACTATAGGTTTTTTTTCCTAGCTAATTACCTCTCGCAAAGGTAAATATTCAAAAAGTCTTTATTATGTGGTGTAGTGGGGGGCAAGAGTAGTGGTGGGGCTTTCCTCACTAAGTTAAATTCTCAAACCGTAATTATTACGGCTTTTTTTCGTGACTAATTACCTCTAGGTAATTAGTCCAAAAATCTTTATTAGGTCATATTAGATAATAGACCCAACTATAGATAATATAGACCCTATAGTTAGACTTAGACTACAATTTAGTTAGTGATATACCGTACTAAATTATTAAATGACGTATTTATCAAATGTAGCTTCTCAACTATGACTAAAAACCGTATAACTAAGTTCGAATAATGATCCTTAAATATTTATTTCTAAGTCCTACTAAGTGACTCATCCTCCATTTTTGAAAATATATCAGCCTGGATTATGTCACCTAATTTTGTGAATTTTGAGTTACTTTCTTTGAAATGTTTCCTTTGCTGTTTAGAAGTAACATATGCTTCACAGAAAATATCATGCTTGGTTTTACACATAAATACCATCATTATTTAAGAGAGACCTTAGCCGACTTCAGATTTTTGTGAGCCAATTTGTCCTTGCCTGTTTACTAGTTAATTTTTGTACCCTACAGGAGTAGCATATGTTTCAAATATAAACTAACTAACAAAAATTAGTTACAGAAGTAAAAAAAAAAAAAAAAAAAATCTTTTTCCTAAGGAATCATTTGCAATGCACTAGCTAATATGCCTAAAATATTTTGTATTTTTATTGTGCTTTTTTAAATTTAGTAAACAAAATACTCTGTTTATGTAGTATTTTAAGAAAAAAAAAACTTTCTTTAAAAACTTTCAATTTAACTTTAGAAGTTAAACTAAACTTTCAAACTAAACTAAACTTCAATTTAACTAAACTTTCAATTAAAAAAAAAAAAAACACTCAATCTTAACTGAAAAGGGCTCCTTGGGGGTATTGTAGCCCTCTTAGGCAAGCATAGCGAGCAGAAGTTGAAAACTGGGATTAAATAAAGCTAACAAGGCCTTTTTTACAGGGCATGATGGGAGAATTTAATATTATAATCACATAACCTGCTTAGAGGATATGCACAGGACCCGCTTTCCAAAGTTCTAGCTAGGAAACCACTTTTTATAAAGTAACATCTTAATATAAAAATTAAATCAATTAAATACTTACTGTAGAGTTAGGTATTGAATATGGTAGGAATTCCAAAGTGTCGTAGACAAGTTCCTTAAAATGCCTTTTTGGGACATTGGTATGTTTCAACTGAGGGCATTGGATTTCTAATCCGTCACAATGTATTAAGCCAGAACATTTTTCAAAATATACAGTGATTTCTAAAAAAAAAAGTTACATTCTAAAAGGAAGAAATCAAAAGACATTTTAATTTTTGCAACTTTGTGGAATGTCTAGAACCCTCTGGAGCATTTAGAATTCTCCAAAAAAAAAATTCTTAAACATACAAACTTATATTGTTCCAAACAGTAAAACTGTCATCGCCTTGACGGAAATTGCCTTGAGCAAAAATCTCTCTCCAAAAAGCCTAATCAACTGTATATCAATAGAAAGAGGATGAAATTCTCTAACTAATGATGAAATAATATGAGTGGGTTATTGATTTATAAGAGTTTTATTTTACATCCAATACAGTGAAATTAAATTTCAAAGTTGATAATAAAAATAAATATAGCTAAAATATATCAAAAAATATCCTTGTATAAATATGTGTTAAGGGAAGAGCATTTAACTAGCTTTCAAGTGATATAATAATACTTGTGGGCTTATGATTTCAAAGAATTTTGTTACTATTTAAATATAATGAAATTAATTCAACATAGAGTTATATAACTTATCTTAGTTCAGATAAAAGAATTATAATTATATATGCATATACTGTACAAACACTGACTTTTTATTGACTCAACAATACTCTATCTATCACATGTGTGCTTTGTTTACAATTTAGAATGATATTTAGTCTAATATTGTATCCTATTGTAACTCTCATCTACTAAAGCTGTCACGAGAAGTCTTCATGAATTTGGCACAAGATTTGCAAAGGAAAACTACAAGCATATGATAATAGCGTTAAGTTTTACAATTATAGCCTATTGTGTGTTCATGCCCCCACAGAGATGTCTATGAAGAAGACAAGTATACCATCTATGAATTAGAAACAAATCCAGATGCATTCCCTAGGTATGATATGAAAGTAATTGCAGAATTTATTGCCAAGTTAGGAAAAGAAGCAATAGACCAGCAGATAATAGGAAAGCATAGCCTTCACAAAGGCTTATTAATTTAACAGAATCTAGAAACCTAGTAGTTGGGAGCACTCTATATCCTCACAAAAATATTCAAAAGGGCACATGGACGTCACCCGACCGATCAGTACTTAATCAGATAGATCATATCATTTCCTGCTAGGAAGACTCCATAGAAGGAACCTAAAGAATGCGAGAACATTTAGAAGGGCTAATGTAGATTCTGACCATTTTTCTGAGCATAATAGCACACGTGACAGCAAAAATCTGTACAGTAGGGTGGTCCGAGGCTGCCGAGAAACCCAGAAGTTTCAACCTAAGAAAGCTGAAGAAGCCAGAAACTCAACGTACTCTGAGCTTCTGGACTCTAAACTACCTCCAGGAAGGTATAACACTGGTACAGGCATTGAGAAGACCTGGGCGTATTGTTATGAAGCAATAATGGAAGCAGCTGTAGAAGCACTAGGACCACATGAGAAGGAACCAAGGTCACCATGATTTGATGAGGAATGCAGAGCAGCCACGAACAGGAAAAATATTGCATAGGCAGCAATGATCAAGAAAACCACAAGGACTGTGGAAGAATATCGTCTGAGAAGTAAGGATGAGAAACACCTACATCACTTGAAGAAATGACGGAAGGAGAGGCAGGAGCTGGAAAATAGGAATTACTTCGCCAAAATAAAGAAATTAGAGATTTCTTCAGATTCGTCAACAATGAAAGAAAGTCCTGCACAAATAAATTAAGATCCTGTGAGGATAAAGAGGGTAAGATGGTGACCGATAAGTCTGGTGTTTTTACTAAATGGAGAAATTACTTCAATAATCTCCTCAACCATACAGGTGAAGGCACCAATGATGAAGAAATAAATAGAAGCCATAGGCAAGAAATAGAAACAGATCTGGAGCCCCCTGATGAGGATGAGATTGTAGATGCCATTAGAAGTCTAAGAAATAATAAGGCTCCAGGTGCTAATGGGTTACCAGCAGATCTCCTAAAGTAAGGTGGTAACAAGCTGACGAAAGTACTACAAGATGGCCTCCTTGTGATTTGGACAGATGAGGTAATGCCCTCTGACTGGAACAAGTCAATTATATATCCTATCCATAAAAAAGATGATAGGGTGTTATGTTGCAATTATCGAGGCATCTCTCTACTATCCTGTGTCTACAAGATATTGTCTCATGTTTTATTCAAACGTCTACCACGATGTCTATTACCACACGCCGAGCATGAACTCGGTCCTTACTAGAGTGGCTAAAGGAAAGGAAGATCTACCTCAGACCAGATCTTCTGTGTACAATCCTTTCTCGAAAGAGGCTTTGAATATAAAATCAAAACTCATCATCTTTCCATTGATTTCAATGAAGCTTATGGCAGCATAATTCGTGAAGAGCTATAATGTGCTCTCAGAGAACTCAATATACCTGAGAAACTCAGTGTGATAAAGCTCACCATGAAGGATATGAGATGTTTGGTTAAAATATATGGTGAAATATCCGAAGAATTTCATGCTAGAAAAGGTCTTCGGCAAGGCGATGCTCTAGCCTGCATGTTGTTCAACCTTGCACTTGAGAAGGCCTTAAGAAAGCGGGATTACACCAACGCCAAGGAAACATATTTACAATTGTTGGCATATGCTTATAATATCGACATGGTCGGATGCTCCCTTTAGACTGTGACTGATTGATGCCTTTCTAGCACTGTGGACTCTGCCAGTTGACTTGGGCTTGAAGTCAACGAGTCCAAAACAAAATATATGGTAATGGAAGAAATTCCTGGGCCACGTGAGACAGTTACTATTGTGCAGCACAAATTTGAAAAAGTTTACTTATCTGGGATCTATGGTAGATGGTAGATGGAGAGATGCCAAAAACATTGCTAACTCTGCTGATGCATGGAAAAAGAAGACGTCGCACAAGACTGTAACCGGGTTGTAGGGCCGTGTGAAAAAAAAGGTTACTGTCACCCAGGACAATAACCCCAACCTTGAAATAAGGAGAAGAATCACAGCAGCCAAGAAATGTTACTTTGGGTTGAAGAAGCAGCTAAACAGGCAGATACCTTCCAGACAGACCAAGCTCTATATATAAGACATTAGTGCGCCCCATACTTATTTGAACGCTGGAAAACTTCATAAGCCATGGAAACGGCTTATTTTCGAAAGAAAAGTTCTCTGACGTATTTTTGTAGGTATGAAAGTTGGAGATGAATGGAGGCGATGCCAGAACCAGGAGCTTTACAATGCTTTCGGAGAGGCTGACCTCCTGAGAACAATGAAGTTGAGGTGCTTGAGATATGCAGGACATATAACCAGGATGGTAGATGGAGAGATGCCAAAAACATTGCTAACTCTGCTGATGCATGGAAAAAGAAGACGTCGCACAAGACCGTAACCGGGTTGTAGGGCCATGTGAAAAAAAAAGTAAAGACAGGTATATGATTGCTCCAATTTATAATGAAGAAAGACTTTTAAGAAAATTGTATAGTTCTCCATAGGATCAAACGATACAATTGTCATGATGAAAATTATCATGTCAGTATATCAGTTTGTCTACAGTTGTCTGGTCAGTCGCATTGATTTATCTTTTGGTTTTTTTTCTCTTTCTTGCTAAACAATTTCCTGTGTATTAATATTTTTAAGAATCTGGAAAAATTTTGGAAGTTGTGGTAAGCTGCACACTAGGGCACCCTAGCTTTCGGCTATCTGTTCAACACAGGACCCCAAGCAGACTCCTAGCCTCCACTTTGGTTGGGAAAACTCCGCCTAGAATGAAAGATGATTTTGCTTCTGTTCTGTTTTCTGACAAGTTCAGGTGTAGCTTTTATGACCTGTCTTGTAGAGGAGATCTGCTGAACTGACATCTTAAATCCAAAAGTGATGGTTTGAGGTAGCACATGTTTAATGACTGTACAGCAGGGTTTGAAATTAACTCTTATTTTCTCGGAAAGAGAATAAAAGTCAAATCAGGACTTTTATATTTCTAATAAATAAATAAAAATCACATCATGACTTTTATATTTCGGGCCAGAAAATAAAAGTCCTGATATGATCTTTATCCCAAAGATAGCTAATATAAAAGTCAAAGCTTGATTTTAAATATTTAAGGATGAATTTATTAGCTTTTTTTTCGGATTTCTCCATATTGGTGTACATTATTGGGTTAACCGTTTTTATGGAAATCTTATAGGGTATAATTAATGGCCTTATATCGATTATTAGATTATCAAGGCTGCTGATAATGAAAATAATATCGATATAAAACCTCAGGCTCGCTCAGGTATAACTTATCCGATAGTTACAATATTGAGGTCGACTTGTAGGTTATTTAGGGCGCTGATTGTGAATATGATATCGATTTTTCGATTACGCGCACAGGTATCGATTTATTATAACTTACGCGATATAAACGATTTTGGGGTCTGCTCTGAGGTTAATTGAGGCGCTGAATTCGGAAATGATATCGATATTTCGATTACGCGCTCAGGTATCGATTTATTATAACTTACGCGATATAAACGATATTGGGGTCTGCTCTTAAGTTAATTGAGGCGCTGAATTCGAAAATGATATCGACTTTTCGATTACGCGCTCAGGTATCGATTTATTACAACTTACACGATAAATAAGATATTGGAGTTAGCTCTAAGGTTAATTAAGGTGCTGAATTCGGAAATGATATAGATTTTTGGATTACGCGCTCAGGTATCGATTTATTATAACTTACGCGATGTAAACGATATTGGGGTCTGCTCTTAGGTTAATTGAGGCGCTCAATTCGGAAGTGATATCGATTTTTCGATAATTATATATGTAAGTTGTAATAAATTGATACCTGGGCACCTAATCGAAAACTCGATATCATTTCCAAATTCAGCACCTTCATTAACCTATTAGCCGACCACAATATCTTATTTATCGTCTAAGTGGTAATAAATCGTTACCTGAGCGCGTAATCGAAAAATCTATATCATTTCCAAATTCAGCACCTTCATTAACTTATGAGCCGACCACAGTATCTTATTTATCGTGTAAGTTGTAATAAATCGATACCTGAGCGCGTAATCGAAAAATCGTTAACATTTCCGAATTCAGCACCTCAATTAACCTAAGAGCAGACCCCAATATCGTTTATATTGCGTATGTTATAATAAATCGATACCTGAGCGCGTAGTCAAAATATCGATATTATTTCCAAATTCAGCACCTTCATTAACGTATTAGCTGACCACAATACATTATTTATCGTGTAAGTTGTAATAAATCGATACCTGAGCGCATAATCAAAAAATCGATAGCATTTCCGAATTCATCGCCTCAATTAACCTTAGAGCGAACTCCAATATCTTATTTATCGTGTAAGTTGTAATAAATCGATACCTGAGCGCGTAATTGAAAATTCGATACCATTTCCAAATTCAGCACCTTCATTAACCTATTAGCCGACCACAATATCTTATTTATCGCGTAAGTTATAATAAATCGATACCTGTGCGCGTAATCGAAAAATCGATATCATATTCACAATCAGCGCCCTAAATAACCTACAAGTCGACCACAATATTGTGAATATCGGATAAGTTATAATCGATACCTGAGCGAGCCTGAGGTTTTATATCGATACCATTTTTATTATCAGCAGTCTTGATAATCTAATAATCGATTTTAAGATCGATATAAGGTCATTAATTATACCCTATAAGGTTTCCATAAAAACGGTTAACCCAATGATGTACACCAATATGGAGAAATCCGAATAAAAGCTAATAAATTCATCCTTAAATATTTAAAATCTAGCTTTGACTTTTATATTAGCTATCATTGGGATAAAGATCATATCAGGACTTTTATTTTCTGGCCCGAAATATTAAAGTCATGATGTGATTTTTATTTATTTATTAGAAATATAAAAGTCCTGATTTGAATTTTATTCTCTTTCCGAGAAAATAAGAGTTAATTTCAAACCCTGCTATACAGACATTCGAGGTTTATGTGGTACTGTATATTGTCACCCGTTTCCTTTTTATGCAGTATAATATCAGGCCGCATATCAGAAATACCTGGGTGAGGTTTTGGTGTTCGCACATTGAGTGGCCAGCTTGCAGCCCATACTTAATCCTTTAGAGCATCTTAAAATTTTATTTTATTTTATTGGATTCAAATGAAATACAATGCTTAGTGCTCGAAAGTCCACACATATTATTTCATTATTTGGTAGAGAATTTCATCCTCTTTTCTGTAATTTATGGTAAATTAACGCGTTTATAGAGAGATTTTAGCTATATATAAATGTATACAGGGTGTCCCCAAACCAAACGGTCAAACTTCAGGGATCGATAGAGGATCGAAAAACTAAGAAAAAAATATATAAGGCATATGCATAATTAAATATATAGGCATATGCCTTGTTTTCACTTCATTTTCGAGAAAATCCCAAAAAACTAAAAATAGTTGGGCAAAAATTGTATTTTAATTTTTTTTTTTTCAATAATGTATTTAAATTACAAAAATATACTGGCTTTTTGAGTAAGCTTAATTTCTTAATTAACAAGGAGTTAATTTAGAAAAGATGAATATTCTCACACTTTCGGTATCAATATGACACTTCAATCTAGGTTGAATGTTTAAACTTAAAAAGGATTAAAATGTTAGCCCTTATACTATCATTTTAATCCTTTTTGGGGGGAATCCAGCCTCGCATTCTCACATTAGTGGTGTTGCTAGTGGTATTCAGTGAAGTCAACAAATATGGCTAAATTTACCAACGATGAATACGCGGACATAGTCTACTTCTACGGACTTTGCTATGGCAATGCACGTCAGGCAGTTCCGGAATACAGCAGACAGTTTCCTGACCGAGAAACCTCACGCAGAGGTGTTTTTACCAGCACTTTCAGAAGGCTTCGAGAGACTGGGACCTTCTCATGTAATTGTGGTGGAAACCGTATGCAGGCTACGCTGGAAGCCGACCTGAGGCGGAGGGAGAGGATACTGTGGCACTTCAATACCAACCCTGGTACAAGCGTCCAGAGAGCTGCTTCAGTTCTTGGCATAGTTCTTGGCACCAAGGGTAACCATTTGGCGCACATTAAGGCCTGATCGCAGGCATGCTTACCATGTACAAAAGGTACAAAATTTAATACCGGCTGATTATCCCCGCCGATTAAATTTTTGTAATTGGAACAAAGAACAATTCCAAAACGATGTAAACTTAAGTTCGAAAGTAATCTGGATTGACAAAGCGACTTTTACACGTGTGGGCATCTTCAATCAAAGAAACTACCACCTTTGGGCACATGAAAATCCCCACGCTGTTAGAGAATTTCACTAATAGCATAAGTTTTCTGTAAACGTGTGGGTCGGTTTTTGTAATAATGGCATAATAGGTCCCGTATTTTTACCTGCTGGACTTAATGCTGAAAGTTATTATCTAATCCTCGAGAATGACTTATGGGCACTTTTGGAAAATATCCCTTTGGAAAGAAGGCTAGAGAACTGGTTTCAACTCGATGGTTGTCCTCCACATGGAAGGGCCATGCGAGACTGGTTGGACATCAACTACCCAGGTCGCTGGATAGGACGAGGTGGGCCGGTGCCTTGGCCTCCACGGTCTCCAGACCTCACGCCACTAGATTTCTTCGTGTGGGGATATGTGAAAGAAAATATCTACCGAGAGTCCGTCCGCACTAGGGATGATCTCATTGAGTGCATCAGAATGGTTTGCATCCAGCTCACCACAGAACAATGTTTAGATGCAGTGGGATCTGTGAGTACGCGATGTGATTCCTGTATTGCAGCGGGAGGCCAGCACTTCGAACAACATTTACGTTGACGCTGCTGAGAAATTAACTGTGTAATTTTAGAGAAGGTAAAACCTTCAAAATTTTCAGTTTTTTTCTCACTACGGTAGTCCCATATAAAAACTGAAACATTTATGTTTTCCTTATAATTTCCTCCTTATAAATTTTTAATTTTTAAAATGATTTTTATTATTTTTATTTTTTTAATTTTTTAATCTCCAGTTTTTGTTCATAATGTTATGTAGTTTAAATAGTTAATTTTCTTTATACTATGAATATTTGAATAAAAAAGTATTTATTATTTTTTACTGAATAAAAAAAACTGCCGTCAGGTATCAATTTATTACAACTTACGTGATATAATCGATCTTGGTATCGGCTATAGGGTTATCTGAGGTGCTGATTATGAAAATGATATCGATTTTGGGATTCCGCCGTCAGGTATCGATTTATTACAACTTACGCGATATAATCGATCTTGGTATCGGCTATAGGGTTATCTGAGGTGCAGATTATGAAAAGGATATCGATTTTGAGATTCCGCCGTCAGGTATCGATTTATTACAACTTACGCAATATAATCGATCTTGGTATCGGCTTTAGGGTTACCCGAGGTGCTGATTATGAAAAAGATATTGATTTTGAGATTCCGCCGTCAGGTATCGATTTATTACAACTTACGCGATATAATCGATCTTGCTATTGGCTAAAGGGTTACCCGAGGTATGGTTATGAAAATAATATCGATTTTTTGATTCCGCTCTGAAGTCAACATAAGCAATATTCAATCGGCTACTAACTTATTGTAGGTGTGATTATGAAAACCTTAACAATTTATTACAACTTACTAAATATAAAGTATACTGGGATTTGCTTTATTACAAGTAACGTAATATTGAGTTATGTTGTAAGGTAGGTGTATTTTTAATTTTAAATACGAATATGAATTTAATCATACTCTGATTTTTATGTCGATATGTTAACAAATTTATTTAGATTATATTGATTTAATCATTATAGTGGGTACAATAATGATAATAATAATAATGATTAAATTTGTTATCATATCAACATAAAAATCAGAGTATGATTAAATTCATATTCGTATTTAAAATTAAAAATATACCTATAAATATGTTGACTTGACAGCAGAATCAAAAAATCGATATTATTTTCAAGATCAGCACCTCAGTTAACCCTATGGCCGATACCAAGATTGATTATATCGCGTAAGTTGTAATAAATCGATACCTGACGGCGGAATCTCTAAAGCGATATCGTTTTCATAATCAGCACCTCGAGTAACACTACAGCCGACACCAAGATCGATTATATCACGCAAGATGTAATAAATCGATACCTGACGGCGGAATCTCAAAATCGATATCGTTTTCATAATCAGCACCTCAGGTAACCCTATAGCCGACACCAAGATCGATTATATCACGCAAGTTGTAATAAATCGATACCTGACGGCGGAATCTCAAAATCGATATCATTTTCATAATCTGCACCTCAGATAACCCTATAGCCAATACCAAGATTGATTATATCGCGTAAGTTGTAATAAATCGATACCTGACGGCGAAATCTCAAAAACGATATCATTTTCATAATCAGCATCCCAAAAAACCTAGTAATCGATGTCAGGTAATACCTGATGTGATTTCCATAAAAAGGGTTAACTCAATAATGTGTACCAATACGGAGAAATCCAAAAAGAATGTTTTTAATTTATTGGGAAATTATGAATTTAGTAGAAATTCACATCTCAATTTGTAATTTGTAAATACGGCCGAATTCACAGACTTAGATATAAATATTCACATTTTTTGTGAATATTCACCATTTTCCCTGTGAATTTATTTTTATTTACAGAAAAATTTGTATATATGAATAAATTCGTATTCACGCCTGTGAATATAAATTTATTTATATTCACACTTGTAACCACGAATTTATTTGTATTCACATTCACAAATATTGTGATATAAATAAATTTATATTCATATTCACATTAAAATTAAGATAAAAATAAATTCGTATTCGTATTTATAAATAAAAATATGCCCAACTCTGCATATACCTGTCTTTAATTCAGGCTCAAAAGTTTTAAAAAAATCAGCAGTGTCTATGTAATTCAAGGCAGGCCAGTTTGTGCCACTGTATTAAATTAATGTTAATTCTTATTAAACCCTTTAAACTCAAATGCCCACTAGTATTATTATACCATTTTTTCCAGTAATATAGGGTTGAGTGATGAGAGATAATTCAGCCATCTTTATTTGTATGAGAAACATTTAAATTTTATTTTATTGGATTTAAATGAAATAAACCGCTTATTGCTCTTAAGTCCAATCATGTTATTTCATTATTTGACAGAGAATTTCATCCTCTTTTAAATAATATTTAGTAGATTAACACATTTAGAGAGAGATTTTAGGTATATACAAATGTACATATAACACTATTTTGAATTAATTTTATTAGATTTAAATGGTAACAAAACTCTTTGACCTCAATAAGTCAGCAGATATTATTATATCATTTGAAAGCTAATTAAATCCTGTTTAATTAGCTATTACTACTTCTGTTTAATACTATTAAATATTTGTATAACGATATTTTTTAATATATTAATTTCTATGAGCAACTTTAAAATTTAATTTCACTGTATTGGATGTATGTAAATCTAAATAAAACTCATATCTCAATAACCCATTCATATCGTCGTCACCATGCTAAAGTAACAAATGTGCATAGGTTTTTAGTTGCACATTCAATACTTTAGCATGGTTACGACGATATGATTTCATCATTAGATAGAGATTTTTATTGTTTGATATACAGTTGAGTAGGCTGGTTGGCAAGCAATTATCGATGACTGTTTTACTGCTAGGAAAAAATATGTTCAAAAAAATGTTTAGAATTTTTTTTTTTATGAAGGAAAATTATATTATTTCATGATTAGATAGAAAATTTCATCCAACAATAGAGCATGCTTAAGACCTGTGATCGTTTGTAGCATTATTATTTATGTGCTGTTAGGAACCAGTAATTAACTTGTTGCATGTCTGGTTTAGATATGTAATGATTTCACATCATCATCTTGTCTTCTGATGATGATTAAAAAGCTCATTTAGAAGAGGATCCAGATAAAATTATAAATTAAGAGACATTCAAACAATCATTTATAGGTAAATAATTATGAGATGGTTAATAGATCATAACAATTATTTCGAACCAAGTAAAATTGATTCAAAGAACCAATTGATTCAGATGATGGTATAGCCCGTGAACACGATATGTTTAATGAAACTTCCAAAACATTGAATGATATATAAGCAGTGGATGCTAAGGCTATAAAAGACTGGTATAGATGCAGTAGTCAATAAGAGTGCTCATTCTCTTATTGCAGCAACAGGTTTAAGTATAAAGTATTATATATATATATATATATATATATATACAGTCGAGTCCATTTTATTGGGCCATAAAGGGAAAATTTCTTTTGTCCCAATTAGGCGGAGGACCCAATAAAGCGGAGATCATGAATCCATGCGTAAATGCAAAGAAAAAATGCCCAAATACGCCTAATCACTGGGTTGCCGTACAAGTATAGTAATTGATGCAATCAATTGGTCATATTTATGGGAAAACCAAGTTAATAGGTGCATTTATGTGTATCTATTCTCATCTATTAATTTAATGATGGGGTCCAAATAATACGATTAATTCAACTCTTAAAATGTATTTTTATTAAGTAGGTGTTAGACAAAATTTACGAAATATACAAAATGACACAAATTTAAATATATATTTGTGTATAATATAGATTGTACTTTTGTAGACGAAATTCCCAAATAAGAAATGATTCAGAGCATGTTTTTACGTCAATTTTTTGACAGGTAAGAATCAACTGTGCATTGCCACACTCATTGTAAACTTATGACCAACATAATTAGCACACTTTTTTAGGATGCCTGTGGACTTTCCTCATTTCTTCTTTGTGAAAAAAAAAGCGACTAAACTTTGTGATGTGGTTTCTTGCTTCTGGTAGAGAAACAGGTGTGTTCTGAGATACTTAGGTTATTGGATTGACACTGGGTCTTATAGAAACACTAAAGTTCCAAAAAGTTTTGGCTCGATGTTTTGTCCCAATAAAATGGTGATGTTTTATCTATATTTGATTTTGTTTTATTAAAAATGGCTCAATTAAGGGGTGGTCTCAATTAAAGGGAGTCAACTATATATATATATGATTGAGAGTTCAAAGATAGCATGTTCAAAACTCCGAAGCCAGGGGACATTTCATAATACTCAGAGTTTAATAATAACCCTAGCTGAGAGACATCTTTCACTCGGCTCTAGTGGCTGACAAATAAGAGGACATTATTTTCGGAATGCACCTTATGATTCCTATAGTTTTCAATTGGACCTAAAAAGAATAAGTATTGGTAGGAAGTAGCTGTTTCCTTATAGTCAAGAATTGGCCAGTTTGGAAGTCACCTTAAAGAAGGATACGGAATTTCCTCCTAGGTGTGAGGCAATCATCAATAAATGAATAGACACTGGTGACACATTTCCTATTCGTCAGGCAAGTTCTTCAAGTCAACTGTAAAGAGGCACAAAATGCTCTTCATGAGATGGTAAGATTCATCAAGCAGTCCATGGTCCTCTATAGTAGTCTTCATAGAGAAAAGTATAGCAGAAACTCACGAACTAGTTCAAAAAAACACTCACCTCGCCAGCGTCCATATGAAGGGAATAAACTACAATATGAAAGTCAATCAGGGCAGATACGAAGAAAGAAACCTCATTTGCTTCCGCAATACGTGAGGATTCTGCACAAAGTTACAGAAGAACTTTGGACAGTCATAAAGAAGTGAATCAACAATGTGATCTACACGATATTTGATCTCCCAAAGAAAAACCTATTTAGGCGAAAAAGGTGTAGAACAGTAGTTGCATCTAATTCAAGAAGATACCTTCTGTCGTGAGAGATGCAGCCCATGTTGCAGAGAAGTCATACAAGAGAAATTTCTCTAATAAGGAGGATGAGTAACAAAGTAAATAAAAACACATGTTCATTTCTGTAACTTTGTGGAACCTCCAGAACCATCTGGAATTATTAGAATTATGTATAACCACGTGATCACATATTTTGAATATCCTCAGAATATTCGTTTGCCAACAAAATATTAGGGAGACATTGACTAGTGAGTTAGTCTTGACCAACAAAGTGATTGAGTTGCTTTCTACTCAATGTTTAACTGTTAAGTAAAATTGGTATTATATTTTATTCTCGTTCTTTGTTTGTATTTTTGTAATTTTTGAAGTAATTGAAAAAAATTTCAAACCTGCATTAGTGTTACAAATTAATAAAAAAATAAGAACGGAATGATAATTTTAAGAATTTATGATTTAAGAGAATACCTTTAAGTAGTTCAAAATTAAAATTTTCATAGTCTACTGTAATACGATGAATGCTACAGAGCAATTTCAGCTTGGAGCTTTCCTCTGCTTCCAATATAGAGCATAGTAGCAGAATGTTATCCACAAATGTAGTCCACTTTCCATTCCAAAGAATATTTGCAGTACTTTCTAAATTGAAATATAAAATTAATGCATGAATATTATTATTCTTATTATATAATATTATTATTATAGTTAACTGTTATACTTTTCTACTTCCTATTCTTATGCTTTAATAAGAAAATAACTTTATATGAATTTAAAATAAATGTGATTACTACATGAAATATAATAGTTTATTTGATAATTTTTTTAAAATTGTTTATTTCATTTGTATGTGTTTTTGTTTCACTTAAGTGAGCGAACAGGGCTGAATATCATTTTAAGATCAAAACTGTATCAAAAACCAAAGCTAGGATTTTATTCTTATTGGTAAACTCAATTTTGAAAAGAACATGTAATTTTCAATGGAATTTGTAAAAGTTATAATCCTATCGGTGATTACCAAGATATTGATCGCAAGCAATTGAAAAAAAAAAAATATATAAATATATATATATATCTTATATCTAAAATTCTCGTGTCACAATATTAGTTACCATACTCCTCCGAAACGGCTTGACCGATTTTTATGAAATTTTTGATGCATATTCAATAGGTCTGAGAATCGGCTCCTATCTATTTTTCATACCCATAAAAGGGTATAAAACAATAAAACATAAAAAAACAGTCGTCCATGGCCACAGTGATAAAATTATCATTTGGGATGAATGTACTATGGAACACAAACATTCGCTTGAGGCGTTGAACAGGAAATTGAAAGATATTAAAAACAAAGACAAACTATTTGGCGGCACTCTGTTAGTCTTTTCAGTGATTTCAGACAAACACTTCCCGCCACTCCAAGTTCAACATGCGCTGCTGAGATCAACGATTGCTTAAAATCATCGCCATTGTGGTGTAATGTGGAAAAAGTACAGCTGAAAGCAAACATGCGTGTTCAAATGCTTTAAGATGCTTTAGTTACCATACTCCTCCGAAATGACTTGACCCATTTTCATGAAATTTTATATGCATATTCAGTAGGTCTGAGAATTGGCTGCTATCTGTTTTTCATACCACTAAGTGATGAGGGTTTTCCACCCCTAAAATTGTTTTTTATTTTTTGGACAAATTTTTTTTTTTTTTTTAATAATGTGGCATTAAAACATACCCTATGTATATGTAACAACCCTAAATTTTCACCCTTCTATCACCAACCTCTATTTTTTAATAGTTATTTTAGTGATTTATTAATTTTTCATCCCGCTCGATAACTGATCAATTATCAATTGGTAAGTTATCCCCGCGGCAATTGTGTTGTAAGTATAAATTATTCTTATACATTTATTACAGAATCCATAAATTTTTTTTATTTACATGGAAATGGTAAAAAAAAAAAAAAATCGGCGTAAGTTAGATTTTTATTACAATTAGGCAATTTTTTTTTATTGTATTCTCTTTTAAGAGCTCTAACTTCTACAGAATTTTTTTTCCCACTATTTCTAGCAATATATTTTCGATATAATTAAGAAAAATAAAATTTTTCGCTTTCGTAAAACAGTCTAGTATTTACATGTATATGTATATGTATGTGTGTATAATCAAAGATTAAATACATTATTACTATAATGTTTTTCATCATTAAGTAATTCAATTAGTTCTATTTATGTGTGTTTTGTTCAATGAAAAATGCCAACAAAACGCAAAGGGGCTAATTTGAGCCGTAATACAAGTAGATCTAGAAGCATGCGAAATAGAAGAGTCCAAAGAACCGAAGAACAAATCCAGGAACAAAATATTGATGCGCGTGTGAGCCTGGTGCAATTGCATCAAAAACTTTCGGAAGATACACGAGCTGAACGCAATGAAGTAATAAGATTAGAACAACGACAATCGCGCCGTTTCACAGTCAATAGAGGCAGAACAAATGACTAACACCAACAGGTACATCGAGCATTTACATCTAATTCATTCCTGCGTCTAACATTCCAGTATGAGTCTGATATTGAATATTATGCTCATTCAAAAGTGGTAATAGGTGCTATGGACAAGGAATGCCCGCACTGTCTTGCTCTCAAATTAAAAAATTAGCCAGCCGGGATGTGTTGCGCGTCAGGAAAGGTGCAACTACCTGAAATTGAAACACCACCTGAACCATTGAACGGTTTACTTATCAGCACGGATCCAGATTCTAACGTGTTCCTGAAATCAATTTGAATATTCAATTCATGCTTTCAAATGACATTGTTTGGAGCAACAGAAATAGTTCGAAATACTAATGCAAACGGTCAACAATACAATTCTCCATCCAAAATCAGAGGCCAAGCTTATCGTAAATTGGGCTCATTGCTGCCAATGCCAAACGAACCACATAAATTTATACAGATCTGCTTTATGGGCGGCGAGGATTCCGGTAGCACACTTGCCAATCCCGTGAATGCATGTTGTGACTACAATAACCTTGATTCATTTTTTGCCATATGCATCGTCGGCGAGCTGGACGCTCTATTGAATGAACACAAGGAATTGTTGAAAATATTCAAATCACACATGCACAAATTACAAAGCGATAATCATGCTATTTTCATTAATCCTGATAAACACCGGCTGAAGAGCACATTCGTAGATTCAATGCACCTGTTGTTGACGACTTTGCTGGAGTCATGGTTGGCGATCATACAGGTGCACAAGAAATTGTGATTCGTAGAAGAAATAATAATCTTTAGTTCATTGCTGATACACACCGTTCATATGACGCTCTCCAATATCTGCTAATGTTCTGGAAGGGGCAAGACGCATAAATATTAAACATTTATTGTCTAGAAATTCCCTAGAAACAAGTTATATTGCAAAACAACGTTTGCTGGGTCAGCTAGTATATATATATATGTATGTTATAATAGGGTTCTTGAGGTTCAGTCATTAATAATCAAGTATATTTTGGCGACGTTTCGAGACTATATCGATCTCATAATCATGCCCTACAATGAACTAACAGAACGAATACATAACATAACATGAATACGATTATATGAGTTACATGGGTAAAATTCCAATAAAGTTAACAGTGATATAAATATATAAAATACATAGTTTGTTTGAATTTATATAATTCAAATTATAAAAGTGTATGAATATACTTACTATTTTGCTGTTGGATATTGCTTTATTAATTATGTTAAAATAAAATTATGTTGCGGTCTACAAATATAGGCATATAAATGTGTGAAGTTGACGAACGGCATTTAAATATTATCAACACACGTTGATTTCTAATCTAAGTAAGTTTTTAAGTAAAAGTTGTATGTTGCGTGCATCACACCATATGTTTACCCTTTTAATAACTTACACGTCTAATGTAATTCCTGTAAACCTGTCAACAAGTAATAATTAAATTTCAGGAAAAGACCAAGAACCCTTTACCGCTTTACTTCCCTTTTCCTTTACAGTCCTGAACTTGCTGATGAACATTAGAGTAATATTGTAAGTTAGTCTCTATACATCTATGTGCTTTATACAGCAATATCCCTCAGCAACATTGTAAGTATATTCATACACTTTTATCATTTGAAGTATATAAGGTCATACAAACTATGTATTTTATATATTTATATTACTGTTAACTTTAGTGTAATTTTACCTATGTAGCTCAAATAATTGTATTCCAACCTGATTGTTCATTGTAGGGCATGTTATAAGAACAAAATAAGCCTCGAAACGTCGCCAAAATATAGTTGTTTATTACTGACTGAACCTCAAGAAACCTAATATATATTTACAATTATAAATGAGTATTTTATAATTCAAAACTTGAAAAGGGAGGAGAGAGAATAGTAATCCAATTTAAACATGAAATAATTGAAAGTCCAGTCAGGCTTTGTACTGCCCAGAGAATCGCATTTTTAAATTTTAGTCAGTTAATAAAATGTTAAATATGAATACTTATAGAAAGCCTGAAGAAAATATTTTTCCTTGATTGTGATTCTAGCATGATTATATCAAATTTTCCCAACGTATGGAAAAATAAAATTTAAGATAAATTTATAACATAATTTCTTTTTATTAAATTTTTAATGGTCGTTATTTAAATATTTTTTTAAATAATTTATTTATGGTTTACCTTTATCAGAAACTGTCAATGACTGAATTAATTGAGAGGATTTTCCGATTTCTACACCTTTGCAAGAAAGATAACTGTAAACTTCATCTTTCGAAACTGTGATTCCATCCACAGAAAATCGTTTGTTCTTTGGCATTACTTTATTGCAATGCACATTTTTTCCATGCGATACTTCAACTGCATCTTGACATAACTCCCAATCACCACATCCATTTTGCAAGCAAAGGTACAATTGGCAAACACCTTAACACAATAATTAATATAAAAAAGTAAAAGTTACAAATAAATCTCACTTATATTATATCCTTATTACTACTTTTCAAAACTCCCTGATTTTCTTTTTATATAATTACAGCTTTCGTCAAAAGTTTTCAGACACTTCATTTAATCCTTTTTTCTAAGAAACTTATAAGCGAATTAACATAATTTTTAATCCAGAATGAAATTATGGCATAATTAAACATCAAATTAACTAATTCATAACTCAAAACTATGGCATAATTAAACATCAAATTAACTAATTCATAACTCAAAACTAACTATTACTAATTCAATCAAAACTAATGAATAAATATTATTTTTTATTGAATTAGTTATGAGAACAAAAAACATTTACAGTTTGAAAAATTTATAATTTTCAAAAGTTTACCGATGCCATGCTAGCGGTGCTAGCGATTCAAGGTCTGCTGGTTATTTTTTATTATGGATTACCTTTTATCTAGAAAACATTTCAGTTTCAAAAATGGATCGTATTTTTATTTTATAGTGTAGAAGTGTAGCAAAATAATTGCTAGATGTTAACAAAATGAGAATATTCATCATTAAACTGCTAATTTTTTTTTTTTTTTTTTTTTTTTTTTGGCTTTAAGACTTGCCAATGCAAATCCTATTTAGCCAAAGTTAGTTATGATTAAAACGATTAGAACCTATTGTGAATAAAAATCTTGTCTAAAATCTAAAATCTATATATATCTAGAGTTATAAAATCTAAAATTTTATAACTCTGTAAAAGTACAGTTAATAATTGAAATAAAAAATAAAACAGACATGAAGGTTTCAGTGATTGACCAACATATAAAAATTTAGAATTGAAACCTCTAAAAATTAGTTTTCATAAGTATGTCTTTGGAGTAAATCCATTCATTAACTAAGTTTCAAGTGTGTTAAGGATGGTTTTTTGCAGTTTTTATTACACACAAGGAAACAGTTATTTAAGAAATTTCTTATAAATGGTCCCATTAATAATTTCATTTATCCCACAAGAAGAGCAGCCCAGTAGCGGGGAAAAAAATTCTTAAATCATAATTTACCAATCAAAATTACTGTATGGGTCTTATGGCCCAGGGATAAAAATTATAGTCATTATTTAGCCAAATAGTCATTATTTAAACAATTAATAATGATTTAATTCAATAATTAATCTAAATTAATTGCAATCAATTAAATATTAAATTGCGGAGACTGGTGTTTGGTGACGTCTATGGCGTCTATTGTATATTCTTTGTTTCGACTTATTTTTATTCCTCGGCCATCAAAATTAAATTGCAATATGACATAAATCAAATATAACTAATTATTTTTTATCAGAAAAGGTAAAAATTAACTCCTCGACAACCCAAAAGTATAAAAACAAAAGAAATTTTTCAAAACAATATATTTCCATGTCTCTGGGGACATTTAAACCAAGAGACGAGCATAGGGTCAATTGAGTACCATTATCTAGAAAGTACTTTTTTAAGCTCAGTACTGAGTATGTTAATTAGTAATTTGAGGATCTGCCAAAGATAGAGAAAAAACAATTTTTTTTTCCTAAAAAATACAATGAATAAACAGGAAAATTAATTAGAATATTGAACTTAAAAGTATTATATTAAACTATTCTGTAACCTTAACCCTTGGAATGACGATTCAACTAATTATATAGATTGGCTATACTTTTTTAAATCAAAACTATAGGACAAGTCCCAAATCTGTTTTCTCTAATCTAGTTTTTGAATATACTAATGTTAAATTCAATTAACAAAATATTATTTACTAACCATTACTTATGTTAGGATTGGATTTCACTCTAAAATTCTCAACTACAATTGGCTCCTTGGTTTTATTAAGCGTTTTATAGTGATCTATGATTAAATCCTGAAACAATTAAATTAAGACAGTTATATTATCATAACTAACATCATAACAAAACATCTATAGCAACATCCATGCAATTCTAATAGTTTTATAGGCATTTTCTACATTTCTAAAAAATATTAATGTGACAAAATGAAATACAAAGCATAATATAAACAATGTTGTTTTTAACATACTTATATTTGCATTTTACAGGTTTCTATTTACATTAACTGTACAAAACTTTGATATAATCTACCCAATCATCATGGATTTCATTAGTTTTGTAACCATTCCATGGCGTCCGCAGGATTTCCTCTAGGGGAGGGCATGCTGTTAAAATTTTCAAGGGGGCAGGCTGGTAAAATTCTCATGAATGTTCAATTACTGGCCAGTGTTGAATCTTTTCTCTTCCATTAACATTATTATAAAAAATTATAAATTAATTATTTAAAAATGAAAAATGACGAGATTTCAACATATCATATTTTTGATACTTAAATTCTTCCTTAGATAGAAACACTAAAAATTGGGAAATTTCAAATTTTGGTAAGGTCAATGGGATGAGACAAATCGTCTTAGCTTTTAAGATGATTCAATTCTAGGTTAGCATTACATCAACTACTCGTTCAACATCAAGATCATCCACTGCAAATATATATCCTCCCAATATCCCACAATATATTTATTGGAATAACTCAATAATGACCTAAATGAAAGGCACTGTCTAGAAACTAAAAGCTTCTACATACAGCTCACTATATTAATCCATTATAAACAAAACAAAGGATATTGTACCATTGTGACGGAAATTTATGTTTTATTTTTATTTCTTTTTATTTTAAGTTATGGAATAGATATCATATCAATTTTATCGATATCAATGTGTTTTTTTAATGGATTTCTACATAACATTTCGGCGCCCAAATAGGGACCTTCATTTGAGATAACATGGTGGAACATTTTTGGGAAATCATTTTCGGAATAATTTTTTTTTTTTTTTTTTTTGGTTTTTTGATTTGGGGATTTATTTAAAATGAAGGTTGAACGGTTGTTGAAAGATGAATTGGAGTATGAACTTAGAGTCAGAGGGGTTACTGGTATTAGCAAGACAGAGGAGATGCGGAAGAGGCTTAGGACTCTTTTAAAATTGGAAAAAGCTGGGAAATTAGTAGCTACAGGCCCGACCTTAGTAGCGGTGGATGAGTTGAAAACGTGTGAGGAAAAAACCAAAGGGGTAGAGGTAAAAGTAAAGGGTTTAACCAAAAGCTCACCTCGCACCGATATTGAAGCAATCGAGACCACCCTCAAGCATATTATTAACCGGTTGGGTTGGATCACTGATGGTGACGCAAATGAGGAAGGGCGGAAGTCCTTAGCCATCGAAAAATGTTTGGAATTATGGGATGAAGTTGAGAAGTTCACGAGCTCTGGGAAAGAAGAGAGCGATGCTACTAGTGATGAAGCTTTGGAAAATGCAAGCAGGAGTACGAAAACTCAGCCAGAACTCTCCGTTAATAATCCGACGACTTCATCGTTTACGCCATCGTAAACTCCGGGTACGGTTATTCGGAAGACACAGATTCCAATTAGGGAATGGGGAATCTATTTTTCTGGCGACGGGGAAGGACTAAGTGTGCACGCATTCCTTGAAATTGTGGAAGATATGCGCGTGGCCCATCACACTTCACACCACGATCTCTTTCTTTCAGCATACGATTTATTTCGTGGTCCAGCTCTAATATGGTTTAGAGCTATGAAAAGAGAGGTTCATGACTGGAATGGTCTCGTTGATGAACTCAAGGCCGAATACGCTCCTAGGGACTATACAGCACGGCTTTGGGAGGAAATACGGAAGCGTACCCAGGGTCCAACCGAAAGTATGGGCATGTTCATCGCGTGCATGAAAAATTACTTTTTTCGCCTTCCCAACTTGCCTTCGGAACATGAGATGTTGGAAATATTGATGAGGAACATTCATCCATACTATCAGGACCGACTCGCGCTTCGATCCATTACCTCGGTTCAGGAGCTGTTGGATCTAAGTTGAAAATTGGAGGAGGCTAGATACAGAATGGAGTTGCATCGACCACCACCGACGAACCAAGGACTTTTGGAGCCCGATTTGGCTTACCGTCCGACACCTAATAAGACAAGGGTTATGGTCAACGAAGTAGGTTGTCAACCTCCAAGGGTTTCAGATTCAACCAACTTTAGACAGTTTAGGTGTTGGAATTGTGATGAGTCTAATCACTCGTTCAGAAAGTGTCCTAAACCTAAAAAGAAATTCTGCGAGGGATGCGGAAGGAAAGAAGTGGATCACAAATCTTGCCGGAATTGCAATAAACAGAGAAATAAACCGCAGGGAAACGGGGGAGAGGGGCAGGCTTAGCTGGACGGAAGCCTGGTTATTACCACAAGTCCACGACACGAGCCGAATGGGAAGAATGGCTCTCTATAGTTAGGGAAGTTTATTCTGGGAAACCGCTTCGATCACTTCAACACCATGTGCGTTCCCATGACAAAAGGCCTTATCTGAGAGTAAATATTCTAGGTATAGAAATTATTGGCCTGTTAGACTCAGGTGCTTCAAGATCCATAATGAGTGCTGCTTGTTGGTCACGGCTCTCGTTGCTTGGAATGGAACTTGAAAACAAATCGATTAATGTCACGACCGCTGATGGGAAAAGAATGGACGTTTTAGGAGCAGTTAGATTGCCAATTGCACTTGAAGGAACAGTGAAGATTTTGGAGGTTCTAGTTGTGCCATCGCTTACCGATGAACTAATATTAGGCATAGATTTCTGGCACAAAATGAGGATAGTTCCCAATGTTGTTGGGAATGGCTGGGCATTTGTTGAAGAAGGTTGTTCGGCGGTCACTATTGAAGAGCCGAAATTATTATCAAGGTCGGACCTTTTAGATGAACAAGCCGTCGAGCTCGACTTGTTAATTAATAAATGGCGAACAGTGAGGCCAGAGTCCTTAGGATGCACGAGCAAAGTTCACCATGAGATCGACACGGGTGACGCAAAACCTATTAAACAACGGTACTACCCAGTGTCCCCAAGCATTCAAGCCGTCCTAGACAAGGAGTTAGACGAAATGTTAGCTGAGGGAGTGGTAGAGCCATCAAGAAGCAGTTGGTCATCCCCGGTGGTCTTGGTGAAGAAGAAAGACGGATCTCACCGCTTTTGTGTCGACTATAGGAAGCTGAACGAGGTGACTAAACGTGACGCGTACCCTCTGCCATATGTATCTCATATATTAGACCGATTGCGAGATGCAAAGGTATTATCATCTATAGATATTAAAAGCGCCTATTGGCAGATACCAGTAGCAGAGGACAGCAAGGAAAAAACAGCGTTTACGGTGCCGAATCGAGGGCTGTTCCAGTTTTGTCGAATGCCATTTGGGCTACATAATGCCCCTGCAACTTGGCAGAGATTGATCGACGATGTCTTAGGTGCAGACCTTGAGCCAAACGTCTTCGTATATTTAGACGACATCGTAGTTATTTCTCCCGACGTTTCCAGCCATTTGAAGATCTTGGATGAAGTTCTCAGGCGTATTTCAGAGGCGAATCTCTCAGTGAATTGGGAGAAAAGTTGTTTTTGTCGAGCTGAATTAAGATTTCTCGGCTATATAGTCAACCGTAATGGCCTTCAAGTGGATCCAGAGAAAGTGGACGCGATAATGAATTATCCACGTCCTAAAACCGTGCGACAAATTAGACAATTTGTGGGCCTTGCTTCTTGGTATAGAAGGTTTGTGCCGAATTTTTCGTCTTTAATTGCGCCTCTAACTCAATTGCTTAAAAAGAAGAAGAAATGGTGTGGTCTGACGAGCAAGAGGGAGCATTTGAATTAATTAAAGAGAGGCTGGTCTCTGCACCGATTCTAACTTGCCCAGATTTCGCTAAAGAATTCTTCCTTCAGACGGATGCTTCTTCGACGGGTTTGGGAGCAATCCTATTTCAAAAATTCGATGACCAGGAAAAGGTCATAGCGTATATAGCAGATGGTTGACACCAGCAGAACAAAAGTACAGCGTGACGGAGCAGGAGTGTTTAGCTGTATTATGGGCTATTGAGAAATTCCGGCCGTACATCGAAAATATGCCGTTCACGGTAATTACCGATCACATAGCGCTAAAGTGGCTCAATAACCTCAAAGATCCACGAGGGAGACTTGCACGTTGGGCATTAAAACTCCAACAACATCGCTTCACCATAGTTCATCGACCAGGCCGACAAAATGCAGCTGCCGATACACTTTCTCGAGCATACGAGCCTCAAATAAATGTCTTAAACGTCCCTCCAGAAGAGATGGATCGGTGGTATCAGAAGATGGTGACGTTGATTTCTGAAAATCCTAGTAAATTTTCAGATTGGAAAATTGACGGAACACAGCTGTGGAAGAGGGTCGTGGATCGGCGGAAGCTGCTGAGTCATGGAAGCAAGTCGTGCCAAAGTCATTGCGTAAGGAGATAATTTGGAAAAGTCATGATAGTCCTCTAGCCGGTTATTTGGGTACTTTTAAGACGGTGCAGAGGTTAAGGAAAAATTATTACTGGCCTGGAATGGCGACTGATGCGAGCCGATACGTAGCGAGATGTGAGACCTGTCTAGCGCACAAACCGCTGCAGAAGAGTCCAGCAGGGTTAATGGGTTCTCAAAAGATGGTGGATCGGCCATGGCAAATCATTTCAGCTGACATAATGGGACCTTTACCTATGTCGACAAATCGAAAAAGATTTATAGTCGTCTTCAGCGATTATTTTACAAAATATTCAATCATTATTCCAATCAGAACCGCAACTGCGAAGGTGGTTGCCGATATTTTGGAAAGGGATGTGATGATGGTCTTTGGGGTCCCCAATGTCATCATTTGTGACAACGGTCCGCAATTCAAGAGTAGGGAGTTTCAGGCAAAGGCACGGGAGTACGATGTGCAGTTATGGTTTACCCCCTATTATCATCCTCAGGCCAACCCCGTGGAAAGGACCAATAGGGTTATTAAGACAATGCTCGCAGCTTATATTAAAAACAACCAAAGGAAATGGGATACCGACATCCATAAGCTGTCTTTCGCTTTGAATACCGCAGTCCATGAGGTGACAGGATACTCTCCGGCGTATTTAAATTTTGGTAGGGAACCTGCCCGTTCGAGGAAAGAGGGCGCTCACCAAACCATACATCAAGGAGACCCAGTTGCAGCAGAGAGTTGCAATTCATATGCCGAAAGATTGGATAATATGTCGCTATTGTATGAAGAAGTTAGGAACCGACTTCGGCAAGCATATGAGAGAAGTCGGAATACTTACAATTTGAGGAGGCGGCCCCAGACATTTGAAGTAGGTGACATAGTCTGGAAGAGAGTCCATGTACAATCAGACGCGGCAGCATATTTTAACCGGAAGATAGCTCCGTCCTTTGAGAAGTGTAGAGTAAGAAAGAAGATTGGGGGGCTGATCTACGAGATCGAAAACTTGGATGGGGAAAGTCTGGGAGCGTGGCACGTCAAAGATCTCAAGCCTAGCCCGAATTAAAAGCTTTCGCCCCATTTTAATATAGCTACGTAGGAAAAAAAAGTGCGAATACTTTTTTTTTCCGGGAAGATGGGGGAATTGTGACGGAAATTTATGTTTTATTATTATTTTTTTTTTTATTTTAAGTTATGGAATAGATATCATATCAATTTTATCGATATCAATGTGTTTTTTTAATGGATTTCTACGTAACACCATATAATAATCAGCTTTTTTGCTTCGTAAATAAATAAAATATGAGATTAAAGTAATGATAAAACAGTAATATACAAAAATGTATGTATAGAAAACTAAAATTACACCGAATAAATAATTATTAAACATAAATGAGCAGATATTACCAGGTAAATTGAAGGAGGAATATAGGGTTGGTCATTTACAGTAAATTCTTTGAGATATGAATACTTCTCATCTGTATATTCAATAACAATGTTCTTAGAATAATCTATGGTCTGAAAAATAAAGCAAACGACTAATGTAAGAAAACAAATTAATAAATGAAATAAGGTACAAATTGAATACATGAATTTCACTCGATTATATAATAATCAGAGTTTTAATTTTTCTTTTTACTATAGTTAATGGTTTAACATCAAAATCCTTCTCTCCAAACAAATATTTATATTATAATAACATACCCATATGTACTAATAAGGGTATCTTTACAGCATAGAAAAAATCAAAATCAATGTGATGTGATAAATTGCACAATGTCGAGAACTTTTTATTTTCATCTATGTATAATCAGAGATAACTTTTAAACTACAGATTGAATTGTCTTGTGAATGTTCTTATTCAAATAAGCCATGTAAAAACTGTATATCTGTATTTTACCTCATATTACCACTGAATTGAGTTTAAAAATCTGTATTTTGCGGGTTAAGATTACTCATTATTCATTAATCTAGATTATTCTTTTCAAATTGATTATTTTTTCTATAGTCGTTTTTATTAATTGAAACATGTTTAGAGAGGCTTATTTGAAGTTTTATTTCAAATGAAAGCCTACTTCTTACATCATTATATTTGTAAATATTCTAGACATTTGTGATTGTGGACTCATATTTAGCTACACATTCATGAAATAATACCTCCATTTATACGAACATATTCAAACCCTATTCCACATAAAAATCATTGTCAGTAGTATAGCCATACAAAAACATACTGTAATCATTGCCCATGAAAGCTGTATACTGTAATGAGAGTAGCTGTATACTGTAAACAGGAGACACAGAGGCAACTCGTGCCAACTGTCAAGGACCACACACAGCCAATTACAGAGGTTCAGAAAATCTAATAAAGGAGCTCCAGAAAATCCACCATACTCATAATATTCTTCAGTGGCCTCAAAAAGTGCAAATTCCAACACCAGCCATTAATGAGTTTCCGCTCCTCCCTCATCCACAACAACATCATCCTTTCAATAAGACCAGGACTGGAGCAACAGAGGCATCAACCAGCGGTAGCACAACTTACAGATATGCAGGTATGAGTAGGAGTATTACCCCACCGGCCCCTCTGACTGAAAACTCTTTTGGCCAAATAATAAATGAAATTAATGGATTAAATAAACTTATCTATCCCCTCTTTGGTCTTTTAAATCAACTAACACTGGGAAAACTTGCCCTTAGCCAACAATATATTCTATAATCAGATGACTTTGGACCACATTTCCATCATACTATGAAACACAAATGGTCTGATTCAGCACAGGACTGACTAGACATATGCTTACCTGAGAAGCGCATCTACATTGCACTAATAACAGAAACACATCTAACGCCACAATCTAAATTTTACATACAGCTTTACAAAATCTACAGAACTGGCTATCCAGACAGAACAGCACATGGAGGCATTCTACACTCATCAAAATAACACAAAAACATAATTTTCTACCAATTTTAATAACACCTGACATACAAGCTGCAACTTTCACTCTTTTCACACAATCTCACTATATTACCAGAATTAGCAGCTCTCGCAGGAAAAAACATCATGAAATAGCATATATACTGAGAGTGTAAGTGATAATACCAGTTCAGTATTGGTATTGGAAGCTTTGGGAAGCCGGTGAACCAAGACAACCTTGAAGTCGTGGTTCTATAAATTGTGAAGGCTTAAGAGTTCGGAAAAAAGGAGACATTATGGTGGGACCTTAAACACATTAGACGTTTCGCAAAGGACTTGTTGCTCTTGATACAGGAAAAGTAAAACAGATCGATTCCTGGAAGGTGACATCATCCTGAGACAATCTTCAAGATCCTTCTTTGGTGATGTAAGCCTGATTGAGACACTGAGGCGACAGGTAGTTTGTGATGCTGGTAAGCATTAAGGCTACTAAGACTATGGTCTGATCAAGGGTGACTGGCAAGAAAGAGCTGTCGCACTCTTAGTGGTGACTGAGGACCTCTACAGGAGAAGCAGACGAGGTATTAGGATAAGCCAAGGTAAGGATACAGTTGGGCTCCAAATGACTCTCGCACCTGGCTATAGTGGTTGACATAGAAGAAGTAAGTATTTCACGGCATGGACAAAATGAATTCCTATGGTTTTCAACTAGACCTACAACGACAAGTTGTCAACATCAATGGAGAGTAGCTTACCTCTGTAATCAGGAACCAGTCGGTGTGGGAGTCAGAATAGACAAGGAAATAGTAAAACCTCCTACAAGACGTGACAACCAGATTACCATTAGGAAGAGCCTAAGGTTGGGACTTTACCTCGACTACTAAAAACAAGCAGACAACAGAGAACCTAGAGAAGATATTGAACCATCACTATCTCGAGGGGAAAAGGATCAAGCAAGGACTTGGTGAACTTATATCACCTTATAGTTCCTTATAGCTCTTATAGCTCAGAATGCGGTAAGCCACGAAGAACAAGCATGGTACGAATCAACATTGTCACTGAAGATGTACTCCATATGCGTCGAGCATCGCGGCTCTTAACTTCCTCAAGGCAATAAGAAAGATGGAGAATATACAGTTCAAGAGACGGTAAGGGAAGGATTGGTAGAACTTTGTACCAGATTAAATAAAAGGAACCATTGATTTCCAAACTATTAATTGCAACTGCTTGTTCCACTCATGGCAATGAAATCTTACAATCCAATGAAAAAGTGATACTCATACCTAATCACAATACTAGCTATCAGCGACATGAAAGTAAATTTTTTGGTTAGAGGTTTTATTTGTCAGATAAGCACATCTTGGTCAATTTCAATTTGACTCATTCTGCAAGTGACAAAGTTCTACCTGCACTTCAGTATATTTCATGGAAAATAAGAAATATGATACTTTTTCACCATCCAATTTCAAAAGTTAATTAGATTTTTCTATATGATGATTATTACTACTATATGATGGCAATGTTGATAAGTTACATTTTCAAAGAAAAAAGTTCTAGCAATCAAATTTTCAATCTCTTTTTTCCTAAACTTAAGTTTAGGCGAGTTAGAACCTTGTCAAACTAAGCTAATGATATATTGAAATGTATTTTTCTATTTTTAAAAATAACGATTTTGTAATAATTTACTTACTGCTGCTAATGTGTTGCTCACAGCTAAACCATGATTCCAGAATATGAATGGCTCTAATGTTGGAGTACCACGAGAAACAGGAAATTCAACAGGTGGATATAACTTATCAATCTCCATTACAACTCCTTCTAGGTATAACCTTATAATAATAACAATATTATTAATGTATTTTTTGATAAATTATTGAAATATTCAAAAAAATATAGATGAAGGTATTTTCTATCATGATCTGAATCATCATCTATCATCTGAAATTTAATCTGTGGCTAAACTAGATGGAGCTCCCATTTGTTTAGAGAGCTTAATTTGATCTAAATATTATTGTTTTTATAAAACATAACCTAAAGTGAAACGTATGAAACATGAATCAAGGGATCATGTTATATTACTGTTACATTTCAGTTTAGGTATATGCTCAATTGTAATGTTTTATAAACGCTATATAAATAATAATAAAGGCTTAACGAACCCAAAGGTTCGATGCTGACATCACAACTCGCTCCCTACTCACCTCCATCAAACAACCGTCTTCCAGACCCAACTTTGACAGTTTGATTGCCTTCAAGCAATCCTCACACATCCGTCTCGGCCTGCCCCTTGGACGTCTGAATAGAAATAGGTTACTTTCCTCATTGAAGGACATTCGATTTTAAGGAGATAGATTATCGGAGGCTATATTTCAGGGGCGGTGGTTTAAAATCACATTGATCAACATACACGCACCCACAATGAAGTTAAATGCAACTTTTATGAAAAACTATAATCGGTTTAAGATAAACTACCACGAAACTACATGAAAATTATTCTAGTAGACACAAACGCAAAGGTAGGGAGGGAACAAGTAGATTATTCAACGATCTGTAGAGAAAATTTACATGAATTTAGTAACGATAACAGAATACGACTAATAAATTTTGTCATCTCAAAAAATCTAATAATTAAAAGTACTACCTTTAGACATTAAGATATACATAAATATACTTGGACATCACCGGATTCGCAAACCCATAATCAAATCAATCATGTCTTGGTTCAACATAGATGGCAAAATAGCGTTATCAATATAAGATCATATTGTGGAGCCGAATCATGAAAATTTTTGGGAGATTAAGATTTTAAATAACAATATAATAAAAAAGAAAAATGGTGCTGGTTTCTATTATGATAATTATAATGTAGAGAAATTAAAAATTCCAACAGTTAAAAAATTATTCGAACTAGGAGTCAAAAATAGGTTTGGGGCTTTGGAATCTTCTGACGAGGATAACAAAGACATTGACAAGTTATGGGAAAGTATCAGGGGTAGTATTAAAGAGGTCGGTAAGGGGGTAAATGGGTGGGGTAACGGGAGAGCAGAAGTGATAGACGAGTGCGGGAGTCTTTCTCACTTCATGAGACAAAAACCAAACCATAGTGCCCTACTCACTCTTTGGAGATCTCGGATATCCCAATCCCCATCAACGCCTACTGTCACCTCCACGTGGTGCCCAATGGGGAGTTTTTATTAAAACTCGAGAACGACAGAGGCGGGGTATCTTCGAGGAGATCCTAGGATCCCTTGAGATACCTTCCATAAAAGTCAAATTATAATATGAAGCATAAACCGCTTCATACAAACTGGCCAGTCTGGACTAAAACTCACACTGTGCACCACAGCAACTGCACAGAACAAACTAACATGACAAATAGAGCCTGTGAAGCAACATGGATGGGGATGGCAAGGTTGTGGCTTCCATCCTACATGTGTCGTGGAGCACCCTGCCTGGCAAGCACACGTATTGGTGCCCATGTATCGGAGCATGGGACATCTGAGGCGAAAGTAGTAGGATCCGAGAATGCTATAAAAGCGGGTTGAGAACTTCCCCCTGAAGAAAGTATATATTCCGGCTCCCGGACGGAACTCCGGGACTCCCAACGTTAACAGCGTTGGGATGGGGGTATACCCCGGCGGATAGCCATACGTGGAATGGGACTAATACAATGAACCAAAATCACAATCTTTTCTTTTTCAATGAGCAACCATTATCCGATGAGGACTTGTCTGCATCGGAGCTACAGAACGTCTCTGACGACTATACCGATACACTTGATGAATCCTCCATGGGACACCTCTTAGAGGCACTCACGGATGAGACGCAAGGACTCAATATTGAGACCAACAGATTGGGAGTGCTGGAGGAGCACGCAGCTCTAGTGGCTGCTGCTTCACAGGCTCCACTTACTCAAATAAAAAAACGAACAGAACACAGTCCAATACAACCTAAAGTGGACCAGCCGGAGGCTTCGGCCACGGTGGGGTCCTCTAGGAATGTTAACAGACGCTTCAGGAGGAAGGCGAAAGCCCTAATCCTGCAAAATCAACCAGCCTTTAAGGGGGCCTCCCAAGGAGGGGCGTAATTAGGAGGAAAAGTACCCAACAGCCGGACTCGAAGAAATGATGGAGGAAATAAATGGAATAAATTTAATTGCAGCCCTAGATAGCAATACTCATCATGTAATCTGGGGAAGCAACAACACAAACCAAAGAGGTGAGTTACTATTTGAATTCACTATAAATTACGATCTTGAAATATTGAATAGTGGAGTAAAACCCACCTTTCAAAATAAAGTAAGATTGGAAATAATAGACATAACTATTGCATCACCAGAAATCAGTAAGCAAATCACAAACTGGCACGTCACCAATGAGGAGACATGCTCAGATCACAAATACATTAGGTTTGACCTACTGGACAAACAAAAGTATAATGTGGAGTACAGAAACCCAAGGAATACAGACTGGGAAATGTACTGCACAAAACTAATGGAAATGATGAGACAAAGTCCAACAGATGCACAAAACGAGTGGCAACTGGACTGTCTCAACTCAGCAATTACAACTGCTATGATGGAGTCATACCACCATAGCAACAAGCCAAAGATAAAAAAATCCAACAGGAATGTTCCATGGTGGAACAATGAATTAAAAAGGCAAAGAACAGAAACTAGGAAACTGTTCAATGCCGCTAAAACTACTGGCAGATGGGAGGCCTACAGGAAAGCCTTAACAAGTTATCACAAATCTGTCAGAAACACCAAAAGACAGGCTTGGAGGAATTTTTGTTCAGTAGTGAACAATATCCCAGAAGTAAGCCGGGTGAAAAATATCTTAAATAAAACTGAACAGGAAACATTGGAAACGCTAAGGGTGGAAGGGGAATTTACCACAAACGAGATGGAAACCCTTGAAACTGCGAAATAATTAAAAACTATGATAATCACTCCACATATATTGAAACTATAAAGGATGAAAGTATGTGGAAAAGTGCAAAAAACATAGCATTACCAGCAGTGATCTTGAATGGGCAATCAACACTATGAAGCCATTCAAATCAGCTGGTACAGATGGAATTTTTCCAGCTCTAATACAAAAAGGACTGGACATACTAAGACCTCACCTCTTAAAACTTTTTAGAGCCCGCTTAGCAATGGGATATATCCCAGTAGAATGGAGAGTATCAAAAATACGGTACTTACCGAAACCAGGAAAAGAATCTTATCAAGATCCTAAATCATTCAGACCCATATGTCTGTCATCATTCCTAATGAAGAACTAGAGAAAATTGTTTACAGACATGTGAGACAGCGAATATCGGAAACAAAACCGATACATAATAAGCAATATGCATACCAATCAGGAAAATCCTGTGAAGTTGCACTGCACAATTTGATCTCTAGGATAGAAAAATCCATAGATCAAAAAGAAATAACAGTAGGCACCTTTGTTGACATCGAGGGTGCCTTTGACAAAACACCTTATAACATTATTAAAGGAGCTATAAGGGAAAGAAAAATAGAAAAAAAATTCCTCTAGATGGATAGAAAGGATGCTGGAGGAAAGAATTCTAATATCCGAACTGGGACACGCCAAACTATGGATCAAACCTAGGGGAGGGTGTCCCCAGGGTGGCGTGATCTCACCGTTACTCTGGTGCCTAGTGGTGGATTCACTACTAGCAGAGCTAAACAATGCAGGCTTTTACGCACAGGGATACGCTGATGATATAGCAATAATGGTGGAAGGCAAATATCAAAGCGTACTCTCAGACCTATTAACAAACGCCATCAAAATATTAAATGATAGGTCCAAAAAAAAAAAAATGGATTAAACATCAATCCACAAAGAATTCGAATTTGTTTCTTCACAAAGAGGAAAAAAATTGACATCAGACTTCAAGTGATGAATGGTTTCCAGTTGACACCTACAACAGAAGTCAAGCACTTAGGAGTCACACTTGACCATAAATTAAACTGGCACCCACACATTAAAAACATAATCAATAAAGCTCCAAAATGCCTGTGGGCCTGCAAAAGGGCCATAGGCAAATCTGGGGGCTACAACCAAAAATGGTCTATTGGCTTTATATCACGGCAATAAGGCCAATGATCCTCTACTCAGCCCTGCTTTGGTGGCATAAAGCAGGAGTTGGTAATAACAAAAACATGTTAAACAAATTACAGAGAACAGTATGTCTTATGATGACTGGCACAATGAGAACAACACCAACAGCTGCAATGGAGGTGATGCTAAATCTAGCACCAATGCAGATAGAGGTGGAGGCACAAGCAATGAAATCCTCTTACAGGATAGTAAAACAAAATAATCACTCCAAAGTTGCGGAGGGCACTGGGAAATATTCAGGAAATTAGCAGAAACTAACACAGTTAGAGTAGAATGGGTACCAGGACACTCTGGAATCCATGGAAATGAAAAAGCGGACGAACTAGCAAGGGAAGGTTCCGCAAAAATAACCCATAACCCCAGAACCAGTAATTGGAATTAGCATTAGCTATGCCAAAAGAAGGATTGGGGAAATTTATGGAGCTCTTAAGAAACATATTGGAATGATAAAAACCACTATCACTCCAAACTCTTTTTAGAAGGCTATTCTGCTAAAAGAAGCAAGTTGCTATTAAACTATGACAGGAAAGCACTCAAAAAAATTACAGCGATCTACACAGGACACTGTAAACTTAGCAAGCATATGTGCAAACTCAAGCTAGCAAAGTTACCAATATGTAGATTCTGCGGCAAAGAGAATGAAACAGCCAATCATATAATCTGCTGGTGCGAAAGATACGCAAGACTAAGATTCAGGTTATTCGGTAGGGAAATTATACCCAAACCAGGGTCAAATGACTTAGTCAACCCAGCAAGCATCCTAAAATTTACAGACAGTATAAAAATACTAATTTAGTACTCAAACCAATTTAGGCGCACAATAGACCCACGATGGTCGAGGTGCATAAAGCCGCGGAAAAAAAAAAAAAAAAAAAAAAAAGAGGTCGGTAACTTGTGTCTTGGGAGAAGGAAAAATAAAAAGGACAAACCTTGGTTTGATGAAGATTGTGTTAACATGTGCAAATAAAGAAAAGCAGCTAACTTAGAAGCGTTACATAATCTTAAGGAAACCAATCTCTCTTACTTTCGAGGATTAAGAAAAGAAACTACTAAATTGCTCAAAAAAAAAAAACGAGAACATCTCAAAAATAAAATAATAGCGATTGAAAGTAACAAAATCAAGAATAACGTTAGAGCCATATACAAAGGCATAAACAGAATCCGTACGGTCTGGGCCGATTACAATTGGAATTAGGGATGAAATTAACAATATCTTAGCCGATCCGGTAGACATATTAAGGCGGTTCAAGGAATGATAATATTTTGAATATTGAAAATAATAGTCAATCTTCTCCTTCGAAATACCAGTGTGCTGAACCGTTAATAGTAGAACCGAGTTAAGAGGAAGTTGAAATAGCCATTGGAAAATTAAAATTGCATAAAGCAGCAGGAACAGATAATATTCCTAGTGAACTAATCGAGGCATGCGAGGAAGCTGGGATTTCAAAAATACATCTTTTGATTAAATAGATCTGAGAACATGAAAAAATGCCTTAAGAGTGTAACTAATCTACTCTTATTCCGATTCACAAAAAGGGATCAAAAACGGATTGCAACAACTATCGCGGAATCTAATTCCTTCCGGTTTACTATAAGATATTTACGTTAATCCTGACTAGTCGAGTCACTGAATATGCCAAGGAAATTATCGGAGAACATCAATGTGGGGACAGGAAAAACCGATCAACCGTAGACCAAATATCCTCTTATAAAAACAATAAATTATAAAATTACTAATTAAAAATTAGTTCATATGATAGGAATCTACAATATCGCTTAGTTAAATTTATAGAATATAAATTGAATAACAAATTAAGAAGTATAGAGAAGTATGAAGCCGGTTTCATACAATATACCAGGTGTGTAAATATGAAACCGTAATTTTTCATCTAGCAAATAAGAGTTGATTGTGTAAAAATGATACATACTTTTTTATTCGAAGTACTGTCCTTCGCTATCTATGCATTTTTCCCATCATTCAGGCAATTTGTGGATTCCCCGCCAAAATAATGCTTCCTCTTCTGAGTCAAACCAATCACTTAACCAATTTCTTACATTTTAATAAGAAGTGAAGCGCTGCTCAGCTAGTGCGTGTCCCATCGATGCAAATAGGTGGTAATCGGATGGGGCCAAATCTGGTGAATAAGCCGCATGCGGAAGAATTTACCAACCAAACACTTGGATCGTTTTCTTGGTCCGTTTAGCCGAATGTGATGGGGGCATTGTCATGGAGCAAGATCACTTTGTGTGTCCTTTCTTGATATTTGGGACTTTTTGGCGCAAATCTTTATTCAAATTTATCATCTGTTGTAGGCAGCGTTCCGTTTTAACAGTTTCCCCAGGTTTCAGCAGCTCATAGTAGGTAACACCCATCTGATCACACCAGACACAGAGCATTTTCTTCCTCCCCATGCGATGCCGATGGTTCACCAGGAGTTACCCAGGATTTTTTACGCTTAGGATTCTCGAAGTAAATTCACTTTTCATCACCAGTCACAATTTGATGAAGAAAAGACTTTTTTTCTGTACCTGGCGAGCAGCATTTGCCATGAGGTTTTTCGAGCTTCCTGCTGCCTGTCATTCAGTTGGTGAGGTACCCATTTTCCGACCTTCTGGATCTTTTCCATGCCTTTCAAACAAATGGAGACGGTGTCACATGTAATAATTGTCCAACAAACGCTTCGGAATAAGCGTTTTCAAAGTTGTTTTTTTTTTTTGTTGTTTTCCACGGTTTCTTTTATCGAAATCCATCTTTAAATTTTTTGAACCAATCGAAACATTGAGATTTGCCTAGGGCATGCTCCCCGCTTTAACAAGCATCCTATGTGATAATGCTCCAATTTTTTTCAGAAGGAAACGGAAAATAAATGCTGTCCGCAAATCTTGATTTGTTGGCACAAAAGTCGACATTTTCAACGCCACTAAAAACACGGTTATAGAATGAAACTGATGTTGGTATCAATTGGATCTCTTTATTACATGTAGGCAAAAGCAGATAACACCACTGACAGATTAGTTAGAAGATTATATTGACTGCTAACTCCTATCATTGGCGAATTCCGGTTTCATATTTACACACCTGGTAGATAATATTAAGGCATCTTTTGAAAATGTTGGCTATTAGATGAATAATTCATTTATTTTCCATCAATAAATAGTAGCTGATCACAACAAATAGATGTTATTTTTTTAACAAAAAAATTTGAAAAACAGCCGTCATCGGTAATTAATATCAGTATTGGAATGATGGACTTTCATCAGAAGCCAGAAAGAAACGAATGCTACCGAGATTATCCTGGAGAGAGGCAACCTAAAGGAAGAAGTAAGCATAATCATATATAAGAAGAAGAAGCATAATTTTTCCATGTTGTTTTACCAGTCCCTAATATATAACCAGGATGAGACAACAAGAAAAACCTGAAAAATGTAGGAACTTGATTTTTCAACTACAAGTAGGAGAAGTGGATACCAAGACTAAGCTTTTTTGATTGAGTGAAAACACCATAAACATCATAGATCTGAGAAATGATAAGAAACAGGAGTCAAAATTCCTACCTTACTCATCACAAGCTTACTTGTGACAAAAAATTAACAAATTTTTTTTATTATTATTTAATTCAAATCAGAAATTAATCCTTAATCTATTTTTGTATATACTTAAAATTATCTTGTTTTAAAAGTTTTGTATTAGTTTTTTTATTGTTGAAATATTTTTTTTTTATAGCCATAAATAAGAGTAAATTGAATTTTATGTACAGCCCTTTCCGAGCTATGTACTGTAATTATTTTTTACTTTCACTTACCTATATATGAAATATATAGTAAGTGGAAGTATTGCGATCGTGAAAAATTTCGACTTCCGGTTTTCAACGGGAATACACGTTTTGGGGTCCCCTGAGTCCAATTAACCAAGTCCCGCGAAATGGTCTGTGTGTGTGTGTGTGTGTGTGTGTGTGTGTGTGTGTGTCTGTGTGTGTGTGTGTGTGTGAACAGACTAGCTCAAAAACTATAAACCGTGTGAACCTGAGATTGGGTATTTAGTGTATGTATATGCCCGCGATGTGACAGCAAAAATTTCATCAAAATTGCTCAAAGGGAGGGGGTACTTTGTTTAATAACTTTTTAGGTTTTTTTCGATTTTCTCAAAAATGGCTCTAACGATTTTGATTAAACTGAGTATTTCATCTATTTATATGCCCGATATATGACTGTAAAAATTTCATCAAAATTGATCAACCGGAGGGGGGACTTTACTTTATAAATTTTGTATCATTTTCAAGTGTTTTTTTTTATTTACTCAAAAACGGCTTTCACGATTTTGATCAAACTGGGTATTTGATGTATGTATATGCCAAAGATGTGATAGCCAACATTTCATCAAAATTGATCAACCGGAGGGGGGACTTTACTTAATAAATTTTGTATCATTTTCACGTGTCTTTTTTATTTACTCAAAAACGGCTTTCACGATTTTGATCAAACTGGGTATTTGATGTATGTATATGCCAAAGATGTGATAGCCAACATTTCATCAAAATTGATCAACCGGAGGGGGGACTTTACTTAATAAATTTTGTATCATTTTCACGTGTCTTTTTTATTTACTCAAAAATGATTTTCACGATTTTGATCAAACTGGGTATTTGATGTATGTATATGCCAAAGATGTGATAACCAACATTTCATCAAAATTGATCAACCGGAGGGGGGACTTTACTTAATAAATTTTGTATCATTTTCACGTGTCTTTTTTATTTACTCAAAAATGATTTTCACGATTTTGATCAAACTGGGTATTTGATGTATGTATATGCCAAAGATGTGATAACCAACATTTCATCAAAATTGATCAACCGGAGGGGGGACTTTACTTAATAAATTTTGTATCAATTTCACGTGTTTTTTTAATTTACTCAAAAACGGCTTTCACGATTTTGATCAAACGGGGTATTTATGTATGTATATGCCAAAGATGTGATAGCCAACATTTCATCAAGATTGATCAACCGAAGGGGACACTTTATTTCATAACTTTTTTTCTAATTTTTAGATTATCTCAAAAACTGCTTTAACGATTTTCTTCATATTCGTCATGTTTAATGAAAATTGAGTGTTATTTAATATCAGGTAAGCGTTATCATTATTAAAATGTTCTGAGGGGTTTATAGAGCAAATGAAAACAAAAATAAGAAATAAATGTGGAAAATGTGTAACTTTGAGAAGTGGCATTACAAAACGCATTAATTTCTTATCTAAGTAAGTTGGTAAGTGAAAGTTGTGTGTTGCGCGCACGCACCAGATTTTTATAAATAGGATTTGTCTCATCTTGCTCTACTAACATTTATTTGGTAACACCAAAATGTACTTAAAAAATGTTCCCTATAAGCTAAGTAGATGGTTTTTAAATGTAAATTTTAAATTTGTTTTACATTGTAAATTGAAATATCCAATTAAAAATTTACTAACTTTCCAAGAGCAGTCAACAGGAAAATCACACCATCTGGTTGGGCTCGGTGTGTAAGAGGAACATGAATTGCATTTGGCATAGACTTTTTGAGAATTGCTTGTAACAATCCATGAGGAGCTATTTCAACCACAATAGCATCCTTTGGCACATATTCTAATGCTTCTTCGAATAAGACACTGCCAAGAAGATTATTAGTGTGATATTCAGCTGAACTGTACATTGCCGATTCAGCTTCCCAATCTTTTTTAGGGACCGAAGAAGATATCCATTTTGATGATCTCTTCTTAGGCTCAGGTACGATCTAAAGAATTCAAAATACATATATTAGCAAGACACTAATAGCAAGCTTTATAAAGCTTACCATTTAAATCATATAATTTTATTCTTCAAGGACTCTTTGGGAACAAATAAATAATGAGAATAGAATAGAATAGAACTTTATTGAGAGGTATGTGTATTAAGTAATAGTAGTAGTAGTAGTAATAATAATAATGTTTACTGAAAGAAAAATATAATACAATATAATCCGAATTGTAAAAATAACAAAACATTTTAAGGCATAGGGAACTATCTGCCGAATAATTTTATACAATTCATTACTTGTACAGTAAGCGTGAGATAAAAATCAAACAAAAAACATAGTAATATTTATAAATAAAAAAGAAAATACATATTAGAAAAATAAATAAATTTAATTCTTCAAAATACTGTGTTGAAATGGGTTTAAATACAAGAGGAAATAAGAAGAGAGAAAAAAAACAAAACATAAAAATTAAAATAAATTTAAGTCAAATTATAAGGAACCTGTAAACGTTAAGTAAATCATATGGGTCCTGCCTCTGTTGGATTAAGGAAATTATATCGATGAGTCCATGCACGACGAACAAAATTCACTATCTAACGGCACTCTATTTTAGAAGGGGAATTCAGAAGTAAAATCAGGAAGGTATTTTGCAGAGGGTGCATCCAGAAACTCGGTACGGATCTCACTGAGGGCTGAACATTTGGCCAAGAAGTGAAACAGGCCTCTTTTTTCGAGATGTTGCAAATGAACAGTTCACTTGTGTACTATCCAGCCAAGGAATATAGTTCATATACAGCAGTTCGCCTCTAAGTTTGAACATCCATCTTAACTCATTCCCGGTAAGATCCCAAGAACAACCACCCCTGAATCTAAATAACTTAATGCTGTAATCCAATTATTTATAAAGAGTGTACTAAGAATAATAACTTGAAAAAGAAGATATTAACTCAATGAATTATATAGAGCTTGGTTAATGAATTATATAGAGCTTGGTTATTATATATTATACAAGCTAGGGTGCCCGGCTTCGCTCCGGTAGTTTTATGATAGTTTTAATAACAGAAACACTTTAAAATTAAAGGAAATATAGAACAAAACTAGTACTTCGTTCTTGAAACTTCAGTTTTATCTTGGTGGCAATAGTAAGATTCGAGTCCGCCCAAATAAGGAAACCGATATACTTTATGGGGGGTTGAAAATGGTAAATGAAAAATTAATTTTGCTGCAATTGTTGAGTTATGCATCATTTTTTATGGTTTCTGTGATCCTATAAGCACATTCCATACAGTCAAAAGATAATAGTTTATAAGATTTTAGTTGAAAAATCTGATACCTCAGTTAAAAAATGCTGTTTAATGGGGGTTAATTTATTAATGATTTTAAATAAGTGATTAATAAGTAATTTATTAATGTTTTTAAATAAGTGATGGGGGTTAATTTATTAATGTTTTTAAATAAGTGATTAATTAATATACAATTGATTTGCCTAATTATGTGGACTATTTTCATATGATGTTGATTAATGATTTAATGGGATGCCAGAGCATTTTATAGGAAATTCCCAAACTAATATTTACTTCCCCTGATTACAGCAATACCTTCCCCTCAAAATAATAAAATAAATTAAATAAATAAATTATATTAAATAATTTATTTTTGAAGAGAAAAGATTTGGCTCCGCCGGGAATCGAATCCGGGTCTTCTGCGTGACATGCGCGGTATGCTATCCATTACACCACGGAGTCGCTTCCAAACGGTGCCAAATCCTTCCTCTTCACTGACACCTCTCCCACGATCTCGCAAGTTTTGCGAGTATTTACGGGAGATGGACAATTTTTGTCCAATTTTGGGCATCTTCTTGACGTTCGTCAATTTTTTAAATTATTTTATATTTTATTTATATTTATATATATTCCTATTATATTTATATATATTATATATATATATATATATATATATATATAATATAACATATATAAAATAATATATAATATAATTTATATTATATATATTATATTATATTATTATATTCCTTTGTTAACATACCCTCTCCAAACTGCGCCTCTCTCAAAAATACCACAAGCTATTTTAGATGGTATTGATGTGAATATCCGCAGGAGTGTGAAAGCCATCATCGGGCTCCCAGCTAACACCTGTACAGGGATGCTTTACGCCCCAAGGAGATATCGGGGACTGGGCTTGATCCGCTGCAAATGAGAGGCTCCTCTGCAGCATTGGTCCATTGCCCAGCGGCTGTCAAATATACCGGACGCCCTGTTTCAGTCCACTTTCGATTATAGAGCGGAAATCGCTGAATGTGCGGAAAGACTTGGAGTGGATCAGGGCAACCGAAGCGTGAGAGCTCTACGGCAGTTGCTGAGAGAACGTTCTTTTGATGAATGGGCCAAGTGTAAATGGCAAGGCGTTGGAATTACGCATTTTAAGGAAATAACCAAAGGCAAATAGATTTATATGTCAAAAACAAGTACTCTCAGGGTCAGAATGGTCCAATGCCCTGAAACTTAATATCAATTATGCGACCTTGCGTGGGGTCCCTGGAGTCAGCGGAGAGTCAAGAGAAGTTGGGTCCCTCTGCCGCAAATGCGGCAGAAAGTCTGAAACACCGGCCCATGTGCTGGGAAAATGCCCCAATAACTCCTTCCTCATAACCCCCCGGCACCATAGGGTCAAAGAAGAACTAATGAGGTTCCTTAAAAGAAGGGAATACACATGCTTTGACGAGGTCCATTGCATTGACTCCGAAGGATCAGTAAGGTATGCTGATATTGTAGCCTTCCCCAGGACAGGAAGGACAGCACTGATCCTTGATCCGACGGTAAGATATGAGGGCAATGACCTTGATCAGGCGGGTGCAGTTGAAAGGGAAAAAAAAGAGATCTATGAAAAATGTATCCCTTTCTTGAAAGATAAATTCCGTGGAACCTTCGGAGAAAGAGATTTAACTGTGAGAGGGCTCTGGTTCGGGTCTTGCGGATGAATTCCGAGATCTACATATTGCTTCCTAGAAGACCTAGGGGTCACAATAGGTGATATCGGGATCTTGGCCGAGAGTATAATTCTTGACTCCTTGGGCATTATCCACCATCATCTTTATAGCAACTAACTTTTGTAACGGAATTTATCTTATAATTATTTGTTTCTGAAAAAGATCAAAAAATTGTAATTCAACCCCTAATGACAACAGTGATAAGTTAAAAAAAAAGAAAGGAAAAGAAAAGAAGACCAAAAAATGGAACAAAAAAAAGGAAATTTAATTCCTTCCTCTTCACTGACACCTCTCCCACGATCTCGCAAGTTTTGCGAGTATTTACGGGAGATGGACAATTTTTGTCCAATTTTGGGCATCTTCTTGACGTTCGACAATTTTTTAAATTATTTGATTTTAATTTAACCATCATTGTGAGTGACCACCTATTTTTAAATAATTTTTTTTTTTTTTTTTTTTTTTTTTTTTTGTCGGTGCCAAATCTTTTCTCTTCAAAAATAAATTATTTAAAATAATTTAAAAAATAGGTGGTCACCCACAATGATAGTTAAATTAATTTAAAAAATTTATTTTTGAAGAGAAAAGATTTGGCACCGACAAAAAAAAAAAAAAAAAAAAAAAAAAAAATTATTTAAAAATAGGTGGTTTAAAAGAAGATGCCCAAAATTGGACAAAAATTGTCCATCTCCTGTAAATACTCGCAAAACTTGCGAGATCGTGGGAGAGGTGTCAGTGAAGAGGAAGGATTTGGCACCATTTGGAAGCGACTCCGTGGTGTAATGGATAGCATACCGCGCATGTCACGCGGAATACCCGGGTTCGATTCCCGGCGGAGCCAAATCTTTTCTCTTCAAAAATAAATTATTTAAAATAATTTAAAAAATAGGTGGTCACCCACAATGATGGTTAAATTAATATTAAATAAATTATAAATAAATAAATTATTATGTTATCTATTTTAATCATATATGTATATATGATTAAAATGGATAAAAAACTGCGTCAATATATTAATGGTGATAGTACTATTAATAAAGAAAAAATGTATAAACTATTTGTTCATTAATATCATAGCAAAAGAACTAAAGGATTTAATACAATGAATTCCTCTATAAGTACTATGAACCATCAGTTTCAGTAGATTATAATTTACTTGATTATTCAAAAAATAAAACTATTGATATATTCAAGAATGAAGATACATAGTGATTTATAATAGTAAAAAAAGGGAATTCAGAACGCCTTCTATACGGATGAGAATGGTGTTAAGTTCTTCAAACGTCAGCAGCTGTTTACCACCACGCTCGAGAGCAAACTCTTAACGGACTTAATGCCGGCTTCCCATAGCCTGCCGAAGCCAGATGCTTGACTATATGGTCCCTATGCTCCTAAGGAAAACAAAGAGGTCTCTCAAAACTTTCAAGGCTCCAACAAAGTTAGTTCCGTTAATGGAGTGAATATATCGAGTGAATATATTGGACTGTTCATCGGCGTGTAACAAACTGTGGTGGCCTTTGTTGCAGATAATGTACGTGAGTGTGCATTTGAACTGAGATGCGCAATGCCCTGCTCTAAGGCAGTTTGAGCATAGCTTGGTCAACCCAACAAAATCTTGGTGCTCCTGGGGGCCCAATGCCAGAAATTTGTATCACCAAATTTGTAACACAAGCGATGACTGCCTTCACAGTTTCGGACAGAGTTCCTTGTTTGGCGACAGGGATTACCTACGTAGCCTTCCGTTTGGTTGGCAACTTTCTGAACGCCTCTGGGATACCTTGGGTTGATTGCCACGCTTAGGTGGAGATTTTGATGAGCCGGGAGCAGCTCTATGATTATGCTCTACGGTAATCAGGGAGATCCCTGATTTCCTCCTATCAGAAGGCTTGCCGCGCGGTGTGTCACTAGGTGCGAACGTTTGGAGTTTGTTAGACATGTTGCAAGCCATCATCTTTTGTCTAACAAACGCCACAACCTCGTCAGCCGAGGGGAAGTTAGTTCGCGCTAGTGATGGGCAAAACTGTTAATTTTGAAAAACAGTTGCAACTGTTTCTGCTACTTTCATTAAACAGTTTAAAAAAAACAGATACAACTGTTTAAAGTAATACTATATGGGAAAAAAGAAAAAAACTGGCCCCACTTCGCATTCCAGCATTCTTTTAAATTATGTTTTAATTATTGAAATATCTAACAAGTTCAAATGACAATTTCTCACAAAACATTTAAAATAAAATTAAGCTTTATGTAAAATAATTAAACAGCACTAAAAATAAATAATAAATCAAAGCTTGTAATAGGCATTAATTGATTTTTTTTTATAAAAATTATGGTTTAATTGAATAAATAATCTGGAGAAAAATAATTTAATAATTAAAAAAATTAAGAGCCACATAACTCAGAGTAGCAGATTTACGAATGAATTAAACAGATACAGCACGGGCGCAAGCTGTTTAACCCTGGGTAGGGCGCGGCTGATCTGACAGGCACAGGCTTTGGTTTTTCCGGTGTTGCTCTCTTTAGCGGGTCGAGGAGAGCACGCCATGGCTTGTAGTCATGTATCTTTTTGGAGTGAATCTAATACCCTCAGTCAGTTTGTCACCAGTCATCAGAGAGTTGTGAAATAGCCATCTTGATCTGACAAGCTCACCACGCCTAATTACGTTATCAACCAAGGTAAGTGTTTTCGTCTTTTAAATTACAAAAACTTTTTCATTTAAGTTTCTTTAACCCTTTTATAGGGTCTCTTCTTCTAAGTTAGCATTACCATGCATTATAGGAGCATCACCGATTTCGAACTGATTAATAAATTGTGACGGCAGAAAGTCTCATACGAAGAAACAGTTGTCAACATGTTTTAACATCGATGTTATATACAAAAACAAATATCCTCTTAATATCGATGTTAAAACATATTTGTTTTTGCAGAAAACATCGATGTTGTTTAAAAAAAAAGTTGTTTTTACATCAATGTTTTAGACAAAAAACATCAATAAATATGTTTTAACATCGATGTTATATACAAAAACAAATATCCTCTTAATATCGATGTTAAAACATATTTGTTTTTGCAGAAAACATCGATGTTGTTTAAAAAAAAGTTGTTTTTACATCTATGTTTTAGTCAAAAAACATCAATTCATTTGCTCTTAACATCGATGTTTTGGACAAAAACATCAATATTTATGCTCTTATGTTCAAACATCGATGTTTTATCAATAGCGTTGTTTTTAACATCGATCTTTTGGACAAAAACATCAATATTTATGCTCTTATGTCCAAACATCGATGTTTTATCAATAAAGCGTTGTTTTTAACATCGATGTTTTTGACAAATATATATATGCTCCTAACATCGATGTTTTGAACATCAAATACATTTTAACATCGATGTTTTAACAATAACCAAGTTCTTTTAACATCGATGCTATATACAAAAACAGATATGCTCTTAATATCGATGTTAAAACATATTTTTTTTTGCAGAAAACATTGATGTTGTTTAAAAAAAAAGTTGTTTTTACATCAATGTTTTAGACAAAAAACATCAATTCATTTGCTCTTAACATCGATGTTTAAACATATTTGTTTTTGTCTAAAACATCGAAGTTAAAACATATTTGTTTTTTCCGAAAACATCGATGTTAAAACATATTTGTTGTTGCCGAAAACATCGATGTTGAAAACAACTTTTTTTTATTAAAACAATAATGGTTTTAACATCGAAGTTTGAGACAAAAAACATCAATAAATATGTTTTAACATCGATGTTCTATACAAAAACAAATATGCTCTTAATATCAATGTTTAAGTATAACAAAGTTGTTTTTAACAGCGATGGTTTTGTCCTAAACATCGATGAGAAAACATATTTGTTTTTGCAGAAAACAAAACAACGTCATAACATCGATTTTCTAACAATAAAATGTTTACAACTTCGATGTTTTAGCTATAACTAAGATGTTTTTGCAGAAAACATCAATGTTTAAAGAAAAGTTGTTTTAAACGTTGAAGTTAAAAACAACGTTTTATTATTAAAACATCGATGTTTAAACATAAGAGCATATATTTTTCGAACATAAAATATTTTCGTTTTTGTCAAAATCAAACATAGATATTAAAACATATTTGTTTTTGTCAAAAACGTCGATGTTAATAAATTATTTTTTTAAAATATCGATGTTTTCTGTAAAAACAAATATGTATTAACATTGATGTTTTGGACAAAAACATCGATGTTAAAAGCAGCTTGATTATAGTTAAAAATTCGATGTTAAGAGCATATTTGTTTTTGTATATAACATCGATGCTAAAAACAACTTGGATATAGTTAAAACATTGATGTTAAAACATATTTGTTTTTGTCTAAAACATCAAAGTTAAAACATATTTGCTTTTTCCGAAAACATCGATGTTAAAACATATTAGGTTGTTGTCAAAAACAACTTGTTTTTATTAAAACAATAATGATTTTAACATCGATGTTAAAACATTTTCGCTTTTGTCAAATACATCGATGGTAAATTAAAACATTTTCCTTATTATCAAAATCAAACCTATATGTTAAAACATATTGGTTTTTGTCAAAAAAATCGATGTTAATAACTTATTTTTTTAAAACATCGATGTTTTCTCTAAAAACAAATATGTATTAACATTGATGTTTTGATCGAAAACATCGATGTTAAAAACAAAAACTTCGATGTTTAATCATATTTGTTTTTGTCGTTGATGTTAAATACCATTTTTTAATTTTAAAAAATCGATATTGTTAACATCGATGTTAAGAACATATGAATTGATTTTTTTTGTCCAAAACATCGATGTAAAAACAACTTTTTTTTAAACATCGATATTTTTTGAAAAACAGATATATCGATGTTTAGGACAAAACCATTGATGTTAAAAACAACTTTGTTATGGCTAAAAATTCGATGTTAAGAGCATATTTGCTTTTGTATATAATATCGATGTTAAAAAGAACTTGGTTATTGGTAAAATATCGATGTTAAAAAATATTTGATTTTGTCTAAAACATCGATGTTAAAAGCATAAATATTGATGTTTTTAGTTCCAAACTTCGACGTTAAATCATATTTATTTGTTTTTGTCATTGATGTTAAAATTCACTTTCTATTGTTTAAACATCGATGTTAAGAGCATATTTGCTTTTGTATATAATATCGATGTTAAAAAGAACTTGGTTATTGGTAAAATATCGATGTTAAAAAATATTTGATTTTGTCTAAAACATCGATGTTAAAAGCATAAATATTGATGTTTTTAGTTCCAAACTTCGACGTTAAATCATATTTATTTGTTTTTGTCATTGATGTTAAAATTCACTTTCTATTGTTTAAACATCGATGTTAAGAGCATATGAATTGATGTTTTTTGTCCAAAACATCGATGTAAAAACATATTTGTTTTTTTAAAACATCGATGTTTTCTGCAAAAACAAATGTTTTAACATCGATGTTAAGATGTATTTGATTTTGTTCAAAACATCGATGTTAAAATGTATTTGATTTTGTTCAAAACATTGATGTTAAAACATATTTATATTTGTCAAAAACATCGATGTTAAAAACAACGTTTTATTGTTAAAACATCGATGTTAAAAACAACGTTTTATTGTTAAAACATCGATGTTTAAACATAAGAGCATATACATTGATATTTTTGTCCAAAACATCGATGTTAAAATATTTTCGTTTTTGTAAAAATCAAACATGGATATTAAAACATATTTGTTTTGTCAAAAACATCGATGTTAAAAAAAAAATTTTATAAACCTCGATGTTTTCTGTAAAAACTAATATGTATTAACATCGATGTTTTGGACAAAAACATCGATGTTAAAAGCAACTTGGATATTTTTAAAACATCGATGTTAAAACATATTTGTTTTTGTCTAAAACATATTTGTTTTTGTCTAAAACATCGATGTTAAAACATATTTGTTGATGCCGAAAACATCGATGTTGAAAACAACTTTTTATTATTAAAACATTAATGATTTTAACATTGATGTTAGAACATTTTCGTTTTTGTCAAAAACATCGATGTTAAATTAAAACATTTTCCTTGTTTTCAAAAACATCGATGTTAAAAACAAGTTTGTTATAGTTAAAACATCGATGTTAAGAGCATATTTGTTTTTGCGTATAACATTGATGTTAATAGCATATATATTGATGTTTTTGGTCCAAAACTACGATGTTAAAAACAACTTTTTTTAAAACATCGATGTTGTTTTAATCATTGGTGTCTTCTGCAAAAACAAATATGTTTTACAATAAAAAATTGTTTTTAACATCTACGTTTTAGCTATAATTAAGATGTTTAGGTCCTAACAGTTGAATATTTAATAAATGATTATGTAAAACCAAGTAAATAGAAAACATCAATATTTTTATATATTAATAATGAAAAATAAACATGCTTTACACTTAAACATCGATTTAAATACGTTTGGGCACTAATATGTTAATGTTTAAAGAACGTATAAATTAAAAAACATCGATGTCGAAAAACATCGATGTTCTTGAACATCGATGTTCTTGAACATCGATGTTTTGGGGTCGATGTTTAATCCACATCGATGTTTTGATTGTAAAAACATCGATGTTTTGCCTTCGATGTCGCATCTCTATACACTACTGGCTTATTCCTGAATGTAGCTCAAGCATTTGACTGAGTTTGGCACAATGGACTGCTTCACAAGCTTAAATAATTCCTACCTTCTACTTACTGTCTTATTAAACTCTCATTCCTTTCTAACAGGTACTTCTCTATGCGCCAGGGGACAGAAACCTCCTTTATACGATTGGTGAGGGCCAGAGTACCGCAGGGATCAATATTCACAACTCTGATGTACATCATATACGCACATGACATACCAACATACACTAACACTTTAATAGCAACTTATGCTGATGACACGGCAATCATCACAAAACATATTAACATCACTGACTTTCCAACATTATTTACAGCAATTGCAGGACTGGTTTAGAAAATGAAAAATTAAAGTAAACAGTGATAAATCAAAACACATCACTTTCAAACTTTGACATGACATCTGTACATGCATAATGACTGTTTCGAACCTTCTTCAAACTTTCCAAAAGAGGAGGAGCAGCTGGCTGAATATATCTGCTGTGATATGCTATGTTACCAGCATTCACCAACTTAGCGAAAATTCCCTTTGCTTTTATAGAAGCAACATATTCCTCCATTAATGAAGTTGGGCCAGACAAAGTGCAACTTGTTGCAGAATTTCGACAGGCCACATCAATTCCTTCAGGTAAACTATCTTTTATATCATTGTAACCCATACCTGAAACGTATAACATAAGGTCATGGTATCTTATATAAGTTTCGATAACATTAATAATCAATAAACTTTAAAACTGTCACTTACCAACAGCAGCCATCATTCCAGGAATCAGATCAACTTCCAGGGAGGCCTTTCCGCGAGAATAAGCTGCCAAAATCATCTGTTCAGCAGTGAAACATCCATCGGCATAAGCACAACCTAATTCTCCAACAGAATGACCTAAAATTCCATCAGGTACCAGGCCGATTGCATTTAATATGTCCACTAGACCGATCTAAACAAAGCATAGATTTACGAGTATAATCAGAGAGAATATTCATTATTTATAAAAATTGATATCAAGAATAAATATTTAAATTAATAAATTGAACCTTTTAAAATAATTTTAATGATTAACCAACCATCCATTTAAAGTATGATTCTTGGACTGTTAAAAAGTAAAGAAATGGTTTTATGTGAATTTGATCACTCTGGATGTTTAACTCTTTCATGGCTCCGGACGAGATATCTCGCGGAACAAAGTCGGTCCTCACACGCTAATGACGAGATATCTCTCAATTGGTTTTTCACTTATTTACCGTCCTCAGCTTCACAAGAGATAAGTTGTCGTGACTGAGGCACATCCTAGCGGATTCACGGAGACTTAATAAATAGATCTTGCGGGTAATCACTATAGCGGGAAAACCCCTGTCATCTGGGTTGGCCGTTCGGGGAAGCCCGGCTCACCCCTTTTTACCTGCTATTTTTTTCTTTCTGTCCCTTACTGTCAAGGGTCTGAAGGATATATTTTGCCATTATTCATTCGAGTCCTAGACGCTCTGAGCGATAGGCCTCTGTGTTTTTTTGGTGATATTCACTGTTAAATTTCGCTATTATCTCCCAGTTTATATATATAAATGTATATATTAATTATACACATAAATGTTATGTATATATTAATGTACATGAAGTATTAACATTATTATATTATTGTTCATTATTACCTTCTTATATCACGTAATCTCTTATTGCAATCGGTAATCTAGCATTTTAATTTATTGAAATAATGATAAAGGTATTATAGAATCAGGAGTTGAAGCAGTCAGCGGCGGAGAGTGGCCTGCAGGCTTTAGCGTGGGGAGTGAAATGCCTGCAGACCCGCTCAGCGTCTCAGTGCAACTCTCATTCCGAGTGCTTAGAGGTTAAAGGGTTAACATAAACAGAAAAATGAAATTATCTACAACACCTAATATATTAATTTGAAAAATCTCATAAACACCTCAAAAAACATTTGCTCACTGACTTCTTACTTTGAGTATTAATCAACATTTTTTTTTTTTTTTTTAAGGCCTATGTCATTCAGCGAATTAACAAGAAATATAAACGGGTAGTTGCGGAGCCATACGGAAATAAGATCTATAAGAAGGTAAATGTAATAAAGGTAAAAAAAACAAATAAATAAAAACATAGACTTTAGTTAGGTAAACTAATAAATATATCTCCCCCTAATCAATTTCTATACAAGTGATGGTGAATAATTCCCTGGTAGTCTAGGATTATATTTTTTGCCAACTCCACAATCGACACCTGGGTCTTTTAGAAAGTTCCTTGTTCGAAGGAGATTCGAACAAGAGGCCCCTCACGAAGAACTCTCTCTACGAACAAACACCTCGCCTGGTCAAGGTGATTATTCTTAAATTTAAAAGTCCGATCCAGAACTAGTGTTTTCATCCTGGTCTTGGGGAATCTGACAATGTCAGCATAAATCATAGATCCATCTGTATCGATGCAGTACAAACCTCTTCAAAGTTCTGGCTCCGGCAAAGTTCCTCTCTCAGGAATCTTGTAAGTTCATACTTAACCCAATGGTGCCGGCGAGTTAAGAGGAGGGAGTTGTTGCGACATTTTGCCAGCACATCTGCAATTGTCCCATTCTTCAAATGAATTTCTTATAGCGACTGTCGTAGAGCTCTCATGCTTCCACAGTCCTGATCTACACCCAGTCTACTGGCGCATTCTGCCTTTAGACTTCTGCCTAATTAAATAAAGCTTCTTATGTAGAGCTATAGTGTAGAGTCAAGTAGAGCTATGGATAAATTTAGCTCTACTTGGTAATTAAATATAGACTGGAACAGGGCATCTGACACATTTGACAGCCACTGGGCAATGAACCAACACTGTAAAGGAGTCTCCTACTGATAACGGATCAATCCCAGTCCTCGATACCTCCTTGGTGCACAGAGGATCACTATAGAGGTGTTGGCAGGGAGCCTGATTAAGGCTTTGACACTACTGCGAATGTTCGTGTATATACCTTCCAATATATCAGTAAGAGGTGTTATCTGAAGAGGATAGGTAACACATAATGAATAACAAAATTGACCTTCTGCACAGGTTTGAGGAGCCTAGAGCTCATTAATTTATCGAGGTTTGCAGTTACCTTTGTCACCACCTCATCATTAAAAATAAGCTTTCCCGAGAACGAGCATCCCAAGTATTTGATTCTCTCAACCATTTCTATATTCCGGATGCAGACTTTGCATGTTGTCTAGTCTGAGTGTCCTCTTACACCAATCTTAATTATATTCGTGCCCAGTAGAGCTCCTATAACATAAGTTGAGGTCCGGCGACACCCCTCTGCCTCCAGCGAGCTGACTATGTGGTTATGGTAAATGTTGTCAAAAGCGCCGACGATATCAAAGAATACGACGGTGTAATCAATTTTCCTTTGTTTCACATCTTTTATGATCGCGTCGATGATCCTTGTGCTGACATGTGCTCCCAGTAAGCCTTTTTCTTGATTCATGATCCAGAATCTTCTCTGTGGACAATGAGTATATAGTTATTGGTCTCCATGAAGAAATTTTTCCAACATCACCTTTCCCTATAGAGCAATATTATGCACCTCTGACAAAGAGGTTCCAGTACATACGCCACCTTCAGCATTATCTCTGCGACGGTCTTAATTATATGGTACACCTCGAAGTATTTTACTGTGCGGATCAAGACTTCATCCGGCCCCGGTGATGTTGATTTAATTGCTTTTTTTTTACTATTTTGACGACAAGTGGCATTATATTTGACACCTGGGTGCATTTCTCAACCCGCACGTTTGCAGAGATTCTCTCTCTTTCTCAAAGAGGCTTCTAAAATTGCTTCCTAGTACCCTATATCTTTTATTGGGGGGCTGAAAAATTATTTATGTCAAGTAATGTATGGTTTTTGATGATTTCTAAGATTCTGAATCCAATGAGACCGTTACCATGAAGTCAACAGATAAAAATTTAAATAGATTATAATTTTTAAAACCATGTTTAGCGGCTTTATAATGTCAGAGCTAACAAAATGATATAGATGATAACAGATTTCTTTTTATCTGGAAATCGGATTTTAAGTTTAAATATGGGCCTAATATGTAGGTATGGTTGTTTGTAAATATACTACAAAAAATCTATAACTAAATATGAAAAATTTTCAACATAATAATCAAAAACAAATATGAAAATAAATAAATTAAGGAGGTGGATGTACATATGGTGAATACCTGAACCAAACCAGTTCTTAAGAAGATCAAAATTTCTTGATAGACATAAATCAAGTAATGAAGATCCCAATAAGTAATTCATTAGCTTTAAGTTAAAAAGCCTAACAAAATCTTGTGAATTGCCAAATCAATGGTTAGTGAAGCACTGTGTACATGATTTAGAAAGGTATTAGGGATAATAAATTGCGATTAAAATTGCTTAAAACTGAAGATTTAAATTACCTTAGAGCTGTAGAAATAGCATCAATCCATGAACAAATTTAGTCATAAAAAAAAATCTATTTGAAATCTAGGGATAGTTATACATCAATAGTGATATCAGCAATAAAATCGCGAAAACAAGTATATACAATCGTTTGCTAAAGGTTAAGCCCTATTATCACTGTCTTAGAGACAGACACTTGCCTGATCAAGTCATTTTAAAGAAGCAATTTGCTTTCAATATAAAAATAAATGTCACACCGTTCCTGCTTGTAAAAGAAACTGTGAAACAACTGCTTGTAAAAATCCATTTAATAAGCAGTGGGCCCAGCCCGTATAATCTCTGTAAAAACCTCTAAAATCGAAGGAAAGATTTTTTTGGTTTTGCCAGATTCAGCAAAATTTAAGAAAAATAATCCAAGTAATGTCTCGAATTTGTAATGTAACAGAGGTATTTCAAGTCGATATGGCTACATCTTTATTGGTAATGAACCTGAAGCAATTTTCTAACTTCTTTCTAAACACTAAGTTAGCTCAAACCAATCTAAAGCTATGATTGTTCAAGAATACTACAATTAAAGTGTTAGGTATTATATCTTTTATCTGTCTTTCCTGCCAATAACATTATCAGTAGTCTGATAAGGTTTCGTTTTTATAATATTTGTTTTTACTTTCACTTACCTATATATGAAATATTTAGTAAGTGGAAGTATTGCGATCGTGAAAAATTTCGACTTCCGGTTTTCAACGGAAATACACGTTTTGGGACCCCCTGAGTCGAAATAACCAAGTCCCGCGAAATGGTCTGTCTGTGTGTGTGTGTGTGTGTATGTGAACAGACTAGCTCAAAAACTATAAACCGCGGGAACCTGAAATTGGGTATTTAGTGTAGGTATATGCCCGCGATGTGACAGCAAAAATTTCATCAAAATTGCTCAAAGGGAGGGGGTACTTTATTTAATAACTTTTTACGTTTTTTTCGATTTTCTCAAAAACAGCTCTAACGATTTTGATTAAACTGAGTATTTGATCTATTTATATGACCGAGATATGACTGTAAAAATTTCATCAAAATCGATTAACCGGAAGGGGGACATCACTTAATAAATTTTGTATCATTTTCACGTGTTTTTTTTTATTTACTCAAAAACGGCTTTAACGATTTTGATCAAACTGGGTATATGATGTATGTATATGCCCTAGATACGACTGTAAAAATTTCATCAAAATTGATCAACCGGAGGGGGGACTTTACTTAATAAATTTTGTATCATTTTCACGTGTTTTTTTTATTTACTCAAAAACGGCTATAACGATTTTGATCAAACTGGGTATGTGATGTATGTATATGCCCTAGATAGGACTGTAAAAATTTCATCAAAATTGATCAACCGGAGGGGGGACTTTACTTAATAAATTTTGTCTCATTATCACGTGTTTTTTTTATTTACTCAAAAACGGCTTTAACGATTTTGACAAAACTCAGTATTTGGTGTTGGTATATGCCCGCGATGTGACAGCACAGATTTCATCAAAATTGGTCAAAGGGAGAGGGCACTTTATTTCATAACTTTTTTTCCGATTTTTACCTTTTTTTCGATTATCTCAAAAACGGCTTTAACGATTTTCATCAAACTCACTATGTTTAATGAAAATTAGGTTTTCTTTAATATCAGGTAAGCTTTATCATTATTAAAATGTTCTGAGGGGGCTTTTTTGGGGGAGGGGGCTTTTTTTTGGGGGGGGGGGGCTTTTTTTTTTTTGGGGGGGGGGGCTTTTTTGTTTGTTTGTTTCTTATAAAGTACCTTTGTTTTTGTTTACATGGAGAAATTAACTGTCTCTCGTTATGCCTAAAAATAAGATATGGCTAAATATGAGATATGATAAAAATAAAGAAAACATAAAGAGGAGAAAAAAAGAAAAATATTCAGTCAACTCATAAAACTCGTTGAGCCCACGCATACGGAGTACGCCTTTAATGACAGACCATTGTTCATAATTAAAGCCGTTCTGTTCATTTGAGAAGTGGCAATTAACAATACGCATTTATTTCTAATCTAAGTAAGTTGGTAAATGAAAGTTGTGTGTTGCGAACACGCACCAGATTTTTTACACTTGTTGCCGGAAATAAATTAGTGTATTTATTTGCAAAATCCCAGATATGGCAATTTAATAAAGCAGTGACGATTCCTCCCTTTCCTTCTTCTTTCCTCAGATTAAGGCGTAGTAATTTACAGCACAAGGTAGTGTTTTAGGCCCTATTCTCTTATCCATCGACTCATCAGATATCCCTGAACACCCATATGTTGTCATCTAAATTGTCGTGTCATCTGTGAAGCTACAGGGTCATTACCTGAAGATGCGTAGAACTAACTTCCTAAAATTTCAATATTGAAATGTCATAATTTCAGTCTGAAAAAGTTCATACGTAATCAGTGGCGTATTACCTTCACTTTTTAAATAGTAGCCAGACAGAAGAACCTTTAGTTGTACTTTTAAAAAATTATGAAAACAATATCAAAGTGAGGGAGTGAAGAGTGAGTAAGGTAGTAGTAAACTTTGAGAAGTGAAAGAAAAAATGCGTATAATTTAAAGAAATACAATCGTAAAAAACAATAGAAATACTATAAAAACAATTTCAAATTCAAAAATAGGAAATTACAAACGCGTATAGCCAAAAGTAAGCTTGATTTTAGAGTTATTATCTTCTTAAGAACTGGTTTGGTTCAGGTATTCACCATAGTTAGGTTAGGTTACAGTTACATAATTTAGTCATAGGTTAGGAATTGCCACCTTTACATTCAAAAGCATTCTCAAATTCTTTTGAGAATACAAAGAATGTAGTTATTCGCTCCCTCATTTAAGAAATTTTTGGAAAAAAATGAGGGAGTGAAGTTTTCAAAGTTTTTATTATTTTTTAATCACTGTAAGTAGGTTATAAATGAAAAGGGACTGCAGAATCAAAAACTATGACCATTTTCCATTGAAAAATAATAGTTGAGTGAAAAAATTGCTTGGAAACTACCAGTTTTTTTGAAGTCTCTATTGACCACAGCATAGATTTTCCGTAATAACCTAAATCTCACAGCGGAGGCAAGCGATCGCAGCACCTGGTCAGCAGTCAAAACGATCCTAGAATCTTCCCTGAACCGATTCTTTCCACCCTGGGCTTTGAGCCATGTTCCCCTCAAAGCTCAGACCATCCAACACTTCATGTGAGGGAGTGAAGGAAAAACATCTGGACATGCCTTTTTTATTTAATTTATTGTTATTGGTAACAACAAATGAAACCGCTTATTTTTTCATGGAATCTTGAAGTAATAACTGACATAACCGATTAATCATTTTAATCAAACAATCAATTATTGAAAGAATATTTATAATTTAAAGTCGCTTGCCCGGGATTCGGACAAGGTGAGGGAGTGAAAAAACAATTACTTTTATTTTTTTTAAGCAATTATAAATTTAGTTTGGAGCTAAAACATAGCCTCCATAGAACAACAAAAGGAGTGAAATAGTTCTTATTTTTTTCTAGTAACTAGCTCTCATTTTAGTGGTTGAAAATGGACCGGACGTACAATTTACACATTTTCAGATAATGATCCTATAGATGGTGGTAAAGCTATACCACCATCTATAGCTTCACAGATGATATGACAATTCTTTCTTCACAAAATAATCCTACATTCCCATCCTTCACCTTCTTCAAAACCATCTCTCGAAAAGTGGTTCTGCCAATCAATGCTTCCAAATATTAACAGGTTAGTAGTTTTACTTGTCAACCTGTGACAATCAACAACAAGCTTTCAAAGAAGTTCATAACATACCTCGGACTATTCTTAGACAAAAGACTTGGAACATACAGACCAAATTTAAAGCTCACCAGAGGGTACAAGCAACTTTCATATCTCCTGGACTAAGATCACCACTCAACTTGTAAAGAAACAAGCGACTAATTTACACCACTGTTCTAAAACCTATTTGGACATACCTATTGGAGCAAAATACATCCACATAAACTAAATACAAATTTCACAAGCCAAAATTCTTATAAACATCGCTAATTCACTAATTTAACAATATCACTCTTCATCACCCAAATTGATACATCCAATCTCTTTCCTCCTTCCTACCAGGTCAGTCTCCACATCGGTTGAAACGAAAGGGGCCAAGAGAGATTACAGCAATAGATAAAATACTTTTCAAATTATCAAGAAACTCAAAGTGAAGATCAAAATGCGCCAAAGCATAGATGCAAATCTGCAAGGGGAACATAATGATAATAATAATTATTATTATTATTTTTTTAAGCCATTTTCATTTTAGGTCGGGGTTCATAAAAATCAAAGGGTAATACATTTTATACTTTTTAATGCATATTTTTTACTAGTTACTAGTTTTCGATGTCGATGTATATATATATATTTTTTTTTTTTTATTATTACCAACCAATTATCAAGATCCTTCCTAGGCAGGGATTCAAGTTTGTTTATTATTAGTTAATTAATTTTTAGTCAATCCAAATTACCTTTCCAAATATTAATGAACTAGATATTAATCTTTCTAAACTACTCTTTTTTTTGACTTAGGAAAATATTTCTCCTTTTTTGTACTCTAGTTGATAATTAAATTTATTTGTAGTATATTATTGGGTGGCCTGAAAAATTAATGTAGGTACCTTCAATTTCACAAAAATATAGATTACTGAAATATTTTTGACCCTGGGATTATGATGCATAAAACCTTTCATGATTTTCATGATTCTTTTTAGGATTATCAATTGATCTGCAGATGTTCAATCGCATTAAATCTTCTTTTCAAGGATCTAGACTAGGTTTTTACACAACTATGGATTACTGAAATATTTTTGAGCTTGGGGATTGTCACGCATTAAACCTTTCAGGAATTTCATGATTCTCTTAAAGATTAACGATGAACGTATTCTCCGACCCCACCCGGGCCTACCACTGTCCCCAACTGTTACCCCGCGCGCTCTAGTTCTCATTCTCTCTAGTTTTCTTAGTGCTCAGATCTTAGTGTGTTCCAAAGGCTGACACTCAATTTACACACCTGCATAGGAATAGATATATAGGAATAGGTTGCCTTGGTAAGTGAAGGGGCACATATTCCTCAAGATTAGGTAGCCAATCTTATTCATAGTTTGCCTACAAGAGTACAGGACATTATTTGTATTTAAGCAAGACTAGACATTCTCTGATTTGATGATTTGATGATTATTAGGAAAGTATTAAAGAAAATTTATTATTGTTTGAAGGCGTGTTTCTTAGCTTAATTTTACATCACAAATTTTTTAAATGAATTTTTGTTGGTTTTCTTCCTTTATTTTTGGTTTCCTAAAAACAAAATATGTCATTGTATTTAGGTATAAAAATTACAAAATTTCCTATTTTTAGAAAGATACCAGGGTATATTGACTGATAGTGACTAAAACGTGCATTTATATTGGAAAACTGGATTCAAACCACCATAATTTTTCTTTACTAATTTATTTTATTGCATTAATTGCATTGCCATGAATATGAAGGGAGCCATGGTGGCTGAGTGTGCTAGAGCGCGACCTCCTTTAGCATTCTAGATTCTATCAGAAGTGTGAATTTGATTTCATGGGAGATCCATGGAATAATTTTTGACATTCGGTACCTAATTAGAACAGGTTAGTCTGTACCTCTAGATTATTTTGGTCTTTATTCAAGAAATAAAATACCTGAACAGCAGCAATTCCAACAAATGAATTTAGTATGTTATCATAAATTGTTGGATCAGTATTTGTTATCACATCAATGATATTTATCCCCAATGGTTTGAGTACTTCATGGCATTTATAAATTGCATTGGCAAAAATAGGAATTTCCATTAGTTTTGTGCCCATGCCTGTCCATTGTGAACCCATTCCAGAAATTACAAACCAAAGAGGTCTTTTGTGCATGTTATATTCCTGTAATTGAAACAAAATATGTCCTTAACAAATGTATGATTAAAATATATTATCTTAAGTTATACAGTTGTGCACATAAGTTTCTAAACTAAAATCACTCAAGAAATGACTTGGATATCAAGTCGAAACATTTAAGACTTAAATCTTTATCTTACCTTCATTTCATTTATTACTAGACCTTGGTCATTCAGTATTGTGTAACCTCGGAATGGATGAGGTCTAATTACATTTCGGTACAATCTATGCCCTAGTGCAATAAATTCTTCATCAATAGGCATCTCTTCTACCTGAAATGTTAAATAAATGTAAAATTAATAAATTGAAATTAAATAAAAAAATCAGTATTGAAAAAAGTTTTGGATATTATAATGTCTTTATTTATTTAGTTATTCTTCCTACCTTGCCGGCTATGGCTATACAGATTTTTGCCCTAGTGACTGGTCGCCAATGATTTCAGAATCATCTCACTGCTGCAACGTTTGACACAATATAGTATCATAGGTTTTTCTGATTAATCAGGTAATGGTCCAATCCTCTTCTCCTCAGTCCAGTGGTCTTCCCGGAGCAGCTCCTGCTTTCCGTCCGGTGGTTTGGTGAAGGTGAAGTGGTTTGGGCCAACTTCTTCTTTCCACCCATAAACAGAGACTTTGAATAAAGGATAGTTCTCCTTTGCCATCAGCTGAAGGAGATCGTAAGCAGTCAGGAAGTAGAGCACTGTCTCCCTCAGCAGCTTGGTTCTCAGTCTCATAGGCAGTAGAGGTCAATAAGACATGCTTAGCGGTCTCTGGTTCCCTACAAGTTGGGCATAGGGGATCCATGTCCTTACCATATTCCACAAGTTTCGCTCGGAAACCCCCATGCCCCATGAGGAACTGTGAAACCCAATAGTCAAGTACAGACCATTTGGCTTCTAGGCTGGAACCGACAGTGGGAAAGTATTTTCTTAGGGTAACCCCTTTTATAGTCGTCACCCACCGCTGGCTCCAATTTTCTTTGGTATTTTCCTGAATAATACTTCTCCATCTTCTTCCGAGATGCAATGCCTTCCCTCTTCACTTGGTACCGAAAGTAGTCTTCTCGGAAAAGGAGGTTGATTAGGATTGCTCCTGCTAAGACCTGCACTGCCTCGTGAGACACTGTTCTATACGCCCTAGTGACTCGGAGCAGAGCGATCCGCTGAATGGTTGCCAACTTCCTCTTCTGTTGGTGCAAGAGGTGCTGACTCCATGCTGGGGGGTGCATATCTCAGGATACCCAGAATCACTCCTTTGTAAATAGTCAATGTGGCTGGGAACCTGAGACCCCCATATAGTGTCCTGAGACCCCATATAATCTTTTTATTGTAAAATGATGAATTTTTATAATTTTCCTTTAACCCTTAGATGCATGATTTTTTTTTTTTTTTTAATTTTTACAAAAACCTCTCCTAAATAGGGATGAGCTGGCTTTATTATGTTTAAGTTTGGGGTACGGGCATAATAATCTTGACATTTATCACTCTAAAACCCCCATTCTTCTTCTTCTTAAGTGTGGGATGGGGTTAATGACTTCATTGTTGGGCTAATGGCTGCTGACTGTTGATTGTTATGTTGTTTGACACAGTGGTGTCAAAACGTAACAAATAAGAAAAAAAAAATTCTACTTTGAAATTGTCAGAGGTAAAAAATATATTATAAAATAGAAATAAATTATAATTTAAAGCTACACTGCTCAACTCTTTACACTTGTTTCTTCTCTTTCTATCTCCCAGTTACAGTCCCACGAAGATTAAAAAGACAATGCCCAAGGGATATGCTCGAGCACAGCAATTAAATCAAGCAAATCAAAGAAAAACTTAGCACTCCACAAATTTGCTAGATGCGCTCCAGCGCAAGCGCAAATGCCGTAAAATATAAATAAAATAAAGCATATATATACTTTATGACAAAATTTAATTAATAAAATCAATTTAGAAAACTATCTGAGGTTGGGTACAAGACTGCATGATGTGCGACTTATGGCACATGACTAATTTCTGTCATAATCACTGTTTAAAGTAAAATTTAAATAAAATCTCTTTATCTCTTATTCTGATTAATTACATATGTATAAAGAATGAAGCCTAACTTTCTTTATTCTTCATTCGACAGACGTGACCGAATCACTTGAATCTTCATTTCTGATGAGATCCCTCCGAGTTGCCTGCTACTCTTCTAAGGTACTTCATTTCTACGGCCGTAATTCTGCTTAGATATCTGTCAAGTGGATCCCAACTTTCGCTTCCATATAATAGGGTAGGAAGGTAAATTACATTAAAAATCTGGTGCGTGCGCGCAACACACAACTTTCACTTACCAACTTATTTAGATTAGAAATTGACGTGTTTTGTTAATTGTTACTTCACAAAGTCACAAATGTTTCCACATTCATTTCTTATTTTTGCCGTTTATGAGTAAATAAAAACCACACGAAAGATGATACAAAATTTATTAAGTAAAGTACCCCCTCCATTTGATCAATATTGATGAAATCTTTACTGTCACATCGCGGGCACATACATACACTAATTACCAAGTTTAATCAAAATCGTTAAACCCGTTTTTGAGTAAATAAAATCTGGTGCGTGCGCGCAACACACAAATTTCACTTACCAACTTACTTAGATTAGAAATTGACGTGTTTTGCTAATTATCATTTCCTAAAGTCACACATTTTTCTACATTCATATCTTATTTTTGTTAATCTTTAAAGCCGTTTTTGAGTAAATAAAAAAAAAACCGTGAAAATGATACAAAATTTATTAAATAAAGTCCCCCCTCCCGTAGATCAATTTTGATGAAATTTTTACAGTCATATCTCGGGCATATAAATACATCAAATACAAAGTTTGATCAAAATCGTTAAAACCGTTTTTGACTAAATAAAAAAAACACGTGAAAATGATACAAAATTTATTAAGTAAAGTCCCCCCTCCGGTTAATCAATTTTGATGAAATTTTTACAGTCATATCTCGGGCATATAAATACATCAAATACCAAGTTTGATCAAAATCGTTAAAACCGTTTTTGAGTAAATAAAAAAAACACGTGAAAATGTTACAAAATTTATTAAGTAAAGTCCCCCCTCCGGTCAATCAATTTTGATGAAATTTTTACAGTCATATCTCAGGCATATTTATACATCAAATACTCAGTTTAATCAAAATCGTTAGAGCCGTTTTTGAGAAAATCGAAAAAAACCTAAAAAGTTATTAAGTAAAGTACCCCCTCCCTTTAAGTAATTTTGATGAAATTTACGCTGTCACATCGCGGACATGTACCTACACTAAATACCCAATTTCATGATCGCACGGTTTATAGTTCTTGAGCTAGTCTGTTCACACACACACACACAGACACACAGACACACAGACACACAGACACACACACACACAGACCATTTCGCGGGACTTGGTCATTTCGACTCAGGGGACCCCAAAACGTGTATTTCCGTTGAAAACCGGAAGTCGAATTTTTTCACGATCGCAATACTTCCACTTACTATATATTTCATATATAGGTAAGTGAAAGTAAAAATGTGTAGTTTCACCTTTTAATCCACTTCCCGTTTCCCAACATCAGTGTAGCAGATTTGGTAATACACACTGTTAGCCTTTTTTATTCTATTGGAAATTTCATCATCTATTTTACCAATAAATGGTAAAAATAAAAACAATAATTGAAAAATATTGGCATAAAGACACACGCCACTTCCCAAAAATCAATTCCTCCAATTACTCGCCTTTTGCACTGATAATGGTTATTTTCAACTTAATAAAAAAATTTATATTAAAAAATAGGGGTGCCCAAAGGGATCTCCAATTGTTCCAATTTTAGTCGATATATATTTAGAGGATCTCTTAGACTCAGTTATACCCAAAATCCCATTTGACATCACATTCCTATTTGAATACATTGATGACATTGAACGGAAATAAAAAAGAAGTAATTTTAGCAGAATTTAACGTTAGGTGAGGCAGCGTATTTTAGGGGTATCCTGTTCAATTCAGGTATCGACCCTGTGGACCGATGCCGCAACTTTCTATTAAAATTTACAATAGAATTCAACAATGAAAATAAAATACCCTTTCTTAACGTACTCTTGATCCGAAATCCTGAAGTAACAATAGAAACTAAATGGTGGCAAAAATCCATACATTTCAGAAGATACTAGCCAATGTCCTAAACAGTATAAAATCAACACCGCTTAAAATTTAATAAACCGCACAAGGAAATTATCCACTGAAAATCATTAACAAACAGTGGAAAATAAAGTACTTAGTAGATTTTCTTATAATCAATGGATATCTGCATAGACTCATTTGCAATTTACTAAAACAAATACAAACATAACTACAGCAAAAACAGTAAAAGATACTAAGTATGCTATTCCTACATACAAACACTATCAGAAAGGCTTGCTCACAAATAACAATAATAAGAAAAAAAAACTCACAAATAACCATAATAAAACTGATTACAATGTCACATTCAGTTTAGGAACATTATACAGTAAAACCAAAGATACAGTCTAATATAGTTTATTAAAAACCTTGCGAAGATGATTGTGGAAAATCATATTTGGCACATCGGAACAGCACCTTAAATGACGTATCTATCAACATCAATATAGATGCTTTTCTATAAATAAAAACCCTAATAAACCGGACAAACAGCTCTCACTACGCATTAAGGACAAACAAATCATTTGTTAAATTCAATTCTCCTAAAATGATACATCGTGAAAATAATGAAATTGTAACCATAGAAAAATATAAAAATTGTGCAATAAACAAGAAATCAGATGTCCTAAATCTCAACACCTGTTTTTCAAATTTAATAAACTCAAATTTATTTTATAATACATCATATTAATAAACTATTTTTAAATTTTAATACTTACACATCTAATGTAAATCCTGCATACATGTCAACAACCAGTAATACCAAAAGGTCAGGAAAACCCAAGAACACTTTACAGCCTTTTTCCCCTTTTCATTTACAATACTGAACTTACCGTTGTACATTAGAGTAATGAAGGTAGTTTTTTTCAATACATGTATGTAGTTTATATATCAATATCCATCAGCAACATTTTAAGTATATTCATACACTTTTATCATTTGTATTATATAAAGTCATACAACCAATGTATTTTATATATTTATATTTCTGTTAACTAGAGTATAATTTTACCAGTATGAATCAAATAATTGTATTCCAATATGTTTGTTCATTGTAAGGCCTGATTATAAGAACAATATAGTCTCGAAACGTCACCATAATATACGTAATTGTCTATTATATGAACCTCAAGAGCCCTATTATAACATATATATATATATATATATATATATATATATATATATATATATATATAGTGTGTGCCACTGAAGGCACACCATGCATGTGACAGTTAATTTCACACCTTGAGCCAAGTAGTTGAAAAAAATAATCAAACTTCACCTAATTTAATCAGGTATATAAATTTTGCATTATAATAATATAAAATCTTTAAACTATGACATGAAGTAAATCAATGTTCAGAATAATCAAATTATAATTACATACTCTTTTTAAAATATGTTTAATGCCTTGTTCATTTCTTGCTGAAGCAATGAAAAGTCTAGGGAGACCGTCTGGTAAAACTCCAACTTTTGGTTCCTTCTTTTTGGCTTTTGGATTCTTTTTGATGATGACATGAGAAAGTGATCCATCTACAGAATAAGTATTGACTCCAATATAATCACCTTCCAGTTCAGTAGGCTCTGTAACTACCTGTTTGAAAGGCATTTAAACATTAGAAAAACAAAAAATTATATTAAAGAAAGATTAACTCATAAAAATGATTATTATATATTTTGAAGTATACACCTTCATTGTTCCATTTTTAAGAGCCGGGACATCAGAATTAGATGATGAATAGTGCAAGTTTGGAGGGATGATGCCTCTATCAAAAGTATACAATGCTTTAACTAAAGAAACTCCTGCAGCTGCGTCTTCACAGTGTCCCACGTTAGATTTGACTGATCCAATCAGAAGAGGTTTGTCTCTTTCTTTCAGCAACACATTCGCAACATTGTTTAATTCAACTTTATCCCAATACTATTGCAGACAAGTGAAACATAAATGATTTTTATTACAAATACACATATAATATATTATGAGACAATTTTCAGTAAAGCTTAATAAAATAAGCCATCATAATAATTTTATAAAGATATATTAATGATGAATTATAAAACCATATTCATTATATTCAACCAACATACTTTTAATGCTTCTCCAGAACACTCCAGAAAGGACAATTCTTTTATAAGATTAGGAAATTTATCATAAGTTTTTTTTAACACTTTTCCAACATTTTCTGCATCTACATCAGCAGGGGGCAAATTTTTATTGAAACAATCTCCAATGGTAATATCTAATATAGTTCCATAAATTCTTCGGGCATCTTGTTTCCTTTGTACATAAAATACAACACAACCTTCTGATCTAGTGTACCCATCAGCTGCAAAAGATTAATATCTTCTTTACTTAGAAGCAGAAATTATGAAATATAAATGCAAACAAATAAACAAAAAAATGAAATGTCAATCAGGAAAAACATTTAGAGATTTAGAAAAAAAAGTTGTCCATGAAATGTAGAGTATTTGCTAAATGGTAACACTGAGTTACATAGAGAAAAAAACACTACTCAGCTAACAGATTATAGGCGGGCGCAATCGACTATAGGGTGCGCTAGTAGTTTTGCAAAATGTCGGAAAGAACGGGGATAGACAGTTGATGTGATAGAGATATTTGGTAATTTTAAAAGACCATTAATTGAAGGACAGGCTATCCTTGATGCAAACCACATAATAACATGTGGAATAATATCTAAAAGTAAGAAAACAGTTATTTTGCAAGCCTTGTGCCTTCAAACTAGCAATCTTAAAAGGACTGCCCCATCAAATAAAAGTGGAAATCAAATTTATTAATAATAATAAGCAATTTTCTTGTCATTGTACGTGTAAAGCTGGTAGTTCTGGTAAATGCAAACACATCATTGTAACTTTACTCTACGTTTTTTGGTTAGTAATAACATTAATTACCTATTCATACAATCATTGTTATGATAGCTTAGATTCTTTGTCATATTATTTGTCAAAACTTTCAGGCTTCGCATTGAAAACTTGGAACAATTAAGCACAACGGATGTAAGACAAAAATGGGGAAAATTAAAAAAGAAAAACAAATAAGACACTATGGTCCCAATGTTATTTGCATAAAATTAACATTTTGGAATAATAAAATGTCAAATACTAATATTTACCTGGATGAGTATAGTCACTTTCTTTAAAATGAAGACTACATATCGTCATATGTTACGAAAGAGGCTTATCTATTCTTAATTTTACAATACACTCTTTAAGAAGCTTTTTATTTTTTGGAAATAAACGGAATGACACGTCTTTTGATTTTTTAATTGAACACTGAGGGACCGAGCAATACCTATTAGACATTTTTCAAATGATTTATTGCTCAATCGGGTTTTAATTATGGAAAAATAAATTAAAAACGCCAAAAAACCCTATGAATCCCAGGTAATGGCCCGGCTTTTATCCCCGTTTCTCTAGTTCCTGTAGCACGTCACAGAAGCAGCACCGTCGCTTGCGCCCGCCTATTAAATGTGTATTTCTTTAGGACTTTTTATTAGTTCTTCTCTTTTGGTAAATGGATTGTCTATCAGTAGTTTTTTTTAGAAAAAAAAAGAAAATCTTTAATAAAAATCTGTGCAACATAATTGAAATATTTAAACTCTATTGATTGAAATATTACACTTTTAACATTTTTATTTTTTTTTAAGTAGCAAATAAAAGTTAAATAGTACAACATGTATAACGCATTTCTTCAAACAACAACATAACAAATTTCTTTACATTTTATATTTTTTCAATGATTGAATGATATATTATTACTGAATGACAGACAAATATTTATGGGAGAATATTGCATTACTATTATGCCAAAATAAAGTCATGTGTTCTGACATTTAAAAAAAATTAACTCGAGATACAGTGGGTGCTTTCGTCTTTCTTTGCCCTGAATAGACTAAAATTTTAATACCATCATTTGAGAAGGATTTAGTTTTTCCATCATAATTAATACGTCCCATTTGTTGGAAATGAAATGAACATTCATCCAACTTTGCTACATTTGTACATCCTATAATTGCAGCTTCAGCCATGCCACTGGCAACAAGTGATTGAGCATATTTCAATCCTTTCAATAATCCATTCCAAGATCCATCAATGTTATAACTTGCACCTGAAATTGCATATCATCAACACAAGAGGTATGGAGAAATATGAACGTTAATATAATGATTAAATCCAATAATCATGATGGTTCATTGCCTTCAGGTCACCAAAAGTAGTTACGTTAAAACATTAAAATAACTCACCTTTCAGATTCAAAGTATGAGACAATCTGTTTGCCATCATACACTGACTTCCTCCAATAATACTAAAACCATTATTAGACCTCTCAGCAGTGCAAAAAAGATCATATTTTGCCGGACCTGATCCAACAGCAACCAAGATTTCTTTACCTGACAGTTCATATGGATTAACTCCTGTAATAAAGAAAATAAAACATTTAATTTAGCCTTATCTTCTATAAATCCTAAGACATAGTTACATAACATGATAAAATCATTGCCAAGAAATAAAATAAATTAATAGGATTTTTTTTTGGGTCCACCCCTTCCTCGCCGTTTAGGCTATACGGCAATTTGTGCAACTACAACTTATAGTCCGGTCACCAAAATAAATGCTAAAAAATCTGGTGCCGCGCAACACACAATTTTCACTTACCAATTTACTTAAGATTCGAAATTGATGTGTTTTGTTAATTGCCACTTCTCAAAGTCACACATTTTTCCAAATTCATTTCTTATTTTTGTTTTTATTTGTTCTATAAAAAACACTAATTTTTTATTATTAAATAAAAGTTTTTACTTGTGATAATTCAGCAATGCAAAAATAATTCTCCAAGTCGTCTGTTTTTATAATTCTCTGTGTATGGGCGTACCCAGCGGAAGGCTGGAATCAATAATTTTTTAGGCTTTTAAGACTGGAAGCAATAATAGAAAACATTTTTTTCAAGGAAATAATTTAGTTGATAAAGCACTGCTATAATTATACATAATTTTGGTTTCATTCACCTTTTCCGCGGTAAGGTGTTACAACCTGAACGACCTTAGCTTGCCCACCCTAGTTTTGATCCTGGGTACGCCCTTGTCTCTAGGTAGTTGTTGAAAACTTCATTTAGTAGGGCTCAGCGTGTTTTATGAGTTGACGGAAATTTTTATTTTTTTCCCTCTATATGTTTACTTGATTTTTTTCATATTTCATATTTAGCCATTTCTTATTTTTAGGCGTAACGAGAGACATTTGATTTCTCCATATAAACTAAAACAAAGGTACTTTATAGGAACACAAAAAAGGCCCCTTCCCCATTGAAGTCCCCTCAGAACATTTTAATAATGATAAAGCTTACCTGATATTAAAGAACACCTTATTTTCATTAAACATGACGAATTTCGGGCATATTAATACATCAAATACTCAGTTTAATCAAAATTGTTTGAGCCGTTTTTGAGAAAATCGAAAAAAAACCTAAATAAGTTATTAAAGTACTCCCTCCGTTTAACCAATTTTGATGAAATTTTTGCTGTCACATCGCGGGCATATACATACACTAAATACCCAATTTCGGGTTCGCACGGTTTATTAGTTTTTGAGCTAGTCTGTTCACACACACACACACACACACAGACCATTTCGCGGGACTTGGTTAATTGGACTCAGGGGACCCCAAAACGTGTATTTCCGTTGAAAACCGGAAGTCGAAATTTTTCACGATCGCAATACTTCCACTTACTATATATTTCATATATAGGTAAGTGAAAGTGAAAATTATGAGGTGGGCAATTTCATAGAAGTTTTTTTCACCTCATTCTTATGTTCCGAAAGTTGTTAAACAGGAATCTGATTTTGCCATGTTATTGGCCCTTGATGTTATGTGACATAATTACGAAAAACCATGAAATTTTCCATTTTTCCCTTACATCTCAAAAACTAGGCATCGCAATGAAAAAATGGTTTTATAGTTTCTGAAGAAAGATTCAATTATGGGTCGAATGACTCCTCAATCTTAGACTTTGGTTTAGTAGTAGGGCCAGAAAGGCGTGTCGAAAATAGATCATTTTTACCATATTGGCGAAAAATTAAAGTACACTTGTTTACATACATTTCTTCAGAAAAATGACTGTTCGAAAATAGAGGAACAGGGGCGGATTTAGTACAATAGTTAAGGGGGTCATGATACCCCGGTCTCATATTCACATGTTTTCGTATACCATTCAGATATATAAACATTTTACGACTTTATAAATAAAATATTATTCTTTTTGAGATTCTCAGCTATTTAGTTTTATATATATATATATATATATATATATATATATATATATATATATATATATATATATATATATATATATATATATATATATATATCAATTTAAATATTCTGACTTGCGTTTTCACTATTGTCAAAACACGTCGGTTTCTGATCAGAGTATATCGGTAAGTGAAAGTCGTGTGCTGCGCGCATCGCATCAGATTTTTATTTTAAAAGGAATAATGTAATTCATAGCTTATAAATCACAAACGTAGCAGTCTTGATTGTTTAGATGGCCGTCCTTCCTTATGGAAGAAAATAATCCCATCAATAAATTTGGAAACAATAGCGCTGTCAGGCGAAAGGCAACAAGTGAATATGAATATGCCATAAATAATTTCTACATACCAACGAATAAATAGAACTTTTTATCTATTTTTTAATCTTAATTGGTTTTAGCTCCGTAAATGATACATCCGAAAATAATAAATACTTTGCAAAAAGGCATTTATATCAAATTCCATAAATGGTCTGAAGCCAGTGTCTGTTACCCTATGATGGAGAGCATTATTATCACATTTCATTTATTATTATCAGTTTATGTCAGTAGGTACGTGAGGATTAGATAATATGCAATCTACGACTAATTAATTATTATTTAGCATAATTAAATCCTTCTTCTCTAAATAGTTCCATAAAAAATAATATCTTAAAACCGCTGTAATTATATCATGTATGAGAACTGAACGATGTGGCAGAGGACTGGATGCGCTCGAGTCACTGCCGCCTTTTCGCTGTTCAGGTCCGTTTTCTTTACATTTTTTCAAATTTGATCAGTGATTTTTATAGAAGAATTGTTACTCCAGATGTTTTATTTTAGGGAAATTTTCGTTTATGTTGGCTGTTTCATCACAAATTACCTTTGAATTTTAACACATTCCATGAGGACGTAGTAATTGCTGCTTTTACCCCGTGCGGGTGAATTTTATGGTGTTTTAATTGATTATAGAGATTTTATTAAGTAAACAAATGCAGCTGAAAACGAAAACAATAAAAAATTAATTAAATTCATGCTTTTTACGTGCCCAATAGATCTACCGGGTCCGTACGGCAGCGTGGGCAAGTTATGCAAACCCTCAACAATGGGCGGTAGACAAGGGCGTACCCAGGATCAAAACTAGGGGGGGGAGTGGGCAAGCTAAAAACTAGGGGGGCAAGCTATGGTCGTTCAGGTTGTAATACTTTACCGCGGAAAAGGTGAATGAAACCAAAATTATGAATAATTATAGCAATGCTTTATCAACTAAGTTATTACAATTATTTACTTGAAAAAAAATGTATTCTATTATTGCTTCCAGTCTTAAAAGCCTAAAAAATTATTGCTTCCAGCCTTCCAGGGGGTACGCCGCTGGGTACGCCCATGTCGGTAGATCTACCGGTACCGTACGGACCCGCCAGACATGTATTTTCACGTCTTCTATTTGTAATTTAAAATTTAATTTTGTTAGATGTTTATGGCATATGGGGGGCAAATGGCAGGGGCAAAGGGGGGCTGAGGCGGAAGACGGGTGCGGGAGTCTCCCTACCCTTATGTAGGAACATCAGGCTACAGTGCCCCACTCACCGCCTGGTGTTCCCCGCTTGCCCGATCCCCTGCAACGCCTACTGTCACCTCCTTGTGGTGCCCCCTGGGGAGTTGTTTACAACTCGCGAACGGACAGAGGCGCTGGCACGGGACCAGTCCTCCTTAGGCCATGGTGGTAAGCCTCCCCCCCCATCATGCCCTAAGTAGGAGCATCCGGAGGACAGGGTGGTGAGAAACCGCCTGTCCGGCCCGCTATCCATTCGGGATTTAAGGCGGTGATGCCAAATGGTACCACGGGGATGACGCTCTCCGGGCGTCATCGTTGGGTGGTGCCAGGACCCCTGGGGCGCCTGGTGCGGAGGTGGTGGTCGTGGTTACTGAGACCACCAAACGCCGACCTGTACAGGTCATGAGTGTTTGTTGGGGTCAGGCTGGTTAGCAGGTTCTATCCCCTTCCTCTCTCTCTTTGCCTTCCATGGCATATAGTGTAGGTCACCGGCCAGGTACGGCCACTTTCGAAGTCGTAGATTGCGCAAAAGCGCGTTTATGGCATATTTATTCAATTATAATTTCTCATACTTCAAATTTAATTCAAAACTAATTTTAATCCATATGAGTGTGTACTAGTGTATGGTAGGGTTCGCATCGTGTCTGTTTACAACTATATTTTTCTGTGGTTTAAAAAACACTAACTGTCGTGAAAAGTGTTCAGTCACAAGGTTTAAAATTAATAAGTGATTTGGTGGAGTATTACGAGGATTGGCGAAGAAGAATAGATACAGGAACAGTAGAAGTAAATTGAAGTTTCATTACATCTGGTGAGTAATGGCTATGTCGTTTTTAATCAATACGCATGCTTAAGTCTCCCCACCTGTCATAGACCTAGTTTAAACAATTATCTTCAGTACGCTCCTTGTGTCAGTGGGGAGTACATCGCACCTCTTCTTGAAAATTTTTCGTATTTCTTTTTAATCACTTATTCGCTTATAAAGGATTTTTAACTTTTTACAATGGCGTTAGAAGAAGTAACCTTGAAATCTCTCATGGATTTAATGTGAGAAACACAAAATGATGTAAAAAAAGGAGTTGAAGAGGTGCGCGAGTTAAAAGCGAATATAGAATCATTCAAAGCTATAATGGATGAAACTATTAATCGGGTCAATAAACTAGAAATAAATCAACAGCAAGTTGAAAACAAGCTAGAGGGCGTGATAGAGATTCTAGGGAAAAAATTCTATGAGGGCCCTAGTGTAAACAGAGAGAAAAACTTAATAATTTTTAAATTTAATGATTTAGAAAATGAAACTCCCTGCAAACTTGAGGATAGTATTATAAAATTAATAAATGAAAAATTAGGGACCGACCTCAACCTTAATGAGATTGATAATATTAAGAGAATTGGTAAAAAGGGTCTGCCTAACCGACCGGTTCTTATAAAGTTCCTGAGTTTTCGTAGAAAATTAGAAATATTAAGGCTTTCTCGAAACTCAGAATGTGGGTTAAAGTTTTCGTGGGACTACTCGCCTGAGGAAAGAGAAACAAGAAGAGATCTGAGGCCATATATTGCTGCGGCGCGGGGAAAAGGAATGGTGGCCGGCTATAGGGGAGACAAGGCAATTATTAATGGAAAACTAACCACTTTAGCTGAGCTACAGCAAGATCTATTACCTAGCAATCTGAGGGGGGCAAGCAGTCAACGGAGGGCTCCAGTCCTAGATATTGAATCGTGTGATACCTTGGTTACTGACGGCGAAAAAATTTCAAAAAAAAGGAAAATTTCAATGCAAAGCACGCTAGAGCCTTTTTTAAAGGAGAAGCCCGGACCAGACAGTCAACCGATAAACAAAAATTCTTAAGCTCCAAATTTTACAATAATGAAACTTTGGAAACTGAACAGATAACTGGACATGGACAAATATTATTATGGAATTGCAATGGATTACACAATCTTCCTAGCTATGACAATATTTTTGAAATGGATATAATATGCCTCACTGAGACCCACCATATAAAGGAACCCATCAATCTGCCTTCACATATGTTAAATTATAAAATAGTCTCTACCTGTACCACTACAACCCATAAAGGGTCTTGGGTGCAGTACTATGTAAGGAAGAGTACTGTTTCTTGGTCAGCGGTCGTGCAAGGAGGATACCGTGATCACGCTCAACCGCCAGGTTCTTTCCCCTTAATTTTTCAATTAAGGGTACCCACTTTATAGAGGCTGGGTTTGCCCCAGGAGGGTCTCTCGGCCCACGAGACGAACTGTGGCGAATAATAAAGATATCATAAGCCATGTCAGATTCGAACTCGGGACCTTAAGCACAGCAGTCCACTGCCTTACCAGTGGGCTACCCCGCTCCCTAAAATAGTCTCTACACCAGCTGTAAAAGATAAGAGATTTGGAAGGGCGAGTGGCGGCCTTGCAATTTTGATTAAAAATCGTTTTAAAGTAGAAATACTAAAAAAAAATAATATCTCCATTTTTCTAAAACTTACATTTAAATATTTATCATTGTTTTGGCGCTAATATATTTTAAACCCACAATTGATATAAATATTGCTTTGGAATCTCTAGATGCTGACATAAAGTTTATTTCAGATAAAAATAAACATTTACCTTTTGCTGTCCTGGGTGACTTCAACTGCAGAGTTGCGGATGCTAATCAAGTAGATAAAAATGTAATCCAAGGTACGTACCTACAACCAATAAGGAGAAGCATGGATAAGGAACTCAATGCTCGAGGACTTGCGCTGGTTGATGTTATGGAGCAAAACTCATTTATCTTGTTAAATGGACGAATCCCAAGTGATCCAAATGGTAGCTATACCTACTTATGCTCTACTGGCGGCAGTGTCATCGACTTGGTGTGGTGCAACCTTTCCTTCTGCAGCTTAATAAAAGACATGGAAATAGAAAGGAAAACTACTAACTCGGATCATCTTCCTTTAAAAATCTCTGTTCACCAAATGTCAAATTGTAATGAAATACCTAATAGGAGTTCAACAAATAAAATTATTGCCCCCATATAGACTAATATGGAACAGTAATCTACAAAAATCGTATTTTGATGAAATGCGTTACTCCGTTAATATTAGTTATAATGGACAGGATAATTCCACAAATAGCATTTATGAGAACCTCATCAATGAAATTTACCGCTCTGCTAATAATCTTGGTATGGTTAAGCGTGTTCATAGTGTTACTCTGAAAATAAAAAATGGTATGATTCAGAATGCCGTATGCACAAAAAAAAAAAATATAAACGAGCTCCTGAAAAACTGCAAAAAAAAAAATAATTTTCACACACAATTAGTGTTTCAGTATATAAAAAGTAAGAAACAGTATAAGAACCTCCTAAAACGGAAAAAACAACTATTCCTGGAAAATATTAACGCAACTTTACGGTGTGCAAGAGACTCGAAATCGTTCTGGACAACAGTCAGATTATTCCGTCCTAAATTGCCACACAGAAATGATATATCCGCTTCTGAATGGGAATCATACTTTAAAAAATTGTATCAGACTCGCCTTCACTGCAGCACAACATTTACATTGGTAACACACCCATTATTGGATGGCGAAATTTCATTAGGAGAGCTTGACAACTCAATATATTCCGCCAAAAACGGAAAGACATCTGGACCCGACTCAGTGCCCTATGAATTTTACAAAGGTCTGCCATTAAACTGGAAATTATATTTATTGGCCTTATTTAACCGTATTTTATCGCTGGAAGAAATCCCAACTAACTGGTGCAAACTCCGCAACATCATGATTTATAAGAAAGGATCTCCAAAATCTCCGGAAAACTATAGAAATATTTCTTTAGCCAACTGTATACTTAAATTATTTACACAGATCATCCTAGAAAGACTCAACCTATGGATAGAAGAGACTGACAGTATGCCTGAATCCCAAGCTGGCTTTCGTCGGGGAAGAGGGTGCTTGGATAATATTTTCGTTTTTACCTCTCTCATCCAACTTTCACGCACTGGCCCAAAACTTTACGCTGTAGTTATCGATCTCAAAAAAGCATTCGACTCTGTAAATCATATGCTACTTTGGCACAAGCTCTTCAACATGGGAATCAGCGGTCGATTAATAAGAATAGTCAAGAGTCTGTATGAGAATGCGTGCCTATTGATTTCCAAGAGTGGGGATAGCTTCGTGGAAGTAACGGAGGGGGTGCTCCAGGGAGAGTCTCTCAGTCCAGTTTTGTTCAACTTGTTTATTGCTGATATTGAACATCATTTCAGGACAAATGGAGTAAGAGGTATAAAAGTCAATGATAAATGCGATATACTTCTTTTAATGTATGCAGATGACCTCATCATATTTGGAAAATCGCATTACGACATGGCGGAAAAATTGTCACTCTTATACAATTATTGTAAACAAAACAGACTAAATGTGAATGTAGATAAGACTAAAGTTATTATATTTCAGAATGGGAGACCTAAAGAAGAGCGCAAATTCAGGTACGATGATCAGGAAATCGGAACAATCTCTGCGGTTACCTACCTGGGTGTGATGTTCTCTAGATCTGGACTATTTTTGTGTGCAGCGAAGCAGGCGATTACCAAAACAAATATAGCGAGTGGGATGGTAAGGAGCATTTGCACTCAGTCTATGTCAAGATGCTGGGAAACAAAAGAAAAGCTTTGCCAATCCATGGTGGTTAGTGTTCTGCTTTACGGTGCAAGCGTGTGGTCACTCAGATATCTCGATATGATAGAAAGGTGCCATATTTCATTTTATAAACGCTTGCTGAACATGCATCCATCAACTCTACAGTACATTGTACGTCTCGAAACAGGCACCGTCCATATTGCGCATAATGTTTTAGAACAGGCCTTAAACTGGGTAACAAAAATATTAGAAATGCCAAACAACAGGTACCCAAGAGTGTGCTTTGACGCCCTTTGTAGACTTGCCACTTTGAACCCTAACAGTTCAAAGCATAACTGGTTCCTGCAGCTGCAAGATATATTAAAATCACTTCGAGTCGAGGACCGTATAACATCCGCGATAAGTTCAACAGAGAGAAGAAAAGAAATAGAGAAGCCCTTAGCTCTATTAAGGAAACCCCTCACAGAACAGACCTGGAAAGGATGTACAGTTCATCTTTTTGTCCAAATTATCAAGATTTTTACAATCCAGCATTCACTCCACAGCGCCATCTACAGATAAATCTACCCCACTCGCAAGCAAAAATAATCACGCAAATCCGAACATCCAGCGTAAAATTTATAAGTATCTCTCACCGGTACTCCACATATAAGTTGAGTCCTTTAGACAAATGCCTCGTTTGTAATAATGAAGAAAACGAAAGTCTCTACCACTTCATCTGTACTTGCCCGATCTACTCAGCTTATAGAAAATACTACTTGCCTAACTTCATCAACATTTTACCACATCAGTACCACCAGATTATACAAAATGCCGACATACCTACCTACAGAGCTTTGTTCGAGTATATAGTGCGAAGTCTCAACCTCCGAAGATTTATGCTAGAAGAATAGATCCGAAGACATGATAATAGTCCTGATATTTTGATTTATTGTTGTTAAATCACTATATGTTATTTATTCAGTTTTGGTGCCTCTTATTTACACTTTATTGCTATTTTCTTGTTATTGCTTGTTATTGTTATTGACTTGCTTGTTCGTCTGCTATTATTTTTCTTTGTTTTGTTTTTGTTTGGTCGTTGCATTAAAAAAAAAAAAAAAATGTTAAAAAGATGGCACTAGGAATTAATATTGAAAAAAAAAATGCATTGTATACACTCTAATTAATTGTAATTGTACACACTCTATTTGGTGTTAGGCCTGGGTTAGGCCCCTCCGCCGCACGTGGTCAACTACTTATGTGTTACGTTACAGCAAATGTAAGGTCCTGTTAGGTTCTAAAAATGCGATTTCGTCTGATTTAGAATTAATTGTAGTGTTAGAAAATTGCACACTAAAATTTAGCAATTACAGTATACTCTCTCATATCTTCTTTTTTTACAGCGTTCATTGGTTTAATTTTTTATTTTGCTTTAATTTTATTCTAACCTTTTAACTTACTCTAAAATTGAATGGGACAGATACCATGGCAACGCTGTGCACAGTGGTCCAACCAGGGAAAAAAAAACAAAAATGAAAGTGGCCCAAACCTAATTTTTTCTTTGTTTTTGATTACTTTGATACTTAAAATGTGTGTGTACGGGTAAAATTGAACTTTTTAGTTATTGAAAAAATCATAATTTTCTACCAACATAAAGAATTTTTTTTACTAAATATAAAATTAACAGTAAAAGATTCCCCAATACTCCAGGAGTGTGTCATCTATATGGGCACTGTTATGGACTAAACATGTTTAAATAATATCAATAGTTAGAGAAGAAATTAATTTTAGAAATCGTTGCCGAAATAAGTATGATTTTTTGACTATGTTGGTTTATAAAAAGCTTGCGTTATGGTCGCAATGGTTTAATATGTAAGTGAAGGTAGTAGAGGAACTGTGGTAAAATTTTCATCGCCAACTTCGGCCAACTTTGGAATTTATAAGGATTTAAACCTTTCGCTACGGTGCGAGTGGCGAAGGCGGATGACTTTGGGGAGGAACTATTAGTTAAGAAAAATCCCCCTATAGGTCTCTAAGGGAGGGGGATAAAAAATAAATTTCTTTATTTAATTTAATTTAATTTATTTAAGTATTTAAAAAAATACTTTTTAATTTTATTTTAGTATTTTAGAATTAAAATATAATAAATCGGACCTTATTTTCATTTTAATTCTAAAATGCTAAAGTAAAAAAAAAAAAATTAATTTTAATTCTAAAATACTAAAATAAAAAAAAAAGATTTTATTTTGTATTTTAAATTATTAATTATTACTTAAGTAGGTTGTTTGAAGTTGCACATTTTCATTATGGTGCATGGTGGTCCTTTTGCACTAGAGCTCTCACCCCTGAAAATAAAGGCGGTACATTTATTTCAGTATGATGCTGTTATTGTTAGGTTTTTTTGAAAATCCTTCATTAAACGCTCAAATTACAGGGATAAATGAAGAATTAATTATGAAGTTAAAAACAATACTGGATGTGATAGGTTCTCTGTACCCGATTGATACCGCAACATTTCGCAAGTATGCAGCGGAAACGGCTGAGATGGCAGTGACTCGGTACCCCCTCTCCCATCGACCGTCCATAAAATTCATTTCCATGGAGCAGACATGATTGAGCACGCTGATCTTTCTATCGGGTCCCTCTCAGAAGAGTCTCAGGAGAGTAGGAACAAAAATTATAAGCGCAGTACAACAGGAAGATATCTCGAGTCGCAACAAATGAAGATGTGTCCACCAATTATTTGTTACAAGCGACCCATACATTACGGATTTTAGATCAGTATACAAGTATAAAAAGAAAAGAGAACTAACCGAGGAAGCATACAATTAACTTAAACAAGATTAAATAATTATATCCTATTTGTATTATTGTACATAAAAATGTTATAAAAAAAAAATCTATACAATTTTTTATTTTCCACTTGAAATTTTAACTTGATCTGATGCTCTGATTTCGTTGATCAGAACTCAACGAAATGTTTTTTGAGGTGCCGAACTGATCGGCACAATTTGCCGCTAACAAAGTAATTATAGTAGATACATTGGCGGATCCAGGGGAGGGGCTGTGGGGGCTGCAGCCCCTCCCTTTGGAAAATTTTTCGTCATTTAAAGATAGAATTTGACTTTTCTTAATGTAAGGAAGCAAATTGAAGAACAAATAATGTGCAGAACAAGTAGAATTTTAGTTGTGGGAAGGAACATAAAGGTAAAAAATCTGGTGCGTGCGCGCAACACACAACTTTCACTTACCAACTTATTTAGATTAGAAATTGACATGTTTTGTTAATTGCCACTTCACAAAGTCACAAATCTTTCCACATTCATTTCTTAATTTTTCCTTTTATGAGTAATTTAAAACACACGTGAAAATGATACAAAATTTATTAAGTAAAGTACCCCCTCCATTTAATCAATGTAGATGAAATTTTTACTCTCACATCGCGGGCACATACATACACCAAATACCAAGTTTGATCAAAATCGTTAAACCCGTTTTTGAGTAAATAAAAAACACACGTGAAAATGAGACAACATTTATTCAGTAAAGTGCCCCCTCCAATTGATCAATTTTGATGAAATTTTTACTGTCACATCGCGGGCACATACATATACTAAATACCAAGTTTGATCGAAATCATTAAAGCCGTTTTTAGGAAAATGAAAAAAAAACACATAAAAGTGGGACACAATTTATTAAGTAAAGTACCCCCTCCGGTTGATCAATTTTGATGAAATTTTTACAGTCGTATCTCGGGCATATAAATAGATCAAATACTCAGTTTAATCAAAATCGCTAGAGCCGTTTTTGAGAAAATCGAGAAATACTTAAAAAGTTATTAAATAAAGTACCCCCTCCCTTTGAGCAATATTGATGAAATTTTTGCTGTCGCATCGCGGGCATATGCATGCACTAAATACTCAATTTCAGGTTCGCACGGTTTATAGTTTTTGAGCTAGTCTGTTCACACACACACACACACACACACACACACACACACACACACACACACACACACACACACACACACACACCGTTGAAAACCGGAAGTCGAAATTTTTCACGATCGCAATACTTCCACTTACTATATATTTCATATATAGGTAAGTGAAAGTAAAAAGCTGATTAGCAGATCCAAATGAAGGGCTGTGAGGTTCTTTTCCAAGTTTTCATTGCACATTTTCAAACTTCTAATGCACGAAGGGCTCTAAGTCAAGGCATAGTGCGCATGCGAAAGAATTGTCAACGTGTCGGAATATGGGTAACTAATATAAAATTAAGTTCGGTGCATATGTGTACACATTTTACGTCTTCATAAACTAAATATTATTCTTTGTGAAGTTCTCAGCTTTCCAAAGATATACATATACATAACGGCACTTATGACGAAGTTCGATAGCAATTTCTATCTCGGCAAAACATTTTCCTTTTTTTCTCCTGTATTGATTTTTTTCATATTTCATATTTAGGCATTTCTTACCACTAGGCATAAAGAGAGGCAGTTAATTCCTTCAAATAACCAAAATCAAAGGTATTTAGGAAAAGGGGAAAAAATATAACATTTTAAATATTTGAGTTATCAGAAAAAACTCGAAAATATAATTTCGTGGTTTGTCGTAATTATGTCAGATAACTTGAAATTATTTGAATAACTGAGGAAGCATTGCAATTGCAAGGATTATCATATCAGATATGAAGTGCCAATCTAGGTGGAAATAATTCTTGAAGCGACTTATTTCATTTTAATTTTTCTAAAGGATTACATTTAAGGATGAATTAACAAATAAGTCAACAAAATGTTTCAGACGAAGGATTTATAAAAATAAAATAAGATGTACAATTAAAATAGAAAAAAATCTGGTGCGTGCGCGCAACACACAACTTTCACTTACCAACTTACTTAGATTAGAAATTGACGTGTTTTGCTAAATATCATTTCCCAAAGTCACACATTTTTCTACATTCATATCTTATTTTTGTTAATCTTTAAAGCCGTTTTTGAGTATGATACCCGTGAAAATGATACAAAATTAATTAAGTAAAGTCCCCCCTCCCGTAGATCAATTTTGATGAAATTTTTACAGTCGTATCTCGGGCATATAAATACATTAAATACCAAGTTTGATCAAAATCGTTAAAACCGTTTTTGAGTAAATAAAAAAAAACACGTGAAAATGATACAAAATTTATTAAGTAAAGTCCCCCCTCCGGTTGATCAATTGTGATGAAATGTTGGTTATCACATCTTTGGCATATAAATACATCAAATACCAAGTTTGATCAAAATCGTTAAAACCGTTTTTGAGTAAATAAAAAAAACCCGTGAAAATGATACAAAATTTATTAAGTAAAGTCCCCCCTCCGGTTGATCAATTTTGATGAAATTTTTACAGTCATATTTCAGGCATATAAATAGATCAAATACTGAGTTTAATCAAAATCGTTAGAGCCGTTTTTGAGAAAATCGAAAAAAACACGTGAAATTGATTCAAAATTTACTAAGTAAAGTCCCCCCTCCGGTTAATCAATTTTGATGAAATTTTTACAGTCATGTCTCAGGCATATTAATACATCAAATACTCAGTTTAATCAAAATCGTTAGAGCCGTTTTTGAGAAAATCGAAAAAAAACGTAAAAAGTTATTAAATAAAGTACCCCCTCCCTTCGAGCAATTTTGATGAAATTTTTGCTGTCACATCGCGGGCATATACCTACACTAAATACCCAATTTCAAGTTCGCACGGTTTATAGTTTTTGAGCTAGTCTGTTCACACACACACACAGACACACACACACACACACACAGACCATTTCGCGGGACTTGGTTAATTGGACTCAGGGGACCCTAAAACGTGTATTTCCGTTGAAAACCGGAAGTCGAAATTTTTCACGATCGCAATACTTCCACTTACAATATATTTCATATATAGGTAAGTGAAAGTAAAAATATAATTATTTAAATAAATTGTATATAATGGAATAATTATATTGATGATTATTTTTAAAATGTTGTATTATTCTAAAATTATAAATTAAAATAAAATATAAATTAAAAAAAAAACACAAAATAAATGTAAAAATTGAATATGTATTAAATTAATATAATTTATTTTTGAAGAGAAAAGATTTGGCTCCGACGGGAATCGAACCCGGGTCTTCCGCCTGACATGCGCGGTATGCTAACCCTTGGACCAAGGAGCTCGCTTCGGTGCCAAATCCTTCCTCTTCACTGACACCTCTCCCACGATCTTGCAATTTTTGTGAGTATTTACGGGAGGTGGACAGTTTTTGTCCAATTTTGGGTATCTCTTGACGTTCGTCAATTTTCAAATTATTTTCTATTAATTTAATCATTATTGTGGGTAACCACCTTGTTTTTAAATTATTTTAAATAATTTATTTTTGAAGAGAAGAGATTTGGCTCCGCCGGGAATCGAACCCGGGTCTTCCGCGTGGAAGCGAGCTCTGTGGTGCAATGGTTAGCATACCGCGCATTTCACGTGGAAACCCGGGTTCGATTCCCGGCGGAGCCAAATCTTTTCTCTTCAAAAATAAATGATTTAAAATAATTTAAAAACAAGATGGTTACCCACAATAATGATTAAATTAATATTAAATATCAAATTCTCCAAAACAAATAACCGAATATTTCATCGTTCTGAGTCATTAAAATCTGTAATATCTTAATTCAGGTTACATTCTTCTTCCTAAATTATCAAGGTAACGCCGGCAGTCTTCTCTTTTGAAAATAAAATAACTAATTGTCTACAATTTCGAGTAGACAAAGTTACATGGTTGAACCAGGCTAAATTTGTATTTTTCCCCAACTCGTCTAAGGTACTCACAAATAGATTTACGCCTGAAATTAAACCGCACACTCACATAAATAGGTAATAGCAATTAATAAAGAAACATTTATTTTTAACCGACTTCGAACGAAAGAGGAGGTTACTCAATTCTTTACGCATGTGACTTTTTTTTCTTTTTTTTTCTATTTTTTTTTTTTTTTTTGTTCGGTACCCCTACCTGGCCATGTGTGGCATACGGGGGGTTACTCTACAGGTGTAACCAACCTATTCTAACCATGGTGGCAGGGTCGAGATTTATTCCGTGGGGCCTCCACGAAATAAAAGTTAACCCTCCCAGGGCGGATTCGAACCGCCGCCGTTCGGCTCGAGCGTGCAACAACGGGTCGCGCTCCTACACGCTCGGCTATCCCGGCCCACTCTTTTTTTTCTATGTATGTTCACCGATTACTCAGAGATGGATGGACCAATTGCAACGAAACCTTTTGCATCTTGTAGAGGATTTTCCCAAGGTAGTCCCATTTAAACCTTTTTTGGGTTCTTAATTTATTTAAGAAGTTATCGGGAAAAAACATGAAAATAATTATTTAATTATCGCTCAAAATGTTTACTTATTGGAAAAACATATGGCATATATAACATAAGGTACGCTCCAACAAGCTATTAAAACTGATTGATAACTAAAAAATCTCAATATTGTTTTACTGCTGGATGAATCAAATAGGAAAACCAACCAATCAAAATCAGAATCAAAAGAGTGGGGGGAGAACATGAGCAGTCTCTTAGTTATCGATGTTTTAATTGCTTGTTGGAACAAAACTATACATAACCTTAACTAATTTTTCAACAATAGGTTTAAATAAAGATATATAATATCAGCAGAATATAATATCGCTGTCATTTTCTTTTATTAGCATAAATATTAGATAGATGTATATTCACCGATAATAGTAAATCTTAATTAAGATCTAATCGACGGTTGGACACCATAGTCATAAGACCACAAAATTCGTGGAATTTCAAGAAAGACTTTTGACGATTGATGATTGATAATCGTTTTAAAGCAGAATTTAAGACTTCTTCAAGTTCCCGAAGGATCGTTTAAATTTAAAATCGTAGCTATTATTGATTTAAATTATATTTTGATTTCTGCCTTTTACTCGCTATGCACTTAAAAAAAGGAATACAATAATTCCTGGAAAAGCTTATTTTCAGTTGACTTAACAAAGGATTCAGATACATCTGTCTTCTTCCGGATACACTCGGTCATTGTTGAATATCTTGCCGGAGATCTTGTGCCGATTCTTCTTGGGTGAGACTTCTGTAATGTTAACCGGATTACTATTATCGCTTTTTAATTTTGCTTCTACAACTACTGAGGCTTTTGCTAATGTTCATCCATCAATAAAAACTGGAAAATAAAACACGATATCTCCCAGAAAACAACTTCATTGTATGAAAGTCCACTCAGCAAAAATTTGGCAGCCATGAAAATGATTGATATCATAAATGCTATGAATTGAAGCAACAGTGTTTAGCAATTTATATTCTGAATAATGTTTTATTACGAAGGATATAATTCATCGTACTTCGGTAATAAATTTAGTCTAAAATTCATTAAAAGGAATTACGAACAAAATTGTCTCAACCTTTTGAATTGAATCGGTAGTGTAGTATCGAGAATAATAATACCCTTCGTAATAATAAATTAACCATAAAATGAGTCCCAATCCCTTTTCTTCATATACTCATTTTATCACAATATTTTTTACCCTGACTTTTGATATAGCAATTTTTTTTGTTTCCAACTCTGTATCCGAATCAGTTTCTGAGCTTAAATCCAAGAAATCTAACCTACACCAAGATATTTTCAGTATAATCAACTCTAAATAAAAAAAACAAAAACATTTTATATAAAAAATTAAACCGACTTCGAAACCTAGGAACCAGTAAAAATAAATTCACTGAAAAGTATGAAATAATTACCTTCTGATTTTTATGAATACACAGCAAAATTAAAAATGGTATAAAAAGTGGAAAAATGCAATAAGACGAATAATTTTATTTTGATTTGTACAAATACACACTAATTGTTAATAAAAATTATTAAATTAAAATATTAAAACTATGTTCAATACAACACAATCCTTTCGGAGGCGGCGCAAAATGGAAATGACATGTTACTGATACAATTCCATTAGTAGGCATTGAAATCAATAGATGGGAAGAGAAGATCCATTTAGATTGTCAGAAGATTTTCATATTGTTTAGTGTTAAAAATTTTAAATTTTGCGCCGCCTCCGAAAAGATGGTGTTGTATTGAACATAGTATTTAATATTTTAATTTAATAATTTTTATTAACAATTAGTGTGTATTTGTACAAATCAAAATAAAATTATTCGACTTATTGCATTTTTCCACTTTTTATACCATTTTTAATTTTGCTGTATTCATAAAAATCAGAACTTTAGAATTACTTTTCAGTGAATTTATTTTTACTGGTTCCTAGGTTCCGAAGTCGGTTTAATTTTTTTTATAAAATGTTTTTTATTTCACACTTTTTAGTTGAAGAAGATTACAAATGCAGAAAAACGAACGTTGGTTTGTACAAATGAAAATTTTATAACTACATTATTCATCCTGGAATTGTTTAGTTTTAGAAATTCGAAACACTCGTAACATGCACATTTGGAGTAGCGAGAAATTTAAAATTTATATTTCGATTTTGAAATCTAAAATAACAGATGATATTTTTTTAAATTATTGTATTTTTAAAACCTTTTTTTTTTACCTGTAATTATCTAGAACACCCTATATATACAGAAGACCTACCTAGTTTCATTAACCTGCTTAAGAAAGAAGTAGAATTTCACAAAAAATAATATTGAATGATAATAATAGGAATTAAAATAATCAAATATCGAAAACTGCGTCGCATCGGCACAGTTTTTTGTGGCACATCCACGAGTGCCACATCGGCCTGCTCTGCGTCCCAATGTGCTCGGTTCCTATCTAATACACTTTCCACAAAAACCGCTCTGCTCTGCTCTTCGTGGCGAGTGTCTCAATGTGCGCTCAGCCTCAATGTGCACAGGGCCTAAACCTTTTTTTTTATTTTTTTGGCATTATTTTCAAACAATTTATGGATTTTGAACGACTGAGATAGACTGATGATTTCATGAAACCGGCATGATTTTTTTCATTTTCATTTATTCTTTGTTCCTAAAAATAAAAGAAATCTCTTTCGGAAAAAAATTGCAATTTGCTTTTAATTCTTGTTTTTGAATGAATCTCGTTTTACTATACCTTTGGAGATATATAAATCTGGATCAATATCTTATTATAAATTTCATTTGTATTAATCATTCAGTAGGGAGGTGCACTGTCTCCGAATAAGAAAAATATAGGCTCTCAACAAAGAGAGATTTTCACCTTTAAAAACCCGTTCACCTTTATTAGCAGGTATTGGCAATTCATATTGAATAATTAATGTCTATATAGTGTGGATTATATTCTGTTAAAATATCTGGGTGTATATTTTTAGTAATCCCACTTTTTATAATAAAGAAAATTAGCTTACCGACTATTGAAAATAAAAGAGGGTACTCTGTACTATATCCACATGCAAGGAACCAAGAACTTATATAAACGTAATTTCTGAATCGCCTTATATTGCCTAGTATAAATGTTTTTCCAAAAAGCCCAATCCACTCTTCAATTTAATTTATTTTGTAATATAATTTGGAAATAAACTGACTGAGCAGTATGAGGGAACTACTGTGTTCAACCCCCCATTATTCTGTTAATATTTTTGGCTTCAATCAATTAATAATTTGGAAATGACCTAGCTAGATTGTTGTTTTCATGAGACCGACATGATTTTTTTCATTTAGTTGATGTTAACTATTTCCACCTAGATTGACGATTCTTGCGACGAATCAAAACTAAAAGAATTACTAAAAATCTTTTTAAATTCGTTTTATAATGGAGAACACGGAAAAGTATAAGGAAAAAGAGAAGAAAGAAGCCGAAGGCATTATTGTTATAGAAGGCAAAGTGCGTGCTGCTCAAAACGTTTTTTCGATCGGAAAAACCGTGTCGATCCGTTAACTTAGTGAATAAAATTTACTATAGTAACTACTTTCTTAACTATTTTTATTTAAATAAAGAAATACTAACTGTCCCTACCTAAGAAGAATGCAATGTAGCCGTAATTTTCAGAAAAAATACTCAAGGCCACTAAATTTGAAAGTTTAGTTCCAATGTAAATTCAAAAAGTAAATACATAGTATAAGAAATTAAATATTGTAATTTTATTTTTAAAACCCAATTCTGGTTTTTGTTATTTTTACTTTCAATTACGTATATATGAAATATATAGTAAGGGAAAGTATTGCGATCGTTTCCTCGCAAAAAAAATTTCGACTTCCGGTTTTCAACGGAAATACACGTTTTGGGGCCCCTTGAGTCCTAATAACCAAGGCCCGCGAAATGGTGTGTATGTGTGTCTGCGTCTGTGTGTGTGTTTGTGTGTGTGTATGTGAACAGACTAGCTCAATAACTATATACCGTACGAACCTGAAATGAGGTATTTGGTGTATGTATATGCCTGCGATGTGACAGCAAAATGTTCATCAAAATTGGTCAAACGGAGGGGTTACTTTATTTCATAACTTTTTACGTTTTTATCAAAAACGGCCTAATGATTTTGATAAAACTGGTTATTTGATCTATTTATATGCCCGCGGTATGGCAGAAACAATTTCATCAAAATTGATCAAACTGAGGGGGCACTGTACATAATAACTTTCGTTCCATTTGAACGTTTTTTATCGATTTTCACAAAAACAGCTTTAAGGATTAAGTAAATGAATATGAAAACTACAACATTAAAATTATACATAAATATTAGGGGAGAGCGGGGTTGGTTGGCAACAGTTTTCACTTTTTTGATTGTTGAGTCGTTCCTGTTAATATAATCTCAATAGGGCTGATACCACTGTAAACTCCAAGTATTAGAGTACTTCAACTATTTTTTTCACAACATAATATTCAATACTAAGATCATAGAAAATTGAAGAATCCGTCAATCCAGAATATGCCAATTAACCCCCTATGTGGGGCAGGTTGGCCTAGAAGGTGGGGTTGTTTAGCCATCTCATTCAAGTACTGCCTGACACATATTATTGTTATTAAAAGCTGCACTATAATGGTATAATAAATTTGAATCGGTTTTTAACAGCTTTTAAGGGAAAATAGAATGACAATAGAAGAAGATAGAAGTTTAGACTATCGTCACTTTTTGCATAAGAAAATTTGCTCTCATCTTCCTCGCTGGGACTAAAGACAATTGGTAGTTTCACCTTTGATTATGTTTACCTTGCTTTTGTGAATTGCTAATGTGCCAAGAAAAAAGTTGAAGAGAGCCAACTAACCCCACAGGAGAGATCATATGAAAGATGGCTGCCAGGACAGGGGAGAACAATTAAACAAGAAACTGGTTAGTCGAAAGGTTAGGTTTTTCAAAGGAGTTTGGGGCTATGTGAACAGAATCGGAGTCAAATGATTTAACATGCCTTTAAACCAAGTTTACTGAAAATATAAAAATTTACTTACATGTTGTAAAATCAATCAATGAAGCACCACGCTCTTATCTTGTTAGCATCGGATTGAAAACTCAGGACAAGACTCCCGAGGTCGAGCGAGTCACATGGTAAATGGTGAGGCCTTCACAACAGGTGTGACGGAAACTATAAGCCAATGGCCAACCAACCCCCTATGCCAACCAACCCCGCTCTCCCCCATATATAAAATTATCATTAAAAATGATGATTTGTATAATATGGTGAATAGACTTATCCGATTACGGGCTAAGATCCTACGATGAACACTTAATCGGAATTATAAGAATGACCGAGTTTAGTAACGCGTTCTTGAGTTTAACCTCCAGTCATTTGGATCAAAAATTATGAATTTGTTTTACTTCACTCGCTCAAAAAGGATTAACAAACCTTCAACGGGTCCGGTACTTTGAGATTGGGGGCACAATAAACGGCACGGTAATATCCGTTACTTTCAAATAACTCAGACATGTTCGGGTTTCTTTCTCAGGATTCATAACGAGATCTTGGCCAATTTAACTCCAGTCTCCTTGAAACCGCTCTCCGAAAGCAGTATCCAAAAATTTTTCAAATGCTATTATATTTTTTTAATAAAATAAAAAGTTAATTTACCAGCATCACATATAGCTGTAAATGCAGTTTCCAGAATGACACAGGTATTAACGTCCATCTTCTCCGCAAGCCTAGTATGTATGCCGAAGTGTGTATGGTCGAAGCTTAGTGAGCCAGGAAACCAGCCTTTGTATCTTGTTAAATTCAGGATATCTACAAAGATAGAATATATTTTTATTAGATCATGCAATAATATATATACTAACATTACATTTTACTTAAATAAAATCAAAGGGACTCATTGCACAAATGGCCTACAAACTACAAACTAATATTAAACATTACAACCAAAAAAAAAACCTTTTTTTTTATCATTTAACATGTTTACATAGTTATACTCTGTTCAATTTCTTAAGGATCCTGAGTAGAGACAAAGGCCAAGTTCAGGAACGTAAGTTTTTGTGGAATCTCTTGTAAGGTTTACACCGAAACGGTATGCGCCCGGTATAAGACATGACAAGAATTTGAAGGAGAAGAAACGTTTACACCCATATAATTTATTTGGAATGTGAAACACGGTTCAGCCTCAGTTACAAGAGAATCACTATTTCGTCTAACACGAGGGTTATTATTTCAAATCGCATTTCGAACAAATGTTATATTTGTCAGGATTCAGTATTCTGTAATCTGCTCTTGGGCTCTTTTAATTTCTTGGAGTTCAGAGTCTGTAAAAGGCACACCTGCAGAATACTATCCACAAACTTAAGTTCCTCAAGTTCATCTTCATCTGAAATGCATCCTATATTTAAAGGGTTACTAGACAGGAAATACTGTCAAGTGTCCCGGTTGAGTAGCAATAAATTTGCCAGGTACCTAATTAATAACATAATCATTATTCAACAAACGCATTATGAGTCTCTGTTTTCCTGCAGGAACATGAATAAGTGGCTTATTTCCCATCAGCTCTACAAGTGGCTTATGATCTGTATTTAATATAATGAACACACCCGAAAGATAGCTTGAATTTTATCAGATGCCCAAGTCAGGGCTTGAGTTTATTTTTCAATTTGCGCATATTTTTTCACATTTGTGGTTTTACATGCTACCGATTTTCGGTACTAGTACTAAGGTGCGGCTTATGCGCCGTTCTCTAAGGCGCCCTTCAAAGTAAGGCCAGATCTCCACAGAAAAGGACCTTTTGGCAAATTTATTTTTGAAGAGCAAGCACAGCAAGCGGGAGTCGAAAGCTGGAATCTATTAAAGCCAATCAAGGCTCTTTATAACTGAAAAAAAGGCGATGGGAGATCGATAACATCACGGTCACGTAACCTCACAAAATAGGCCAGCCGCTCTTCAGTACCTTTACCCGATTTTCTTCGTCAAACTGCCACGAAATAGCCCACAATCTATAGGAAGAATGATTCGCTCTCCTTTTTCGCCCTGCGCCGACTCTCTTGCGGCTGGGCTGGGGTCCTGGATTATTTCCCCTCTGGCGGTGTGCCGTAATGTGAGCCTGGATGGAGTGTCCTAGTCATCAGTTGGCGGTAGGCCGTGTTCACTCATGCCTGGTTGAAGGCAGAGTCCCCTCGAGCGTCCGTGGAGGTGACTGAAGTCCACGTTAGAGGAGAGGGGGAGCCACGCATGAGCCTCCTTCGGCGCGGCCAGGCGACCCGTAGAGGAGTGTGTGCAATAACTGGAGCCCCTCCGATACTCATAACATATTTTGATATATAGTAAAAATTGGATTGGATTTTTTGTAATCCAAAAGTACCTAAGATGTTTGAGATTTTGTATTCCCAAAACTTTCTTTGGGTATCGTCTTATTTTACCATTCACTATTATATGACCTAAGTATTTTACTGTGCTCCCTGCAACTTCTCATTTCCTTGGGTTGAGTGATCCCTTATTCATTGAGCCTGCTTAATATCTTAATAAGTTTATAGAGTTGATTTCCATTCTCACCCTCAATTTGAGTAATCCATTGAGTTTAACAACTCAATATAAATACTCAATATCTTGTGGATATTTTTTTTAAAAAACTTATCAAACAGACGTAATTTCTATACGAAGAATCAGGGTTTAGAGGAGTTTTTCAGAAGCCATGCATCTAACCTTGTGAAAAATTTGCCGCCCCCTAATAAAGCATGGGACTCGTCTAACGAGGATAACAGCCATCTTTACGTTGGACTTATTTGTTGCGTAGTGTGTTAAAATAATAATAATAATATGATGTCTTAACGAACATGAAGGTTGATAACATGATGGTCGTACCTCTAACTATTACCAATTTTTATTATCTTAAGGAAAAGTTTTTTAGATAAATCCGTTTCTATTACTGTAACATTGGTAACGTTATCCAACTTAAACGCCATTTCTTGCGCATTACATGCAGTTTCCAAGATTCGACATTCAGTTCCAGTATTGTCAATTCACCAACCTAATCATTCTCTTTCTTCTGAGATTGAGCACCTTCAGCGTCTTATATATATTTTTTTTCCTGTAGAACTTTATAAAATGACCTGTTTTAACAGAACCATGACATACTAAGCAGCTCGTAATAATATATGGCTGTTGTTGTCACATATTAGCACCAGTAAAAATGTGACAGTGAATTAAAAAGACTTAAAAAGATGCCATAAAAATGTAATAAGAAATTAGGATAGACATAACTATTTATATACCGTTTTAAAAAATATATAAGATGACATATGGCTAACGTGGAAAAAGAAGTCACATAGGATAAGATAACCCCAGAGGATGAGCCAATAGCTCGAAACGTTGGGACACAAATAAACTTTTAAATACGGAAGAGACTCCTTCTTTAAAAAAATCCTATGTATTGAAGCACTCTTCCTCACTAAGTAAAGAAAAAAAACAAGATGGCTGTTGTTATTATTCCACAGTTAGGAAATGTATTACTTCTCGAAATGTTCGATGCCAGAAATCGCCCTAGCGTTGAAGTTCTACCAACATTAGCTGTGCTTTCTTTTTTCCAAATAATTCAATGCTACTGATGCAGGCTCTCTGCTAATTATAGAATGATAATTATAGAAATTTAATCTACAGAGGAACGGGTCAATATAAGGTCTCGGAACTCAACGGGATAATTCATGACAGTATTTTTATAGAATTTCCAAGTCAATTTGAACCTTTTCCAAGTCACAAGAAACCCTTTCCAATTCAAACACAAACTTTTCCAAATCAAATGCAACCCCTTTCAACTCAATTGTCACCCTTTTTATTTAACTCGTAACTGTTTCCATTTCAATCGTTTTGCCCTTGAAAAAATATTTTTAGCATTACAAATAAAATATTTAGAAAAAAAAGTTGATTTTTTTCCATTTCAATCGTCACCTTTAAAAATGATTTGAAATTTAATCTACAGAGGAACGTATTTTTATAGAATATCCAAGTCTATTTGAACCTTTTCCAAGTCACAAGAAACTCTTTCCAATTCACAAGATACGCTTTCCAATTCACAAGAAACCCTTTCCAATTCAAACGTAACCCTTTCCCAATCAAATGCAACCCCTTTCAACTTAATTGTCACCCTTTTTATTTAAATCTTAACTGTTTTCATTTTAATTGTCTGTCGCCCTTGAAAAAATATTTCAAGTTCTAACTTCACCTGTTCCAAAGAACCTTAAAGTTATATATATATTTCAAGGGCGACATTTGAAATGGAGACAGTTACAATTGAAATAGAAAGGGAGACGAGTTGTAAGTGGTTACTATTACTTTGGACATGGGCGGATCCAGCCGATCTTAAAGGGGAAGGGGGCTGCAGTCTTAACAGGGGGGGGGTGCAGCTCCGCAGCCCTTCATTTAGATCTGATAATCAGCTTTTTTACCTTTATGTTCCTTTCCCATAACTAAAATTCTACTTGTTCTGCACATTATTTGTTCTATAACTTGCTTCCTTACATTAAGGAAAGTCAAATTCTATCTTTAGATGACGAAAATTTTTCCAAAGGGAGGGGCTGCAGCCCCCACAGCCCCCCCCCCTGGATCCGCCAATGGCGTTGGATAGGGTTACGTTTGAATTGAAAAGGGTTTCTTATAAATTGGAAAGAGCTACAATTGGAAAAGGTTACAGTTGAGTTGGAAAAGAGTCAAATAGACTAGGAAATGCTATTTAATGATAGTAGTAGAATCGCGGCCCAGACTCGTCGTAGTAGTAAAATCGACTCACTTCCCAGCCGCTCCAGTTTATGTAAAAGAGATTCCTCGTCGCGGCCAGACGCAGTCTCTGTCGCTCCATGCGGAATCTCACCCTTAGTCTACACGATAGGAATACATGAGGTGCCAGCGCTTGTTGAAAGCTCAAAGATATTTACGATGAAATTTGCTTTGAAGTGGTTTAACCGCAGTAGATTTTTATTAGACGGACAATAACATAAATATGATGGAAATTCAGAAAGGATAAAATTAATAATACAAACGAATTAATTGAAATTGAAGTAATCACATATACATAAGTATTTATCATATTTATATGTGCTTATAAATACCCTGAGTAACTTCCGTATCAAGGGATATCACATTTTGCCCTTCGATCAATATCTTCCATAATTCCTCAGAATTATTCGCTCCTGGATATCGGCCCGCGATACCAGATATCACTACCTCACTGCTCAGCTTCATTGCCTAGAAACAAAAATTAGCAATTAGTAAATTAATTAAATTCATAAAGATCAAACACAAATATACATCCATGGCAATTAGATGGTCTAATACACTGAAATGGCGGCGGTTTACGATTATTACAGAGGAAGTGCACATCTCAACGTGGCCTTAGTGAGGGGCTGGGTTGTAAGCATTTTTAAAGTGAATAGTTGGCAATAACATTTAACTGCAGAGATATAGACTTATCATTTTGAATGGGGGTGGAACCAAAAAACAAAATGACACCTTTTTGGGTGTATATATAGTTTTGTAATTAATTTCTTGAGTTGAGATGTATGTATCTGAAAATATAATGTTAACATTTGCACGATTGAATATGATAAGCATTTTTCACATCAAACATAGGGTGATGTAGAGGTAACGTACATAGAAAAGATTCTTTTTATTTCTTAAGAAAATTTTCATTCAAAAAGCCATCTTCTTTACCTTGTACTTCGTGACAGTTTTGATGTATTTGAGGGAGGAGTAGAAGATTTTAACTGCGCCGAGCTGCCGCCGATGAAGGTGGCGCGCCGCATGTGCAACACTAGCAGAGCAGGGTGTTTTTGTGCTTGGCGTTGATATTATTGGCAGCAGAGTTTTTCTTTAAGGCCTATTTGCAGACCTTCATAAAGCTACGAGAAAATTGATCAGCGGATATGAAATGTTGTTAGGGCATTTGTCACGTCATACCTTAACCGCCGCATCGAAACAGCAAGAATTGGTTGCAACGTGTTGTTTCTATTTTTCTGCGGTATAATTACCCTAATCGGATTATTACCTGTCCTTGTTATTGTTTAAAGGACTGATAAGGAATTCCATAATTTATTTTATTTACACTCATTTTCCCCCTCAAAATGTAGTAAAACATTGATTTTATTTATTATTAATTTTTTAACGTCTATTACCACTTATTATTATTATTATTTCATCAGTGCTGTTGTATTCCATCTCAGTGATCCAGTATGTTTCAGATCAATCCTATGATACTCCACCATTTAACCCCTCCCTCCGTCATATCTCCATCTCCTACCTATTGATCCCCTTCTAGCCCATATTGATGCATTCCAAGATTTTTTTCTCCAAAACTTTTACCGTATAATTGCTATCTCCGAAACTTGGTTGAAACACAACATCCAACCCAAGTTAGCCTCCCTAACTACACCCTGCTCCGTCATGATAGAGTGTATAGGACTAGTGGTGGAGTAGGTCTTTTTGTCCACGATAGCCTTAAATAAAAAATTCCCCTTCTTTCCCCTACTCCCCTTTCCCCGCCAATAGAATATCTGTTTTCTGAAATATCCACCCCCCACATCCGTACTCTTTGGTTTCATCTACCTGCCTCCGAAAGTTACCTTTGATGAAACATTCGAGGCCATCCTTTAAGACATGATCCCTTGATATTCCAACATTGTTCTCTCCGGAGACCTCAACACCAATCTCCAGATACCTTATCCTAACCAAACCTATCTTTCAAATATCCTCTATTCCCTTAATTTATTTATAGTCCCTTACGCCCCGACTCTTAACACCCAGCACTCCATCACTTGGCTTGTCCTTTATGATCTCGATTCCCTAAAAAACTTCTCGGCTTATCACAGCATCCGGTTCCTTTACAGTCTTCCCACGACCTCTTACAATTATCCTTCCCATCCTGCTGTTTTCCCCCACAATTGAATCCTTTTAAAACCTTGATTCCCTATCACCTGCAATCCTAGCGCCTGATCTTGAGATGATCCTATGGTACCCCATATACACCTCAAACACCATTGACTCCATGGTGGAAACCCTTACCACTTAAATCCATACCATCCTAGAAGAGACGCAGCTAGAAGAAAATTTTAGGGTACCTGACTTTCTGAAGATTATACTACCATCAAGCTCCTCCGAAATAACACTTAATCCTTAATATACCGCGCCAAATCCAACTACTTTCAGCAATCCTTATCCAGTACCCCCGACTCCAAAGCAAAATGGGTAATTCTCCGTAAACTGTCCTTAGGTAAACCCACTCAAAACCAATCAATTCCATTTTCAGCCGATGCACTCAATTCTCACTTTGTCTCCAACACCTCACATATAACGGTGTACCTCAGCGTTCCTCTTTGTCCATTACGCTTTTTTCTATGTGTATCAATGATCCATCCTCCACCCATCGCTTTATCTCTCCTTTGCCCCGCTGATTCCTCCGACGATATCCTAAAAATACAGGAAGATATCGACAGAATATGTGCTTGGGCAAACCTCAACGAATTCACTCTGAACGCAAAGCAGACGAAAACCACCTTGATTGGATCATCCCTTTCTCCTCAAATCAACTCCTGTCGCTCCAAATCTAGTCCTAAACAACTCATCTATCTCATTCCACAATTTTGTCAAAAACCTTGGCGTTACCCTTGATCAATACCTCTTTTGGAAACAACATATCTCACAAATTTCCCGTCGCACTATCTCTACCCGGAAACAGTTCAACCGTCCTCTCTCATCTTTCCCCACTTTGACTACGTCAGAATGGTGTACAGCGGACTGTCTGGGGCACTCGAAGCCAAACTTAAACGCCTAATGAATTATACAATATGTTTTGTCTTCAGAATCCCAAGAGATACGCATATAACCCAGTACTATGACGAGATGAAGTGGCTCTAACAGTCCTACCGCTGCACAGTGGTCAATAATTGCTTTTTGGCGGACATAAATCTGCCATTTCCACAATTTTACAGATAAATTGATAGGATCTTTTTTATTACCTTTTTAATAAAATTCAAAAATCAAGGAAACAATTCCCGTTAAGATTGCTTCGGTATAAATGTCCTTTTTGCTTACCCAAATCCAGGTTTCTGGTGTGTTAATAGATAGTTATCGTTAGTATGCAAAAAATCATGGAAGAACACAATATTTTTTAGAATTTTCTTTTTTATTTTTTTAGTCTGAGGGTGGGCTTTCATACCACCGAGTATCCAAAAGAAAATTCAAATTCCATAGAAGTTATGGGTATTTTAAAAACAACTAAAAATTCAACATTAAACTCGATTTTCACCTTTTAAAAATAAGATATCAATATACCGATTTCACTGAAAGTTTACATTCAACGGCTAGTATATTACGTATGAGCAACATGAATTTGGTTCACTTTTCATGGTACAAAAGCAATTTATATACTACTTTTTTTCAATAAAAACCGTTTTTCTCGGTTTCTAGGAGGGGGCTCCCCGGAGTTATCACTGGGGTAATTTCTAGTCTTACTTGTACTACGACCACATAAAAAGATCAGTTAAATTCACTTGCGCCTTTTTTAGAAAAGTATGTTTTGTATATGTTAACAGAAAAATTGGCAGTGTTTGGCCCTGTAATCTGCTCTAAATGGTACAGGTACATTTAAAGCTCCTTCTAATCTTTAACATAAAACGATTACATCTATACATAATGTTTTCCCTTATAAATGTATACAGCGGTATAAAATTTTCAGTTAATTCGTCAAATCAATTTACACTCGTTAAAATATTTGGACTATACTTTAAGGTGGACTTTGCCATTTTCCTCGCAACAAAACAAGAAGGACTGAAATAGACTTGTAGTGCTATTGATTGTCTAGAGAAAACATAACTTTATCTGAAGTAAGGCAGACAAAGCCGATTAGCAACACAAGAGCAGAGTCGTACTGTTTCTTTCCTAATTCCTTTACCCTCCACTACAAAAATGCCTGAATAACTATAGGTAGAAACTTATTATTTCTAGATAATAAGTGTTTGCAGGAAAAGTAATAAAATCTTACCCTTACGAGTGTAAATTGATATGACAAATTAAGTGAGAATAAATCGGTTGGTTTTTCTATTACAAAGAAAGTCTGTATTTATTCGTTTTAAGTTTAATGAAGAGCAAATACGTATGTGATTTCAGCTATTCAGTAGTTTTTTCATCTCAATTAATCAACTGAAAAAGAGAAACAAAATTCTGTTTACTTGTGAAACCACTTATTCGATAACAGATACATGCTCAAGGTTTTCTATAAGGCTATTCAAAATTTTATACCGCAGTATACATTTATAAGGGAAAAAATTATGTACAGATGTAATCGTTTTATGTTATAGATTAGAAGGAGCTTGTACATGTACCTGTACCATTTAGAGCAGATTACAGGACCAAACATTGCCAATTTTTCTGTAAACATATACAAAACATACTATTCTAAAAAAGGCGCAAGTGAATTTAACTGATCTTTTTATCTGGTCGTAGTACAAGTAAGACTAGAAATTACCCCAGTGATAACTCCGGGGAGCACCCCTTTGAAACCGAGAAAAACGGTTTTTATTGAAAAAAAAGTAGTATATAAATTGCTTTTGTACCATGAAAAGTGAACCAAATTCATGTTGCTCATACGTAATATACTAGCCGTTGAATGTAAACTTTCAGTGAAATCGGTATATTGATATCTTATTTTTAAAAGGTGAAAATCGAGTTTAATGTTGAATTTTTTGTTGTTTTTAAAATACCCATAACTTCTATGGAATTTGAATTTTCTTTTGGATACTCGGTGGTATGAAAGCCCACCCTCAGACTAAAAAAATAAAAAAGAAAATTCTAAAAAATATTGTGTTCTTCCATGTTTTTTTGCATACTAACGAAAACTATCTATTAACACACCAGAAACCTGGATTTGGGTAAACAAAAAGGACATTTATACCGAAGCAATCTTAACGGGAATTGTTTCCTTGGTTTTTGAATTTTATTAAAAAGGTAATAAAAAAGATCCTATCAATTTATCTGTAAAATTGTGGAAATGGCAGATTTATGTCCGCCAAAAAGCAATTATTGACCACTGTGCGCTGTCGGTATCTACTGGCTTTCTTCCTACACCAGGCCATCAGAACTCAACGACCCTACATTATCCTACAGAGCCTACAATTTAAATCCTCCATCCAATCCCGCCAAACCAGATCCCCCGTACGTCCGATATATATCTTCCACCCCATCGAACTTATACATGAATAAATCCTTCATAATGCAAGCAACATCCCTCTGGAACTCGATCCACTCCGTTATCCGACACGCTCCATTAACCTCCAGTTTCAAATCGCTCCTCTTCGAGATCCTATTCAACTGATCTCTGAAGGAACACGATGGATCTTTAGAAGTACGAGGTGTGTAAAGAAAGTTCTAAGCCTGATATACATATATATATAAATATATTTTCAACTTACATATTTTTATTTTTCAATATTTTTTCGAAACCTTCCAAAACGACTTTGAGAGCTGAGATCTCCTCATCGTCTGACGAAAACACTCTCCCACACAAATGTTTTTTCTTATTAGGGAAGAGGTAGAAGTCTGAGGGGGCCAGGTCTGGCGAGTAGGGTGGGTGCGGGAGCAGCTTGGCCGTCTCCGTGGTAACTCTTGATTTGTGGACGGGAGTGTTGTCCTGCAGTAGCAGCACACCTTTGGTGATCTTTCCTCGGCGTTTCTCTTTGATGGCCTCTCGCAGTTTCACGAGGTATGCATAGTATTGCCCTGTTATTGTCATGCCATGCTGCAGAAAAACTCCTTCCGAGACTAACGTCACCCAGATCGGTCATCATCTTCGAGGTTTCCTCGGCCAGCTTTGAAGAGTGTGGCTCACTTTTTGACAGTGGCATACGATGGGGCAGAGTCCCTCAAAGTTGCAGATTTCCTTCGGCCCCATCCCATTTTTTACAAAATATTTTATCACTCCACGGTGCTCAAAATTAGACATTTTTAAAGCGACCTGTAACTCACAACATTCTGAAAGAAACTGACCTGAATTGAAAGGTGAAATAAGAGATATAAGAACTTATTATAAGTAAACAATGACCTTTAACCCCATTGAGCTTATCTGTTTTCATTTCATTTCAAAAACTAGTTATTTATGTCACAAGACTGTAAAGTATGTTTTTTTCAAGTGAAACTCCTTTAATGTACGGCCTTAACATTAACAATTCAATTCAACAAATAAAATAATAAACGAGTACTCCCAGGTGCGTCCGCAGGATTTCCTCTAGGGGGAGGGGCAGGCTGATAAAATTTTCGAAAGGTTCGAGGTATTCTGACCTTGTAAGGCTCAATTAATTGTCAAAATAAAACATACTGATATTTAAATGTCATAATAAGTTTTTATCTAATGTTTTATAAATATATTAAATAAATAAGAATTTATTTATTGGTAGTTTTTGTTTCTCAAAATTTGTAGAGGGTGCAGCTGCCTTCGCCTGCGTACACCCATGATCAAAAATATCGCGAAAATCGGCGCGCCGGTAAAAAATCATCGGCGGCCCGCCGCCGAAGATTTTTCTGTGGCGCGCATGTCTAGAGAGAGGGTACTCAATCTAATTTTCAACAGATTGGAGTTTTCCTCTTACAAGTTCCTGTTTCTATTGCATAGGCGGATCCAGCCCGTTGTAAACGGGAGGGGGGCTGCAGCCTAGATCTGTTCTTCATATTATTTGTTCTTTAGCTTACTTCCTCACTTTTAATTATGTAAAATTTTACTTTTAAATGACAAAAATACTCAAAAGGGGTCTTGCAGCCCCCACAGCTCCCCTGGAATGCGGCTGGAGCATAGATCTGCTAATGTTCTATTTTGCAAGCCTACTTCCATAATTTTTCTGAGTTTCTGTTCTTTATCCATGCTTTAGACATGGCCAGACCAGTATTTCGATTTAAAAAGGTTGTTTACATTTGATCAGATACTTGCAGCTGTTCCCTTGTGAACTTATTTTCCATACTGTCTTTCCTTGTTTTACTGACAATTAAGCACTGTAGTTTATTTATTCTCCCGCCATCTTACGTATGCACTTCTAAAGCATGGACCAGTTTTTACTTCTTTGAGAAAGAGTTGGAAGATAAATTGTTAATAACACTGTAAGTGTGATTCTTCGCTGCTTTTCTGATTAAAAGTTTTCTTTTTTCCTATCATGCCATCACAGATATCGTTTGCCATTTTAGTCCTATTTCCAATGGCATCAAATTTAGTAGTCCTTTTAACAATAGGTGTTAGGAATGGTACTCTTCAATTTCAAAATTATATCTGTCGCAAAAGCTTTATTATTTAGCAAAAACATTGCTTTTGTCAGGATTTAGATAACTTATTTCTTATCAAGGGAGGATCCAGGGGTCTTGACCCCCCCCCCCAATTCTGTTGGCTTTTCAACTTTTCTGTATTTTTAGGGAATAATGCAATTAAGTTGGTACTATGCCCTATAGGCCCTAAACACAACACTTTTTGTTGCTTAAATCGCCGTCCTTCTTAGTACAAGGTAATAATTTCAGTAAAAACGATGCTGTAAACCACGTGATTATGAGACACGGGGTTCATGTCCCCACCCCCAAATTTCGTCCTGAATAGGCCCCTGCTTCTTACATTGGCGGATCCAGGAGGGGGCTGTAGGGGCTGCAGCCCCTCCCTTTGGAAAATGTTTCGTCATTTTAAGATAGAATTTGACTTTCCTTAATGTAAGGAAGCAAGTTAAAGAACAAATAATGTGCAAGTAGAATTTTAGTTGTGGGAAAGGAACATAAAGGTAAAAAAGCTGATTAGCAGATCCAAATGAAGGGCTGTAGGGCTGCAGCCTAAGAACAAATAATGTGCAGAACAAGTAGAATTTTAGTTGTGGGAAAGGAACATAAAGGTAAAAAAGCTGATTAGCAGATACAAATGAAGGGCTGTAGGGCTGCAGCCCCCCCTTTACGATCGACTGGATCCGACCATGGCTTCTTATAGACGCCTCGCGTTCCTCATTACGTTGTTCCCCACTAGCCTTTTGCAATCATATATATAACTCTGTTTGCAGAATTTCCTTGGATTATACAGCCGGGGATGCTTTTAATCTCCAAAGCATTCGATATCTCCTAATGTGTTTTGAAGCGAAAACAGCCTTCAGATCAAGAATTCTTGGGAGAGGGATAATACTTCTCCCAGTCCCAGGCCTGGCTCTTATATTTCTCTGGGTATAGATACATGGTCCCGCGTCTTTCTTTCAGATATAAAATCAGCTTTCAATTTAACTCCTTTTTACTTACAAAGTATGTAGTCTTTAACTAAAATTGATAAGAAGCAAATTGTTGAATATGTTAGAAGTGGACTATATGCATGCTTTAACTGCTGTTTTATGTTGGTGATATCTTTAACAAATATTTTGACAGATATGAAAAACTTTACCATTTTTTTGTTTTTGTAAATTTTAAATCTTAAAGTGGCGCGATTGGTACTTGAAGATCATTGGGAACTGAATAAAGCGGCTTGGAGTCAAGGTGGGAAACGGTAATATCGATTTGACTCTTAAATATACTTACGTTTCGAAACAATCATTTACGAAATCGGAACATCTCTAGCGAAACTATTTTTTTCGTATTACAATATTATAACATAGAAACTACTGTAATGAATTTGAGGACCACCAAAATCATTTCATATACCTTACACATAAAGCTGAATGGGACAGATTCATGATAAATTTAGGATATCAGTTACGAAAAAATTACCTTCTAAACACCGAGATAGATACTTTTGATCAAGCGGAAATAGAAGACAGAATTGTGATTGAATTGGCTGGTTGAAACATTACGAGAAATAAGAAGACTTGACTACATAAAGATAATGGTTTACCGATGCCCATAACTATATTTTTCAATATAAAGGAGTTTCCTACAAACTGGAAAGAAGGTAAACTTGTTCTCATCCCTAAAAGAGATATTACCTTACTCAGGCCCATTAATCTGACCCTTCCAGTCATTGGAGAAATGTATAAAAAATCGACTTGTGTATTTTCTAATGTCTAGACAAATAATTGAAGGGTGGAAATGCATAAGGGTATACGTGCCTTAGGAATTTTTTACAGAAATGATGTGACATACCCTCTAAGGTGAACTACGTTCAGTGCTTATACCCATGCTATCTTTCATACGTTCAATGAACTCTTTTCTAACAACAAAACATTATTTATACCCATTTCTGAAGAATGGCTTTACCAAATATAACAATTTGGCAAAAAAAAAACTTTGTTTTATTTTTTTGGCACTTAGACCCCTATGCATTTCGACGCTTCAATTGACAAACGAAAATTAAAATTTCGACCTCAAACACAGTACACGCACTGACAGAGCACTTAACATTTGCCAAGAATCATATAATTTGCTGGTGATTAGTTTGGATATCAAGGCTGCATTTGATAGCGCGTGTACTAACTTAAAAAAATGCGAAGCTTAATGGTGCGAAGCGCGTAACACACAAATTTCACCTACGAACTTACTTAGATTATAAATCCTAAATGTTATAAATGTAACCTACAACAGAGTATTTGTATTACAAAACTTGAAAGTTCTCATTACTTTTCGGTTCATTATTGCTTATCTTTTTTTCTATTGCTAATTTCATTAACAGTCGATTTTTTTTACTGCTAGAATGCTTTTTACTGCGAGTTGCTTTTTGTATATATATCGTGAAAGTGAGTCGATAGGTGTATTTACGTCACGTAGTAAAGTTTGTCTCTTAAGCCATTCTGGAAACCGAGAACGATTGCTGTTCCTCTAAAATCACTTTATATCGCATTCAGAAATATATTATGAAACTATAGTTTCTAAACTAAAATATAATTAATTAAAGATTATCGTATGCCATATTTTTTTACACCTTAAGTGATTTAAATAATTTGAGCATCACGTATTTACTCTCTAAAGTAAAATAATTTTTTTTATTGTTACATAAGCGTTTGTATTTATGATAATATGGTAATGCAAGTATAACACTCCATCGCGTCTGACTTAATAATTCTCTATTTAGTTGTATGAAACTTCTTTTAGTTATCAAGGAAATAAATAGTTTACATTATGTTGGAAAACACGTAGACAACATCCCATGAACAGAACGCCTTTACTGAACAATGCTGTCATTAAAGGTACACTTTGCATGCGTCTGTTCAACGTGTTTAATGTTGTCGGAATTTTTTTTTCTTCATATTCGCGGGCGCAATCGACTATAGGGTGCGCTAGTAGTTTTACAAAATGTCGGAAGGAACGGGGATAGATGTAGTTGATGTGATAGAGAAAATTGGTGATTTTAAGAGACCATTAATTGAAGGGCAGGCCATCCTTGATGCAAACCACATAATTACATGCGGAATAATATCTATAAGTAAAAAAACAGTTATTTTACAAGCCTTGTGCCTTCAAACAAGCGATCTTAAAGGACTGCCCCATCAAATAAAAGTGTAAATCAAATTTATTAATAATAATAAGCAACTTTCGTGTAAAGCTGGTAGTTTTGGTAAATGCAAACACTTACTCTCCGTTTTTCGGTTAGTAATAACATTAATTACCTATTCATACAATCAGTGTTAGGGGCAGCTGTCATTGTTATGACAGCTTAGCTTCTTTGTCATATTATTTATTTATATGTCAAACCTTTCAGGCATCGCATTGAAAACTTGGAAAAATTAAGCTCAACGGATGAAATACAAAAATGGGGAAAATTAAAAAATAAAAACAAATCGATGACACTATGGTCTCAATGTTATTTGCATAAGACTAGCATTTTGGAATAATAAAATGTCAAATACTAATATTTACCTGAATAAATATAGTCACTTTCTTTAAAATGAAGACTACATTTCGTCAAATGTTTCGAAACAGGCTTATCTATTCTTAATTTTACAATCCACTCTTTAAGAAGCTTTTTATTTTTTAGAAATTAATGGAATGACACGTCTTTTGATTTTCTAATTGAACACTGAGGGACGGAGCAATACCTATTAGAAATTTTTCAAATAATTTTTTAAATGTTAAAGGTTTTAATTATGGAAAAATAAATTTAAAACGCCAAAAAACCCTATGAATCCCAGGTAATGGCCCGGATACCATCCCCGTTTCTCTAGTTCCAATGAAGAAGCGGCACCGTCGCTTGCGCCCGCCTAAAGTCTCTGCACGCAGTGGAATTAGCCTAGATACTGATATATATACAGTTTGCACATTATCCCATTCATCCTCCGGCTAATCCTAACTTATCAGTGTTAATTTGGGCCCAAACAGTTAAGAGTGTGATAAAAAATGGAGGTTCCAACACCGATTCCCGACCAAATTGTAAATTTGAGGAAACTCATACGACTCATACCGGTAAATAGGACAAATCGTCAACAGGGGCTATACTACGGTAAGGTATGTCCTAAAACAGTATGAAGAACTACGTACAATTGAAAGTAGATACCGCTCTGGCCGCCCCCCCCCCCCCGTACTCCAAGCTCACCACAAGAGGGCTATCATAAGGACTGTGGCCGAAGAACCCCACACAAGTGCCCTAAATTTAGCAGGTATGGTGTAAGAAAATTACAAGATTGGGGTATCTGCACAAACGATTAGAAGAACCCTAAAGAAAGATGGCTATAATGTGCGTAAGCCTATGTGTAAGCCATTCATTAGTAAATAAAACGGCAATTGAAACTGCAGTTCGCAAAGGTCATGTAAACAAGCCCTTATAGGCGGGCGCAATCGACTATAGGGAGCGCTAGTAGTTTTGCAAAATGTCGGAAAGAACGGGGATAGACATAATTGATGTGATAGAGATAATTGGTAATTTTAAAAGACCATTAATTGAAGGGCAGGCTATCCTTGTTGCAAACCACATAATTACATGTGGAATGATATCTAGAAGTAAAAAAACAGTTATTTTACAAGCCTTGTGCCTTCAAACTAGCAATCTTGAAGGACTGCCCCATCAAATAAAAGTGGAAATCAAATTTATTAATAATAATAAACAATTTTCTTGTCATTGGACGTGTAAAGCTGGTAGTTATGGTAAATGCAAACACATCATTGTAACTTTAGTCTACGTTTTTCGGTTAGTAATAACATTAATTACCTATTCATACAATCATTGTTATGACAGCTTAGATTCTTTGTCATATTATTTATTTGTCAAAACTTTCAGGCTTCGCTTTGAAAACTTGGAACAATCAAGCACAACGGATGTAAGACAAAAACTGGGGAAAATTAAAAAAGAAAAACAAATCTATGACACTATGGTCCCAATGTTATTTGCATAAAACTAGCATTTTGGAATAATAAAATGTGAAATACTAATATTTACCTGGATAAATATAGTCACTTTCTTTAAAATGAAGACTACGTATCGTCATATGTTTCCAAATAGGCTTGTCTATTCTTAATTTTACAATCCTCTCTTTAAGAAGCTTTTTATTTTTTGTAAATAAATGGAATGACACGTCTTTTGATTTTTTAATTGAACACTGAGGGACCGAGCAATACCTAATAGACATTTTTCAAATGATTTTTTGCTCAATCGGGTTTTAATTATGGAAAAATAAATTAAAAACGCCAAAAAAACCTATGAATCCCAGGTAATGGTCCGGCTTTTATCCCCGTTTCTCTAGTTCCTGAAAAGAGGCAGCACCGTCGCTTGCGCCCGCCTATAGTTCTGGGAATGTGTTTTATTTACTGACGAGAGTAAATTTAACATTTATGGATCAGATGAAAGGGAAAAACTTTTAAGAAAACCAAACAAAGAGCTCCTGGAAAAAAAAAACTTGGTACAGTGAAACATGGTGGAGGGAGTGTTTTAGTTTGGGGGTGTATGTGTGCTGCTGGAGTTGGTAATTTGAAATTTATCGACGGAATAATGGACCAACATGTTTATATAAATGTTTTGAGGAGTAATTTACCGGAAAATTTAATGAAGTTTGATCTCATTTTTAAACAATATAACGACAGCGCGGAAAGTTCATGAATAGTTGCTCTACAACGCTTCTCAGCAACTTAAAACACCTCACCAATATCCTGATCTTAATCCAATATGACATCTGTGGGATCAACTAGGCCGTCAGAAAGTAAAAATTAAAATAAAGAACAAAGACCACTTAAAAAGACTACTACAGAAACTACAAAAAACTAGTTCACACCATGCCAAATAGATTATGAGACATGGGCCTTCATGACCTCAGCAATTTTTCTCCCCTAAACAAAAACAAACAAACAGATTATGAGAAGTGATCAGAAATAAGGTAGGAACGACTACCTATTAAAGTTGATTTGGCATCAATAATTAAGCTTCAAGTTAAAGAAAAATGATGTGTGCAGGGACTTTTGGCGCATCAATATTCTGATATTTTATATAATTTTCCTCATAAATTATAAGTTAAATAAATTATATTAAATGTAATTACTGTTAATTAAAATAGACTAAATTATGTAAAAAATATGTGAGTTTCGTTGCCCATATCTGGCTCATAACCTATCTTTAGGTAAAATAAAAAAAAAAGCTGGAGGGTGTGCAGAGACTTTTCTTAGTAAGTGTATATATATATATATATATATATATATATATATATATATATATATATATATATATATATACTGTTATACTAACTACTATGCGATTGACAAAAAATTAACAATAGGTACCCTCAAGGACCCTGCAAGTCATCTCTACTTTGGAATGTATTTTTGAATACTGTTTTTGAAACTGAATTACCAAATGACACAACAATTTTATCTTATGCAGACGACATTTTAGTTTGGTCGGGTTTAATAACTTAGAAGAGCAGGAATCAATTAAAAATACAATCTTGAGTCTCATAAAATACAAACTTAAATTTAATACAGACAAGCCAAAGGATGTAATTTTTTCTCGGAAAAGAACAATACCATTATACTGTTCCTAAAGTGACAGAAGGCAAACTAATTAATTAAGGACTAAACTTTGATGAAATGGAAAAGCTTTTAGCAAGCCTAAAGGTTGACTCAGATTAAAAAAATATTGTTGACTGAAGATAAGCTGTCAGACAAAGGAATGGGGAGGCATGACAGGGGTTGCCAAAAGAGGATGACATATGATAACTAATAATTTTATGACTGTATGAACTTTTATGAAGAAAACATATTATTGCTTGTTCAATGTAGATGAACATTTAACAAGGGAAAAATATGGAACAAACTACTTTAAACTACGATTTTTATAATGCTTCTATCACTATCACTTTTATGAAAAGGAGGACAAAAATAGAAGTTATCAAAAGTTATACGTAAAAAGCAGAGATCTATATTATTCCCAATTTGTCAAAATACATTGACAAAACCTCTGGGCAATCTGCACTCTGAATTCCATTAAAATACACAATGCCTTTTTCAAGTTCATTGAAAAAAAAATATTTGTGTTAATGGTGCATAAATGCATCTCTGGGAAAAAAGGTATTTTTCTGGACATATGAAAAATTTAATATGTAATATGAAATCTAAAACAAAGTTTGTCTTCTGTCCAATTAAAGGAACGACCATATAATATAATTTATTTTTAAACAGACCGGGGCATTATTTAAAAGTATTTTAAATACAAGTAACAAAAGTATTTTAAATACAGATGGAAAAACATTTTCGTAATAGTATAGTGTAGTCCTTTGCACTATAACTCTCACCCCTAAATATTCAGCCATTACCTACATTTATTTCAGTTTGTTGTTTTGTTTTTTTTCTGGGGGGGGGGGGGTGCGCAATTATTAACTTTGTACCGATTTCAACAAATTTTGTCACATTGTTTGTTGATTATCTGAATACATGTCAAATGAATTCATTTCACATAAATGTTATATATAGGTTTTGGAGTGAAGGGTTACATATTAACTTTTTAATGCCATATCCGATCGCCATGAAATATGAAACAATGATTGTTCATAGGTCAAATAAAAGTATAATGAGGCCATCATAATTTTTACAATCAATATGTTTGTTATGGGGGGTGGATTAATATTTGACTTTTTACCAATTTATTCAAAAGTAATAAAATCGAAAATTAAGTTGAGCCATACTAGAAGGCATAAACAGGATTCAAATTTGGAGTGAATACCAAAAAAGTTAGTAAACTTAGTAAAAATGTGTTTGACTGAAGCACTCAATAAAGTTAGAATCAGTTAGTATTTTTCCGAGTTTGACGTTCATTCGAAATTGAAGAGGAAATTCAGGATAGATTAGAGGTAAGAAATACTAGCCATTAACGAAATTACTTAGCTCTCGCCTTCTTCCCTAAAACTTAAAAATTCAAGTTTATAAAAATATTAATCCTCCTGCGGTTCTTTAAGAATGAAACGTGCCTGCTAACATTGAGTGATGAGCAAGTTAGGTGATGGCATTTGAAGTTGGTATTTCGGAAGAATTTTGAAGTATTAAAAGACAACCGTTCTGCTGTAGGAATGTAAAAAACAATACAAGATATTCTAAATACATTATAAAGCAATATTAAGATAATATTAGGGTTTCTCAAAAATATTACAGAACATTTTTTATTTGCAATGATAGATCTAAATCTGAAAACTTATTTTGGTCCTCTCATACTTTTATAAAAAGTATTTTAAATGATTTGAGGTTAAAATGCATTTTACTTGTAAAAAACAAAATACTTCCTATTTAAAATAATGTATTTTAAAATAAAAATTAAAATACTTTTTGCCCAGGTGTGTTTTTGAATAAATAAAAAATATTATAATTAGGCTTTAAATATTTCAGTAATAAAACAAATCATACTTCACCTTGACTCAATGCCTGTGTCTAAAGTATAGTGAGGAGTGAAATGCTGCAGAATGCATATCACTACTACACTAGCTTAAATAGTCTTGGTTGCAAATACAGAGCTATTTAGAATGCACATTGAATTTGTAATGCAAATTAATAAAATTTATTTATTAGAATATCATTGAACTATGACACCATATAGATTATAGCCAAGGTTATAGATTATATATTGTTTCCTAAACTAATAAAAATCATCAAAGTTGTCGTATGTTTCTCACTTTCAAATCAATAAAAAAAAATCACTTGACAATGTAAATTATACTACTAATTTTACTCTGGCTTTTCCCTGAATCCTTTTCCTATTTTGCAATTTTGATTGAAGATAGGTCCCATGACAAGTGACCCGACAATCCCATTAAAAGATATTTACTACTCAAATTAGTAAAACAATCATTTTGTCTGGTTTATATTACCATAGAAAAATTTAAGTTTCTAAAAACAAAAAAAAAATTAATAATAATTTATAATAAAGGAGCTGAAAATGGATAATTAATAATATAGAAGCTGAATATAAGTATATGCAAATCACTGATTGTCCCCTTTGGCCTTATTTTTTGTATTTTTATCAATACTTATTTATTCCATTAGATAACATGAATTTAGTTCCAGAATTAATACTTAAAAATATTGCTCACCTTGCACTTAAGATGATAATTCCCATAATGCATATGATTTACCATTGAATACATGGTATGAAAAAAAAATTATAAGCTTTCCTAATCCAATTATTAAAGTGTGTTAGTTTTGACTGTAACTGGATTTTTACCCTAATTTCACAATTTTAAAGTAAAAATATTGATTATAAGGTCAGTTTTATATCGTGGGGAATATTTGAATAATAATAATAAATAATAACCTTTAACAATAAGTTAAATTTACCAAATTCAGTCAAAAATTCAATCTAATTCAGCAAACGAAGAACCCGAAGAACACATGTTGGACAGAGGAATCTCCTGCCGGTGGTATTTCAGCACTTCCTGTATGCTGACGATATAGTCCTGCTTGCAGATTCTCCTATAAGACTCCAAGAAGCATTGACAGAATGGTATGAGGAACTTCTACGGAAGGGGCTACAAATAAATACCAACAAAAGCAGAGTAATACAGATACGAAGAACACAGGAGGATGTCCACGTGGAGTGTAATGGAGTGAAGCTAGAGCAAGCGAGAGACTATAATTATCTCGGCACCATAATCGATAGAGATGGGAAAATAGACGCGGAAATCTCAAATAGAATTAGTAAGGCAAACGCTGTCTATTACAAGATTTCCAACACAGTGGTAGGGAAACGAGAGATTGGGCGAGATGTGAAACTACATATCTACAAATCTGTTTTCCTGCCTATATTGCTATATGGAGCTGAAAGTTGGGTACTCACAGAAAAACAACAAAGCCGATTAACAGCTACTGAAATGAAGTTCCTCAGAAGAATTATAGGAAAAACCAGGCGAGACTGCATTAGGAACGAAACAGCACGGAACGACCTCAAAGTGCCCCTACTACATGAAACCATTGAGAGAAGACAGCTGAAGTGGTTTGGGCATGTCTGCAGAATGAAAGAGGAAAGAGACCCAGTTAAAGCATTGGAAGCTAGAGGTATCGGAAATCGTCCCAGAGGTCGACCCAGGATGTCCTATAGTGATTATATAGAGAGAATAGGTAGGAAACGTGGCAAGACATTTGCTCAGATGAAAATCTTAGCAAAGGATAGAGACGGCTGGAGAAAGTGGCTGGATGCACCTCCACGCTAATATGAGGCAGAGGAGGATAGAGAAAGAAGAAGAAGAAGAAGTTTTGACTGTAACTGGATTTTTACCCTAATTTCACAATTTTAAAGTAAAAATATTGATTATAAGGTCAGTTTTATATCATGGGGAATATTTGAATAATAATAATAAATAATAACCTTTAGCAATAAGTTAAATTTACCAAATTCAGTCAAAAATTCAATCTATGGTATTAATTGTCAAAAAATCAAAACATTGCTTATAATCATAATTTTTTAATATTTATAATTAATTTTTTTTCATACATAAAAACTATTTTGAAATTATTTTAAATTTAAAAAGTGGTTTTATTGAATTATAATACATCAGTTTGTATTACTTTTGAGATAATTAATAAGGTATTTTAAGAGAAGCTTCAATGATTAAGGATGCGCATATATCTAAGACTGTAATGCATAGTTCATAATCTAAACTAAAGGTTCTCAACCTTCCTGCGTCAATGAATCTCTTTAAATATTTATAAGGTTGTTCCAACCTTGTTCCGAAACAATATCAATTTACGATAAGTTAATTGATATCATACTAGATATTGAAAACCAACCCTGAATCTCTTTGATTGTAAATTTTTGGAGCTGTTTCATTGCACATCCAGAGCAGTTGTTAGGTCATTCTAAGGCAGGAGTAGCAAATCCAAGACATATATCTGTGTTATGAATTGGAAAATGACTGGCCAGAATGTTTTTAAATTTTGAGCTCTTAAGTATATTATTAAAAAAAAAATAACAGGATTTAAAAAAACAAACTAAAAATCTAATTTTCTGAATGCATTAATTGGGCCCAGGGTTTGATGTAATTATCAAAATAAAAATCCTCATAATAGAAATTTTAAATGAAGTAGAAGAGCAAAGAGGACATAGTTACTTCAAACACAATTTTTTTAAAATTTTGTCAACTGTTTTAATTATATATATATATATATATATATAAAGGTTGATTTCATTTTATATGGCCATAAAGGGAATTTTATGTTTTGTCCCAATTGGTCGGAGGATCTATGCGAAGATTATGAATCCATTTGTAAATGCCAAGAAAATACACCTAAATGCCTACTAATACAAATATGATTTCCGCACAACCATGCGTGGAGGCCCCTCAACTCCTAACATATCATGATGAGCTGCACCACAGCGAAAATAACATAACTCAACATCTCAACACACCTTCAAATACCACAGGTAGTATAAGGTAATGAGGTAAAACAGCATCGTTCCATTAGCAATAATGGTTCGAATTTCACATTTTAATACTGTTTTTCTGATTTAGAGGGATCAGAAAAAAAAAAAAAAAAAAAAAAAAAACATGCGCAATTGTGGCCAGAAATAGGATATATTTGTAGAAAACTTGCTAAATAAGCGCGATAGTACATGACAGGATTCATGAAGTTTTGATGAACTCTAGTTCCATGTTTTTTCTCATTGTTGCTTATTGCTGTCTAGATTTAAAAAAAAAAAAAAAAAAAATTGTCAACAATTAAGTCCCTAAGAGGCTAAAAACCGACTGCAACACCAGGTCTAAAATTTGTTTATATTCTGTTTCTAGGAATTCCAGTAAGTTCTGGCCTTGATTAACCAATGTTTTGTCCCAAAAAAGTGGTCATTACTTACCTATATTTGATTCCATTTTACAAGCGAATATTTGAATATTTTGAAGAAATTGCTCAATTAAGCGGATGTCATTTTAAACAACTCTAAGTTCTCGAGTGCTGGTGGTCTTGTCACAATATATATTAATCCCATGACCTTAGAAAAACACATATAAAAATCGGAAGGGGAAGGAAAAAAATCCATTTTTTAAATATTTAATTCAATTAGATTTACTTTTGATTTATTGAACTTCTAAAGCAACATTGATATTATAAGCCTTTTTGTTTTTTTTTAATGCTTCCAAGCACATGATTTTGACAGTGTACTCAAAGTTAGATAAAATTTGGTTTAATCATTCTTATAGAAACAAAAAAATCTCTTTAGCATCCTCCAGTATCAAGCACATATTACCAGTGTTCAAAAGCAGCCATAATACATTTACTAACTAAACTATGGAACTATGTACATATAAAGGAAAATAAATTATTTAATTTTCATAATGAAAAGGTCGTGAAATATAAAAAAAGTAATTATTAAGCAGTATTTATTTTACAATTTTACATTGATTTTGTTAAATTTACAAACTTATTATCAAATTCATACCTGTTCATCACACTAACATAAAATAAATTAGTAATTATTAGTATTATAAAGAATTACAAGATATATAAGACTAATAAAAAGATTTATTGAATTCTTTGTAAACCTCGTTTAGTTTTCAATGCATGTTCAATAATGCTGTTTTCAAAATATTGTTTCTTTACTTTTCGCCCAGCAGTCTTATGCTCAAATAACACTAATGAATTGATTACATTTGCAGTCCTCTTTTCACTTAGCAGAGAAGAGAAGTTGGTGCATGGAATGGCATGGATCCTCACTGGCCTCTCACAATACTGCAACGTAGAATTTAGTTAATTACTATTTTTTTTTTTTTTTTTTTTTTTTTTTATACTTTAAACCGGGACAACTTTGCCACTTTTTTTGTTTCCACTGCTTATATTTTAACTCTTAATGTATAGACAAAATTTGAAACCTCCTCAACTCCCTAATCTTGATTTATAAAATATGCGAAAAAATTATAGTTAAGGCAAACATTTATATGATACAAAATTTAATACGTCATTGGCAAAGTTTCCCTGGAAACAGGGCAACTTTGACAACTGTGTTAAGGAGAGTTTAAATCACTGTGTAAAACTTTACAATTCATTATTAATTTTTTATTATGAAAAAATAATTAACTACATACTACCTACTATTTTATGAAATTTCAAAACTCAAAGAAAATGAGAAAATTTTCATCAGCAATGGTGAATAGGACTCTTTTGAAGATAAGGGCAGTTGTTTATGTAACAAATACCTTTCTTGTTAAAAAGAAAATGAAAAACCAAGAGGAACTTGATATTTTTTTGGCTAAGAACTTTACAACAGTTAATGTGCCTTTCTTTAGCTGTTTGATTAATGTGTCATCAATATCCTAGGCCATGTAGACTTTCATTATTTTCACAACTTCCTCTATTGTTGAAACCTATTTGTCATAGGTTTCTTTCCAACTGTATTCCAAATAAATAAATTTAAAAAATGTCCTCTAAACTATCTACCAAAATAATAAAAACATTAACTATTATTAATTTGAACAATAAAAAATTAAATAATGTTTAAAAAAAAACTGGTGCGAGGCGCGCAACTCACAACTTTCACTTAGCAATCAATGTAGATATGTAATTGATGTGTTTTGACTTAAACTTGTTTGTTTAACGTCCTTTTATGCTACTAAGGCTAATCAGACAATGCTACAGTGGGAGTCCTAAATTTTGCCTATCCAGGTATAATTAGGATAGGGATCTTTAACGAGTACCTGACATCGTACAGGCTCGGGACCTCCATTTTACGTCCTATCCGAGGGACAGCATGGCTACGGATTTTTTACTCCCATTAACGCTTTCATGGCTCCAGACGAGATATCTTGCAATTGGTTTTTCACTTATTTTTCCTCCTCAGCTTCACAAGAGATAAGTTTTCGTGACTGAGGCACATCCTAGCTGATCCATGGAGACTTAATAAATAGATCTAGCGGCCGCTAGTCTGCAGGGGTATCTCTATTGCAGAAATATTTATGTCGGCCCGGTAGCTGCCTGTCATCTGGATCGGCCGTTCGGGGAAGCCCTCACCCCTTTTTACCTGCTAATTTTTTTTTTGTCCCTTATCCCTCCCTCGGCTACCGTCAAGGGTCTGAATGACATATTTTGTCATTATTCATTCGAGTTCTAGATGCTCTGAGCGATAGTCCTCTGTGTTTTTTTGGTGATATTCACTGTTTTATTTCGCTAAATATTACTTTAAATTAAAAAAATATTACTTATTAAAAATTAATTACATTAAAAAATGTATATAAAGTATTAACATTATTATATTATTGTTCATTATTACCTTCTTGTATCACGTAATCTCTTATTGCAATCGGTAATCTAGCATTTGAATTTATTGAAATAATGATAAAGGTATTATAGAATCATAAAAAATAAATAAAACATTAATAAATAATTGGTGAAGGTTATAAGGAGTTGGAGCAGTCAGCGGCGGAGAAAGGCCTGCAGGCATTACCGTGGGGAGTGAAATGCCTGCAGACCCGCTCAGCGTCTCAGTGCAACTCTCATTCCGAGTGCTTAGCGGTTAAAGGGTTAAAAAATCCCAGGGCCACTGCGGGCCGCGAACCCACGACCTTTAGTATTGTAGGTTGCCATGCTAACCACTACACCACAGGTGACCCTGGATGTGTTTTGATAAATATGTAAATGCCAATCAGAAACTTCACACATTTTCCCACATTTATTTACTTTTTATTTTGTCTCCATAAGTTATAGAGTATTAAAATTTGTATTGCAAAACTTGAAATTTCTCAGTACTTTTCGATTTATTATTGTTTATTTTTTTAAGGGGCCTAAAAAGAATCCTAATTTCATCAATAGTCAGTTTTTTTTTTTTTTTACTTCTTGTTTGTTTTTTTGTGAGTAGCTTTTTGTAAATATGTCGTGAATGTGGATCGATAGAAGGGGTATTCACTTCTCGTAGTAAATTAAAATTTAATATTCAAATATTTTTCTCTTACGCTTTTCCGGAAATTAACAATGATTAATGTTTCCCTAAGACCACCTTATATTTCATTCCTAAATCTAGTATGGAACTAAAGTTTGTAAACTAACATATAACTAACTAAAGATTATATTGTACCATGTATTTTTAACATCGTAAAATGCTTTAAATTATTTGAGCATCTCGTATTTATTCTCTAAAATACAATAAAAATCTTTATTGTTAAACAAAGGTTTATATTTTTATTTATGATACAGAATACAGAAATGCTCCATCTCGTCTGACTTTGTAATTCCCTATTTAGTTGTTGAAAACTTCATTTAGTTACCAAGGGAGAAAATTTCCAAAACACTTTGACAACTGTCTCACCTAAGCGAAACGCCTTTACTTATAAAGGTCTGTCATTAAAGGCGTAATGCGCATGCCTAAGTGTGCAATGTGTTTTAAGAGTTGTCAGAAAATTTTTCTTATTCCTCCATATGTTAATAGATTTTTTTCATATTTCATATCAGCCATTTATTATTACTCAGCATAAGTTTTTCATTTAAACAAAATTAAAGGTACTTTAAAGGAAGAAAATAATTATCCTTTGCCATTTAAGCCCCATCAGAACATTTCTATGATGATAAAACCTATCTGATGTTAAAAAATACAGGATTATCATTAAACATGACGAGTTTAATCCAAATCATTAGAGCCGTTTTTCTTCCACCCCTTACCATCCGCCTCCGTCATATATCATTCCTTCTCACTCCCTCCCTCCCAAATGTTCAGTCCCTTTCTCTTTGTCCCCTGGTCCAGGTCACTCTATGCAGCTTAATGCTCTCTGAGGGGAGTTCCTTTCGCCTTTTTAGGAAAGGTCCTTTCCCCTCTCGTGTATGTGTACCAGTGAATTAGGTTTCCCCCTCCCCCTAATTCCTATTCTTCCTTTCTTCTACAGACTCTTTCTCTCCTATCCATCCCTAAGGCTATTGATAAGAATGCATTATAATAAAAAAAATAAAACAAAAGGTCAAGAAAAAACAAAACAGAATGTGCGAGGAGCAGAGAACCCCCCTACGTCGCATCATTAGGATTCGACTCACCCCCGAAACGCAACTAATGAAGTATTTTATTCCTTCCTTTAAGTGCTCCCACTCAATGTCCCCATATTTCTTAATGCTCATTTCAGAGTCATCCTTCACACGTCTTGTCCTGTTTCATATTTCATTTTAAGAGCTTTGGGTTTTAAAAAATTAAAATTTCTGAGCCATCCTGAGAATGATGTGTCTTCCAATTATTCTTTACTCACATTTGAATCCCTTTAAAATCACACACAACATCCAGTTTGCTTTCTGATTGTTCTTGGTGACTAAAAAACATAGCAATTAAAAAAAACCTTGGGCTCCAGTGAATATAACCAAAAGTTATATTAAATTGTCCCACTCAGAAGCAAAAGGGTGTGGATCTTCATAGTTTCTTGGGAACTTAAAAATAAGCCTGATAAAAATATTTCCTTAGACAAAAAAATTAGGTTAAACCAAAAAATATATTTATAAAGGGCACCACACTATTTTTAGTGATTAAGGAAAGCCTATGTGATGAAACGAACAGGTAAATAATAAAAAAAAAAAAAAAAAAAAAAAAAAAAAAAAAAAAACCTGGTATTAGACCTGGATTCAATCCTGAGTCTTTGCCTTCTATATCCAGTGCCTTACCTTGCTGTTTGTTACTTGAATGTGTTACCACTACTAAAATTATAACATATTGACCCTTCATTACAAACCTTATATTTTAATGAAAATAACTCCAAGAAGATAAACAACATCCCTCTACTTATCCATAAAAAAGAAAAAAATAAAATAAAAAAAAATAATAAAAAAATAAAATAAAAATAAATAAATAATGGTGACAAACTATGGTACTCTAAATTGAAATAAAAAAATTTGTATAATTTATCCCTTTGGTAATTTCTCATAACCTGTACAATACCTCTCCATAAGCCTTCAGTTCTTCAAGGAAAAAAAACACTTTTTCTTCACATTATGTGAAAGCGTAATGGAGGTACTTACAGTTCATCCACAAATAATAAATACCAAAGAGTCCACAACAGTTACCAGGATGGGTTCGTGTCAACCTGTTTCTAGGTTTTCTTCTTAGTTTCCTGGAGCTGCTGAACATCAATCAGCTTATTCAGGTGGGGTGACTTCTAGCGGGCACCTCGCACCCTCTCTTTCTCTGACTTACTCTGCTTCATTGAACCCTGGTCAATTCCCCAATATGCTCTCCCTAATCCCTAATCAGTATACTATAAATTTATTTACATTTGATTGTAAATATTATATTCCCCTATTACAGGTGAGGCCAATCTCAATTAAATTTCACAATTAAAATAAAGTTTCTCTAAATTAACCACTTTTACACCCTCTGAGAAATAGACAAAATTACAGTTTAGCAAAGTTGCCCCAGATATGCCCAGCTTCCTAAAATATCGATTATGCTGGTCTTTTACATGATAAGTCTCCCAAACAATATTTTTTAAGGAACAGCAAAGTTGTACCAGTTTATGGTAATTGTATTTTTTATATAAGTATAGTACATTATACCTGTTGCATTTTGCTAATGTCATAATGTTCTTCTGAATCTGGTACAATAATGTGCAAGAAGCCCTTATAGATGTTAACACCATTTGCCATGGGTAAATGCAAGAAATCGAGTCTATCCTCTAAAACTTGCATCCCTTTTGAAATGTTTTCTTCTTGATTTTTCAACAGCTTGAATTTCATGAGCTGAAAAATCAATATAGAATATTTAATCAGAGAAGTAACATTGTAAACAATAATCAACAGCTTGTAGATGAAGATATAAAAGGTTAAAATGGTTTTGTTTTTATTTTTATTTTAACTATTACCTTTTGCAATGCTTTTGCTTTATGATTTGTATTTTTAAGGTTTAGATCTCATGAAGACATATAAATGAAATCATTATCAAAAAATGACTAGTAATAAATTTCTATACTTTCTGAACAGAGAAGGTAACTATTGAATCAAGCTAACATAATTATGATTCAATCATAACAGCTTATTGACAAATAACTTAAAAACATAAACTGAAAATCATTTTAGACAGTATTGTGTAACCAGTGGTCCAGGAAAAAATAGTACTACTGTTGATTTGGACGGATTTTAGTTGTGAAGAAAATTACTGATTCTAAGCCAACAGTTGATCAAGAAGTGATTTGTGATTGCAGTCAACCGCCAATCCATTAGTCAATTAATTAATTAAGGATAACAACTCAACTCAAGTGTGTCCAGGATGGTTTTCATGATCAAGTATAAAGAAATATAAATAAACTAGTAATATGAAAAATGAAGCAAATGGCAAAATTTTATTTTTAAAATTTTAGCCGTCAACACGGCTGTTTACCTGAAAAACAGATCCCCCCACAAGGCCATTAAGGGTGCTACTCCGGAGAAGGAGTGGAGCGATGAAAAGGTGAATTTAAGCCATCTTAAAGTATTTGGTTGTGTAGCCATGTTCCGAATCAATTAGTCAAAAAGTTTGACCCAAAAAGGGAGCCCTATATTTTTGTAGGATATAGTACTGAATCAAAAGGTTATAGGTTATTTGACATCAGGGAGCCGGGTAAAATTTTTATTGCTAGAGAAGTCACATTTTTTTATGATAAATTCAAGGTAGAGGATGTTAAACCTGCAGACAGGGGAGAGGTTTCCCATCAAGGACATATTATAATTGAAGATACTCAGAATGAAATCAAGCCAAATGAAAATGATAACTCCAATGGCAAACCAGATTTTCTAGGATTTCCCAGCTCAGATAGTGAGTCAGATGCAGATGCTGGTGATAACCAGGTTGAAGCTCCAATTCCCAGATGTTCATCCTGGGAAAAGAAGCCAAAGGTTTTTCCCGGTTATGTGCTATACATGTCAGTTCCAGCTACCTTCAGGGAGGCCATAGCTAGTCCACAGCATCAGCAGTGGATGGCACCCATGAAAGAAGAATATCAGACCCTCATTGATAATAAGGTATGGACTCTTGTAATGAAACCAAAAGATAAAAGGATAGTTGAAAGTAAATGGGTTTACAATTTAAAAGGGGTTCAAATTGGAATTGAAAATATAAATCTCATTTAGTGGCTAAGGGTTTTACCCAAGAGTATGGCGTAGATTACCAGGAAACTTTCTCTCCAGTGGTCAGGAGTAGTAGTATAAGATTATTGTTTGCATTGACTGTAAACTTGAATTTGATTGTTTATTACATTGATGTAAATACCGCATTTCTAAACAGTAAATTACATAGACGAAAGGAATTTTATGTAAAAAGGGACAGGAGGAGTTAGTTTGTTCTTTAAATAAATCCATTTATGGTCTTAAACAATCATCAAGGTTATGGAACAAGAATGAAGAAAATTTTTTGTTGAATTTGAATTTCTATAAATTATTTTAGGAGTAAAAAAGTATTTTCTATAAATTTAATACATCTCTTATAATTGTTGCTATATATCTAGACAATTTTCTTAAATTCACTAATGATTCGAAGGAGAAAAACACTTTAGTATGTGAAATGAATAAGGTTTTCAAAATTAAAGACTTAGGAGAGGCCAAAAATGTCATGGGTATGTCTGTTGAACAGACTAAGGGAGAATTAAGATTAGTCAAAAAGATTACATACTTAAACTACTTAAGGATTTCAATCTATCAGATTCCCATCCTGCAAGGACTCCAATCGAACCAAATTTGAAACTGGAGAAGGGATTTGTGGGGGGGGGAACATACTTACCAATGTCTTATAGGCAGTTTGATGTATCCGTCTGTCAACAGCAGACCAGATATTGCATATTCTGTTAGTTTCCTGAGTCGGGTTAATACTTGTTACAACAAAACCCGTTTTCGTTATGCGAAGAGAATACTAAAGTATCTCAAAGGTTTGGATAAGAGGTTAACTTTTTCGAGTAGTGATAGTGACATTGTTGGCTATACAGATGCAGATTGGGCCAATAACATTAATGGATTTAGGTCTTGTTCTGGTTATTTTTATAAATTAGCGGGAGGTGCTATCTCCTGGAAAGCAAAGAAACAGAGATGTGTAGCATTAAGCAGCACTGAGGCTGAATACATTAGTTTAAGTGAAGCCTCTAAAGAAATATGTTTTCTTGAAGATTTGTACTCTGAATTATCACGAAATAATAAAGCAATTGTATTGTTCAATGACAACCAAAGCTCTCAGAAACTTGTAAAGAATCCTGTATTTCATAATAGGACTAAACATATTAATGTCAAATACCATTTTGTTAGGGGCATGGTTGAGAAGGGAATTGTGGAGTTGAAATATTGTAATACTCAGAAAATGGTGACAGACATTTTTAACAAAGGTCTCAATTTGAATAAACCTGATTTTTGTAGTATGAATTTAGGTTTGAACTTTGTTGTAAAACTTTTTTTAAATGATTATGGGGTATTGCTAGATTAAGGGGGGGGGCGTTAAGATATATAATCTAGCAATCAGAGAAATAATAATATTTGTTTGCTAATCAATAGGTACTACTTTTGCTATTCCCCTTCTGGCTTTGACAGGTGATAAGCACACTGCTATCTGTTGGACACCATGCAAAGTACCACCTCTCTTCTTAGCCGTTAAAGGCCGAATTTATGGCTAGGTTAGAATTACATTACGCGCCTTTTTTTAGTAGTATCGGACCGTGACGTCATCTCAACCCTAACCACCTTCACCTATTCCTGACAAATAAACATGATTAATCGTACTTTCTGTACATATGATTAATTTTGAAAATCCCACGTCTCCCCACCCTTGCATCTATCAAACATTACTTTTCACTCCAAATGTTATCATTTTTCGAATTATTAGTATTTTAGAGCTTGTAAAATATTAATATTGAACCTAGACCATACCAAATACAAGTAATCATGTAACTATTCGTTATGCTTATAAGTTCCTTACCCAACTTAAAATATTCCATGATGGTTGATTCATTTCAAATACATTTCCTCTTATTGTTTTCAAAATATACGTTTTTAAGAATATTTTTTCATAAAATTTGTTTATACATTGCCTCATTATCCACTTCTTTGTTTTTCTGTAACCTACTATCTTTTCATTATGCCTATAGTTTTTTGAAGAACTGACATTTACATACATTACAACAAGTTAAAGTTAAAAAAAAAATTAAGAGATAGGATTTATTTAATTGAAGATGCTTATCTAATTCTACTGTTATTTTCCACAATATGAAGCCACCTATTTTGTGGGTAATATTTATATTTAAAAGAAGAAATAAAAATCATACTGTAACACTTATGTGGGTAACAAATATTTATTAACAGAAAAATATACAGTAATCAGTGCCAACGAATTAATAAAACTTAAACTCTTGAGCAGGTTACAAAAATGATAACGTTAAAACACAAAATCATATGACTTGCGCTACAAAGTCAAGACACAGACTTCAACTAACTCGTTCAGTCACTGCTCCTTATATATAATCGTAAATAGTCAGGCCTGGATCATTCTAGAACAATGTAGGCAGATCTAGCCTTTGTGGACTAGGCCACGGAAAGATCTAGACCCAAACAGTTCGTTCCAACCGCTTAACTTTACAATACATTGATACACATGTCAGTTTTTAATTTCTTTCAAATTTTAAAATATCTAAAAATCTGTAACATACATTCTGTAACCTGTTATCATCTTTAATGTTCACAGAATGTCTAGGGTTTATTATTAAAAAAGTGATCGAAGTAGTTTTTAAAAATAATGTTTAATATAAATTTTTCATGTTCATGGAATGTCCTAGGGTTTATTATTAAAAAAATGATCGAAGTGGTGTTTGAATTATTCAGCGACACCGAATACAGCTCGAAATACTGATTCTTCGAAATAGTCAGAGAAAAGGATAGAAAGTGACGTATGATGGGCCAAAGGGTGGGGAGACGCGGTTTTTTTAAAAGTTAGATAATTATATCGACTGACACAAAATCGATGTGTAAATTTCAGATGGGGTGAGATAGTGAGTGACGTAAAAATGAGGTAAGACGGTTATTTTTCAAACAGTAGGGGAAATAGGAAAAAGATGGCTGTCCTAGTAGTTCGCATGGTGACCAACAGATAGCAGTGTGCTTATCAGCTGTCAAAGCCAGAAGGGGAATAGCGAAAGTAGTACCATTAATTGTGCAACACTGCTTCTGTTATGTCGAAGGTTACTTGGCAGGTTTAGGTGGTTCGGATGCTGCCACCATTATGTGTACATGTGCTTTTGTTCTGAATAAATGTTTGTATCAAAATCCGACTTCATCTAATTACTCCTGGTGCAATTATTATTCCCAACAAGATAATAGTTATGAAATAATTAAATATATTTATACAGATATGTTTAATTAATTTTTTAATGATTCAATGTTATAGCAATTATTTAATTTAATTTTTTCCTTCAGTTGAGCATTATTTAACCTGGAAACATTAGAATGTGCACGAGACCATCACTATAGAATGTTCATTTTGAAATAATGGAATTAAAATTTTATTCTTACAGAAATATAGTTTTGAATCAGTGACTTTGATGTTCTTTTAGCAGAAGAGTCCAAGGCTATTAGAGAAACTGTTTTATCTTCCTCTTCTAGAAGTTGAGCAATTGTAAATCCAAGAGACCAAGCCCAATCACTGCAGATCAATGTGATTTCATTGATCTTAAATTTAAGGATTTCCTGAACAAACAATGTTAGAATTAGAACTATAAATATTTGATAAACAAGGTGAAAGAGTTCATTAATGTAATTAATCTATTTAATATACTTTAATTTCTTTACTTTACTCTTTACTTACTTTAATGATATGGTTTATTATTATACCTTAAATCAAATAATGCTTTAAAGCATTTTTACTTTCACTTACCTATATATGAAATATATACGTACGAACCTGAAATTGGGTATTTGGTGTATGTATGTGCCCGCGATGTGACAGCAAAAATTTCATCAAAATTGGTCAAACGGAGGGAGTACTTTATTTGAAGAATTTCGTCTAAGTTTTACGTTTTTTTCCATTTTCTCAAAAACTGCTCTCTTTCTCTTGCTCTGCTTTCTCAAAAAAATTGATCAATTAGAGGGGGCACTTTACTTAATAAATGATTTCTCATTTTTACGTGTTTTTTTTTATTTACTCAAAAATGGCTTTAATGATTTTGATTAAACTCGGTATTTGAGGTATGCATATGCCCACGATGTGTCAGTCGAAATTGATCAATTGGAAGGGGCACTTTACTTAATAAATGTTGCCTCATTTTCACGTTTTTTTTTTTTTTTACTCAATAACGGCTTTAATGATTTTGATGAAACTGGGTATTTGATGTATGTATATGCCCGCGATGCGACAGCCGAAATTTCATCAAAATTGGTGAAACGGAGGGAGTAATTTATTTAATAAACTTTTTTTATGTTCACGTGTTTTTTTTATTTACCCAACAACTGCTGTAATGATTTTGATCAGATTGGATATTTGGTGTATGTATATGCCAAAGATGTGATAGCCAACGTTTCATCAAAATTGATCAAGCAGAGGGGGGACTTTATTTAATAAATTTTGTATCTTTTTCACGTGTTTTTTTATTTACTCAAAAAAGGCTTTAACGATTTTGATCAAACTGGGTATTTGATGTATGTATATGCCAAAGATGTGATAGCCAACATTTCATCAAAATTGGTCAAACGGAGGGGGCACTTTATTTCATAACTTTTTTCCAATTTTTACATTTTTTTCGATGATCTCAAAAACGGCTTCAACGATTTTTATCAAATTCGTCATGTTTAATGAAAATTAGGTGTTCTTTAATATCAGGTAAGCTTTATCATTATTAAAATGTTCTGAGGGGGCTTAAATGGGGTAGGGGCCTTTTTTTTTTTTTTTTTTTTTGTTTCCTATAAAGTTTTTGTTTCCTTTGTTTTTGTTTATATGGAGAAATTAACTATCTCTTGTTACGCCTAAAAATAAGAAATGGCTGAACATGAGATATGATAAAAATAAAGAAAACCTATAGAGGAGAAAAAAAGAAAAATATTCAGTCAACTCATAAAACTCGTCGAGCGAGTACGGCTTTAATGACAGACCCTTGTTCATAATTAAAGCCGTTCTATTCATTTGAGAAGTGGCAATTAACAAAATGCATTAATTTCTAATCTAAGTAAGTTGGTAAGTGAAAGTTGTGTGTTGCGAGCACGCACCAGATTTTTTTATTTTTTTTAATGGATTTCAGTTTTTTGAAAGAATTTAGAGAAGGTTTCTGGGACCACTATTAAATTAGCTCTTAGGATCCAACTGAGGACTTGAGGAGAGCAGTTGGTAAACAGCTTGGCCATTACACATGAATGCATTCTACAAATACATGCATCCTTTGTGTACTTCTAATCTGCATTGATAATTTTCTAGCTTGTATAAAAAAAATCCTTTCTCAATGGATTCATATCCTATTCCTAATGGTTTGCTTAATCCATGTGATCTCTTAATGGTTTCTGCTTTGTTATTAACTCCTTTTCAAGATACTATAATGCCATTTGATAGTCACATAGAATCTCTCATAACTTACACTATATCTCCAATATTCACCATACCTCAAATATTCATTAATATCTATATAAAAATGAATATTAGAGGAAAAAAAGCATAACTTAAATGTTTAAAATATTAAAATTGTATAGTACTCATTTATTATAATCATATACATGAATCATTAATTGGTTAACGTTTTCCACTTTTGGATTGTTTTCTAGATTACTGAGTGGCAATATTTTAGAGACTGTTTATATTTTCAGACATTTTTTTTTTTTTTCAAAAATGAATAAATATATTTATTCATTTCAATTCATAATATACCATGATACAATATATCATGGCTACTTTACAGTTATCACTGAGGTATCATAATTATCTGTCAAAACACCTCTCATTCAGCTGCAAAGTAATGTATTGAGTACAGAGCTTACACTATATATAACTACTAAACTCACAACTTACTTTATTAAATCTGTATCTGTAAATGTCATTAATACTAATTTACTAATAATTAATAATTTTCAGAAATTTTTTATTACTAAAATGTTTTCTCTTTACTTTCTCTGTTGTCCCCCTGAAGTAGAGCCTATCGAGGACATCTCTGCGACAGCAGTTGCTTCTGCCCTCTACAGAGCTTGGACCTCTGTCTGTCTACAGATTTGGTGCACCAGTCCGGATGTGCACAGATCAAGGCAGGCAGTTTGAGAGCGAGATCTTCACCCGACTCTTGAACCTACTTGGAACTAGGTTGGCAGAACTACTGTCTACCATTCACAGTCCAACAGGGTAATCGAAAAATGACACTGAACTTTAAAGACTGCTCTTGGACTTTACTATTACCTACAATTTTTTTCATTTGAGGGCAGCAATCCAAGATGACAACTGCACAAGTACTGCAGAGCTGACAAATAGTCAACCCTCACGACTCCCAGATGAATATCCGGAGGTACAACCCCTCAAACTGAAGAGCTAAGCTAATTCCTCCGCAAGCTAAGTGACCACTTCAAGAGCCTGAAGCCTCCACTACACAGGTGCTTTATCAACTTTCAAACAAAAACACCTGAAGAGTTGCTCCCATCTTAGTTGTCAGGCTAAAGCCAACTATGTTTCTTAGGAGACACCAAGAGAGCCTACACAGCACACCATCTACTCATAAACTGATTATATTAGAGCAGCCCAGGTTGACCAAAAAGATCCCTGCCACAGAAGCTGAACGGCCTTTGTCAGATAGCAGGACTTGACAAGGATGCTGCATCTAAACTCCTGAGCACTTCTGTGAAGATGACATTGGGGGGAGGGTGTAACAGCACTTAAATATATATATTCCATTTAATTTTGGTAACTGTCAACACTGGTGGTAACCTAAACATTAGTTGGCCTTGAGTTACTGTTGGTAACCTAAACAATAGCTGGTTTTGGGTGCACCCACCCCCTCCCCTGTGTCCGAGAAACCCCATATAGCCTACCGGCGAGGAAGGGGAGGAAAAAAAAAAAAAAGCTGACCTTGAGTGATTTAGTGTTAGTGTTATTGGCATTTACTAATGTGTGGACAATTTAACTTATGCCTGGCAGTAAACGATTTGTTTATATATTATTTTATACTTTTTTTCAACTGAAAAGATATTACTTTCACTTACCTTTATATGAAATATATAGTACGGGAAAGTATTGCGATCGTGATATACATTACCATCTTTACAGACAGCCAAGCAGCTATAGGAGCATTAAACAATAATGTCATTAAATCACAGATCGTCAAAGACTGCAAAATCTCGCTTAACAAACTAGCTGAAAGCAATAGAGTCAGAGTGGAATGGGTGCCCGGACACTCTGGCATCCAAGGAAATGAAAAAGCAGATGGCCTTGCAAGGAAAGGCGCAGCAAAAAGACCAATGACCCCTGAACCAGTAATTGGCATAAGTCTAAGCTATGCCAAAAGAAGGATAGGGGAGATATATGGTGCAATTAAAAAACAAAATTGGAATGATAAAACACAGCATCACTCCAAATTTTTCCTAAAAGGCTACTTTGTCAAAAGAAGTGATACTCTACTGAACTTGGACAGGAAAGCACTTAAAAGAATTACAGCTATCTATACGGGACACTGTAAGCTAAACAAACACATGCATAAGCTTAAACTCGCAGACACGCCCATATGTAGATTCTGTGGCAGGGAGGAAGAAACAGCTTACCACATTGTGAGCTGGTGTGAAAGACTTGCTAGACTAAGATTCAGTACCTTTGGCAAGGTGAACATACCTGACCCAAGTTCTAACGATCTAGTCAACCCGACAAGTCTGCTTAAATTCACTGATACTCTAAACATAGACATTTAGAAATCAGGCAGAATCAGGCGCACAATAGACCCAAGAGGTCGCGGTGCATAGTGCCGAAAAAAAAAAAAATTGCGATCGTGAAAAAGTGTGTGTGTGTGTGTGTGTGTGTGTGTGTGTGTGTGTGTGTGTGTGTCTGTGTGTGAACAGACTAGCTCACAAACTATAAACCGTATGAACCTGAAATTGGGTATTTGGTGTATGTATGTGCCCGCGATGTGACAGCGAAAATTTCATCAAAATTGGTCAAATGGAGGGAGTACTTTATTAGAAGAATTTCATCTAAGTTTTACATTTTTTTCCATTTTCTCAAAAACTGCTCTCTTTCTCTTGCTCTGCTTTCTCAAAAAAATTGATCAATTAGAGGGGGTACTTTACTTAATAAATGATTTCTCATTTTTTTAACGTGTGTTTTTTTTATTTACTCAAAAACGGCTTTAATGATTTTGATTAAACTTGGTAATTGATATATGTATATGCCCACGATGTGTCAGTCAAAATTGTTCAATTGGAAGGGGCACTTTACTTAATAAATGTTGTCTCATTTTCACAGTTTTTTTTTTTATTTACTCTAAAACGGCTTTAATGATTTTGATGAAACTGGGTATTTGATGTATGTATATGCCCGCGATGCGACAGCCGAAATTTCATCAAAATTGGTGAAACGGAGGGAGTAATTTATTTAATAAACTTTTTTTTATGTTCATGTGTTTTTTTTATTTAACCAACAACTGCAGTAATGATTTTGATCAGACTGGATATTTGGTGTATGTATATGCTCACGATGTGACAGCCAAAATTTCATCAAAATTGGTCAAACGCAGGGGCTCTTTATTTCATAACTTTTTTTATTTTTTTACCTTTTTTTCGAATATCTCAAAAATGGCTTTAATGATTTTGAATAAATTAATCATTTTTAATCAAAATCAAGTCATCTTTTTTATATTATTTATAGAAATGGCAATTAGAAAAGACATGTCAATTTCTAATCTAAGTAAGTTGGTAAGTGAAAGTTGTGTGTTGCGCACATCGCACCAGATTTTTTTTATTTAATTTTTTTCTATTGTATCAACAAAACTTTTGTTTTTATTTTATTAAAAGAACAGTTATTTTTGTCAAGGCTTATTTATTTTCCTCTAATCTATATATAAAATATAACCTCTAATCCTACAAAACAGCTTGTGTACCATTACTCTAGAGTTCCTAACCGATTTCTATTCATGATTCATTGATACTGATTACCCCTTATTATTTCAACAACTTCAGTTTTAATTTCCAATTCATTGGAAACAATATTCATTCAAATTTCAACAGATACTTAGTTATTATAAAAATAAATGAATAAGTAACAACCTGAACATATTTTGCAATGTATTCAGGCAAATTCTAATGTAATCTATGTTATTCTAAAGGATGAACTAGACCCAAAATAAAAAATATTTTTAATTTATTCAGTTTATAAAAGTATAATAAATAAAATAAATAAATAAAATATAATAAATACCTTAGCAAGTTGTTTGGCTATGTCTGTGATATTATTTATATGTGAAGGAATGATAGCTTCAAATGCTGAATAAAATAATGATGATATGAATTTTCCAAAATGACTTTTTTGGAGAGTAGATAACAAAAAAACAGGATTGGTTTCTCTCGAATGTAAAGATTTGAAACTACTTGTTCTGACTTCTTTCCAGGTGGCTCTCTCTGCATTATTTACCAACTGCAGCAGGTCAGCTGATGTATTCGGCAAACTTTGGAAATATTCTGCCATAGTGAGATCGTGTACTAAACAATAAAATGAATCCATTGTTAAAACCTTTTTCGTGGTTCTCCGAAACATTATTTTTATCTATAATCTCCATGATTAGTTGTAGTTTAAAATACAATAATAAATAACTACAGAATACTGCAATGGCATTCGAGCAAATAGGACCACTATTGTTCATATAACTATTGAATATTTTTTATTTATTATTATAAGTAACCATTTAAATTTTGAACAATGTAATGTCAGCATTTTTCTTTATTGCACTAGTAGATAGCAAATTTAATAAAAATGTCACGAATTATCATATGTAAATAAAAAAAAAAATTGAACAACATAATATTTAGATCAACGATAAAATACTGTTGACTGCTTGAAGGTATTCTATACATTAAATTTTCTATAGATGATAATCTTATCAATATATAGCTTCCAAAATAAACTAGGGTTGGACAGGGATGAAAGAAAAATGCTCTTGTTTATGCCAGTTCAAAAAAAAAAATTGTTTCCAATAATGCTTAGTTGAGATTACTGATTTCCTAAGTGATTCTTAAAGAAACCAATTTATTCTAAGAACAAAGTTCAATTCAGAATTCGGTTAATATGAGAAGAGTTAGGATGAAAGGCCATTTAATGGCAACCCAGGACCGTTTTGTGGCAAGTGCTGAACATAAAAAAATTTAAATCGAGGTGAGATAACACTGGCCTCAAGGGAAGAATTGCAATGATACAGTGGCAACCTTTAGGGAAGTTTTACAGTAGGCAATCACTATAGGAAGAGCCGAAATGGAGATGTAATCTTTCCATAAAGGCAAGTATTAGAGAGGATAAATTATTCATGTAAAAAATTAGTAAATGGTGTGAACATAATCAGCAGCAGGTGTGAATTAGGTGAGGTTTCAAGTTCCATGACCTGAATAAATGAAAAACTTATTTTTCAGACAAAAGTCACCTATTTGGGACACGTTGAAGGGGTATTGGTTTATCCAGAAAATTGAGGTCTAGCAATGGCGTATCCCAGCTAATAAACGCCAACTTTTAAGTTTTTTAGGACCTTTTTCCTACTACCATTGCTACTTAAGGAGCTTCAGGGTCATTGCTAAAACTCTGAGTTGATTGACCGAATAATGTACAAGTTTCAGCTGGAACAAAGAGTGTAAAGAAGCCTTCAACTCTCTGAAAAATGTGTTGACTTTGGCCCCAATATTGGAGTATCCACTCCCCGAAAGTAATTTCATCCTCAATACAGTCGCAAGCTAAAAAGGAATAGGAAGAGTGCAGGAGGAGCATGAGCGGGTTCTCAGGTATCTCAGCAATACTCTACTTGTATAACAATGTGGGAACTCCTGGCTATTGTTAAGTCCACATAGCACTTTTAAAAGTACTTGAACGGAACTAGGTTTCTGCTGAGGACTGACCATGAAAGCTTAAAGTGGCTGCTAAATTTTAGAAACCCTGAAGCCTAGACGCTAGATGAATACAGAAGTTTATGGAGTATGACTTTGAGATTGAATATTAGCCATGGGTAAGGTATCACAACACTCTCTAGAAGATACCATGTCCCTCTAACTGCTCCCACTGGGCTGAATAGAACAAAAGTGGACCAACCTTTGTCCCCCTAACTGCTCCCAATGTAGCCAAATCGGACAAAAGGAGGTCACCTTTTCAGCTTTGGAGTAGTTACGGAAGAATGGACCTTTGTCACAATCAGAGATTGACAAGAAAATAACCCTGAGTTGAAAAAGATCCGAGATTGGAAAGTGGTCAATCATTGTCCAACCTGGCAGGAGATATCACCGTTCTCACGCTTATTGAAGGCATACTGGGCATAATCGAATGCCCTAAGAAGACCGTTTGCTAAAGAGAGTGGTTGAAAACGATGATGGCTGATACGATACCAAAGGCTTGCCGGAGGTTAATAAAAATAAGCTATTAAACAACTGTAATATTCAAAGATATTAATCTATAAAATTATTTCACAGGAAAGAAAAGTGGAGGAGACTATTAAGAAATGAAACCAAATGATTTTAAATTTTGTTTAATCTTAAACAAACATATACTTCCGATAATGCCATTTGCAAACCGGAGAATATGGTTTATTCAATATGTCACTAGCTGGTTCCTGGAAGCCTCTGGTTACCAATCAAGCTTTTTTTACTCCGTTGTCTTTCTCGGTGAACACTTATCTGATTGATATCTTCACTGCTCTGGGGGGCATCTTGGCTGTTGACCAGGTTCCCATCTCCTGATGAGCCTGGATCTCCTGATGGATGGCTTCTCTCCAACCTTTATCCTTTACAGCTTCTTCGTATGTTTGGGGTATCTTTCTTGAATCTTGATCAACGATATTGACCTCGGCTAAGTTAGTGTCAAAATCTTCCAATCAAGAGGGAGCTTTCTATTTCTGGAGCTTCTTCTCAAGGCTTCTTCCTCCTCTTTGTCTTCATTTGAAACAATCATCATCCACACAAGGATTCTTGTTAATAGGTTCCATCAAGTAATTGGATCCTTGAAGCTGAATTGGAATACCACCATCAGTAAAGTTTCTTTCCTCAATGAATACTACACTCCTGGAAATAAATACACTTTGCTTCCCAGAATGCTATAAACGGTAACCATTTGGCGCATATCCCAACATCATACATCTGACACCATGGTCGTTTAGTTTGCCACTTCAGTCTTCTTTGGCAACATGAGCATAGCACTCACAACCGAATCGTTTTATTTTCAACAAGTCTGGGGGATATAGTAATAATAATAACAATAATAATAAATTCTTTATTCATTTGTTCTGGGACGTGTCCCTTAAGAACAAAATTAAATAAAATACAGAGAGGGCTTTAGAGACTTGAGGTTTAAATAACAAATTGATATAGACTGTACAGTTTAAATTTCTCCAAGAGTTCTGATCTATTCTTAACAAATATACAAGAAAAAATGTGTATAAAAATCTATAAAAGTTACAAAATACCTGTAGCCATCAAAAATTGAAGGGTTAATTAGTCCACAAATATCCGACATTATCACTTCAAGTATTCGTCTGGCTTTTCTTTCTTCTGGCAATCTCTTGTAAGGCAAATTAACTTGTTTGGACTGTAGACGAACATCGCAAGATACATTAGCCGGATAAAGAGAAGAGTGGCCCATTCGTCGATGCAACATGTCATCTTCCACTGATGCACTGTTTACACTAGGTTCTAACAGGTAGAAGGTCACAGTAAACAGTTTACCTTGAAGCTCTATCAATTCACCCCTTGAGAACTTTAACACCTTTATCAACAAACATTATCGGGTAGCCCCGCTCCTTCATTTTAGAAACTGATAATAAATTTTTATAATTATATTGAGGGAGCTCACAACATGTTTATAAATTCTGGCATAGCAACCAATAGCTGTAACACTACCTCACATTCTTCAATATTAGCAACCGACCTTCACAATTCACTTACATAATTCTCAAATTCAGCGAGAAAACGTTCAAGTCCGGCAACATGTCCACCATGCCTTATCTACTTATGGTGGAAATACATATTCCTCAACTTACACTGCAAATCCATTTGGATGGTCAGACCTACTTTAACGTATGTGCTTCTCAATGTCTTAATGATATTTTCTGCCCTAGTTTCACTAGCAATCAATGAAATTACATTACCACTTAGCAACTGAATGATGAAGTTATGGCCTTGCTTCTGAGCGAAATCAGAGCTCTTCTTAAATCTTTAGTTGTCGAAATCATGACCAGTAGATTATTAGCATCTAATAATGCTTTCAAAATCTAATCTCTCATGTAGAAAAGTTTCGCCCTTCAAAAGGCTTGACCACGTTTGTAACTTGTTGAGCCACCATGCTGCTTCCCCCGGGACCGGTACAGCACTTATCACTTTTACGGTGACACATAAATGATATCGCCATGATTCTTTCACTAATTCATTTATTTTAGAGAGTAGATTAAAGGAAAAATACAATCGTTAAAGAATTATTCATAATTCTTCAATTTAATTTAAAAAAAGCTTCAAGTTTTCATATAAATAACTACTGTATTATCTCGAGTAGCTCTTGTAAAAAACGGTCCTCAAAATAAAAATTAAGTTCAAACTTTTCTTTATATTATGTTGATTCCTGAACACGTAAAAATATCTCGATTATGTAAAAATGTGTAACTCTAGAGCCTTTATTTACCCTATAAATTTGATGAGAATCGATAGAATTTTCTCCCAAAATATGGTCGGATTTTTGGATGTTTAACGAAATTGTAAGGGTCTAGCCTTAGCGAAACTTTTAATGCAATTTTTAATTTTTTTTTTTTTTTTAATCTTCCCAAAATTTACATATAGGTTTTTTTTATTGTCCTCAAAACGAATCTGAAAACTGTTATGAAACAAAAACAGTTTTGCACAAAATTTTTCGATTTTTTAATGTCAGTATTTTGCCAGAATATTCCATCAACATAACTCTAAAAAGTAATTATTTCCATCCTTTTCACGATGTTTTTATCACTAGTAAATTCATTTTACGGAGCCTATTTTGTTTTTCTTGGTCGCTAGGAGAAAATGGGTTCATCCCGATTGTTTCACATTCGCCTTACAAAATATGATTTTGAACTTCAAACGAACTAAAATTTAAAACTACTTTTAAATGATCTATATGCAATGTGTTTTTTCTATGCCCTCGCCATCAACAAGTAGTACTTTTTTCTTATGGATATACTTCCAATGTGAAGGTGGTATAATGAAACAAGTGCGAACTAAAATAGAAAAACGTACTTTGTACTCGTCCGCATATACTCTTTGTTTACTAACTGGTGAGGGTAGGTGGGGGATTTTAAAACTGATACGATGTGAATCATTCCTAATTGTTATTTGTTATTGAAAATTCTTACAAACCTCTCTCTCAAAGTGATCGACTAACTATTTATTTTCATTCATTTTGGATTTTTTTTAAAATTATTAGTATTGTTTTTGGTTGTTACTCGGCTCATTTGTTTCATAACAGTTTAAAAAAACCTATAAGTAAATTTTGGGAAGATTAAAAAAAAAAAAAAAAATTAAAAATTGCATTAAAAGTTTCGCTAAGGCTAGACCCTTACAATTTCGTTAAACATCCAAAAATCCGACCATATTTCGGGAGAAAATTCTACCGATTCTCATCAAATTTATAGGGTAAATAAAGGCTCTAGAGTTACACATTTTTACATAATCGAGATATTTTTACGTGTTCAGGAATCAACATAATATAAAGAAAAGTTTGAATTTAATTTTTATTTTGAGGACCGTTTTTTACAAGAGCTACTCGAGATAATACAGTAGTTATTTATATGGTTAGAAAAAGGAAGCTTTCTTCTATGCAACGAGCTCAAGAACGTAAAAATCGGATCAGCTCAACACCAGATGCAGATTTTGAAACTACACATACAATTTTGCTGAAACATTTTTAAGCTGCTCCTGACAGGAAAAAAAATTTATTTTTTGTTTTGGATGATATTTAAGACATCAGGGTTTCTTGAGGTGCTGAACTCAATTCTGCTATTCTTTTTTATGTGAAAAAATTTATAAAGCTAGTTTACTTGAAAACTTGAAGCTTTTTTTAAATTAAATTGAAGAATTATGAATAATTCTTTAACGATTGTATTTTTCCTTTAATCTACTCTCTAAAATAAATGAATTAGTGAAAGAATCATGGCGATATCATTTTCCAAACTCAAGAATCAAAAATCTGGTGCGTGCGCGCAACACACAACTTTCACTTACCAACTTACTTAGATAAAAAATTGACTTGTTTTGTTAAATATCATTTCCCAAAGTCACACATTTTTCTACATTCATATCTTATTTTTATTAATCGTTAAAGCCGTTTTTGAGTAAATAAAAAACCCCGTGAAAATGATACAAAATTTATATAAAGTCCCCCCTTCGGTTGATCAATTTTGATGAAATGTTGGCTATCACATATTTGGCATATACATACATCAAATACCCAGTTTGGTCACAATCGAGAAAGCCGTTTTTGAGTAAATAAAAAAGCACGTAAAAATGATACAAAATTTATTAAGTAAAGTGCCCCCTGCGGTTGATCAATTTTGATTAAATTTTTACAGACATATCTCGGGCATATAAATACATCAAATACTAAGTTTAATCAAAATTTTTATAGCCGTTTTTGAGAAAATCAAAAAAACACGTGAAAATGTTACAAAATTTATTAAGTAAAGTCCCCCCTCCGGTTAATCAATTTTGATGAAATTTTTACAGTCATATCTCGGGCATATAAATACATCAAATACCCAGTTTGATCAAAATCGTTAAAGCCGATTTAGAGTAAATAAAAAAAACACGTGAAAATGTTACAAAATTTATTAAGTAAAGTCCCCCCTCCGGTTAATCAATTTTGATGAAATTTTTACAGTCATATCTCAGGCATATAAATAGATGAAATACTCTGTTTAATCAAAATCGTTAGATCCGTTTTTGAGAAAATCGAAAAAAACCTAAAAAGTTATTAAGTAAAGTACCCCCTCCCTTTAAGTAATTTTGATGAAATTTATGCTGTCACATCGCGGGCATATACCTACACTAAATACCCAATTTCAGGATCGCACTGTTTAGTTTTTGAGCTAGTCTGTTCTCACACACACGCACGCACGCACGCACGCACGCACGCACGCACGCACGCACGCACGCACGCACGCACGCACGCACTCACACACACACACACACACACACACACACACACACACACACACACACACACACACACACACACACACACACACACACACACACACACACACCATTTCACGGGACTTGGTCTTTTCGACTCAGGGGACCCCAAAACGTGTATTTCCGTTGAAAACCGGAAGTCGAATTTTTTCACGATCGCAATACTTCCACTTACTATGTATTTCATATATAGGTAAGTGAAAGTAATAAAGGATTTTCAAGGTATTTTATTTTATTTCTCAGCACCTAAGGCCCATTGGAGGGAACGCTCGGACACGTGTCGACTATTTTTCGATGTAGAATCACCAGAAAAAAAATGGGCCCGATCGACGACCCCATAGCTGTGCCCTCCCCTTGTCAGTGGCGAGCACACCGCACACTCATACAAAGAGGTATAACAAATAATTTGTTAATTGCACATAAAGTTATTATAAATCAAGAAAATAAGATTTCAATGATCACAGAAATCTTGATCCAATAGATCTATTCAAAATATATATATAAAAAAAAAATTACCTTGTGTTTGAGTTTTTTTTATTTCAGACATATAAATAACTGGTTTCTCCTGACCAATTAAATGATCTAGCATAGACATTATTAAATCTGATTTCAAAAGATTATCAACTGCAGAAATGGCTAAAGATGGTTTTCCAGAAACAGAGCGTGCTTCACATTCAGCTTCTCCACCAGAGTTAATTGATACCAATAAGAATCTTTCTTCTGAAGCACAAAGATTTTTTACGACCCCTTCATTTTCCTAAAAAAATAATAGAAAAGAGTATTATTATTATTGATGATTTATCAAAAATTTTCTTGGATAGATGTTACTGCAGTTTTTCCAATATTAAATATTCGTTCATGATGGTAAACTTCATCTATATCAATCTTAAAGTGTATAGTATAAAACAAAAATAAATGAATTAATTGCTTTATTTTTTATATTTAGATACAAATAGAATGAAGTGAAAAGGTTTATTGTATCAATATTTTAATACATCGGCCCAGTTATGAGTCATGATTGAACATAACAGAAATTAATATTGCTGTGGTTATTTATCGAAATCTTCTTCTTCTTATACGACGTTACCTTCCTTAAGTGATCAAAGCTGCCAGCAAAATCAACCATCAGTCATCTCTACTTTTTATGACTGCATGACTGCTCTACTTTACATCCACCACATTATCATCCAACCCATCTTCGTCCATATGGCTGCCCGTCCAGGATCTTTTGTGGGATTTGGTCCTTAGTTATCCTCACAAGATGTCCCACCCAATGCAGTCTAACAATAAAAGTGATGATGTCGGCATTATATAGAGATTTATCAGTTCTCCTACACACAATCTCCTTATACAGCTCCACGAAATCTGTGGAGGATTTGGTGCTGAAAGGTTGCTAGAGCCACTTCCTGGGCTATTTGGATTACCATAGTTCTTGAAACAACTCGGTTATTAATAAAGTGCCTCTGTAGTCCAAAGTAGCACCTATTAGCAGCAATTTTCGAATTGGAATTCACCTGGGTTCTGAGGTAAATGAATTCTTCCAATCTCTGCTGCCCAATAATATTCACGCCATCTTGCTTCCCACCATCAACTGGGTTTGCATGCATGTCTTTGTTATTTTATTTGTTAATAACAAGTCCCATTCTTGCATCTTCTCTTTCAAAGTTGAGAAAAGCCATCCCTTACTTATTGATCCAAAAGTTCTACCAATCACATCAACATTGTCCGCAAGCCTAGGATCATAACCAAACTTTTGAATGCAATTCCTACGACCTGGATGTTTGCTCTCCGCACTTTGCATTCTAGGCTGAGGTTAAAGAAAAGGCAAGCCAAACAGTTCACTTGCTTTATGCCTTTATGGGTGCAGAATCTCTCTGATATACTCCCTTAAATTCTCATCCTGGAGTTGACTGCCTTCATCATCAAGTGAACCAGGCAAATAAGCTTCGGTTGAATCTGCAGCTTGAGCATTAATTTGTAGAGCTCCTTCCACATTCCACTTAGATTATAATCCTACATTTTATAGGCACATCTTTAAATTCTGCAGTGAGAAGAGAAACCAGAGAACCTTTTTCCCTTTCGCTGACCATGGTAAGGAATGTCCGTTAGAACCAAATTTTGAATGAAACGTCCCATCATCCACTTGAATACAGTCGTTTATTGTGTATTATTATTATAACTAGGTACAGACTTTAATATTTCCGTATTAAAATCAACAGTTAAAAAAATAGTGATTGAATTCATTAAAGGCTCACTATAAAGGATGTGAGACCTATGGTTAAGGTAAATGGGACAAAAGCGAGGAATTTTGTGCAAGAAAAGGACTTTGGCAAGGCAATGCTCTGGCCTATATATTGTCCAACCTAGCATTTGAGAAGGCTGTAAGAGGGCTTAGACCAACGCCAAGGGAACAATTTTACTAGGCTTGTTCAACTGTTGGCCTATGCTGATGATATAGTGGGACACTCCCTTCAGGCCGTGACTGATGCCTTCCTGGCACTGGCGGATTCTGCCAGTAGACTTAGACTAGAAATTAATGAGTCCCAAACCAAGTATATGATATGCGAAAAAATTCCCATGTCTGGTGAGAGTTACTGTTGGACCTTACAAGTTAGAAAAGATTTCAGAGCTTACTTATCTGGGTTCTATGGTCACCCAGGATAATAAACCCGATATTGAAATTAGAAGAAGCATATCAGCTGCCAGTAAATGCTACTGTAGGTTAAGGAAACAGCTCAGCAGGTGGATACTCTCCAGACAGACGGAGCTCCACCTGTATTAGACGTTAGTGCGTTCCGTACTTCTTTATGTATCTGAGTGCTGGACAACTTCAAAAAATGGACTGAAAAGGAGCTCCTTATTTTTGAAATGAAAGTTCTGCGACGTATATTTGGAGGTATAAAAGTTGGAGAGGAACGGAGGCGACGCAAGAATCAGGAACTGTACAACACTTTTGGAGATGCTGACATCGTAAGAATAATGAAGTTGAGGAACTTGAGATATGCAGGACATATAGCCAGAATGTCTGAAGGAGAAATGCCTAAAACTTTGCTTACTCTGCCGATGCATGGAAGAAGAAGAAGAGGGAGACCAAAGCTGAGGTGGCCAGATGGAGTAGCAGAAGATGCACGAATACATTCAAGGGAACTTGATGGCATTAGTACAAATCCGTGACGTTTGGAGGAAGCGGTCGGAGGAGGCCAAGCCCTGTAACCGGGTTGTAGCGCCATGAAATAATAATAATGAATTCCTTTCATATTTTATATTTAGTCATTTCTTGTTATTAGGAATAATAAGTATGCTATTTACTCCAAATAAACATTTTATTTATTTATTTATTTATTATTTACATGTTTTAAGGGCATGGCCCTATACAAGGGAGTCTGTTCTACTTTGAGATAATAATTACAATATACAAAAGAAAAAAGAAAGAAAAGAAATAGGATATGCTAACAATAAATTTTACAATGAAATAAAGGTTATTAATATAATTTCACTGATATATAGTTTAATAGTTCCATTTATTCTTCTAAGTAAAATGTCCTTATTTTAAGTATAGTAGATGCGAAATTAGACAGTTTTGTAGCTTCATCCTTTGATTCTGGGTCGAGTATATTAATGAAGTTTGTCGTGGTGATATTTGGGTAAAAGTACTTTCTTGCGCTATTATATTGAGGACAAATGCAGAGTATGTGGATGAGGTTTTCTTCTGTTTTCATATTGCAGATAGGGCAGATTGAAGAGGGCATAATTTCTATGAAGTTATTCTTGTGGCTGAATCTAATATGGTGGTTATTTGCAGTTCTGAGCTGTGCTATTAAACGGATGATATTAATATTGGAATTGGATCTAATATAGGCTGCTGTTAATTGCGATTTAGGGGCAATATTTTTATAAAATGGGTTGAATAGTGATTTATTTAAAGCTTCTAGATCGGCATTATGGAGATATAACTGGAATTTTGATAGAATTGAACCTGTTTTTTGTTTTATTGATTGATTATACGGTTCTTTGGTAAAAACTAGTTCTTCGCCGATTTTCTTCAGACATGTTTGCAACTGCAAGCACCAATTATTTTTATGGAGGAATTTAGTCCTGCTTGGGTATTCAGTAATAGCTCATTGTAACAGATTTTCGGAAGTCTATTTTGGTCCATTAGTTGTATCGTGAGCAACCATTTAATAGCAGATCTCAGAATATAATAACTAATGTGTAGTTTTCCTGTTTCTAGCCGTACTATATACCCTGGTGTGCATCTTGATAAATGTAGAAGGCGCTTACAGAAGTTGGTATTAACCCACTCTAAATGATTTGCATATCGGAGCCCCCAGACCTGCGCACCATATAGGAGCGTATTCATAACGCACGCATTATTTAACTTCTGCCATGTTGACCAAGATTGGATCTTAGCTCTCGCGCAAATACCCAATGTAGCGCCCACTGCAGTATTGCCCCTAGTCATAGCACATTTTGATTCTTGAAGAAAGAGTCCAGATCTTGAAAAGTTTACACCTAGATATTTGTAATCATTTACCACCTCTATTTCTTGATTTCCTATATATATTTTTCTTTCTTTTTTTGGGCGTCCTTTGGCAAACTTAAGAATTTTTGTTTTTCCATAATTTATGGTTAAACCATTATTCTGGCAATACTCAGCTAAAATTTGAAACTTGGACACTAAATCAACTCTTGAATCTCCAATGACAGCCATATCATCGGCATACAGCAACAGGTTAATTTCTTATGTAGCACGTAAATGTAAAATTGTCAGTATAAAGTGCCCCCTAAGTTAACTCAATTTTAACAAAACCTTAATTGTCACATCCCTGGATATACCTACCTCAAATACATAATTTTAGTTTGTAGAACAAACGTTTTTCAGCTAGTATGTTCGCACGCACCCACACATTTTTGCAGGAATTGGTTATTTGGACTGAGGATACCCCAAAATATGTATTTCTGTTTAAAAGAGGAAGTCGAAATCTTTCACGATCACAATACTTTCTCTTACTATATATTTTATATAAAGGTGAGTGATTGCCCAAATAGAATCACCAATTCATGGCAGCTAGACTGCCTGAATATTACACTCACAGATGCTATGATTAAATCCTATCACAGCAGCTGCACGCTAAGGAAAAAGAAATCCAACAGGAAAGTCTCCTGGTGGAACAACGAATTGCAAAAACAAAGAACCCTCACTAGAAGGTTGTTTAATGCCTCTAAGAACTCTAGCAGATGGACTGAGTACAGGAAAGCATTAACAGAATACCATAAATCTGTCAGAAGAGCAAAACGCAGGGCTTGGAGGGACTTCTGCTCTGACATAAGCAGTATCCTGGAAACAAGCCGCGTCAACAAAATCATAAATAAATACTCACATTTGCCTCATTGGGTAAATTCACCACTGTCTTTCAATCAGAGGTGCTGGCAATCAGCCACTGCGCCTTTGAGCTGCTGAAGGAACAACTGTCTGGGAAGACAATCATTATCTACACAGACAGCCAAGCTGCACTTGGTGCGCTCAATAACATAGATATAAATTCTAAGGTTGTATGGGAGTGTAAAATAAGACTCAACAGCCTAGCAAACAATAACAGAGTGAACGTAGAATGGGTGTCAGGCCATACTGGCATACCAGGAAACGAGAACGCAGACACTCTAGCTAGAAAAGGATCCAATATCAAACCCATCAATCCCGAACCGGTGTGTGGCATCAGCAAAAGCTCTGCCAAAAGGAGGATAGAGGAGATTTACGGAGCAAAAAGAGAACAACTTTGGATGACACAAAACCTACGACATTCCAAACTGTTCCTAGAGATTCCTTCTGCCAAGAGGAGCAGTGAGATACTAAATCTTGACAGGAATGCACTTAAAAGACTTACAGCTGTATACACCGGACACTGTAATATCAGAAGCCACATATACAGGCTCAAACTAGCGGCATCCCCTATTTGTAGATACTGCGAGAAAGAGCGTGAAACAGCCTATCACATTGTCTGCCTCTGTGACAGAGTCGCACCACTCAGGTTCAGGATGTTTGGCCTGGACCGCATTACTGACCCCAAGGCGCATGATCTAATCAATCCAAGCAGCCTTCTTAAGTTCACTGAGGTTCCGAAAATCAGCCTCTAGGGTAGTTTGGAACCCAGGCAAGAAATTAGGCGCACAATAGGCCCAAATGGGCCGCAGTGCACTTGCCTCCAAAAAAAAAAAAAAAGGTGGTAGTCAAAAATTGTAAATGTGAAACAAAAATATATCTTACCTCGCCTACAACAAATACAGAAGAAAGCCTATAACTCGTTTGTATTTCCTTTAAAGTATTATCAATTGATTCTTTATCATTAAATCGCTTTATTGAAAGTAAATTCAGGTTCAGTAAAGGATTGGAGTGCAACAGTCTGTTTAGTCTGCGGGAGAAAAATAAATTAATATTAATTTTTGGTGTATTAACAAACAAATATTTAATATAATAAACACAAAATTGATCGAACTAAATTATTTTCCATTTTTGAATTATTATAAAAATTGTGATCTAAGTACCAATTTAGCACTCTTAGTTTTATATTTTCTAACTCTTAAAGATAACTGATGAAATTCTTTGATTAAAATAATTTTCTTATATTAATAATTTACTATTGCACACTATTCAGATACATAGTATTTTTTTGTTTTCAAATACTTCTGTTATAAACTAAGATAATAGGAACACAAGATTTAAAATGGTTATACTCTTAAAATATTTCACATATTAACAATATTCTGGTAATAATCCTTCACAAAAACTTTCATTTTGCACCTTGACACCAACAGCCAGAGCCCTGATGAGGAGCTGAAATTCTGGTCGAAATTAATTTGTGATTTTTGCATATTAGTATTATATATTTTGACTTCACCCTCAACCATTTCCTATTCCCTTTCATTTTGTGATTGGTGAAAGAAGGACACAAATTTGGTTTGCATCTTTATATAGACGCTAAAAAATACTGTTGTTAAAAATAACACAAGATAGAACATTAAAAAAATATGTAAACAAATAGCTTTTAAATTATAATATTATAAAAGAAAAGCAGGCTCAAAAAGAGACATTAAGTGTCAGAACAGATTTTTAAGCTGTCATTTACCAATGGAAAAAATCTCCAGGTGGGAAGATCAATATTCAACTGCTCAGCCCAAATACTGGCGTACGCGGATGATATCGATATCATCGGCAGAAATTTTAATGCCATGGCAGAGGCCTTCAGAAACCTACGAGCTGCAGCTGCGGAAATGAGGCTTCAAGTCAACCATTCAAAAACTAAATACATGGTTATGAACCCACAAGGAATGCTTCCTTCCCATGTACAAGTGGATGGGTGTACATTTGAGAGGATCAAGGAATTTATTTATCTTGGTTCCCTGATAACTCAGGATAACGAAATCGCAGCGGAAATTCAAAGACGAATCTTTGCAGCTAACAAATGTTATTTTGGGCTAGTGCGGCAAATGAAAAGCTGTGTATTATCTCGCACAACCAAATTGCGATGTACTGCGATGTACCTTCCCATGTACAAGTGGATGGGTGTACATTTGAGAGGGTCAAGGAATTTATTTATCTTGGTTCCCTGATAACTCAGGATAACGAAATCGCAGCGGAAATTCAAAGACGAATCTTTGCAGCTAACAAATGTTATTTTGGGCTAGTGAGGCAAATGAAAAGCTGTGTATTATCTCGCACAACCAAATTGCGCCTGTACAAAACTCTGATCAGGCCAATACTGACATATGGATCCTAATGTTGAAAAAATCTGGTGCGAAGCGCGCAACACACAACTTTTACTTACGAACTTACTGAGATTAGAAATAGATGTGTTTCAATAATATGTAAACGCCATTCCTCAACTTCACACATTTTTCCACATTTATATACTTGTATTTGTATTCGGCTGTCACATCGCTGGCATGTACATAAATCAAATACCCTAGTACGTGGGCCAGACCCCCCTACCGTGCACCCCCCCCACATCCCTATAAATTGCATATCGTTGTGTTCCTTGTGATAAAAGATTAAGAAAAAGCCAATGTTGCCAGAAAAAAAAGTGGCCCCGCAAACCCAAAATGGCGTTCAAACATGGCGGAATGACGAATTTGATTTTAGTTAGTTTTTTTAATTACTGACATTCACCATTATGATCAATTTCGCCATAACTGGTCTTTTATTAAAGCTAGATAGCTCTAGATTCAGAATAAATAAACAAACGTTATAAAATAATTAGTCTTGACAACATAAAATACCTATATAGGAAGTATATACCTAACACAATTTAATAGCTCACAACAAATAATGAATTAACAGTTACACGATGAGTATATATATATATATATATATATATATATATATATATATATATATGTATATATATACATATATACCGGGCCGGGTTGGCCGAGTGGACAAGGGTGCTTGCAATAGATAATCAAAGTTAAGCAACATCCATCGTGGTCAGTACTTGGATGGGTGAATAAAAGCCACACAGTCCAAGTCTACCCCCCACCCCCGGCTATGTGAAGCCCGTCAGAATACTGGAGGCGACTCACACCAACCGGGCGTAGGAGTGACGAACCTTCCCCGTGTATCTCATCGAGAATCGTGGTGTGATTTTCCAGGATGTCAGTAACCGCCCGGAGGTTTGGTTCAAGGATGGTATGCTTCAGGGAAAGAAATATAGGTCCTCGGGACCTGCTGACTCTGAGCTACCATAATCCTTGGACCCAGACCAGTTTGTCACTGTCCTTGAACCCGAGAGAGCTGACGCCATCAGTGGAAGAACACTGCCAAATTGGCCCCAATGGAATTGGTTATGGAGCTATGGGCAGTCTGCCACTGTGATGGTGCACCATGGTGACCATGGCTTGCAGCAACGTGAGGTTTGGGCTACCCCCTCCAGGCTGTCTGTACTCCCGCAAGCAAAACAAATGTCTGTAAGAAGACCACATGCGCTAAAAATAGATGTAGATGTTTTCCAAATTTGACTAGGATTATGAGATTGGTGTCGTTTAATAGCGCATTCCATGCCGTTTCTTATGATACAGAACAATGTATAGGTATAGGCACTATACAAAAATACATAAATTTTTTTTAAAAATGCCCGTGTTGAGAAAATTGAAATTAAAATTTTGAACATGGTTTTAAGAAAGTTTCTTTTTCACCAACCTATATCATATGAAACGACGTGGAATGCGCTGTTAAACGACATCAATCTCATAGTCCTAGTCAAATTTGGAAAACATTTGCAGCTATTTTTAATCATAAAACGACGCTAGATTTATGAAATTTTATTACTAGTTTTCAATTTTTTTAGTAATGAAGAAATTTTTACCCACTTTTATATTTTGTTGTATGAATGGATATAATACTGCCTATTTCTAAAATAAAAATAAAATAAACATTTTAAAAGATGCCCTTTTCGAGATAATTGAAATTAAAATTTTTAACTAGATTTTAAGAAAATTTCTTTTGTACCAACCTATACATTGCTGTATATCATATGAAATGGCATGAAATGCGCTGTTATAAAACACCTCTCATAATCCTAGCCCAATTTGGAAAACACCTGCAACTATTTTTAATCATAAAATGCTAGATTGATTGAATATCACTAGTTTTCTATTTTTTTAGTAATGAAGAAATTTTCATCCCATTTTTATATTTTGTGGTATGAATAGATATAATACTACCTATTTTTCAAAAAAATATAATTTTTTTAAAAAATGCCCTTTTTGAGAAAATTGAAATTAAAATTTTACATTTAGTTTTAAGAAAATTTCTTTAGTACCAACCTATACATTGTTGTATATCATATGAAACAGCGTGGAATGCGCTGTTAAACGACACCAATCACATAGTCCTAGTAAAATTTGGAAAACATCTACAGCTATTTTTAATCGTAATTTTTTCTGGTTCTGGACCTATTTTTGAGGGCTTTAGAGACCAATAATTCAAAAACGGGTAGACATATCTCAGTAATATTTCACAATTGTTCTAGTAGATACAATTAGTACACATATACCAAATTTCAAGAAAATCTGAAATGGTGAGGTTCAAAATAATATATTTTTGTGTTTATTTCAAGTGGAATTGCCCTAATACGTTCTCAACTAAGAGTTGAGACACCCCATGGGCACTTTCTCATCAAAATCATAGTTTATATTAAAAATTTCCATCCTCTGAATACACCAGTGAAAGTTTTAGATGTGAGTAAAATTTCAAAATATACGAGGGTCATCCAGAAAATAAGTTCTGTTTTGGTCTGTGGGGCGGTAGGAGTGGTTTCTTCTAGGAGTGGGCAAATCCGGCAACACCGCTCGAAAGAGGAGAGGTGGTGGAATAGAATGAGAGGTGGGTGACCTCAGTCGGTCAGTTACCAACGTCAGGGCAGGTAGTTGAAATGGAGCCCTCCACGTCGCGTCCCGCCACCTCGATCCCCGTTCCCTCTCGAGTTGTTTTGCGCGGAGTGATTCAATTTCTTTATGCACAGGGTTTCAAATCAGTTCAAATTCACGAACAGCTCATTTCTGTTTATGGAGAATGTGTAATGAGTGAGTCAATGGTGAGGAGATGGGTACGTGAATTTAAGGCGGGAAAACATTCACTTGAGGATGAAAGTGGGAGAGGCAGACCCTCAGTTGTGACGGACGAAATTGTCGCAGAAATCGACAATGCAGTTCACAAAGATCGTCGTTCAACCCTCCAACTGAACTCCACCTGAGTTTCCCAGACATCTTATGATCCCTCATCCATGAGATCGTCTCGAAAAAACTTGACTTTCGGAAAGTTTGCGCCCGGTGGGTCCCTAGAGAGCTGACGCCCCAACACAAGGAACAACGAATGGCTGCAGCTCGAGAATTTTTGGACCGCTACAGAACTGATGGGGACGCATTCCTGAAGTCTATCGTCACTGGAGACGAAACCTGGGTGTCACACTACACTCCAGAAAACAAAAGACAGTCCATGCAATGGAAACACCCCACCTCCCTAAGTGCCAAAAAATTCAAACCAGGAAAATCATGTTCTGCTTCTGTTTTCTGGGATCAAAAAGGAATTCTCCTGATTGATTTTTTGCCTCAAGGTGAAACAATTAACGCCAACTGCTATTGTGAGACCCTGAAGAAGCTTCGTCGGGCCAGACAGAACAAGAGAAGAGGAATGTTGACCTCCGGTGTTTGCCTTCTCCACGACAACGCTCGGCCTCACGTAGCTCGTTCCACAGCGCAACTTTTGGATGAGTTTGGTTGGGATGTTTTGACCCATCCACCTTACAGTCCCCACTTGGCCCCTTCAGACTATCATCTGTTTACCAAAATGAAGGCGGAATTGGCGGGAGAACGTTTCACAAGTGACGAGGAAGTGAAAGAAGCTGTCACGAAGTGGACCAAGGAGGTGGCGGCAAGCTTCTACGAGGAAGGAATTTCGAAGCTCATTTCGCGATATACCAAATGTATTGACGTCGCCGGGGATTATGCTGAAAAATAATACATATTTTCAAGTACACAATACCTGTAAGTTTCAAATTTTTTCAATAAAAACTTGATTTAAAAAAAAAATCGGAACTTATTTTCTGGACGACCCTCGTATATTTGCAGACATGCCCAAATGTCCATAAGCGTGTCCTAGAGAGAAACAAACCAAAACAGATAGAAACCCCATCCTCACCCCTCACTGATGACTTTCAGTACATTGCTACAGTATGTAGTCTATTTCTGGAAAACATGACTAGAAAGTTTTTAGTAACCGTGTAACATTTTATTTTACATACATTTTGCATAAAAATAACTTTAAAATTAAAATTTAAATAAATTAATATTTTTTTTTAATAATGAGTTGTTTATCAATGTTGAAGCAATACTTCGGGACATAAAGTCTTGATATTCAGCCATTAGGCCCTCCATACTGGTTTAATTAATTTGACTATACAAGTAAATGGTGTTTATATTTTAGAAAATCAAGGAAAGCAATCAATTTTTGTCATTGTTGGATTCAGGACATGCAATATGTATTACAAGATAGAGAGGTTAAAGTGGTTGTTTGTCCAAAGCATTGTAGGCTGAAACGACAGTGGGATAGAGACCTTCTTCAGCAATAGACATAAAATTTTTCAAATCATCCAGAAACTCAAAACGATAAACAAAAGAAATTATATCTGCTTGATGCAAGATGCAAATCTGGAAGGAGAATATAATTATAATAATAATGTTTACTTGCCTATTCCTGAAGTCATTTTTTAGTTAAAGCAGTTACAGTTTTTGTGTTAGCCATGATTGTCAAGAAAGGCCCTGGGAAAGTTTTAAACTTTCAAATATTAAATATATATTAAAATTACAATAACTTCTTTATTGAAAACCCTAAGAGTAGGTAAAAACTCCAATAATTTTTAAAAAATAATTATGATAATTAAATAAAATAAAATAATAATTTCATAAAAATTACTATATATATATATATATTGTAAGAAAGGATTAAATATACCAAAAGAAAGGAAAGTAACACTGTTAGTAGGTAAAACTCAAACAAGTAAAAGTATTTAATATTCATACAATTTAAGAAATCTAATAAAGCATTATAGTGTATTGGTGTGAAGTTCACTTTGTATTTAGCGAGCATTAGTAAAGCACATGTGCAGGCAGAGTTTCGGAGAGCGGGAGAAAAGTGCTGAGTCAGTTAGAGTTAGTCACAGTTACAGATGTAAGTCTGGAGCTTGTCCACATGTTGTATGTTATATTACCAGTTGGATAATAAATTACTGGAGCCACTGTGTTTTCTCATTTCGCTTACCCAAATGTAAAAATTGGAAGTGCTTAAAATGTTAAGCTGATAATGTGAATTTCATTTAAAATCAAACTGTTTCCTGCTATCCCCATCTTATTATCTCAGTTTTATTTTGAGATAAATGTGCCTATTAAAACTTACTGTTGGTTGGAGGAGCTAGTAAATGAGTGCTTCCTTAAAACTAGATTAATATTTTGTGCTCCTCTTTTGGTGAGCCACTCACAAACATGGATCCAAAAATTCATTGTATCTCCTGTAAATAATTGTGTATTATTAATAGGTACAATTCAATTTAATTCCAATAATGCCTATTAATATATTTATAACTTGATTAAATGGCAGGAGTTATATGTACAATGTACATTGTACATTAATATAACACCAATGGTGAAATAATGTATAATACTTAATATGGAAATAGAGATATATCTCCAACCAATAAATTTACATTTATAATAATTGTGAACAGTCTTTAGAATTAGAACTAATCAGAAATGAAGATAAAGAATTAATATTACTCTTGGATTTATATTAATCTTCTGAGAAGGATTTATATATTTCGTCTTTAAAAAAAAATAAAACATTCTTGAGATTATAAGTATGTTAAATATTCTACTAATAATAACCACAATTTGTATTGGCCTCCTCCACAATAAAATATATTCAAAAATTTAAAAACTGTACTCCGTAAACAAAAGAAAAAGGAAAAAATGAAATATTTTTAAATTTTAATTTCAAAATAATCAATATTCCTTACCCCCAGAAAAAATAAAATTAATTCATATTTACCTATAATAAGGTAACTGTTATCTGGGGAAGCAGTGAAATAACAGGATGATGTGTTTCCAGGAAGTTTCTGTTCCAAGTTAACTATCAATTTTGTAGATAATGATTTTTCATCTCTGAAAAACAATAATAATTAAATTTAAAAAGAAATAAAGAAACTCCATGAGAATATTTAAGTAATTAAATATTAAAAAATAGTAGATTTGAACAATTCTTTAATAATGCTAAGTATTTATAAATAGTTGGTCATTAAAATCCAAAGTATTAAATACACTCAATTAATTTCGTTTAACCACAAGAAAAAGTTTGTTTTTTCCCAATTAAGTGGAGGACCCAGTCATGCGGAGATCAAGAATCTATATGTAAGTTTCACCTAAAGCATTAGAAATTTATGGATAAATTGGACATTCTGTAGTAAACTTAAAATATGCACAATTATAAAAATTTTATGGACAAAAAAAAGTTTCCTGTTTAGAATTAAGCGTCATTATATCATTTTACCGATCTTAAGCTGATTTACAGAGTTATATTTGTTATTATAAGTAAAACAGCTCAACTTAACTTTTCTTTTTTTTATTATATGGTTTATCACTTTACCTCTTTATTTTTTCCATCTTTTTAATTACTATTTATTGTATTTCTCTATTTACTACTTTATATCTCATTATTTGTCTCATAGTTATAATTATTATTTATTCTATTTCTCTACTTGATACCTCATTATTTGTCTTATATTGTTATTGTTATTATTTGTCTTATATTGTTATTGTTCTCGATTTATTGTATTCGATACTAATAACTTTCAATCGATTTCGGAATTACTGATAATTCTAAAAATGGTATGAAAGCCGTGGGCGATGATTTCAAAAGTCGGAGAAGTATATCGACTTAAAAGTAGCAACTGAAAAATCGATGTGTCAATTGAAGAATTGGTAAGATGGCTTGTGACGTAAAAATTAGGTGAACACTCAAGCGCGTCTTGCTTAAGTGTTCACGTCATTTTTACGTCACAAGCCATCTTACCAATTCTCCAATTAACACATTGATTTTTCAGTTGCTACTTTTAAGTCAATATACTTCTCCGACTTTTCGTAATAGATCCCACGCATGCACAGTAAGCCTTTAATGACAGACGATAGTTTATAATTAATAAATATGTTCTGTTCATTTAATGGAAATTATTTGTTTCTTGGTAACTAAATGAAGTTTTCAAAAAATACATAGAGAATTATAAAATCAGACGACTTGGAGTATTATGCTTGCATTGCCGAATTATCACAATTGAAAAAATTTATTTAATAATAAAAAAAATTTGTTTACTATAAGAGGAAATTACAAAAAACAAAATAAGTAAATGAATGTGCAAAAATGTGTGACTTTCAGAAATGGCGTTTAACAAAACAGGTCTATTTCTCATCAAAGTATCAAAATGGAGTATGGAGATACTATGCCTTACAGTAGTCAAAGTAATGGTAAAGCTGAAAGAATGAATTGGACATTATTTAACATGTTATGAACAAAAATTGCCGTAAAATTTTCTGCGTATGAATTAAATAGATAGAGTACACTTGATAATAATAAAAAACCTTCATTAATTTGGAACGGGCAAAATGATTTATCGTAATTAAGAATTTTTGGAAGCCGTGCATTATATACAGCTGTGCATTATACAGCCTGTATTACCAAGGAAAAGTAAACTTAATCCAAGGGTGCGTAGAGCAGTTATGGTTGGATACTGTGGTGGTGGTTATAGACTTTCTGTTATTGGAGAAAGAAAAATCATAAGGTCACGTGATGTTGTATTTGATGAGGGCATAATGGAATTAAAAAGTATGAATAATAAGGAAGCAGACTAGGACACACCAAGAAAATACAGATATGACGATTCTAATAAAGACAACACAGAAAATCTCACTTGTGAAAATAGTCAAGGTGAAGAACCAAGATAAAATTTGGAAGAAGAAATGTTAGAAAATAAGAACGAAGAAGAACAAGTTCAAGAAAAAGAGAAAAGAAAACCAAATTTGCCAAAAAACTTTGAAGACTACGAATTATAAGAAGCATACGCTATGCTCTTAGCTGAAGGTACTCCTACAACATTTAGGGAAGCTAAACAATTTCCAGTTTGGATAGAAGATATAGAAAAAGAGTTAAAAGCTCACGAAGAACTCATAACTTGAACACCACAAGGTTTACCTGATGGAGAAAATGCAGTCGACACGAAATGGATTTTTACTACAAAACAGGATGGCACGAGAAAAGCACAACTTGTAGCAAGAGGTTTCCAGGAACCTATTAATAATTCTAATGAATTTTCCTGTTCACGTGTTTGCAGGATGACAACAATACGCTTATTGTTGACAATGGCTGTACTCAATAATTAGCCAATAAAGCACGTTGACGTTCCAACAGCCTTTTTAAACGGTTTTCTAGATCATGAGTTTTACATAAGAACACTAGAGGGAGTGGAAAGTGAAAATAAAACTTTAAATTTGAACCAAGCTTTGTATGGTTTGAGAGGGGCATCAAAATGCTGAAACCAGCGATTTGAAATGTTCATCTCATGATTTCTGTTTTTATTTTTCCAGAAATGTTTTTCTTGTTCTGTAAGTTGATGATGCTCTATTAACAGGCAAATCAGAGGAAGTTGAGATGATTTTGCAAGCGCTGATGAAAGAATTCAATCTAAAGATTATCAAGGGTGCATCAACATTTATTGGAATTGAAATATAAAGAAAGGAAAAAGAGTTAAAGGTAATTAAAAGTAAACTAAAGTAATTAAAAGATTGCTAAGAGAATTCAACATGGATGAATGTCGAACAGTTGCAATTTTAAAAGAGACAAAGACCAACATATTCTAGATAACGTTCCATACAGAACTAGTGAGTTCACTAATGTATTCAGCTATAACACTGAGACCAGATTTATCATTCTCTGTTAATTATTTAGCATGATATCTGGATAAGCCTACAACAAAATTATGGAAAGCTGCGAAGCGCCTTCTTCGATGCCTACAACAGACAAAAGACTTAGGGCTAATTTACACCACTGGTGAACCTAAATAAATGGAAAAGCTAGAAAGCTACTCAGATGCCGATCACGCAAACGACCCAGACAACGGAATAAGTGTTAGTGGATTCATGGCATTTTATGCAGGCAACCCAATCGCTTGGAATTCAAGATAACAATCTTGCGTGGCTATTTATACAATGCATGCCGAATACTCTGCTGCAGAACTTGTCAGTCTTTGTAGTATTGTGTGTGAGTTTAGTGCCGATAATTCTGATAATGGTGCCGGAGGTGTTAATTAATATATTGATAATAAAAGTGCGATTGCCATGATAAATTCATATGAAAATTCAAAACAGGCTAGGCACATAGATGTCTGTTTTCATTTTATTAAAGAATTAGTTGGTGAAAAGGTGATAAATCTTGAGTATGTTAACACCAATGATAATGTTTACAAACAATGTTTTAATAACAAAATCATTATGTATAGAAAATCATTTCATTTTGCTCAAGTCAAAGAACACTTTTTTAAACTATGCAGATGTGCTCTCTCTAACCTAAATTTAGATGCTTTTTAAGCTTATCTTAAAATCAACGTCATAAACTGAAAAAAGTATCATCCAGTTATTTATTTAACGCTATCAATGAGAAAATATAGTTGTTTTAGTGTTTTATCTCCCCTTAATGAGATAATTCTATTTTATAGTAATATAAAAAATATTTATGTACCTGAGAAAAGATATAGCATCAATATTCAAATGTTTGTTGGTCAATTGTTTGTACGATAATGGTTTTACTTCTCCTGATTGAAGACCCTGACTCACATAGTGTATTAAGTTTTCCTTTTCATCATCACTTATTTGCATAAATGATTGGGGGCTTAAACCAACCAGAGAATTTTGATTGAGGAATATACTCATACCTGAAAATTAAATTTATTTACAAGAAAAAATAAATATACCATTATATATCCAAACATCATTAACACTAAATACAATAACAATTACCTATTGTTTCATCTGTTTTTAATGGAGATAAGCTAATTTGGTAACATTTTCCACCAAAGGCAACCAGCTCTATACTTTTTTTAACCATAGAAGGATCAGATAATGTATTTACAATTATTGCTAGACCTTTCCCACCAAGTTTGATTTTCATTGCTAAATCAATCTGTTTGTTATTACTATCAATAAGATTATCTTCAGGAATCTGAAATCATGAGAAATATATTTATATTTGATCATACCTAAATAAAACTCAGGGATTTTTAGAGATAACCAAATGGCGAATATGTCCTCAAAAAAGTTTCAATCAATTAACATTTGCTACATAAATATGAAAATAAAAGTAAATATTATTTCATTAGTTAAGAGCCACAAAAAAAGAATAATAAGCAAATGAATGAAAATAATATATTCATATACAAATAATTTTCAGTCTTTAGGCATATCGAATATCGATTAATTGGCCAAGATAGGATTTGGAAGAAAAATGGAAAGGTTCAATATTTATATAAATAATATAAATTGTTTTTCCTTAAGATAACAAAGTTCAAAACAAATTAATTCCTGTAAGAAAGTTATGATAGCATAGCATCAGAGATAAATACTTTATTTAAAACAATATGAAGTAGTGCTGCCATACTGTATAACAGTAGTCACCAAATGGCAGACTGCGGTCCGGATCCGGACCGCAATGACATACCGATCAACCAAAAAAAACTTTAAAAAATCTAAAACAAACAACACAATATATAAAATAGATAAACAGTAATAACTATCCCAAATATTTGAATAATGATTAAAATTAATGTAGTTAAACTGTTAATTTTTCAAAAAATTTCTGGGAGAGCATACCCGTTGGTTTCCCCTTAATGAACAGCGGAAGCTCGACAAGCCTTTGAAACGGACCTTCATGAAACTTAATTGGTGTCCACTGCTTTATAGGATTGCTAATCACACAGCATACTTATCCATCTATTCAGACATTGATCATATATCCACATTTTTTTCCTTCTTTGTTTCTCCTTAATCAGTACTGCTACCTATATCTCAGTGACTTTTCAATTCAAGGTTCTTTCTTGCTATGCAAATAATAAAAGTATTGTTCGTGTTTTGATAAATCGCTATGTCACTATTTGACTCAGCTTTGAATTTTACATGTGTCGATCAACAAAATTTTATTTTGGAATTTGTAGCATATTGCAAAACCGCACAACAACTAATTTATTTATTTTAAATTGATTGGTACAGGGAATAGAACAGCTGGTTTAATGGCACTTCAAGACGAAAAAATGCAAGGTTTGAAGATATTGTACCCACCATACTTATCAGCCAATATCAGTAATATCAACAACCAATTCTAATATTTTTCTGCATTTAAAACTATTTCTATTTTAAAAATTTGTTGCGTGCACGCAACACACAACTTTCACTTACCAACTTACTTAGAATAGAAATTAATGCGTTTTTTTAATGCCACTTCTCAAAGTTTCACATTTTTCCACATATCTTATTTTTGTTTTCATTTGCTCAATAAAAACACTAATTTATTTTATTATTAAATAAAAGTTTTTACTTGTGATAATTCGGCAATGCAAGCATAATACTCCAAGTTGTCTGATTTTATAATTCTCTATGTACTTGATGAAAATTTCATTTAGTTACCATGAAACAAATAATTTCCATTAAATGAACAGAACGGCTTTAATTATGAACAATAGTCTGTCATTAATGGCGTACTACACATGCGTGGGCTCAACGTGTTTTATGAGTTGACTGAATATTTTTCATTTTTTCTCCTCTAAAATGTTGGCTATCACATCTTTGGCGTATATATATATATACATCAAATACCCAGTTAGATCGAAATCGTTAAAGCCGTTTTTGAGTAAATAAAAAACACGTGAAAATGATACAAAATTTATAAAGTAAAGTCCCCCCTCTGTTTGACCAATTTTGATGAAATGTTGGCTATCACATCTTTGGCATGTATGTACATCAAATACCCAGTTTGATCGAAATCGTTAAAACCGTGTTTGAGTAAATAAAAAAAAACACGTGAAAAGGATACAAAATTTATTAAGTAAAGTCCCCCTTCCGGTTAATCAATTTTGATGAAATTTTTACAGTCATATCTCGGGCATATCAATACATCAAATACTCAGTTTAATCAAAATTGTTAGAACCGTTTTTGAGAAAAAAAGTAAAAAGTTATTAAATAAAGTACCCCCTCCCTTTGAGCAGTTTTGATGAAATTTTTGCTGTCACATCGCGAGCATATACATACAATAAATAAATAATTTCAGATTCGCAAGGTTTATAGTTTTTGAGCTGGTATGTTCACACACACGCGCACGCACGCACGCACGCACTCACACACACACACACACACACACACACACACACACACACACACACACACACACACACACACACACACACACACACACACACACACACACACACAGAGACCATTTTGCGGGACTTGGACATTGGACTCAGGGGACCCCAAAACGTGTATTTCCGTTGAAAATCGGAAGTCAAAATTTTTTACGATCGCAATACTTCCCCTTACTATATATTTCATATATAGTTAAGTGAAAGTAAAAATATATTATTCAAATAATGACAATGATGTTACATGTGTAAATCATTTTAAAACAATAAGAAGTTGTATATGGGTCATTTCCCAGAAAGGGCGAATCTTAACTTGGAATTCTTGAAATTGAAAATGTCGAATTAACGTCTGGAAAATATTTAGGGATGCTCTTTACATAGCACTGGTTGAACTCCAATGCAAGTTTATACAACAGCAGGGTGCATTTATTATTTATTAAAAAAAAAAAAAAATATCAAAAACAAAATCGATATATCTTTTGAAGAGAAAAGATTTGGCTCCGCCGGGAGTCGAACCCGGGTCTCTCGCGTGACATGCGCGGATGATAACCACTGCACCACAGACGGATATGTCACGCGGGAGACCCGGGTTCGACTTCCGGCGGAGCCAAATCTTTTCTCTTCAAAAAATAAATTATTTAAAAATAATTTAAAACAGGTGGTCATCCACAAATTAAGATTAGATTAATAAAAAATTATTTATTTTTTCTTTATTTTTTTTTCTATTTTTTATTTTTTTTTTTGCTGACAAAAATCCTAAGCCATCTATCAGCCATTAAACAAATTTTTATGACCATCGAGTTTTTTTCTCGTTTACTACTTAAATAAAGATGCTTTTGAAATAAATTATAGACCATCCGAAACGTCTCAACGACCTCTATATGTATAAAGCAACGAGAAAATATAGATGCAATTAGTTTTCGGGTAGAGACAGACGGGACAATAACTGCTGATGTTTATGACCATCCAGTTTTTTCTCGTTTACTACTTAAATACTGCTGCTTTTCGACCGTTGGAAACGCGCTAACGAGTACTTTAAGTAATAAACAGCGAAAAAGTTTAGATACAATTACTTTCCAATTCCGGAGAGGCGGGCTAATGACATCAGAATTCGACAGGCTTTCTATTTTTTTCTCGTTTACTACTTAAATAAAGATGCTTTTGAAATAAATTATAGACCATCCGAAACGTCTCAACGACCTCTATATGTATAAAGCAACGAGAAAATATAGATGCAATTAGTTTTCGGGTAGAGACAGACGGGACAATAACTGCTGATGTTTATGACCATCCAGTTTTTTCTCGTTTACTACTTAAATACTGCTGCTTTTCGACCGTTGGAAACGCGCTAACGAGTACTTTAAGTAATAAACAGCGAAAAAGTTTAGATACAATTACTTTCCAATTCCGGAGAGGCGGGCTAATGACATCAGAATTCGACAGGCTTTCTATTTTTTTCTCGTTTACTACTTAAATAAAGCAGATTTTTGACAAAATGATAGACCGTTCGAAACGTTTCAATGAGCTTTAGAAGTAGAAAGCAACGAAAACATTTAGACACAATTAATCTCCAAGTATACTCGAGCGGGAGAAAAACACCCAATATTGTATCCATCCATTTTTTTCTGTTCAATACTTAAATACAGCCATTTTTTTAAACAATGATAGACCGTCAGAAACGTATCAACTTGCTCTAAAAGATGAAAGCAATGAAAAAATTTCGATACAACTTCTTAGTAGTTACGGACGGGACGACAGGGATTGTATGCCGCTCCCGCCGCAGCACCTACGTTGTTATCCTGGCGGTTCCACAGTGACTGAAAACATTAAGCGGCAAAACTAGTTGTTACCCGAGATGTAATCCTACTTTTAGCCAGAAGCCGCAGTCATCTGTAACGGTTAAACACCAAACACGAAAATACTACGTAAGCGGGGAAAAACCCAAACACCGGGGACAAGTCTTTTACCTCCTCTGTGTACTATTCAATCATTTTTAAAAATATCGCATACCTCACATTCTAATCTTGAGATGTTTCGAACAGCACCACAGTTATAAAAAATTCAAAAAGCATCAATGGTCAATTCGTAGACGAACGTAAAGTTTGGAAACTGGAGTTGTGACATGACTAGGGAAGGAGATTTCCACTGGTCATATCAAAATTCAACCTTTAATTTTTAATGTTATATGAGTAAAACCCTACGTAGTCGACAGGGCAAGTCACAGATCCTAATTAGAGGTTGTTTTAATGAACAAAAATGGTGAGGGGGCTTCAGAATCCATCGGGGACAGCGATTTGCCCTTTCTGGGAAAATGACCCATAAAATAAATGTATATAACTGAAATATCTTGAACCTGCAATCATATTGTAATATATTAGTTGTGTTAATAAGTTAACACCGTATGTTATCTAGAGAATTTATCTACCAGCATCTGGCAACATTGAAATCAACTTTATTCAAGTGATAATCATTTTCACACAGGTTATCAGTCTATTTTGAATCCTTAAACTGTATTTATAATTGTAAGGAAGTAGCGGCCCCATCGCCCTGCCATTTCACTGCAATCAGCCACTGGTCCTCCAGGGTGCGGAACATTATACTGACTCATCATGTACAAAGGTAAATCAAAGTGGTCACAGGGGATTGATCACTTTCCCTTGATAACCGCTCCGGATGGGGTTGCAGTCAGGAGGCAGACCCTCCACCTGCCACCTAAGGGAGCACTGGGCTGATAACCCCCTCTCATTAAAATCAAAGTATCATGAAACCTCTAAAAAGTAAAAATGCTGGACAATATCTAAGGAATCAACCAGAAACCACCACTATGACCTTAAATTTACTTTTTGGAATGCTTAATCATACGATATGGACACTGGAACTATGGACGCTAACCACACGACTTGAAACAAATCAGATTGACCTTTCAAGAAATCTGCTGCTGGTTGAGAAAAGTCTTTATTACAAAGAAAAATCATTGAGTGTATTTCAGCTGTCATAAAAGAAAGCACATCTTAGGGTTTGTAGTCCGAGGCCGGGCTCATCAACTTGTGACAATTTTCGCCCCCATTGACGCATGGCTTTATAAATTAAGAATTAAGGGAAAGTCTTCAACTGCAGCCTTCTTAGCTGTCATTTCTTAGCTGTTAAAAGACATGAGAATATAAAAAGCACCCTTAACAATTGCCCAAAACAGATACCCTTACACTCTTATGGATCATCTCTCAACCAGACTTATAGAGAAAGGCTTCATAGAAGAAAGAAAAGGGAATGGGAGAATAAGATATTAGCAGACAATGAAACTCTAAGAGCTGCGAATGATACAGGGATACTGCATCTTTATTCCTTCTTTACTATCTTCAAAAATATGAAAGAAGGAAGAAGGGCTGCCTTATACACGAAAAAAAAAACATGTATGCCTGAAGATGGATAACTTCTTACAGAAAAAGAGGATGTCCTTTGTCATTGGGATTGGCACTTTTAGGATCAGTTGAACATGGACATGACTACATTGCAATCGAGGAATCGAATGCAGAGCCACCTAATGAGGATGAGCTGAATGAAAAGTTATAAAACTCCAGGGCATGTCAAAAGCCAAGTGTATCTCCTTAAATATTGAGGAGATGGTCTAAAAAAGGACCTTCATGACCTTATCCATTCCACTAGGGAGGAAAAAATCATGCCAGAAGAGTGAAAGGTAGATAAACATCCAATTAATACCCTGTTTCCGTGTGCCTATAAGATCCTTCCCAACATCCTGATTAATAGGCTCCTGTCTCATACAGAAAGAATCATTGGAAAGTAGCAAGCTGGCTACAGAAGAGGGCTAGTTTGATCAACTACTAACTAAATCTTTTCACTTGGGATAATCCTTGCATGAAACGAGCATAGAATATAAATTGGTCACACATCATCTGTTTGTAGATTTTAGATCAGAATATGATAATGTTGAAAAAACAATAAAAAAAAAAACAAAAAAAACATATAAAGCACTTCATGCACATGGAATTCTTCAAAACTTGTCCGTCTGGCTAAATTGAGATTGCATGAAACCAAGAGCATGGTCTAGATTGGCTCAGACCTGTCGGAGTTTGTTTACGGTATTAGATTGCAGCAAGGGAGATATCGGGGAAACAGAGATTCATACAACTGACACTACATTAAACAGGACTGAGCAATTACAGGGATGCTGATGTAGTTGCTGGATCGGTAAGACCATTAAAAGATGCAGTTCTGCAACTGTAAAAGGCAGCAAAAAGGTTTGGACTCAGAATAAATAAAAATAAATATATGAAGGTAAGTGAAGGTAAGTACGCATAAGTTCGAAAGTGTGTAGAGTATTATATATTCGGGATCGGAGAATACCTCTCAGGATGTAAGTAGCTGGTTAGCAGCAGCAAATAGAAGTTACTTTGTTTTGATCAAATTCTTCAGTATCAAGTTAATTACCAATAAGACCAAGGTGAGACTCTACAAAACATAAATAGCCTAGTTCCCACTTATGGAGGTCAAGCTTGGCCCTAGACTAAGGCTGACGCTAATAGTCCTCACCTTTGAGAGGAAAATGCTGCCAAGAATCATGGCCCTAAAACCCAATTAAAGAAAGTAATAACAGGAAAAAAAGAAAAAAAATCTATAAACTATTCAGGGACACAGATTTGTGAGGATCGGAAGCCTGAGATCAGTAGGACATGTTGCAAAGATGGACGGAAGTGAAATTCAGGGAAAATTAATTAGAGAGAAAAAGAAGAGTGGGGAGACCTAACCTTAGATGGCTCAACAATGTATGAACAAACGCAAGGAACTTATAAACAAGGCTGATTGGATAGCTGCTGCAAAAGAAAGAGTATGGGGAGAGATTTAGGAGACCCTGATCCCGTGATAGTAGGGCCTATATGAATGAATGAACGGTATATGATGTTCTTTATATCTTGGCAAATTTTGTCACATCTAAACTGTTCAGCAGTGAATTTTATGACTATTGTTTCCGAAAGAAAACTGCAGCTGAAGGGCACAGAATTCTTGAGGAAACTTAGAGCAATAATGTTCCATAAAAAAAAAAATATCCGTTTCAATACTATTAAAACAATGTTTAAGGTTCCAAGCCTATCCTATGCATATGGTGGGATCATAGCTGGTTTCATTTAATTTATTATGGGCCACTGCAGTAAAATGAAACCATCACTGAAGATAATTAAAGAATACGGTTGATGTGCTTATGCAAACGGCCATAGTACAAGGTAAGATAATGCAACATACAAGGTAAGATAATGCTCATTCCCATGTTAAAAATTATTAGGAAATGGGAAGATATTAGCCGTATACGTATTACTCCTAGTACATGTTCTGATCAATGACTGAGCAGTGCTTTCATTTTATGACAAAACTAAAAAACTGGTTGATAACTGAATGGTCTCAAAAGACATTTATTTATTTCATCATGGAATCCATATGTTTCAAGGAAGATGCGAGGAAGTAGAGGCTAACAATGGACAAATACTTCAAGAGACAAGTGTCAGACCATTTTTTAAAAATAAGGTTTATATTTTTCTAAAAAAAAAAGCAAACTTACTTATTAAAACAGCCAATATTACTAACATACGTACAAACTTAATACTAAAAACTTACAACAGAATTTTAAACAAAATTAAAATTTGATGTGAGCCATAATTTATAATTAGGTGCAATAATAATAATTTAAAATTAGGCACAACAATTATCTCACATAATTCATAATTAGGTGCAATAATTATCTCTATTTATTCTTATTATGTTTTTTACGGATTTTGCCCTTGATGCCTGGGAACCAATCAGGGCTCCCTGCATGTTGCAGCCAAAAATGTGTTTTTCTTTTTACTGTAGCTGCAAAAGCTCAAATAATTTTGATGAGACTTGCCTAAAATGTCCATCTAAAAAATCTTTTAAGTACAGCTTAAAATCAATGAAATAAAAAAAAAATACAATAAATATTGAGTGAAGTAACAACCAAGGGAATAACTTAGAATTCAATAAAAAATATTCAAAACAATTAGTAAATGAAATCATACCTTGGGAAAGGTTCGCATGATCCAATCTTTCTCCTTTGAATCAGTGTATGTAGTAAATACTTCCATGTCAGAATTCAATGCAATAGCAATAACAACTTGAGACAGAGGATTTACAGCTTGGCTTACATAAATGCTGTTCTCTCCAGACATATTTTTATTCACTTTTAAAATGTAATAGGCCTTTAAGAAACAATATAAAAATTTATTTTCAACTTAAATATATATGAACTTAATTGTTAGTCAGATACATCAGTAATATTTCCAGTAACTTTAGAAGTTTTTATTTTAGCAAAGAGATATTTTAACATTTTTTATCGCATATTCCAATAGCTCCACTATGAGAGCACAAAGTTACCTCAAAACAGGTGAAGTTATGATGAGTATGTTAAATCAATAAGAATAGGGTCATTCCATGTCAAATCAACACAATTTTGGGAGATTTTCAGAATTGATGTCTCAGATTTTCATGATTTTTGATATACAGCAATATATTATAGACTTATGAAAAAAATACCAAATTTCAGTTATGTAGCACAATTATTTTTGAAGTTATTAATTTTTAAAGATTTAAATTTGTATGGAAAAATTTCAGGTTTTGCTACCTTCAGATGCCTATAGGCTGGCAACCAGTGGTGATATAAACCTAGGAGTGGTCTCATTTTAAAGCTGTTGAATGGGGCTTTAATATGGTATGCCACAAGGTAGGGGTTACAATTTCAAAAAATTGAAAATTTAAACTAAATTTTGAAATTTAAATTTCTCAAAAAGTGGCAATTTTAAACATTTCAAAAAATTATCAAAAATAGTTTGCAATGACTTAGTCCAAAAAAAAAATTCTATCATGGGATCAGATGATACAGGGCTTCAGAAATAAACGTTTTGTGAAAAATACCAGAATCACATTTCATACACGTTTCTGAAAATTTTAAATAGTTTATTGAATGAAACAGGCGGCACATTACAATTAAACAAGCATTGGCTATTATTTTCACATTTTTTTAATATTATGAGTAAAGTTAACAAATCAGTTCAACGAGACATCAATCGTTGGAAGATACCCACACATTTGTTTCACTTCCCTGTTTGGTAAACTGTATGTTCGGTTAGTTTCTGTGGTGGGTTTTACTTTACAAATCATATCTGCAAAAGGTATCCACAGTGTATCAGGTGGAGTGGGATATATAAATGAGGGTGACAGACCTGAAGGATGGAGGAATGTAACTTGCACTTTACAGGAATCTTCATCTTTATCCACAACAGAACTCAACCACTAAGTGTCACCATAGTTTGATGTTACATACCCACCAGCATCTGCTGTATGTCTTCAACAACTGGAAATATACTTGAAACAACTGCAGAAGAAAATAATTTCAGATTAAATTTGGTTCCACAGTTGAGAGGTATGTAGGCATGAAATCTCTGGGTGCCTACAGTATTGCAGCAATTGGTCAGTTGTTCTTCAGCTTTATTCTATTCTTCAATGTTAATAAATACAAAGTCTATGTTAGATATGTTCTAATGCGACCATTCAAGCAGTTGCTTTGCATCCACAATTTGGTCCTTGTAGGCTTGCCCTGGCTGCTAACCTGAAGTGGTCAAGAAATGGGTTGTGTTCTAAAGATAAAATATCATAGGAACCGCCAAATGAATTTCCTACAAGCAAATGAATAACTCAGATTCTACACTGCCTATAAATGTGTAATGTACCTTGTGAAAAAAGGGTATTTCCCTCGACTTGTAGGCCAATCAGCTTCAGTTTTCTTTTAAAGAGGGGTTTCCAAATGTGGTACTATAAAGTAATCATTGTATTTTATTAATTTAATAGTGTCCTACACACTGCATTGCAAAATAGGAAATCAAAAATTTTTTTTTACTAATTTGGTACATTATTTCCAAAACATGTGTATTTCTGAAGCCCCTTACCTCCTGATCCCATTGAGATCCCATGATAGAATTTTGCTGTTTGGACTAAGTCATTGCAAACTATTTTTGATAATTTTTTGAAAATTTAAAATTGCCACTTTTTGAGAAATTTAAATTTCAAAATTTCAAAATCAAAATACCATATTAAAGCCCCATTCAACAGCTTTAAAATGAGACCACTCCTAGGTATATGTCACCACTGGTTGTCAGCCTACAGGCATCCAAAGGTGCCAAAACCTGCAATTTTTTCATAAAAATTTAAATCTTTAAAAATTAATAACTTCAAAAATAATTGTGCTACATAACTGAAATTTGGTATTTTTTTATAAGTCTATGATATATTGCTGCATAACAAAAATCATGGAAATCTGAGACATCAAGTCTGAATCAGTGTGTTGATTTGACATGGAATGACCCAATATCATCTTTTTTTTTTCGCACTTTTTCAACACGTTTGGCAGTGACGGCCACTTTCCAATCCCCTGTTCCCAAATCTGTGATGGTTAAGAGCAACCGTTAAGGAGGTAAGGAAAATCGATTAAAGAGTAATTTTGATACTAATCAATCAGTGCATCGCTTTGAGAAGGTTCCAACTGCTTTAACCTTAGTTATAAGAAAAGTGAGTTTAATTTTTTTAGGGGCTGATAATTTTTTTGTTGTCATAATTAAATTTATAAAATCTGGCCTTATTTCTAAACATGGCATTGGTTTAATATTTGAAGATTGTTTAAGAAACAATATTTATTTTTTATTGTTTAAGAAACAATATTTATTTTTTATTTTATATGACATAATTTCACAGTTATAATCACTAAAAATATATTGACTGAGATGTAAATGATATTACAAATTGATTTATTTAAAAAAAAAACAAATGGCATCTTAACACTTACAGTATGGATTTTTGTAAGTCACTAACTCCATAAATGGGGTGATAAAAACTGCTTAATAACTCTTTATTTACATTTTTGAATGCATTAACTTATCATAGGGAGCGGGGTAGCCCACTGGGTAAGGCAGTGGACTGCTGTGCTTAAGGTCCCGAGTTCGAATCTGACATGGCTTATGATATCTTTATTATTCGCCACAGTTCGTCTCTTGGGCCGAGAGACCCTCCTGGGGCAAACCCAGCCTCTATAAAGTGGGTACCCTTAATTGAAAAATTAAGGGGAAAGAACCTGGCGGTTGAGCGTGATCACGGTCAAATCACCTCCTTGCACGACCGCTGACCAAGAAACAGTACTCTTCCTTACATAGTACTGCACCCAAGACCCTTTATGGGTTGTAGTGGTACAGGTTTTTTTTTTTTTTAACTTATCATATTTACCAAAAAAAAAAAAAAAAAAAATAATAATAATAATAAAGTTCTAATAAATATAGCTCCATATAATCAAATTATAATAAATTTTTCTCTTGACAAAAAAATTAAAAATTATATATGCCTTGTACTTGGGGTTATAATTAGGGTTAGTAGTAATTAGGGCTTTAGGTGAACCTACTCAAGAGCATGGAACATAAAGTTGACCATGAGAAAAACATGCGGATTCCAAATTGATACCAGCTATCCTCAGTGATTGTCCTTGAGCTTTATTTATAGTCATCGCAAATGCGACCCGAATCGGGAATTGTACTCTTTTGAAATAAAGGGCATATCACTGGGGACAATGGGGATTCGAGCTATGTAAACATTCTCCCCCTTAGCAAAGCCTGTTATTAAGTTGCAAAAATGAAAATCACCGGATGAAACGACGCGGCGCTCGAAAGGACATCAGATTGGGAACGTGGAATATTAAGACATTGACTGGTAAGGAAATAGAAATAGTGGAGGAAATGGAGAAATATAAAGTGGATATACTAGGCATCAGCGAAGTAAGAAGGAAGGGTCACAGAGAAGTGTCTCTAGATAAGCAGCATATTCTCATATACTCAGGAGTCGGAGTAGGAGTGAGGGCAAAGGAAGGAGTTGGAGTAATTATGAAAGATAGCCTCTTTGCAAGAGTAGAAGATTGGGAACCCGTATCATCCAGAATAATTACAATGTATCAGGAGTTGTCGATTGGCAAAGTTGCCATTATACAGGTATATGCCCCAACAGAAGATGCAAATTTAATAGGCATAGATCAGTTCTATGCTGACCTAGAAAGGGAAGTCACTAAAAGCCAAATTAAGAACAGAGAAGTAATTATAATGGGAGACTTCAATGCTAGGACTGGATGTGACTACACAAGAGCGCACAGAGTAATGGGGCCACATGGAGGCGAACAAGTAAAAAATGGAAATGGCCAAAGACTAATAGATTTCTGTGTGGACAACGACCTACTAATTGGCAACTCATTCTTCCCCCACAAGAAAGTACATAAAATAACATTTTCGGCTGAAGAAAGAAACGTAAATAGCATTATTGACTATCTCATATACAGTCGAAGAATCAGGAGAATGTTCACAGATGTCAAAGTAATCAGAGGAGCAGAAATTGGCTCAGACCACCTTCTGCTAATAGGAAATACTCAAATATTGCATCCAAAAAAGAGACGTCCAAGAAGCTACAAAAAGATTGACATTGCAACAGAACGCAATATTCAGAACAATTGGACTTAAAGCTTAAGGACATAAACATGGAAGGAAATGTGGATGAAATATGGGCAAGAATGAAGGAAGCCATATGGGAAGCAGCAACGAATACTTGTGGGATTTCCACCATTTCATCAAAAAGGAAAAGGACCGCGTGGTGGAATGAAAGGGTGAAGGCATCAGTTGCAAGGAAGAAGGAGGCTTGGAATATGTACCAAAGATGCAAGACTCCGGAAAATTGGGAACTCTACGTCAGAAGAAGGAACGAGACAAGGCTGGTAGTGAGAGTGGCTAAAAGAAAGAAGTGGGAGGAATTCGGCCAAAGCCTGCAAAATGACTATAATGAAAACGTCAAAAAGTTTTGGAAAAAGGTGAAAGCAATGAAGGGAAAGAAAAGTAAGCCAATAAGAAATATAAAAGATGAGAGGGGGAGTTTGCTCACTAATGATGAGGATATCTTGGAGAGATGGAGACGCCACTACTCTGAGGCTTTTTCAGGAAATGCAGAGGACTCAATGCCAAGTGGGAATTCAGAAGATGAGCACAATGAGGTGATCTGGGAGGATGAGATTGAAGAGGCAATTGAAAGGATAAAACTTGGCAAGGCAGCTGGCAAAGACGGTATAACACCCGAGCTCATCAAATTTGGTGGAGCAGAGCTGCTAAAAGCACTACAGCACCTCTTCCAGAAAATATATACTTATAAAGTTATCCCTATAGAATGGGAATACAACATAATAATTCCTATTCATAAGAAAGGAAGTACAAGTGAATGTGGGAACTATCGACCTATCTGTCTTTCGCAGGTTGTATACAAACTATACACCTCAATTTTAGAAAAAAGACTAAGGGTGCTGGTAGAGGAGAATTTAGAAGAGGAGCAATCTGCTTTCCGACCACAACGCCAAACCCAAGATCACATATATTCTTTAAGAACAATTATTGACAAATCTTGGGATCGAAATAAGATTGTCTTCTTGGCATTCCTAGACCTAAGAGCTGCCTTTGACTCTGTTCCTAGGCAAGAGATATGGGATTCCCTTTCCGATAAGAATATACCACAAGGATTAATTGATGCAATAAAATCCGCATACCATAAGTCCAAAGGAATAATTAGAATCAATGGGAGAGAGTCGGATATGTTTGAAATGAAGAAAGGAGTGAAACAAGGCGACAGTCTAAGTCCACTCCTATTCATTATATTCATGGACAAAATCCTGAAGATATGTAAACGAAGGACAGCTCGCACTACTGTCGGTAAATGGAATATGAGGACGATACTGGCGCAAGTGATGGTGTTTGCAGACGACATCGTCCTCATAGCGGATTCTGAAGAACGATTACAAGAGGCAGTGACAGAATGGGAGGCAGAGTTGGAAAGGAAGGGGATGTCTATCAATGTCGGAAAGAGCAAAATAATGCATGTAGGCAAGGAGCAGGAAGTTGTCGAAATATGATGCAAAGGGGAAGTAATGCAGATGGTGGACGACTACACTTACTTGGGGACAGTGATAAGCAGGAATGGAAGATTGGACCAGGAAATCTCCAATCGAATAAAAAAGGCAAATAGTATCTACTATCAACTCAGTAACACCATAATAGGTAAAAGAGAAGTAGAGAAAAACGTTAAAATGCACATTTTTAAAGCCGTTTATCTGCCTACTCTATTATACGGTAGTGAAAGTTGGACTCCATTAGAGAAACATCTTAGTCGATTGACAGCTACTGAAATGAAATTTCTCCGAAGAGTGGCTGGTCGAACAAGGAGAGATCGAATCAGAAATGAGCGTACAAGAGAAGATCTCGGAGTTGCTCCCCTGAAAGATACTCTTGAAAAAAAAACAACTTCGATGGTTTGGACACCTCTGCCGGATGGACGAGAACCGTGATCCCCGAAAATTCTTCAAAGCTATGCCCATAGGGAAACGACCAAGAGGTCGACCAAGAAGGCAGTGGATAGACCACATTAGTAGAATTGGCCAAAAGCGAAACAAGCCACTAAATGCTATGAAGGCTATGGCACGAGACCGAGAGGCTTGGCATGCATGGACCGAGGCACCTCCACGCTGGGAGGCACTACGGAGGAAGAAGAAGAAGAAGAAACTATTATTCAAAAAATGAGTTGCTATATGATTATTTTATTTACCTGTACCAATACAACCCATGAAGGGTCTTAGGTTCAGGACCGTGTAAGGAAGTACTGTTTCTTGGTCGGCAGTCGTCCAAATAGGTGATTTGACCCTTCTCAGCCGCTGAGACAATCTTTGACAGAATATTAAAAACTTTCTGCCAATCCATATTTGAACTCGAGACATTGAGCACAGCAGCTCAATGCCTTACCATTGAACTACCCCGCTCCCTTGATATATGATTAATAGAAATATTTATCGATAATTTGGTTGTAAATTAAAAACTGATGAAAACAAAAAATTGTAGTTTTTTAAAAAGTAGATCAGGTCAAAGATGCTTGATTTTACTCAAAGCGGCTCCCACAGGTTGAAAGCTGAACTTTACTTAAGAGGAACTGTTGGAGGATCTAACATGACATTAACACAATGAACGGACCATACTAATATAGGGGAGAGTGGGGAACAGTGAGACGCAGTTAACTGTGAGACAGCTCATAGACCAATTGTAAGGATCCAGTAAGTGTAGGATTTGTTGTAGTGTAGAATATTAGCCAAACAAGCTTTTTCAGCAAAGAAACCAACATTATACATTTGTGACTATTTTTGACTCATTTGGTTTTCGACGCAAGTTAACTTTTTTTTGTGAATTGCTTTCTCGTTGACAGGGTGGGTACTAATATTCATTTCACTGCATTTCGGTTAATACCTTTTATTCACCAACTAAAACTCTTTGTATTAACCTTTAAACGGCCAATGATTGTTTAATTCAGAAACCGAAATTCGTAACGAAAGACGGCAAGGCCCTATGGGGGGGGATGAGTGATACAGCCTACGCAGACAATTTTACTGTTCTGCAGGAAATTAAAATTATATTGTCTAATCCCAGGAAGGAAGGAATATCTTTAAAGGAAGGGCCGTGTCAAATGAAATGTCAATCAAATGGAAATCAAGAGTAGTTATTTTCATTTGAAATGAACTCTTGGACTCTCTGAGAGTCCAGCAGCCTTTAGTCAAATAAAAATGGACAAGTATAAGTTAACATATTTAAAATGTAAAACAGTGTTTTTAAGCATTTGACATTAATATATTTGTTATAATATTTATGAAAAGACCTTCAATCATACGATTGAAAAAAAATTATTTATGTTTTGAGAATGGGGAAACAGCCCCGAAACGTCAACATGTGCTGTAAATAAATATTTATGGTGAAATAAGGAAGATTTTTTGCTATTTTTAACCGACTTCGAAAGAGGAGGTTACTCAATTCGATACGTATGTGCCTTTTTTTTTTTTTTTTTTTTCTATGTATGTCCACCGATTGCTCCGAGATGGGTGGACCAATTGGAACGAAACCTTTTGCATCTTGTAGTGTATTTTCCCAATGTGGTCCCATTAAAACCTTTTTTGGGTTCTTAATTTATTAAAGAAGTTATTGGGAAAAAACATGAAAATAATTATTTAATTATCGCTCAAAATATTTACTTATTTGAAAAACATATGGCATATATATCATAAGGTATGCTCCAACAAACTATTAAAACACGTTGATAAATAACAAACTGATCATGTACTATCCCCCCTTTTTTATTCTAAATTTGATTGGTTGATTTAAAGCAATGTTCAATAATGTTTTAATGGTCGATGAATCGGTTGGGAAACCAAACCAATCAAATTCAGAATTAAAAGAGGGGGGAGAACATGTGAAGTGTGTTAGTTATTGATTTGGTTTAAGTGCTTGTTGGAAAAAACCTTATACATAAATAAATAAATAAATAATAATAAATAAATAAATTTTCAACAATAGATTTTAATAAAGATATATAATATCAGTGGAATATCGCTGTCGTTTTCTGACAAATGAAGCACTTCTTTATGGTTCCGGCAAAGTTATTGTTGTTTCGACCCTGTTCCTGGAAAATTCTGCCAAGAAATGAAACTCAAGAACATTTTTTTGGGTTGCTTATAAGATTTTTTTTATAGATTTAAGAAGATTAAAGCACATTAAACACCGATAACAGTTAAAAATCCTAAATGAATGTGTAAACGACGGATGGACAACATAATCATAAAACCACAAAATTCATAGAATTTAAAGAAAGGCCGAGCATTAATAACCCTTTTTAAAAGAGATTCGTAAAATCGTCTTCCACTCGCTATGCACTTTAAAAAGGAATTCAATACTTCCTGGAAAAGCTCTTTTTCAGTTGATTTAGAGGCCTTGACAAAGGATTCAGGCACCTCTGACAGCTTCCGGATACACTCGATCACTGTCGGATATTATTATTCAATGTAATCATAAAATCTTGTGCGGATTCTTCACTCTGGAGTGACACTTTTGTTATGTTATCCAGATTACTATTATCGGTTTTTAATTATGTTTCTGCAACTATTGAGGTGTTTAGATGAAAATTGCTGTAAGTGCCAAATTATTGATTATTAGATAACAAATAACTATTAACTAACCTTAAATTTGGTTTTAAAATTAAGAAAAATATTATGGATATGACCATACTTGGACTTTTTATTATGGACTTATTATTATTCCAGTCATGAAATAAATACGTCCCGCTTAAAAAAAATAATATCATTTTCTTCCATCTCCAATTCCATCTATGATGGTGAATTGTCTACTTTTTTTTTCTGTAAGTTACGATAACGTCCCTAGGGTGGCACTCGATAAGAGAGTCTAGAGACGAAAATCTTAAAGAGAGTCATTTGTGAAGAATTGTTTCCATTTCGAGGCAGTCATATTCTCAGATACCGAAATGACAAACGTATATGTTGTTTATTATATTTACCAATAAAACTGGTCGAAAAATGGCCAAAATCTCAACTGATCAGTGGCATACCTACGACATCTTGAAGTTGCCGGATTCATGTTACAGCCGAGCAAAACTGAACACCTCCTCTCGGAACACAGATGTATGTATTTAATAAACAAGTACCGAAGACAATATTCCGCTTGTCATGGTGGAAACAAAGTTTTATGTGTCTTCCCGATGGAACATTGGTCTTTATAAAAAATCAAATTAGACAGGGTGTTGAAAGGTCTATACTGCACCTACCCCACAAATGATTTTAAATTTTCTGTGCATATTCATAAAATTGATAAAGTGACTATTATAATACAAAGTTGATTAAAATTCATATAATCAATATATATTATAAAGCAAAGTGTACAATGTGCGTGCCGAAAAGGCTCAAAAACGACTCAACTCACGTTTAAGAGAGTTATGTCAGCGTGTTGCTGTAAAACCCATAACGGAGAAGAAGGTTTCTGTTTTTCTCTTAAGGGTGTAAAATTGAAGAGAAAAGGACTGGAATTTTAAGACTCTCGCACCATTTAATTAGCCTCTCTGAGATTGAGATACGAGGTTATGAATGAAAAATGTAGTTCGAGCTTCAGGCTACCAGGAAGCGCTAGGGTGCGTTTTACTCAATGTTTATTGTTCATTCATCCCGTTCAGTTTGTAAAGGTTAAATATTTTTTCAGCTGTTCTTTTTAAATTACTTTTAAAATTGTTTCACCATTTCTTTCTAAATAAAATAATGATTTTAAATATCTGCAATCAATTAGAAAACCGACTGGATACTTTACAAAATTAATTTTCTCATAAGAAGGTTAATTGATTTACACATTATATTTAATCAATATATAACATCTACTTAAGTAAATTTAATGCAATATGACTGAACATTTTTTAGTAGTACAGTGAGCGAAATAAAGAGACATAAAGCAAAAAAGAAGAGCTGAATTGACTGATTATAAATCGAAAATAAAAAGTTTGAAGTGTTCTTATTGTATGCAATTATGAAAAATGGTTTTATTACTATGTATGATGAGCATTCCAGTTGATAAAATGACTAACTCCAATTAAAGCATTTTTTCAATAAGATTTTATCACCCCTCATAGTTCAGGATAAAAAGAAATATGATCAAAAATTGTGCCCTCATGATATTTTGGTTTTCACTTTGTAATAGTAGGTGCAGTGTACGGCCAAATAACGGTGGGGGGGGGGGGGATATCTTATGGGAGATTGAACTGGAAGAAAAGTCTTTAAAAAAAAGTTTCTATGAATCTTCGGTAGTTTCTAAACTTCTGGATCTAATAGGACCATCACAGTCGTCGGCGCTTAAGTTGTAATCGAAATATAGTTTTTTAACTAATATATTTTTCAACCATAATCTAATAACTTATTATCTGCTAACTGCTTGGAATGGGCTTATAGAATTCAGAATCACAGAAACCATCAAAAACGATGCATGACTCGACAAAGTTGCAGCAAAATTAATTGTTCATTCACCATTTTCAACCCCCTTTAAAGTATATAGGGTTCCTTATTTGGGCGGACTCTGCAGATATCGAATCTTAATATTGATACGATGTTAGAAGTTTCAAGAAAGTGCTAATTTTGTTCTATATTTCCTTTAATTTTAAAGTTTTTCTGTCATTATAACTACCATACAACTACCGGAGCGAAGCCGGGCACCCTAGCTAGTTATAATATAAAGACCAGGGATAGACGAACGTGGTATAGCGCTACCTGGGTTGGCTGACTTTTATTTCGCGAGGGACCAATGGAATAGATCTCGTCCTTCCCACCATGGATAGAACAACCAACTAATGAACCAAACTCACTTGTACTATCGAAAGAGGGGTACCGAATAAAAAAAAAAAAAAAAAAAAAAAAAAAAAAAAAAAAAAAAAAAAAAAAAAAAAACGACTTCGAAAACCCGAAATCAGTTCAAAATGCACTTAAAATCATACAAAAAAAAAGCACACAGAATTTGTTTTAGAAATCAACACATTGCTTCCTTCCGTCTTATATTAGATATTATCTTCCGCCACTAAAAAGTATGAAATAAAAAACATTTTATAAAAAAAATTAAACCGACTTCGAAAACTAGGAACCAGTAAAAACAAATGCACTGAAAAGTATGAAATAATTACCTTCTGATTTTTATGAACACGCAGCAAAATTGAAAATCGTATGAAAAGCGGAATAATGCATTAAAACGGATACTTTTATTTTGAATAGTACGAATACATACTAACTGTTAATAAAAATTATTATTGTAAATTAAAATAATTAATACCATGTTCAATACTTAACAATCTTTTCGGAGGCGGCGCAAAATAGAAAATCTATAGAAAATTTTAAGATTTTCCTAATTTTTAGTGTGAACAATTTTAAATTGTGCGCCGCCTCTGAAACGATTGTTAAGTATGGAACATGGTATTTAATATTTTAATTTACGATAATAATTTTTATTAACAGTTAGTTTATACTACTACTATAACTACGTACTAATCAAAATAGAATTATCCGTTTTAATGCATTATTCCGCTTTTCATACGATTTTCAATTTTGCTGCGTATTCATAAAAATCAGAAGGTAATTATTTCATACTTTTCAGCATTTATTTTTACTGGTTCCTAGTTTTCGAAGTCGGTTTAATTTTTTTTATAAAATGTTTTTATCAATCAAAATTTTACTTTATTTATTGTTAATACGTGATTTGTTAATGGTTATATCAAATTCTCGTTGTAATTATTGGTCCATAAATTAAAAAAAAAAAAAAAGAATTATATCTAGTGATACTAATCTTGTCAATGACTACTTCAAAGAAGTCATAAATTTTTTATGTTAATTATCATGATAAAATTTTGTAATAAAATGTTATTATCTCTTATTATTAATAATTTTAATGAAATATTTAGTTTTAATATGGTGTCTTACTGTTCTCCAAGCAATGTCTCAGTGTTTCCTGCAGTGGGGTACACTGAGCCAAAAATCTTCTTGTAGCTTTATGAAAATAAATATTTTTTCAATATTCAGATTTCAAATCTACTGAACAAAGGTCCATTGTAGTAAGATGTACTATAAAAATTTCAGAACTCTAACTATAGTTTTTCTATTATTTTGGATAGTTTGAAAAAAACCGTCACATTGTTCCCCACAATCCCCTACACAAGGTAAATTAACCTCCACTATCAGGGATGGGAACCGGCTGGAGGTAAATTTAGATTCTCCGCATAAAAAGGGTAATGGAGAGTAAGAAGCATAAAAAATCTAAGTTAAAACTTTGGCAGACAAAGGTATCAAAATAAATACCTCCCTTTAACCTTGCTTTTCCCCCCTGGATTTTTTTTTAAAGATTTATAAATAGATAGTTAAACTTTTTTAAATATGGAAATGTATTATTCTTGTATCCATATTTCTGCTTCTACAACTAATCACACGGTTACTTTTACCTCTATTTATGCCTGATCCCATACCAACTTCCATCAAGATTATTGTATTTAATGTCACAGTATCTTTATTTTCACTTAGGCATAGCCGAATGTAAGACTCACACAGCCTTGAGTAAAAATTTGTTCAGTATAAATAATATTACTAATAATAAAAATACTTTTACTACTTTATAGAAAAAAAGTAATAATAAATTGGAGAATGGAAGCAAATCTTATTAGATGAACTAATTTCTATTCAGTAAAAATATTATAAAACTTCAGGCAATGCAAAGCAGATAATACAATTACAAAAATAAATAAGTACCTATTAGTGAAATTTCAAAAAAAAGGTTTTATATAAAAATTGAGAAGATGATATATTTTTTTCTTAAACTTCAATGCATACCATTGAATAAGCTAGCAGAACAGAAGCAACCTCACTATCACTGAAATGCTTTGGTTTGGGCCAGAAAAGAATATTATCAGGTTGAAGAGTTTTGGTTTTACTTGAAAATGTTGCAAGGCCGCAAACTTTTTTTCCATCCTTTTCACCAACATATTCAATGACACCTATCTTTGAATCAAAATAACACTATCATTAGAAATAATGTTTAAAAATATCAAAGTGGGGAGTAAATCATACTTCACTTGTTGTATCATATCTAATATTACTATCTAATCTTACTTCAATTCGCAAATTACCTTATTATTAACAGCAGACACATCTGCCAGATTAATGCCTATTGTACTTAAATTGATTCCTGGGCATCTGTAATGGACATTATTGTAAAGTTATTTGCATTAATTAACAACAATATTGTATTCAATAATTTATTTAAAAGTACATCAAATCAATTAATGCTAAAATTATACCTCACATTAGAAAGTGGAAAAATGTCTGATTCTGTCATTTCATGATCTGTATTGATAATGTTGGAACTCCACCCATACGTGCACCAATATCCATTTTGGTGAATATTAATCTTCAGATCTTTAGCTAGTTGATTTTCATGCTTGGAGAGATCAAATGTTTCTTTGTCAAAAAATATGAATCTAATGATAAAAAAAAAAAATAAATAAAAAAAAATGAATGAACACAAATAGTAATATTGGTGCTCATATCTACGACTTTCACTTGCCATTATACTTTGATTAGATATTGATATGAAATTTGAAAAAAATATTAGTTTTACAACAACTTAAAAGGAAATTAAAAAAAAAAGTTTTCCATGGAACAATTTCTCTTTTATTTTTTTTTTTTTTGTAGACAACTTTCATTTTTGATAATAATTAAGTTTTCAAATGATGCATAGTGGAGGATTTCTTGGTGGCCTCAAAAATAAAATCCACATGTAATTAATGAAAATCTGAATAGTTTTATTTAATAGTGAAATGTTTCAGGAATCATGACTATTCCAATCTATAAGCGTTCTTGCTCAGAGATAGTAGAAAAAAATAATTAAAAAATGTGATTTTGAGTTATAAAAGTCATGCGTTGGATGAATAATAGATGAACAATGCATACATGAGATGAATGTATAAATAATAAATCATTTTTAATTATACATATTTAAATAGTGTGACTTGTGAGAAACTGTGAACTGTTGGTTTAGCCATCTTATAGCCATTCATATCTACTATTATATTTATGATTATATCTTATTTAAAATAAATGAAAATAAATATAAATAAAAAAAAAAGCATAGGAAAAATGTAAAGAGGAATAAATAACTTCATAAAATGTAATAGGATCTTTACATTTTGTGGAAAAACTGATGAGAACATGATTGATAAGGAAAAGTGTTTAGGCCCGCTCCCCCATGAATGATTGAATAATTAAATATGTTCCACTTTGTCCTACTAAATAAGCAAACAATATTAAATGGATAATTTTTCATAACTATATTTCTATCATTATAGAGCTTAATTAACATAAATTTATTTAGAATAACCAATTGGTCCGCCAGGAACATATTACGAGGGTCATTCAAATATAAACCGGAATTTTGTTCATTTGATGTTCGTATTTACGCGGGCAGCGCGGTGCAGCGGGGAATCATAGGTGGGGGTATGGAAAGGGGATAGACATGCACAAGGAGGTCTCAGTCACGTCCACCACGTGTACGACTTCTGTATCGCCATGACTGAACAAGAAGTACCAGTGTCTGTTGCGCAACGCATTATTATTCGTTTTCTCGTTAACGAAGGTGTAAAACCGAGTGAGATTTTGACGAGACTTCAAGCACAGTTCGGTGATGATACACTGAGTAAAACCCAAGTGTTTGATTGGGCCAAAACATTTCGGGATGGTCGTGATAGAGTCGAAAATGAAAGCCAAGACTCGACTCTCAGCTGGGAAATTTTTGGTTACTGTGTTTTGGGACTCTAAAGGTGTCTTACTCATTGACTACCTACGTGAACGAAAGACGGTGAATGCAGCTTACTACTGCCAGCTGCTGGATGACGCAAAACAAGCTTATCGAAACAAACGACGCCAACAACCGATTCGTGATGTCCTTCTTCTGCACGATGACGCACGGCCCCACACAGCAGCTCTAATTCGTGATAAACTGGACAGTTTACAATGGCAATCTCTTGAACATCCCCCATACAGTTCGGACTTGTCCCTATGTGACTACCATTTGTTTGGTCCACTGAAAGAAGCATTAGGAGGGGAAAGATTTAAAGACGACGATGCCATCGAAATATACATGAGCAATTGGTTACTGGTGCAGCCTCCTTCTTTTTTTTACGATGGGATCAGAAAGCTTCCTATCCGATGGAGAAAGTGTATTCCTGTTGAAGGAAACTATTTAGAAAAATAACATAATTTTTTTGTAATTTTATTTATCACCAATAAATTTTAATAAAAAAATTCCGGTTTATATTTGAATGACCCTCGTAAAACTAACACAAGTAAGGGCAATTCAAAACCTAATTTTGAAAAAAGCATTGCAAACCTTATACGACTGGAATCAGGTATTATTTCACATTCTTCAACAAGTTTATGGATCCTTGGTAATGACACTGATGTGCCGACTAGATAAACCACTTTGTCATCCTGTGATAGTTTTATTTCTAAAGTTCTTCTCCAACAAGGGTCTGAGAGTAAAATGAAATTTGGAGTCACAGTAAAATTTGAATTCTGAAAATAAAAATAAAGCTAATATTGTAAATGTAAGGGTTGAATACAATGAATAAAAAGTTAATGAAGCAAAACAAATATTTTTTTTCAAATTTCTAATTAATTATCTAATGCAAGCATGAGGGGGGAAGCTTATTACCATCAGAGATCATATTTAAAATAAGCAATTATAAGGCCTTACAATTTTATGCTTTTGCCTGTAGGAAAGTTAATTTGTCTAAATAATTTATTTTTTGATGAGAAAAGATTTGGCTCCGCCGGGAGTCGAACCCGGGTCTCCCGCGTGACATGCGCGGATGCTAACCACTACACCACAGAGCTCGGCTCCAAGTAGAGCCAATCCTTCCTCTTCACTGATACCTAAATAAATAAATTATTTAAAAATAATTTAAAAAAGGTGGTCACCCACAGATTAAGATTAGATTAATTTAATTTGTCTAAGTTTATTAATATTACGTGGTAACAAAAGATAATTACAATGTAATATGCAATAGCCACCACACCAAAGTCTTCTATAAATTTTCAATAAAGCCAGGAGAATTTCTTGCATATTTACTCTACAACAGTAGGTTTCTGTAATCACTTTTTCCTTTTCAAAATAATTGATCTTGAGTTTGGTGGGTTTTATTAAGAGTAATTATTTAGTTATTATTATTAAGGATATCAAGAATAACTATTCTCCAGGACCAGGCAATAGCAATTAAAAAATATTAAAGTAAGCAGGAGATAACCTGAGGGAAAAAGTATACCTACCAGGACCTATTGTAAGTATAGAGGTGCTGGATGGAAGAGAAGATGCCCCATAAGAGGACACAATTTGTTATCTGTCCAATATATAAGAAAGGCTGCAGGATATTTAATGTGGATCTTCATAACTTACTTACGGGTCATTCCATATCAAGTGGTCCAAAGTGGTTGCTCAATCATTTTAGAAAAAAAATTATAATTTTACCACCAATTACGTATGAAATCAGTAGTTCAAATCAATTTTTTTAAAAATTTTAGGATCAACCGTTTCAAAATGGCAGCCATTTTTGTTTCACCTTTCAGGCCGATTTTCGAGTTTTTAAGCTCTCACAGAAAACTCATTTTCTCAAGACTGGTAAGTCATAGACTAATAATTCAAACACAATTGTTTTCCTTAAAGTCTCTTCTATATTTCGTGTTCCCTTTATTATTTGAATATTTTGAAGCCCAATACTTGAAAAGTGCTATTGAAAACAACTGCTTTAAATTCTCAAAACACCGTTTTTGAGGGTAAGTTTTGGATATAAGGGCATGTACGCCAAAACTGATTTTTGGCATGATAATGAACCTAACTAAGTAGCTTTCATTAAAAGTATTCTTAACCCGTATATTCTTTACCTTATTTTTTTATGAATTTTTAAAGTTCACATTTTTTAATTTTTTGTTAACTTTAGGCTCTAATATCTCTGATGGGTCAGTTAATAAAAATCTCATTTTTACTTTCACTTACCTATATATGAAATATATAGTAAGTGGAAGTATTGCGATCGTGAAAAATTTCGACTTCCGGTTTTCAACGGAAATACACGTTTTGGGGCCCCCTGAGTCCAAATAACCAAGTGCCGCGAAATGGTCTGTGTGTGTGTGTGTCTGTGTGTGTGTGTGTATGAACAGACTAGCTCTAAAACTATAAACTGTGTGAACCTGAAATTTGGTATTTGATGTATGTAAATGCCAAAGATGTGATAGCCAATATTTCATCAAAATTGCTCCAAGGGAGGCGGTACTTTATTTAACAACTTTTTACGTTTTTTTTGTTTTTCTCAAAAACGGCTCTAACGATTTTGATTAAACTAAGTATTTAATGTATTAATATGCCCGAGATATGACTGTAAAAATTTCATCAAAATTGATGAACCGGAAGGGGGACTTTACTTAATAAATTTTGTATCATTTTCACGTGTTTTTTTTATTTACTCAAAAACGGCTTTCACGATTTTGATCAAACTGGGTATTTGATGTATGTATATGCCAAAGATGTGATAGCCAACATTTCATCAAAATTGATCAACCGGAGGGGGGACTTTACTTAATAAATTTTGTATCATTTTCACGTGTTTTTTTTATTTACTCAAAAAAAGCTTTCACGATTTTGATCAAACTGGGTATTTGATGTATGTATATGCCAAAGATGTGATAGCCAATATTTCATCAAAATTGATCAACCGGAGGGGGGACTTTACTTAATAAATTTTGTATCAATTTCACGTGGCATATGTATATGCCAAAGATGTGATAGCCAATATTTCATCAAAATTGGTCAAACGGAGAGGGTACTTTATTTCATAACTTTTTTTCCAATTTTTACCTTTTTTTTCGATTATCTCAAAAACGGCTTCAATGGTTTTTATCAAATTCGTCATGCTTAATGAAAATAAGGTGTTCTTTAATATCAGGTAAGCTTTAAGCAATTAACAAAACACATCAATTTCTAATTGCAGTAAGTTAGTAAGTGAAAGTTGTGTGTTGCGCGCACGCACCAGATTTTTTTACATGTTATGCTTACATGCAACATAAACCTACTGTAAGAAATTTCAACTTGTATATTTGAGTACATTGGTAGCTACAAATTTTTGAAAATGGTCATTTTCGTGCTCATTTAACATTGAAGAAAAACTCATTTTCTCAAGACTGGTAAGCCATAGACTAATAATTCAAACACGATTGTTTTCCTTAAGGCTGTTCTATCTTTCCTGTTCTCTTAATTATTTGAATATTTTAAAGTCCAATACTTGAAAAATGCTATTGAAAACAACTGCTTTAAATTCTCAAAACACCGTTATTGAGGGTAAGTTTTGGATATAAGAGCATGTACGCCAAAACTGATTTTTGGCATGATAATGAACCTAACTAAGTAGCTTTCATTAAAAGTATTCTTAACCCGTAGATTCTTTACCTTATTTTTTTATGAATTTTTAAGGTTCACAATTTTTAATTTTTTATTAATTTTAGGCTCTAATATCTCTGGTGGGTTAGTTGATAAAAATCTCATTTTTTTGCATGTTATGCTTACATGCAACATTAACCAACTTTATGAAATTTTAACCTGTATATTTGAGTACTTTGGTAGCTACGAATTTTTGAAAATGGTCATTTTCGTGCTCATTAAACGATTCGTAAACTTGATCATACTTCATTAAAATTTTACTATTTGTGAATTTTTTACTTTCAATTACCCTTATTTTGTTTTTTAATTTTATCTATTTCCAACGGAAAATATTTTTAATTACTTTTTCATTAAAAACAAATAATCAAAATTTAATAGAGTAGATTTCAATTATAATTAGACCCAATGTTTTCTTTTTTTGCATTGGACATAGATAAAATTAAAAAACAAAACAATTAATAAGGGTTATTGAAAGCAAAAAATTCGCAAATAGTAAAATTTTAATGAAGTATGATCAAGTTCACGAATCGTTAAATGAGCACGAAAATGGCCATTTTCAAAAATTCGTTGCTATCAAAGTATTCAAATATACAGGTTAAAATTTCATAAAGTTGGTTAATGTTGCATGTAAGCATAACATGCAAAAAAATGAGATTTTTATCAACTAACCCACCAGAGGTATTAGAGCCTAAAATTAATAAAAAATTAAAAATTGTGAACTTTAAAAATTCATAAAAAAATAAGGTAAAGAATATACGGGTTAAGAATACTTTTAATGAAAGCTACTTAGTTAGGTTCATTATCATGCCAAAAATCAGTTTTGGCGTACATGCTCTTATATCCAAAACTTACCCTCAATAACGGTGTTTTGAGAATTTAAAGCAGTTGTTTTCAATAGCATTTTTCAAGTATTGGACTTTAAAATATTCAAATAATTAAGAGAACAGGAAAAATAGAACAGCCTTAAGGAAAACAATCGTGTTTGAATTATTAGTCTACGGCTTACCAGTCTTGAGAAAATGAGTTTTTCTTCAATGTTATATAAGCACAAAAATGACCATTTTCAAAAATTTGTAGCTACCAATGTACTCAAATATACAGGTTGAAATTTCTTACAGTAGGTTTATGTTGCATGTAAGCATACCATGTAAAAAAATGAAATTTTTATTAACTGGCCCACCAGAGATATTAGAGCCTAAAGTTAACAAAAAATTAAAAAATGTGAACTTTAAAAATTCATAAAAAAATAAGGTAAAGAATCTACGGGTTAAGAATTGATCAAAATCGTGAAAGCCGTTTTTGAGTAAATAAAAAAAACACGTGAAAATGATACAAAATTTATTAAGTAAAGTCCCCCTTCCGGTTCATCAATTTTGATGAAATTTTTACAGTCATATCTCGGGCATATTAATACATTAAATACTTAGTTTAATCAAAATCGTTAGAGCCGTTTTTGAGAAAAACAAAAAAAACGTAAAAAGTTGTTAAATAAAGTACCGCCTCCCTTGGAGCAATTTTGATGAAATATTGGCTATCACATCTTTGGCATTTACATACATCAAATACCAAATTTCAGGTTCACACAGTTTATAGTTTTAGAGCTAGTCTGTTCATACACACACACACACAGACACACACACACACAGACCATTTCGCGGCACTTGGTTATTTGGACTCAGGGGGCCCCAAAACGTGTATTTCCGTTGAAAACCGGAAGTCGAAATTTTTCACGATCGCAATACTTCCACTTACTATATATTTCATATATAGGTAAGTGAAAGTAAAAATGAGATTTTTATTAACTGACCCATCAGAGATATTAGAGCCTAAAGTTAACAAAAAATTAAAAAATGTGAACTTTAAAAATTCATAAAAAAATAAGGTAAAGAATATACGGGTTAAGAATACTTTTAATGATAGCTACTTAGTTAGGTTCATTATCATGCCAAAAATCAGTTTTGGCGTACATGCCCTTATATCCAAAACTTACCCTCAAAAACGGTGTTTTGAGAATTTAAAGCAGTTGTTTTCAATAGCACTTTTCAATTATTGGGCTTCAAATAATAAAGGGAACACGAAATATAGAACAGACTTTAAGGAAAACAATTGTGTTTGAATTACGAGGGTGAATCAAATATAAACGAGACTTTTCGCCCTTCAGGCACAATAGTGGAGGGAGAACGTTCCCGCTTTGTTTGTTGTTGGGTAGGTTTGTCAGGAGTAGGGGAAGCACATGGGCTCGCCTCCTCGACCCTCTCAGTGTCCACCGTGACGATGTTGGAGCAAGAGGTACCTCCGTCAATTGCACAACGTGTTTTAATCAAGTTTCTCGCCGCAGAAGGCATAAATCCGGCCGAAATCTTGAGGAGATTGACTGACCAGTGCGGGGAAGAGACACTGTCGCGAGCCAGAGTGTTTGCATGGCATAAACAGTTCGTGGAGGGTCGCGATCGTGTTGAAAATGAGAGCCATGACCGCAGACCTCGCACCAGCATTACAGCAAACAACAACAGCAGTGTTCGACGGCTTATTTTTTGCACGAGTGCAGGACAATTAATGCGGCCTACTACTGTGACGTTTTGAGTGAGGTCCAACTTGCATATCGCCACAAAAGACGAGACCTATCGATCAGGGAAGTGATTCTTCTCCATGAAAATGTTCGCCCCCATACAGCAGCCTTGACTAGGGAAAAATTGGAGCAACTGGGGTGGGAAACATTGGAACACTCTCCTTACAATCCAGACCTGTCACCCTGTGACTTTCATGTGTTTGGTCCTCTCAAGGAAGCTTTGGGAGGCCAAAGATTCAATAGTGATGCTGAGGTTGAAGCCTACTTGCGCAATTGGCTGCAGACACGACCTGCATCTTTCTACGTGGAAGGAAATGGAAAGCTGCCTATCCGCTGGGAAAAATGTGTTTCCAAATCAGGATATTATGTAGAAAAATAAACTATATTCTTTTTTGCGTTTAAAATAAAAATAAATTTAAAAAAACAAAAGTCTCGTTTATATTTGATTCACCTTCGTATTAGTCTATGACTTACCAGTCTTGAGAAAATGAGTTTTCTGTGAGAGCTTAAAAACTCGAAAATCGGTCTGTAAGGTGAAACAAAAATGGCTGCCATTTTGAAACGGTTGATCCTAAAAAATTTTTAAAAATTGATTTGAACTACTGATTCCATACGTAATTGGTGGTAAAATTATAATTTTTTTCTAAAATGATCGAGCAACCACTTTGGACCACTTGATATGGAATGACCCTTATTGGTTTTGTTCAGTATATGAGAGTGTGGAGAAAAATTAAATGTACAAAGGACTGAAGAGTCGGGACTGTCATCTAAATTAATTAGGGTTGTATGACGCAATACGGTCTGGAGAACAGTTAAGATCCAGGGAAAACTTTCAGAAGAATTCAAGATATATAAGTGCCTAATGCAAGGAAATCCTCTCTCACCAGTGCTATTTAACCTGAATTTGGAAGTAGAAATCAGGTGTATAAAGACGAGATCAAATAGCACAATCAGTAATACATTGAGATTTCTAGCATTCTGATGAAGTGCATGTATTGACCACGACAATGCCAACTGTCTATGCAAGAGATTTAGCTCGAAATATGCAAGAGTTTCAGGGTGCAGCTAAAAGACTTGGCCTCTTGGTAAAAAATGTGACAACAAATTAATATACATGGGGAGAAGAAGCGAATTGTTTAGGCCTTGACCAGTAAAGATTGGAGACCTTAATTCCATGGATGTGACTTTTTTAGGGATATTGTCAAAAAACTATGATATAACAATGGAAGTCAAGACAAAAATCATAAAATATGAAAATTGAAATCATAATCTACTAGACAATACACGCCCTCTAGTAACATATTGCAGTGAGACGTGGTTCCAAACAAAAGAGATATGTGAAAGAAGATTAATAACAATATATGTTTCTATCAAAAAAGGCGAGCAATTTAGAATTAGAAGTATTGCACAACTGATGGAACTGCTAGCAGAGCCAGACGTCGACACAGTCATTAGACAGATTGACTTGGCTAGTTAGGTCATATTGAACGCATGGATCGAAGTGACTACCTTGAAAAAATTCATTAAAATCTGGGAGGAAGGTGAATGCAAGGGATGCCTCAATTATGTTGAATGGAAGATGTGGAAGAGGACTTAATAATAAATAGGAGTGCAGAGATAGTGAAGGTGAGCCACAGGTATTAAAGAGTGGAACAAATTGTGAGCCCCAGGCCTTACAGGAACTGTAGTGCCAGACTATGAATGTGAGTGAATTATTTAGTAAAAATTCAAACTATTGCCATTAAATTTCTCAGAGCAACAGAATGGATATGTTTTAGAATTGATAAAAAGTGATGCATAATGACTTGTCCTAAGATTTCTAAAACTAGATTTACACTCTAACATTTTAGCAACAATGAACAGGATGCCTTGTTCAATCTAATAGTTGGATATTAGACTGAAACCAACTGCTATCCAACATGTTTATAACTTCAACCAGACTGATAACACCCACCTTTTGGTTTATATTTATCGATATTGAAATACTTTAACCCTTTGCGGACCAACCCTTGATTTCATGAATGGTCCACACGGTCCGATACCGATCCAAGACCGGCGTAAACAACCCCGCTATTAGTGCATGTCTGCTTGTTTACATAGCACCCTGGTGGTCTGTGTAGAGTTCTGCCAAATAGCACATTTTGTTTTAGGGGTAATAAAAATGGAAAAAATTTCTTATTTATTCTCAAAAATCTATATTTAATCGAATTAAAACATAACAATAAGTAATATAATTTAATTTATTGATAATTTTTCATAATGTGGTACTTCGCAAAACATTTCCCAATAAGAAGGCCGGATTTGTGGAGCATGTCTTACAGTAAATATTAGTTTCTCTCCTTCCATTTTTCAATTTAAAACTCCAAAAATAACCAAAACTTACAACGAAAATGATAAAACTGACACTAAAAAGTTTCAAGGTTTAAGAAATAACAAACTAAGAAGCTTTTGAGTGCTGTAGTTCACAGAACAGAGCATCTACTGGTTGTTGAGGGTACTATTTGGTTGTTGAGGGTATCTACTGGTTGTTGAGGGTACTACACCAAAATGATCAGCTGATAGTCTAGAATAGCGCTTTGTATTCAACTTATGCCAAGGAGGTCTAGATGGTCTGAAAACCGATGCCGGTGAGAAGCCGGCCTAGGACCTCTAGCGTTAAATATGTATATGATGGATAGACACTCGCGGACCATATGAAGAACTTGTTTATGCCGGTCCCAGGTCGGCATTAGCCCGCAGAGGGTTAAGCTGACCATTTGTTGTAAGGAGATGATATCTTCATGTCAAGATGGAATTGGTTCAGACAAAACTTACATTTCTCTCTTAAATACTTACATTATTTTTATATTCTGGTTTTGAATTTCATGCCTATATTTGAATTTTCCAAAAAAGCAATGCAACATTTATTTTCACTCACCAATTTACATAAATAAAATGAATCAGAAGCTTTCTTTTGCTCGAGTACTGTGACAAGAGATGAAGGTGGTGTTTGATTTAATAATATCAGATAACCTTGTTCAACTTGTTTTAAAATCTTTACAGGATTACTCAATTCTTTTGAGGCATTTACAATGAGGACAGAGAAGTATTCATCTTCTGAACCACACTCCTTAATATTTTCAGCTCCTGCTACTTTTAACACCTCAACCTGAAAAAAAAATTCAGTATATATTCCTTTTCCATCCATAATCCAAAAATCCATAACAACATTTTAATACATCAATAATATAAAAATCTGTAAGCCACTATGGGAAAACAACAGATGTACAGATGACAGAAACGGCCCATGGGATTTGTAGGCCAATCTGACCATAGGATTGAACTAGTGTTTATTAAATAATAATATACAGCTGAATGTTCATAACTTTTCATTAGGTCTGAAATGTTGGGGGTGTAGGTCACAAAAAACAGCACCTATCAGAGAATTTCTATATTTTACGATTTATTAAATATTTTATCAAGTATTAATATGTAATTTATTTATTTATTATTTATCTTAAAGAAACTATGTATTTTAGATTCAGTATTATATATTTATCAATTAATTACACATTAATACTCATGATAGCTTTATTGTTACCGTTTAATAAACAAATTATATTAAATAAAAACCTAAGATTATGGTTAATTTGTAGGTAGAATACCTTAAACAAAGTGGGGATGCATATGCCAGAACCTGAATTATGAGCTAACAAGAGAATTTGTAGGAGGCCGAATAACTAGCAAACTTATTAAGATAACTGAAGATAATCTTCAGCTATCTTTTCAACTGATCATTATAAAATTATAATCAATCATATAAAATCATTTTATTGACTGAATCAAGGTAAAAGCAACTAAAATACCAGAGCATATATACTTATACACTCCTGATTATCTATGAAAAAGAGGTGAATAGTAAAAAATAGCTTTTTTTGTTACCATATTACTTTATTCAACATTATTATTTGTAAAAATCTGGTGCGATGCGCGCAACACACAACTTTCACTTACCAACTTACTTAGATTAGAAATTGATGTGTCTTTAAAATTGCCATTTCTCAAAGTCACATATTTTTCCACATTCGTTTCTTATTTTTGTTTTTATTTGCTCTCTAAAGTACACTAATTTTTTTTATTATTAAATAAAAGTTCTTACTTGTAATAATTCGGCAATGCAAGCATAATACTCCAAGTCGTTTGATTTTATAATTCCACATGTAATTGTTGAAAATTTCATTTCGTTACCATGCAACAAATCATTTCAATTAAATGAACAGAATGTCTTTAATTATAAACAATGGTTTTTCATGGTCTAATTTTTAGGCGAAACGAGAGACAGATAATTTTTCCATGGAAACAAATACAAATGTACTTTATAGGAAAACAAAAAAGGCCCCTTCCCCATTTAAGTTCTCTCAGAACATTTTAATAATTATAAAGGTTATCCGATTTTAAAGAAGACTTGATTTTCATTAAACATGCCGAATTTAATCAAAATCATTAAAGCCGTTTTTGAGATCATCGAAAAAAAAAGTAAAAATTGGAAAAAAGTTATGAAAGTGCCCCCTCCATTAGACCAATTTTGATGAAATTTTGGCTGTCACATCATGGTCATATACATACATCAAATACCCACTCTCACCAAAATCATTACAGCCGTTTTTGAGTGAATAAAAAAAAAAAAACACATGAAAGTGAGACAAAATTTATTAATTAAAGTGCCCCCTTCAATTGATTAATTTTGATGAAATTTTGACTGCCATATCGCGGGCACATACATACATCACATATCAAGTTTAATCAAAATCGTTAGAGCTGTTTTTGAGGAAATCGAAAAAAACGTAAAAATTAGACAAAAATCTTTGAATAAAGTACCCCCTCCGTTTACCAATTTTGATGAAATTTTTGCTGTCACATTGCGGGCATATACATATACCAAATACCCTATTTCAGTTTCTTATTTCAGGTTCGTAAGGTTTATAGTTTTTGAGGTAATCTGTTCACACATACACAGACACTCGCACAGACCATTTCGCGGGAATTGGTCATTTGGACTCAGGATTCACAGACTTATTTACATATGTAAAACAGAAATTGTGTAGGAATAGATATGTACAGTAATATTAATATAAAGGCATGTCACTACTGATTTATTGTTACTTATATTAATAGGTCCGCTTCCCAATAGGTTGGTCACCTGGGACAGCGTAGACCATTACTCCCATAAATAGCAAAGACTTTATTATAATTTTTACTTATTAAAACCAATGATATGGGAAGGCCTATGTACAAAGAGGACGATTGTTCATTTAATTTATGTTAATTTCTGATCTGTATTTACTCCTTAAATGTACATAATAAAAGGCTATTATTATTATTATTATTATTATTATATTAATAGGAAGAAACCACACAACTTATAAACAGATATTGAAGAAATGGGTCATTTGCTTTTGTTTTTTTGTATAAACAAACTATTTTTCTTGATTTTGAGAAATTGTCAGGTGATACCACCTGTCAATTTACTGGTACCACTATCGGTGAACTAACAAATCTGAAAAAAATTTGGTTTTTGAGATGTTCGGCACTTAGGCTGAATTTAATGTGATTTAAAACCTGAGAAATATTCTCAATTCAATCTATATTCCTTCCTAGTAGAATATAAATTACCTCATTCCTTTAACCTTATTCTAAATTTCTTTTTTTCTCGCTAGTTAAATAAAAAATAAAATACTTAAATAAAAAAAGTACTAAAACAGCTACTTATTATTTTCGTTTATAAAAAATATCGTTTCTGAATAAGTGTACATTTCTTATAATTGCAATCTTCCAGGCACTTTAACTCTGATATTATTAAGAATATTACCAATGGATTCTTCAACAAAAAAATCAAGTAAAATAATATTTAAAAATCACAAAGGCAGGCCTAATCACACAAGAAACTGTTTTTTGGCTCAACTTAAAAGACGAGCTTTCGGAGATTCGCTAGTTTTCCATGTACTACTAAATGATGAACGTCGATTCATCGAAGAATTTTTAAGAAAGTTCAGTCTTTTGTCTTTTTTCCTGGATTTACACTTTTGCCCACCAAAACTATCACTACAGATCTGTATTGGGTGAATATAAAATTAGTGGAAAAATTCATGTTTCCGATCACAGATAATCGAGAGTGAACTGTAGATGTCTGAGGAGAGACTGAAACTGATAGGTAGGGAACATTGTGTTATGGCTTTTGAAGTGGTAAAACACTTGATGATTTTCGTATCCAACATGAGGTTTAGCTCTAGCTTTTTATAATTATTATATTGAATTATTGGTACTAACCATATCCCAACTTAGTGTTTATGATAATTAACTACTATATTATTACAATATTTACTCTACCTTAACATTACTCTTTTTCTCAACAGCTTGAAGAATTTGATTATGTAAATTCATTCCAACATTAACTTCAATGATATAAATTTTTGGAACTGAGAATGATTTTTTCATATTTTGTAATAATATCTCTAAGCTAAAATCAAATATTGAGTCCGCTTCCTGTAGAAAAAAGAATGTATAAACATTACTAATGGTTACTCATTTATTCAGTAGAAGTAAGAAAAGAAAGATAGTTTCGTGATTAAGGAGAAAAATAAATTTGATTTTATTTTATACTGCATTTTATTTTAAATCAATACATTTCGACCTCCAGGGCCGTCTTCAGTGCGCCTGAAAGTTACACAAGCAGAATGTTATAACTAATCAAATAAATAATTTTTTATTTAATAAACAATATAAGGAGTTACCATGCATTAAAAATAATTCCAACATAGAATCTAAGAATTAACCCATAACAATCTGCATCTTTATTAATTTCCATTTAATAATTTTAAAACTTTTTCAGACCTTTCTTAAGCTTTTTCGTCGTAGGCATACTGATCCTCTTCAAATAACTTATTTGAAGTTATTATTTTAATTAATAACTTATTTATTCATAAAAGTTTATTTCTTTTCCCATAACCGAGAAAGTTTCTGAGGTCTGGAGAAGTTTAAAAATGAATTAATGGACAATAATAAATGTGTAGATTGTTATAAGTTAAATCTTAAATTCTATGTAGGAATTACTTTTAATGTGTGTTACCTCCTTATTATAATGTATATTAATTAAAATATTAATAAGTTGATTAGTTATAAACATTCTTTTTGTTTAATTTTCTGACCCACTGATCACTTATGCATTTATCTTAAAAATAAAGTAGATACTAAGATCAAAATTATTTCTTTTACCATTACTAATGGTTAAGCTTGATCGAGAAAATGATTAACATTGCAAAATTAAAAATGAATGAAATGAAAAAATTCCTCTATGCAAATGCAACCGGTGATAAAGAATTGTAAATTTATATAAATGGAAATTAATATATCATGACAATGAATATTTCTAATTTTTTTAAACAGAAAACTACTTTATAAAAAATAACATTTGTTAATATAAAATCAACAAAACACTCACTGTAAAGTTTGATATTGAATATGGTATTAATTCCAATGTGTTATAGACAATTTCCTTCGAAAGCCTTTTTGGGACATTGCTATGTTTCAACTGAGGGCATTGGATTTCTAATCCATCACAATGTATGTAACCAGAACTTTTTTCAAAAAATACAGTGATTTCTAAAACAAAGTTATAAAACAAATGATAAATATTAATAAAAACTAAGAATGGAATGAGAGTACTAAGAATTTATTATTTAAAAGAATACCTTTATGCAGTTCAAAATTAAAATTTTCATAGTCTACTGTAATACGTTGAATGCTATAGAGCAATTTCAGCTTGGAGCTTTCCTCTGCTTCCAATATAGAGCATAGTAGCAGAATGTTATCCACAAATGTAGTCCACTTTCCATTCCAGAGAATTTTTGCAGTACTTTCTGAGTTGAAATATAAAATTAATGTATAAATGCGTTTGTATATATATTATTAAGCCATTTATTGTAATTAACTGATATATTATTCTTTTTATGCTTTAAAAGTTATATTTGGTACATTTTTTATTTAATTGTTAATTTCCATTGAAAATTACTCTAGCCTAGAAGGGCCTCTAGCAAAGGCTTCTAAGAAGATTTTTTGATTCTCTTAAGTGAGCAAAATGGGCAGAATTTCACTTTAAAGATCAAAGCTGTTCGAGATTTATAAACAATCACCTTCTTTAGATCATACAAAGGTAAAAAAAATAAAAATAATTTATTTTTGGTTTTACCATTATCAGAAACTGTTAATGACTGAATTAGTTGAGATGCTCCGACTTCCACACCTCTGCTAGAAAGATAACTGTATATTTCATCTTTGTGAATTGTAAGTCCATCCACAGAAAATGGTTTGTTCTTGGGCATTGTTTTAATGCAATGCATCTTTTTTCCATGTGATACTTCTACTGCATCTTGACATAACTCCCAATCACCACATCCATTTTGCAAGCAGAGGTACAATTGGCAAACACCTGAACATCATGTTTATTTTTTTTTAATTTATATTTGTCAGTTAAAATCAAAAATACTTAATAACCTTAACATGGATAAATGATTTAATAAATTGGATAGGATAGCTACACATTTTTTTAAAGCAAAAGGACTAGTCCGATTTTCTGTTTTCTCTAATTTAGTTTTTGAAAATATCAATGTTACTTAAATCTACTTAATAAAAATATAATTTACTAACCTTCAATTATCTTAGGATTGCATTTTACTTTAAAATCTTCTACTACAATTGGCTCCTTTGTTTTATTAAGCGTTTTATAATGATCTATAATTAAATCCTGAAATCAATTAATGTAAGATAATTATAGTTATTATCAAGACATCAATATCAATATTTATTTAATTTTGCAGGAATTTTCCAATATGTGACAAAAGGAAACATAATACTAAATACATTTATTTACAGCATACACATAAATTTAATATGATTTAAAGTATATAGAAATTTCCAATTTTTAACTGCTTTGCCCAACCTATTTATATTGACATTACATCTTTATACCTTTCTTCATCGAAGATATATCGATCCTCTTCAAATTACTTTTATTAAGAAAAGTTAGAGACTTTCTCGGTAATCGGGAAAGAAATAATTTTGATCTTCGTAAATAAATATTAATTATTTTATTTAATAATTTCTTTTCACATAATTACGAAAGTCTCCATCTGTTCTGAATCTTTATTCAGAAAAGTTGATCGATATGCAAAATAGGATCGATATGCCTTCGACGAAAAAGTTTAAGAAAGGTCTGAAGAAGTTTAAAAATTAAGTAATGGACATTAATAAATGTGCAGATTGTTATAGGTCAAATCTTAGATTCTATGTAGGAATTATTTTTAATGTATGGTACGTTAAATTAAAAACAATCCCTCCTTATTGTATGATTTATAAATTAAAAAATTGATTAGTTGATTAGATATAACAATTCTGTTCATGTAACTTTCAGACCCCCTGAAGAGGGGCCTGGAGGTCGAAATGTATTGATTTTTTTTTTTTAAATAAATTGCAGTATAGAATAAAATCAAAATTATTTCTTTCCCCTTCATCTCGAAAGTTTTTTACTTTTCTGAATAAATAAGTAGGGTAGGTGGGGGCAAAGACCCGCATTTTTCAGTTTTTTATTTTTCAAGGAAAGGGGAAAGGTTAGTTTGCTCAGTTTAAGCATAGGTTAGTTAGATCTTAGAATCAGCTAAATACCCATGATAATAAAAACCAGATTGCACCAATACATTGCCGGAAATTCAACTTTTTGTTGAAAAAAAAAGTGCGGGTCTTTGCCCCGAAAAATGGGGGCCAATGCAAAGACCCGCAGTATGTGGCTTTGCCCTGATAAATAGGTTTTGTGGGAAAATACAACAAAAAGCATCTGTGAACTTTTGAATTAAAAATATATTTTATGAAATATCAGTACAAAAATACTTTTACTAAATACAGAGTAATTCTATATAAATATCAGTGGATAATGAACTGGGACAGGTCTTCTGAGAAAGATATTTTGTGAAACCTAGCGCTGTTGTTTTCTGTCGGTTTAGTAGATAATTCCATTACAACATCTTTATTATCAACAAAAGCTTCTTCTTTTATTTCAGAAAATTTTAAATTATCCCGAAGTCGTTTATAAAACACAACTTCATACTGACGTAACAAAACTTTAACAAGAACGTAGTTCTTTAATGCAAGTAGTGAAGTTGCTGTCGCCTCATCTTCTATGGATTAATAAATCTGAAAGAAATGAGTCAAAATCCGAACTATTGTTATCTAGGGAAATTGCACCTTCTGACTCAGAAGAGCTAGATTTAACTCTGTTCTTTTTATTTATTTTTTTGTTTTAAGATTGGCACTTGCTTGAGTGATTTTCTCTTTGACAGACGTTTAACCTTCTCCGCAGCTTGTTTGTGTATTTAATTTCCCTCTTGCTGGACCTTCGGTTTGTTTGGTGTGGAACTAGTTGCTTCAAAACTATTTATTGCATTCTCAATGGTACCCGCCTTTTCGAAGGCCACCTTGAACGTTTCTGCCACATTTTATACATTAAATAGTAGTAGTAAATAGTCATATTTCATATTCAAACATTCCACGCATCAACTGCAGCGTCATAATATGCTTTTGATGGCCCAAAAAAAGTCCAGTCAAGATGCTGGCCCTGTGGGGGGAGGGGGCAATACGAGAAGGTGAGTATGGTTTTCTTTGGCAAATGTGATAGCCTGGAGACTGGTGTGACACATGGTTGTCGAGAATCAGTAGAAGTGGATGAGTTTCACAGGGCATAGTGTACTTCTTGAAATGTTGTTACGGTTAAATTTTCGTTAAGGCGTTTTAATTTAATTTAAAATTTCGTCATGGCAACAAAACCAAAACAAAAATTATTTCTTTTTTAATAAGTCAGAGCAGCTGGTGTATAAATAAAATAATGAATTTGTAAAATCGACAATCGAAATGAGAGATAGTGTGCGACAGAGTGGTGGCCGGCAGAGAGAAAAGACAAGTGAAGTGAGCCAGTGTCGTGAGCACATGGTGTGTTTTGGTTCAACAAAATTTCCACGGTTTTACCGGATAATTTGAATGGACATTAAATAAATGAATATTAAATTAATTTTAATATTCATATTAATAATAATTATTACATAAATAATAAATATATCAATAAACCTTAACAAGATTAATTTAATTTTCTCATTAATTTTCTTTTTAATAAGGGATTAATTTTCTTTTCACTCAATTATCAGTTCACTCAATAGTACACTTGGATTTCTTTGATTCTTTGGTTTGATTGCACTAAATTATTTTTTTTTAAATTTAATTCTATCCATATTTTCATTCTTTTCCTCCTCGGTGTATATTTAATTGTTTATATATTTTTATTCCATTTATTTTATTTTATTTTTTTTTTATTTCGTGGATTTCACTATTTTTCATAAACAAATAGTGTGGCGCCCGTTTTGTTTTTATTTTGGATTTATTTTCATATTCAAATATTTTTTTTTATTCAGTAGAACCCTGGCGTCACGATTGGGCTATTATCTAGGTAATAGATTGCTCACCCCGTTTGGAGGAAAAACATGGTAGCAATGTTCGAGCCTTGCAATGAAATAACATTTCTTGGTTAGAACCTTAATGTAAACCAATCCCCTCATGACCAAAACCCCTATAAGTTGGTAGGTAGCTACTTTAAACAATAGAAGACTAACTAAGTGTAGTGGAATACTATCTGTTTAAACCTTTAAACTGATTATTGCCTCTTAATGAACAAGGAGTTCACCATTGAACACTAGGGGCAAGTCCCCGCACTTTTAGGACTGAGTGCACTTGCCCCTTTTAGAGCGCAGGGCTTTGCCCCATTTTCACGCTTCCAAAATCATGACTCATCCAACAATGTAAACAACTGTTAAGAAATTATTTGAAAGACGAACATGAAGCTTAACTAAGAGGCTAATAGCTGTAAGTTTGTCTTTAGAAATACCTCGAACCATCTTTGAAATAATTGACTTGAAAAAAGAAGAAATATTACATGAGAACAGAGAAAAATAAACTTACCGCATTTTCTCGGTCAACATTGAAGCTATTGCTGCTAATTTTGGTGTGCTATTGGGGGATACCAAGAAAAACCAGGTGCCTAGGGACAAAATGACAACTGCGAAATTTCCCTCCAAAACCCTACTGCGAGTCTTTGCCCAGTGCGGGTATTTGCCCCCACCTACCCTAACCGTTAGTAAGTAATCTTTATGCCTTTTTTATTTATTTATTTTTACAGGAAACGGCCTCAACATTTCAATTATAGTAACTTCAATAATAACTAAAAAAAAAACTAGCCTCCGTAACACTTTTTGGTGACCTAATTTTTAAAAAATTTTACCTTATTTTTCTTAATGTTTATAGAAATATGTCTCGTCATAGAAATGTCTCGTTTAACAAATTGCTGCTAATGTTTCTCAAAACCTCGCTTTTCTTTGATGTAGTATTCCACCTTCCTTAAATAGATGGTGTTTCAGTTCTTTCACCTGTTTTTCGGCATTTAATATTTCCCAAATAGTCAATTCTTTTGAGATTATGAACATATCAAATCTTCCGTTAGGACTACTAAGAAGGTCATAAATTATAAATGAGTACATATTAAAAAAATCTGGTGCGATTACCAACCTACTTAGATTAGAAATCGACATGTTTTGATAAATATTTAAATGCCATTCAGCAACTTCACATATTTTTCCATATTTATTTACTTATTTTTGATTGTCTTCAGTTATAGGGTGTTGTAATTTTTATTGTAAAACTTGAAAGTTCTCAGTACTTTTTGATTCTTTATTATTTATTTATTTATTTTTTTAAGTGGCCTTACAAATTTTCATTTTATCAATAGTCAAATTTTTTTACTGCTTGCTAGTTTTTTACTGCAAGTTGCTTTTTGTAAATATATTGTTAAGGTGAATCGATAGAAGGTGTATTTAGTGCTCTTAGTAAATTAAATCATAATTTTCTAATGTTTGTTATACCCTTCTGGAAACCAAAAACAATTACTGTTCCTCTAAAACTACCTTATATTTCATTCAGAAATCTATTATGGAACTAGAGTTTGTAAACTAAAATATATTTATTAATGATTATCTTGTACCATATGTTTTTCACATCGTAAAATGCTTTAAATAATTTTAGCATCTCATATTTACTCTCTAAAGTACAATAAATTTTTTTATTGTTAAATAAAAGTTTTTATTTATATTCGTGATAATACAGAAATGCAAGCATAATATTCCATTGCATGTGAATTTTATAATTCTCTATTTAGTTGTTGAAAACATTGTTTAATTACCATGGAAACAAATAATTTCTATTAAATATGTTTGTTCAAAACGCACTGACGCTGTTTTACATGAGCATAACACCTTTACTTATTGGAGACTTAGAGCCACCTGATGACGAAGAGATTGATGGAGCTATCGAAAATCCTATAACAACAAGGCCCCAGGTTCATGGCTGAAACACCAGCACATGTGCTGTACAATAAGTAAAGGTGTGTAAAGGGCGCATTTAAGTAACTAAATGCGCAACCAACATGTTAAAAGAAAGATATTTTGTCTGCTGTGAAAAAGTTTACTTTGTATAAATGGTTGGAGCAAGGCAATATGCTGTCGTGATATCGTGGTGTTTCCTGAAACTGGATTGTCGTCAATCTTTTGGATCCCACCATCAGATACGAATCCAATAACCTTGATCAGGTGGGCATAATATGAGGGGAAAAGAAGGAAATTGATAAAATATGTGTCACTTTCCTTGAAGAGAAGTTCCATGAGAGCTTCAGTGAGAGAGACCTTTGGTTCAGAGACTGCGAAACTAAACAGAGTTCAACAAGGAGCTTTATGAAGGATTTTGGTGTTGACATTAAGGAGGTAGTGAGGATTGCAGAAAATAGTGTAAACATGACATAGAAATGATCCTTAAAAACTAAAATAGGTTTATTAGAATTACTCAGTAATGGCCACAATGAAAAACTTTGTCAAAGTTCAGTAAACTAAAAAAATCTGCTAGCAGCTCATCATCATAATCCATATCATATATAGAAATTGAACAACATAATAGCTCTTTATTGCTATAATACTATTTTCATGAAATAAGTGATTTTAAGTCACAAAAAAAAAAAAAAAAAAAAAAAAAAAAAAACGTACATGAACATACTTATAAAAAAACTGAAATTATACCAACTAAATAATTAATAAAAATATATAATATAAAAGAAGTTACCAGGTAAATAGAAGGAGGAATATAGAATTCACCATGTACTGTAAAATCTTTGATGTATGAATACTTTTCATCAGTAAATTCAATAGCTATGTTCTTCGAATAAGCTATGCTCTGAAAAATAAAGCAAACAATTAAAGTAGATAAAATTTGATAAAAGAAGCATGATATAAATGGGATAAATCAATTTCACTTAGTTATATATAAATTTAAAGTTTTGATTATTCTTTTTGTTATAATTGAAATGCTTCAACAACAAAATTCATCTCATTTAACATTTAAATTATGCTATATTTTCTTCTGCAAACAAATGTTTGAAATAGAGTAGCAAATATTAGCTATTGACCAGGCTAGATAATAAATAAAATTAGAAAAAACTTATACAGTGATTGCTGCTTAATCCATGGATGGATAATCCGTATTTTTGGTTAATCCGTTGTTGTCTTCCGGTTAATCTGTTGTTTTTGAGTAAATTATTTATTCTCCATGAAATGCGGCGACAAATGTGTAGCTACCGACGGGACTATTTTTTCTTACTTCCTGGAATTCAGCTTTTGTACAATCTAGGAATACTATAGAAGAAATAATCCTGTTTATAAATTTTATCTTATTCTATGAATCAGATATAGCAATCTCATTTGTTTTTCAATTTTTGAACGTAACCTTTGTGGACTTAGATTAAAGTGCTTTTGTTTATTTCTTTCACTTACCTATCTATGAAATATATAGTAAGTGGAAGTATTGCGATCGTGAAAAATTTTGACTTCCGGTTTTCAACGGAAATACACGTTTTGGGGTCCCCTGAGTCGAAATGACCAAGTCCCGCGAAATGGTGTGTGTGTGTGTTTGTGTGTGTGTGTGTGTGTGTGTGTGTGTGTGTGTGTGTGTGTGTGTGTGTGTGTGTGTGTGTGTGTGTGTGTGTGTGTGTGTGTGTGTGTGTGTGTGTGTGTCTGTGTGTGTGAACAGACTAGCTCAAAAACTATAAACCGTGCGATCCTGAAATTGGGTATTTAGTGTAGGTATATGCCCGCGATGTGACAGCATAAATTTCATCAAAATTACTTAAAGGGAGGGGGTACTTTACTTAATAACTTTTTAGGTTTTTTTCGATTTTCTCAAAAACGGCTCTAACGATTTTGATTAAACTCAGTATTTGATGTAATAATATGCTCGAGATACGACCGTAAAAATTTCATCAAAATTGATTAACCAGAGGGGGGACTTTACTTAATAAATTTTGTAACATTTTCACGTGTTTTTTTTATTTACTCTAAATCGGCTTTAATGATTTTGATCAAACTGGGTATTTGATGTATGTACATGCCCGAGATATGACTGTTAAAATTTCATCAAAATTGATTAACCGGAGGGGGGACTTTTCTTAATAAATTTTGTATCATTTTCACGTGTTTTTTTATTTACTCAAAAACGGCTTTAAAGATTTTGATCAAACTGGGTATTTGATGTATTTATATGCCCGAGATATGATTGTTAAAATTTCATCAAAATTGATTAACCGGAGGGGGGACTTTACTTAATAAATTTTGTATCATTTTCACGGTTTTTTTTATTTACTCAAAAACGGCTTTAACTATTAACAAAAATAAGATATGAATGTAGAAAAATGTGTGAATTTGGGAAATGATATTTAGCAAAACACGTCAATTTCTAATCTAAGTAAGTTGGTAAGTGAAAGTTGTGTGTGGCGCGCACGCACCAGATTTTTTTTCACTTCATATCAGTTAGTTCACAAAACAGTGAATATTTTTTATTGTATCAAGTTTGTCATGTCCTACCGTAAAGAAGAGAAGAGGTCGGTAACATGGAAGAGAGAACTTTTAGCTCAGCATGATAAGTTACCGAAAATTACAAAAAAAATTCTGCATTATCCAATGCCAATACCGGTTTCTTTCCAATCAACTTCTTCTTCTTTATTGGCTTTACAACACACGGGGGGGGGGGGGGGGGTCAAGGCCTCCTGCAACAGATGCCACCAGTCATCCTTGTTCAGAGCAGCTGCCTTCCAATTCCTTATCCCCAGGATGCACCTTGCATCGGCCCAACGCAATTTGGGACGTCCAACAGGTCTTGTTCCATGGATCTGTTCGTTGAGGAGCTTAGGAATCTGGTCTTCTGTCATCCTGGCGAGGTGTCCAGCCAAAAGTGAGATGCAACGGTAGTTGCCACACTACAGGATGTCCCCCTTCTTGTGGATGGGGATAATCGCTGCTTTACATCAATCTTCAGGGATTTCCTCTGCTTCCCGGATGTCCAAAATAAGATGGTGCAGAAATCTTCTAAGCTCATTACTACCATGCTTGAACAGCTTGGCTGGCAGACCATCGGTACCTGGGGCCTTGTTGTTTTAAAGATTTTTGATAGCTTAGTCAATCTCTTTGTCATCAGGTGGCTCTAAGTCTCCATCTTGGATAATTACCTCGTGCATTATTTCCTGGAACTCCTCCTCATTCAATAGGGTGTCGAAGTAGTTCCTCCATCTTCTGAGAATTTCGCTTCTGTCTGTGATAAGCAAACCATCTACATCTTTGCAGGCACTCACTAACGGCTTGAAAGGAGCTCGACTTTCATTTACGAGCTGAAAGAACTTCCTTATTTCGCCTTGGTGCCTAAATTGTTCTATATCCTCTAGTTGATCCTTCTCCTATTTTCTTTTTCTTCTCCTGTGGATATGCTTCTCTTCTCTTCTCTGATCCTATATTCCTCCACAGAGTTTTGCATATGTCTCCGTTGCACCATAAGACAGTATGCAATGTTCTATTGCTCTGTCACCTCCTGACATTTATTGTCAAACCATGGCTCATTTCTAGTCGCTTCTACTTGTACAAGAACTTCACTGCTCGTTGTTGATATGACTTCCCTGCAAGCAGCCCATATCTGGTCAATTTCGCCAGTCCAGTCGATTTCCCTTATGGCTGCATCGATGCCTCATATTCTGCCCTTTTATCAGTATCCTTGAGTTTTTGGATATTGAACTTGTTTCCACGGGTTCTTTGATGGCTTCTTACAACAGAGATCCTGGCTCTTATGCGGGCTACAGTGAGGTAATGGTCGGAATCCATGTTTGCTCCTCTTTACACTCTAACATCCATTAGAGGAGTAAACTAGATATATGTCTGACACTCATTAGGACATAATCAATCTGGTTTGTGGTATCACCATCGTTAGGTGTAGGACGACCAACATATGTTGCCAGGTGAATCCTTCTGTGAGGGAAAAATGTGCTTCCAACCACCAGTCCCTTGAACATAGAGAAGTTTAGGAGTCGTTGGCCATTATCGTTTGTCACATCATGGATGCTATGCTTCCCTATGGTAGGTTTAAATATTTGTTCCTTACCTATTTGAGCATTGCAATTACCAATTACTACCTTTATATACGCTTGCAGGCAGTCAATAATACATCTCTCCAGGTTGCTGTAAAATAGGTCCTTTTCTTCGGCGTCAGATGGTTCCATGAGAACATGTATGTTCATCATACTATAGTTGTAAAATCTTCCTTTTACTCTTAGGTAACATATTCTTGGGCTGATAGGTTTGAAGCCAATGATGAGCTGGAACATTTTCTTATTAACAATGACGTCTGTGCCATTGATATGATGCCTGTCATCACAACTGTAGTAGATCGAGTGTCCTTGGCCAGTCCATCTGACTTCCTGGATAGCAGCTAGGTCAATATTGTACTTGTCTAGCTCAGAAACAAGTCTATGCAAGGCTTCCGGTCTATGTAGAGGTAAAATGAGGCTATTTTAATATCCTTATGACGCGTGTTATGTAGCTTCCTTGAGTTCAGTACGGCTATACGTTTTGCAGGTTCCGTAATAAGTATAGCCGTTCCGTAATCTATACTAGTTGGGGTCACTATGCTACACTCCACACCGTTTTCATAATTAGATCTGTCGGTGAAATCAATTCATGCTTAGCAAATAATTTTTCAGTTATTACATGTATCTAAATCTTTGTATTTCAAGTGGGGTATTCTTTAAAAGACTGGTTAGCTCAGTCTTAATTAAATAATTGTTTTATTAAATGTCTTATGAGAAATTAAGTCATTTGATTATTTTGCGTGATATATAATCTGTTTGATACTCTATTATAAAATATGCTGTTTTAACACTTTACACATGTTTTTCTTTTTCTTCTACATAGAGTTTTTTTCTCTCTTTTTTTAATATATAGATAGGGAATACCTTTCAATAATTTAAAAGAATGCTTGATTGTGAAGTGGGACCTGTTTTTCTTTCTTCCCATTTATTTTTAATTTTAAACAGTTGTATCGGTATTTTATTAATTTTTTTTTTTTAAATTAGCAGACACAGTTGCAAATTAACAGTATCGCCTATCACTAAATAAAATATCCAAGGTAACCTTAGAAGGTCTGAGAACATTCCTCTGCCTTCTATAACATTCTATTTTCTCACCAATTTTCAAATAAACCACAACCAATTAGAAACATAAAATTTTAAATTTACTAATATAAAAATCATTACAATTTTTGTTACAAGGTTATCTATATAGTCAAAGTTACTTTCCCACGTCTCTTATAATGAGTGTTAATCTGATGCGAAGCAAAGAGAAATAGTTGATTCTCAAGCAACCAACCTTCATTCAACCAAGGAAATTTGCATATATTTTGAAGAAAAAGAAAAACATGTGAAAGCGTTAAAACAGCATTTTATATAATAAGTAGAGCTCGGATTCCCGTGCAATGGCATCTTTTTTTTGGAAAGTCAGAATAGAGTGAACTCAAGTTACTTATCCGAATCAAGCCTAATGGGATGTTTTAATGAAGTTTTATACTGCACGAAATTGCACGTTTTGGGGTTTACTGCACGTTTTCAATTTTTATTGCATGAAATTGCATCATTTGATATTTTGAAGAAGAAAAATATTACAAATTGTAATTTTCTTTAATACACATCAAAACAATAGTGGAAAAATAAATGTGATATCATGGAAAAAAAGTAAAGGAAACTTGGGAGATGTAAACCAACACAAACCTCCGATTTTCCAGAAATGAGGGTTCAGTGGTTCCTGGATGTGTACATTTTGCTACTCAATTCTCATCGTTCTGTCAGTATCAAACTAGCTTCTATCGAGTATATTGTTACTAAAAATGCCTAATATGGGAGCAAGTGTGTCTTCAAAAACTGTAGGATGGATTGAAAAATAGGGAATATGGTTGTGTAGTGTTCTGTAAATCTTGTGATAGAAAATCACAAATTGAAACCCGCTGTAGCACAAGTAAATACCTAATTTTTTTAAACCTAGAACGGTAAAAGGGGTAGTGCGTGCCACCAGAGTGATTTAAAAATAAGCCTATGCACCTAGTGATTCCATAATTTGAGTAGTATCTTTCCTTTTTTAAGATCTTCCTATTTCTAATATATGTAATTATAGCTCACATTCGAGTATTTTACTCCGTATTATCTCACATCTTGCTGTTACTATTTTAAGTAAATATTTTATGTTCCGATTTTTTTACCGGATTTTTTTTCAAAAATATGTCAATAGTATTATACGAAAGATCCAAAATTCAGTGATTATACCAAAATCTATACCAAAACCAATATTACGAGGGGTGATCAAAAAGTTCCAGGACTGTTGAGATTGCGCGGCAATGGAGTGTCATAGAGCAGTGCGGTTGGCAGCATTGTTTAGCGTGACTCTTCCTGAGCTCAGCTGTTTATTCAGTTTGTTGATAACCTTCTTCATTGCAAAGTTACTGCTGTTTTCGTAAAAAAAAGTTTTTTGTGTTCGGCGATTTTGTGAAATGAATGTAAAGGAAGAGCAACGCCTTTGCGTAAAGTTTTGTGTGAAGTTGGGTAAAATGTTATGAGACCATTAACCGCTTTCGTTATCTTCAAACCCTGAGAAATTTGCGCGAGGCAATAAGGAGGAAGAGACCAGAGTTGTGGCGGAGCGGTGAGTGGGTGCTGCATCATGACAATGCGCCTGTTCATTCCGCACTGCTCATTCGCGACTACTGCACCAAAAATGGAATGACGGTCATTCCCCAGCCTCCATATTCACCTTACCTTGCCCCTGCAGACTTTTTCTTGTTTCCAAAACTTAAGAGACCCATGAAGGGAAAGAATCGCCGAACACAAAAAACTTTTTTTTACGAAAACAGCAGTAACTTTGCAATGAAGAAGGTTATCAACAAACTGAATAAACAGCTGAGCTCAGGAAGAGTCACGCTAAACAATGCTGCCAACCGCACTGCTCTATGACACTCCATTGCCGCGCAATCTCAACAGTCCTGGAACTTTTTGATCACCCCTCGTATAAAAATAATCTGTAAAAATAAATGAGTTTCTATTTCAATTTACTCTTCGCTACTTATTTTTTTCTAAAGTAGCTATTTTTTGTTCACAAAAATAATTTAATGCCTTATTTTCAAGCAATACATTTTTATTGCATGTTTTGAAGTTTTTAATGCACGTTTTGAAGTTTTGATTGCACGTTTTCAAATTTTTACTGCATGGAATTCCGAGCTTTAATAATAAGATATCAAAAAGATTAATTTCTCATAAAATATTTAAATAGTACTTTAAATCATATCTATATAAATAAAGTTGAAATTCTGTTTGTTTGTTCTTTATAGAAATCCATACCGTTTGTCCTAAATTCTCCAAATTTCGCTCAGTGGTTCTTTCATACCAGGTGCGAACACCTGTCCATATTAAAATTGCATAACTTCAGCCAATCTCTTGGTATATTCTTTATTGTTAAAAAACTCATCGTGATCTCGCTTTACAATGGTTTTTTTTACGAAATCGACCGTTTGAGTTGAAAAAACGGCCTAAAAAATCATTTTATAGATTTTGAAGAGGCCAACGAGGCCCGGTAAGACCGTCCCTTAGTAGGCGTCGAGTTCTGGGATTTTTAAACCATATGATTTTTTTTTTGTTTTTTTAACATTAAAATAGGTTTATTTACATGTATGGTGAATTTATTTTTTATAAATGCCACCTAAGAAGCGAGCTTCAATAGGAGTAGTGAGCTCAAAAGCTAAAAAACAACGTCAAATAGGTGCAGCTGAAACTCTCGACGAACATCAAAATAGGATTGAACCTAGAGGCTTAGACAGGCAGAATCGCGGGAAACTGAGTCTGCCCAGGAATACAAGGCCCGCTTTGCGCCACAAAGATTTAGGCAAGCCGATTTGCCAGAAGCTGAAACTGCAGGCCAATATTTCTGTTTGTTTGTTTGTTTTTTATAGAAATCCATACTGTTTATCCTAAATTCTCCAAATTTCGCCAGTAGTTCTTTCATACCAGGTGCGAACACCTGTCCATATTACAATTGCATATAACTTCAGCCGATCTTCAGCTGATATTCTTTATTTTTATAGAAATCGTAATGAACTCACTTTAAAATGGTTTTTTACGAAATCAACCGTTTCATTAGAAAAATGAAATTCCCCGATCAAACCGGGTTATACAGCTTAAAGATGAATTTCTGTTAGTTTGTTTTTTCCTAATAAAAATCCATACCGTTTGTCCTAAATTCCCCAAATTTCGCTCAGTGGATTTTTTTTACTAGGTGCGAACACCTTTCCATATTAAAATTGCATATAACTTCAGCCGATCTTCAGCTGATATTCTTTATTTTTATAGAAATCGTAATGAACTCACTTTAAAATGGTTTTTTACGAAATCAATCGTTTCATTAGAAAAATGAAATTCCCCGATCAAACCGGGTTATACAGCTTAAAGATGAATTTCTGTTAGTTTGTTTTTTCTTAATCCATACCGTTTGTCCTAAATTCCCCAAATTTCGCTCAGTGGATTTTTTTTACTAGGTGCGAACACCTGTCCATATTAAAATTTCATAACTTCAGCCAATCTCTGGGTATACTCTTTATTGGTATAAAAATCGTTATGATCTCACTTTAAATTTGTTCACGTTCAATAGAAAAATGAAATTCCCCGGGTGAAACCGGGATATACAGCTAGTTTATTATAATAGTTTAAATACATTCAAAACCATTGATTTGTAGATTATGTTGGTTGTTTAAATTACCCTTTAGTTAAAATAAAACATATTAAACATAAGTCGAACGCTGAGCTCTAATAAAGGACACCCAAATCAATTTAATAATCCAAATTAATTTAAATAAACAAAATTAGCAAGACAGGGGGGGGGGGGACATAAGTGATAAAAAGAGGTTACCAAATAACACAAGATAATAGGGTGGGTTCTGCGATGATTAAAAAATTTTCATTTTTTTTTTTAATTTCTTGATACCACGTCTTATATTTTGAAGATTCTGTTTTATAAAAAGTATTCCAAATAAAACTCTGTTCAGAAATGATCCTATGCATGATAGGAGTGAGACAACTTGTTCTCGAGATAATCCAGCACAGGAAAAAATTAAATATTCATTAGTGTGTAAGTTTGATGATCTAACTTTCAAAGTCATTTTAATTTATCATATATTTCAAGATTTGATTGTTTCTAACCTTTGTGTGCTACATTTGTATAAAAGGTAAGAAGTTGTGGAGGAACAAGATAAAAAAAATATTACAATTAAAAAAGTTGTAAAAAACTTATTTCCCCCCATTTGCTGTTTTTTTCCCTTTTTTTTTTAAAACTAATTTGCCTGGGCTAATTTTTTTGCAGCTGAATTCAAAAACGGGTTGTCTCGCTTAAAACATGCACAGGATCATTTTGGGGAAGAATTTTACTAGGAACATTTTTAATGCAAATGATTTCATCAAAATGTACACCGTTTTGTCCAAAAAGTGAAAAAAAAACTTACATTAAAAATGGGAATACAGGGAGATGCTCCCCCTTAGAGGTGGGAACTTTTCTTTTTCTAACTACACCATTTAACAGTATTTCCCCCATTTGCTGTTTTATTTATTTGTTCTTTTACTAATTTGTTCCTGGACTAATTGAGAACCTTATCCAAATATTGAAAGTTGAATTTTTTTTTTTTATTATAAAAACGGCAATGCTTCTTAATATTTTATATTGATTATTTACTTACAGGTGCTACTGTGTTGCTCACATGCAAACCATGATTCCAGAATAAGAAAGGCTCAAATGATGGAGTACCACGAGAAACAGGAAATTCAACAGGAGGATACAACTTATCAATCTCCATTACAACTCCCTCCAGGTATAACCTTAAAATAAAAACAAAAATTTTTTTTATTAAAATACAGATTTAGATAATTTCATTATAAAAAAATTTAAGCTATGTTAAAGCTAGATGAAGCCCCAGGTATTTTGGGACCCAAATTTGTTCAGTATATTGTTTTTTTTATAAAAATTACAATTGAGCATATTCCTTCAGTACGAGGAATCATGAAACCTGCTAATGTGCTGTAGTTGTTTTTTGACAAGCAATGTGTAGTAGTTGTTTTTTGTCGTAAGCATTGAGTTGAGGAAAATCCCAATAGGTAAGTATAAAGTCTTTAATCTTTTGTAATGCTTGTTCAATGAAGACATTCTAAAGAGGATTTGAGAGGTCACTTTACAAAGAATATATTATTTATAACATTTTATAAAAAAAATTAAACCGGCTTCAAAACCTAGGAACCAGTAAAAATAAATTCACTGAAAAGTATGAAATAATTACCTTCTGATTTTTATGAATATACAGCAAAATTGATATTGGTCTAAAAAATGGAAAAATGCAATAAGAATAATAATTTTATTTTGATTTGTACAAATACACACTAATTGTTAATAAAAATTATTAAATTAAAATATTAAATACTATGTTCAATACAACACAATCTTTTCGGAGGCGGCGAGAAATAGAGATGACATGTTACTGATACAATTCCATTAGTAGACATTGAAATCAATAGATGGGAAGAGAAGATCCATTTAGAAGATTTTCATACTTTTTAGTTGGAGAAGATAACAAATGTAGAAAACCATACGTTCGTTTAAAAAAAAGAATCGATGAGGATGGTAATATGACCTATAATTAATTGGAAAGTAATTTTGGAATTACGATCGCTTGAATATCCTTCTGAAAACTAACGATATTATACACTACTCTGGTAGGGACCGTTAATATTGCTTTATTTAAATCAATCGCTGTAAAAGTAGTGATTGTATAGAAGTCCCAGCAAAAAGTGGCAGCCATAAAAATGATCCGATATCAAAAATACTGTCCCGCTAGGACAGAAGCATTAATTTTTGGGACTCATTTTATGGTTAATTTATTATTACGAAGGATATTAATATTCTCGATACTACACTACTGATTTAATTCAAAAGGTTGAGTCAATTATGTTCGTAATTCCTTTCGATGAATTTTTGACTAAATTTATTACCGAAGCACTATGAATTATATCCTTCATAATAAAATATTATTCAGAAAATAAATTGCTAAACACTGCTGCTTCAATTCTAATGGCGTAGCATTTATGATATCAATCATTTTCATGGCTGCCAAATTTTTGCTGAGGGGACTTTCATACAATGAGGTTGTTTTCTAGGAGATATCAAGTTTTATTTTGAACTCTTTATTGATGGATGAACATCAGCAAAAGCAACAATAGTTGTAGAAACAAAATTAAAAACGAATAATAGTAATCAAGAAGTGACACCCATGAAGAATCGGCACAAGATCTCCGACAAGATATTCAACAGTGACCGAGTGTATCCTGAAGAAGACAGAGATATCTGAATCCTTTGTTAAGTCTATTACCGACTTAAGTCAACTGAAAATAAGCTTTTCCAGGAATTATTGTATTCCTTTTTAATGTGCATAGTGAGTAAAAGGCAGAAATCAACATCTAATTTAAATCAATAATGGCTACAATTTTAATTTTAAACAAACTTTCAGGAACTTGAAGAAGTCTTAAATTCTGCATTAAAACAGTTATCAATACTCAGTCTTTCTTGGAATTCTACGAATTTTTTGGTGTTATGATTAAGGTGTCCAGACGTCGATTAGATCTAAATTAAAAAGGTTTACTGTTATCGGTGAATATAAATATATCTATCTAATATTTATGCTAATATCGTGACAGAAAACGACAGTGATAATATATTCTGCTGATATTATATATTTTTATTTAAATCTATTGTTAAAAAAATTAAAAAGAAAGGGTTATGTATAGATTTGTTCCAACAAGCACTTAAAACACATCGATAACTAACAGACTGCTCATGTTCTCCCCCCACTCTTTTGATTCTGAATTTGATTGGTTGGTTTTCCCATTTGATTCATCCAGCAGTAAAACAATATTGAGATTTATTAGTTAGCAATTAGTTTTAATAGCTTGTTGGAGCATACCTTATGTTATATATGCCATATGTTTTTCCAATAAGTAAACATTTTGAGCGATAATTAAATAATTATCTTCGTGTTTTTTCCCAATAACTTTGTAAATAAAGAAGAACCCAAAAAAGGTTTTAATGTTTCGTTCTCTGTAAACTCTCTTAATGGTGTAAAGACTGGCATCAAAAGAAGATTGTTAAAATCACTTGTTTCGGGTTTTTACCCAGAAATCTCAGAAATTCTGTAGTGATGGATTAATGGTTTCACCAGAAAAGTGGCAAAAGGTCATCATTAAAAACAGCACATGTGCACTGGTAAAACCATTAAGCCATCACTGCAGAGTTCTGAGATTTTGGGTATGTATATATATATATATATATATATATATATATATATATATATATATATAGAGAGAGAGAGAGAGAGAGAGAGAGAGAGAGAGAGAGAGAGTGAGAGAGAGATCATTTCGGAAAAAAAAAAAAATAAATAAATTACTTATTCCTCAACCTATTATAAATCTTTCTCCAACTGCAAATGATCTGTTAATAGATAGACAGCTAGCAACATTTCCACCCAGCCAGAAGATGTAAAGCTACAAACCAAATAAAGTAAAAGTTCATAAGGTCTTGAATCAAGGAATGACCTTCAGTTACTCCATACGCAGGGATTTAGAGTTGAAAAATTAAATTGAGATTTAATAATTTAAAAAAAAATTACTTATTCCTCAACCTATTATAAATCTTCTTCCAACTGCAGATGATCTATTTATAGATAGACAGCCAGCAAAATTTTCATCCAGCCAGAAGATGTAAAGCTACGAACCAAATACCTTTAATTACTCCATACACAGGGATTTCAAGCCTACCTAAGCCACTAAAAGGTTAGGATAGGTTAATGTAGATGAAATTCAGAGGACTAAGAATTTGAATGAAATGATACAGTACACGGTCAGCTAATGTAATCGAAATCAAATGGTTTTCATTTCTTAAACCTTATCTGGAATGTAGAGGACCTATATGTGTGATCAAGTATATTAAAATCTGTTCCATTTCAAAAGTTTCGTTTGTTCTTTCATTCTCCTAAAGATAGTAGCTTTCACCTTAAAAAAAACCTAGAAAAGTCAAGACGTTCACAAAGACAATGAGAGCAGGCAGTAAGACAGGTTTTACTTCCTTTATTTTCCCATTACATCTCTTTTAATTTACCTATACAATCATAATTTCTTTGCGGTAGACTTCTAAGTGAAGTAATGTCTATCTTTTTTATTATTTTTATTGTGGCTTCGACTTGTCAGTGCAAAACCTATTTTGCTAATGTCTATCTTAAAGTGAAGATAAATACTTTCAAAGGTCTGCCCATATCGCTTTTTTATGTTAAAGATCAGGTTAGAAAGATAAAAGCCATTTGATTACATGAGCTGCCTATGTACTATATCATTTTTGGAGTCGTTTTATTAACTCCTTAATCCGCTTAATTTTATCTATGTCGACCTTGTAGCTTCTTGAAATATCAGTTAATCTTCCCAATATAGCTTTGGCTAATGTATCCTACATTATCCTTAATGATGTCAGGATTCATAATCACTTTTTTCTCATTACTCTAGTAATTCTAAAGAAGTCTTATTACTTACCCATTATTGCTCTCTTACCCATTTTTTCAATTTTGAAACAAAAACCTTCCAATGGTTTCTATTTAGTTCCATGAACATTTACCTCTAGGTATTTATCGGCTCCTATAGTCAATCAGAGATTCAAAGAGAGATGGAATAAATTATTATTATGATTATAAATAGATTTAGGGTTGGTCCTGTCCTCAGTTTTATTGATAAAGTATAAAAAAAATGTTCAATATATAATTCAGATAGGGTATGTCTTTTAGTTTCCAAAACAGATAACAATGTATGTTATAACCTTTCCAGAATATAAATAAATGTTAAAACTAGTAAGAAGGCTGTATCAACATATATTCAAATATAAAGCAAAGGCCACTATTGTTTGCATTTTAATCACAAATTTATATGGACATTAACTTTTATGATATTTAGCCAATTATTTCCTTATGATTATATATATATCCTGATTCTCTGACTATCCAGCTTTAATAAAAAGCCAATCACGGCAAAACTAAGTTAAATACTGACTGCCATTGTCTGAAAAACCAACAGAAGTCTAAGTCGTAAAGTCTCGAGTTGAATTTAAATTTTCAACTCGAAATCCCTCAGTGATTAAAGATCATTCCATGATTTAAGACCTTTTGAACTTTTAATGTAATGGGTTTTTAGCTTTACATTTTCTGAGTAAATGAAAATGTTGCTTCCTCTCTAACTATTAGGCAGTACCTTTTCATTTTTTTGAAAAAACTCATATTTCCTAAGTTTATAACTAGACTATGTTGTTTTTATACTGTATTAAACGGCCTATGTTGTTAATATTTATCAAAATTGAAATTCCTTTAAATAATCTATAAAACTAAAACTAATAATCATGAATGAAATAGAGAGCATACTTTATTAACTTTGGTACAGCAGCTTCATTGCATGGCCTATTTAGACAGGTTATGTGACGGTGATATAACAAACTACTATCACGTCCTTTTGACATAAAAAGGGCCTTGATTAGCTATAATTAATCCCAGATATTGACTTCTGCTCGATTAAAAGGGATATAAAAAGGATATCCATTTCAGGTCACAATAACCATTGCCAAATGGTCCATAATCGTTTTTAAATAGACAATAGTCACATTTTTCAAGAATGCCCCATTAAAATACTGTAAATCAATAATTTAGGGTGATAATCTGATTTGAATCAAATTCTAAAAAAGACGGCACAATCAGACCTAATTTTTTTAAATCCAATAACTTGGTATCATGTTGGTATTGGGAAATATCAAATCAATTGTAAAATAGAAAACTGGAAGGAATTAGTAAGAAATAAAGACATTAATAAAACAAAAAGAAGGTAATTGAGATTGGAACTGCAAGTGACCATAGCAGTTTCATGGCAACAAACTACAACCAAGAAACCAATTACAGAGTATAATCCACAATTATGATACTACTTGATGATTTTCACTATCACTTACCTATGTATGAAATATATAGAAAGGGAAAGTATTTTGATCGTGAAAAATTTCGACTTCCGGTTTTTAACGGAAATACACGTTTTGGGGTCCCCTGAGTTGAAATAACGAAGTCCCGTGAAATGGTCTGTGTGTGTGTGTGAACAGACAAGCTCAAAAACTATAAACCATACGAGCATGAAATTAGGTATTTGGTGTATGTGTATGCTCACTATGTGACTGCAAAAATTTCACCAAAATTGTTCAGAGGGGGTACTTTATTTCATAACATTTTATGTTTTTTTTTTTTGTTTGTTTTTTTATCAAAAACAGCTCTAACGATTTTGATCAAACTTGGTTTGATGTATGTATATGCCCGCGATATGACAGCGAATATTTTATCAAAATTGATCAAACGGAGGGGGCACTTTATTTCCCATTTTTATATATTTATCGATTTTCTCAAAAACGGATTTGACGGTTTTGATAAAACTCGCCATGTTTAATTAGAATCAAGTATTCTTTAATATCAGGTAATCTTTGTTATTATTAAAATGTTCTGAGGGGGGTTTGAATGGGGAAGGAGCTTTTTTTGTTTTCCTTTAAAGTACTTAAAGTACCTTTGATTTTGTTTATATGGAAAAATTAACTGTCTCTCATTACGCCTTAAAATAAGAAATGTCAAGTAATCTTATAAAGGAGAAAAAAAAGAAAAATATTCCGTTAACGTTGAGCCTACGCATACACAGTATGCCTGTAATGACAGAACATTGTTTATAATTAAAGACGATCTGTTCATTTAATGGAAATTATTTGTTTCATGGTAACTAAATCGTAAATAAAATCAGACCCGATGCCGAATTATCGCAAGTAAAAACTTTTATTTAATAATAAAACAATTTAGAGTACTTTAGAGAGCAAATAGAAACAAAAATAAGTTAATGAATGTGAAAAAATTTATGTCTTCGAGGAATGGCATTTAAGAAAACAAGTCAAATTTTAATCTAAGTAAGTTGGTAAGTGAAAGTTGTAAGTTGAGCACATCGCACCAGATTTTTTTGATCATGATTAATTAATATAAAGATATTCATTAAAGTGACAGATTTTGTCAATTTTGATTATCAGATGAACTGTGATAAGATTTTCCACTGAGAATTAAATAAAAACCTGATTATGACAAATAGATTTTATTTTTGCCAACCAAAAAATTGTGGAAACAAAGAATTACCAGTGAACCATGAAATTTGAGACATTACAAAGCCCTTTTTTATACAGTCGAACCTGGTTAAGTGGGACCTGCTTAAGTGGAATACCTCTATTAGTGGTACAAAACCTGTTGTCCCTTCATTTTCCCCTTAAATAAGCTCTTTAACTGGAATTTTTTCACCTCTATAAGTGGAATAAATATTTTTGGGAGTTACCTCAGTAAGTGGTACGATTTTTGTATTCACCTCTATAAGTGGAATCCACATTTCTAGAAAATGTGAAAGGTTATCCTGTTCAGCCACAGGAATGGGAAAATGTGGTAGGAGATACCAATGAGAAGCTTCAAATATTCAAACATTCATCACGACGATTTGATAATGATGAAATTATAACAGCAGAAGAGCTGAATGATGAAGAAATCCTTGACAAATTTAAAACAACAGACAGAAATGAAAATTCAAAAGAGCCAGGGAGGCTACCGGTCAAGAAAAATGATGCGCTAAATATTATTGAGAAGTTGCAGACTTTTTTTTGAAATGATAAAAGGGGCTGAAGGTGAAATCTTTGATAAATTATATGACATAGAAAAAACATTTTTAAGTGCCAAAGTGAAATAGAGAAAAAAATAAGTCAATACTTTTATTAATACATTTGTACATAATTATCTTGTAATCTGCATTATTTTATTTCCACATTACAAAAAATATCAAATAATTGTATCAATATTTAAGTATATATGGTTTTTAAGTGTATGCTGTATTATATTTTTTTATAATAATTACAAGTTGTTTGAAAACCTCTTTTAGAGGTACATGCCCCCTTAACAAGATACCTGCACCCTGGATAAGTGAAACCTTGTTTAAGTGGAATACCTCTGTAAGTGGAATTAAAATCCTGTCACCAAGAGATTCCAGTTATCCAGGTTCGACTGTATTTAATATCTGTATAACAGCATTCCTATACAATTCAAATTCACCAGTAGCAAGGAAAAAATGCTGCTGAGATTTTCCAGGAGATGGAACCAGAGGGGAGAATGGGACATTGTCAATTTTTCCAAGTTACAAGACTTTCCGGTCTCTTCACATAAAACCAGAATTAAATAATGAGATAAATAATGAGATTTATAAGTTTTTCAGGCCTTTTATCTTGTTTAACATTTGTAAATAGACATATGATATTTAAAAATTTACTAACTTTCCAAGAGCAGTCAACAGGAAAATCACACCATCTGGTTGGGCCCGGTGTGTAAGAGGAACATGAATTGCATCCGGTATAGACTTTTTGAGAATAGCTTGTAACAATCCATGAGGAGCTATTTCAACCACAATAGCATCCTTTGGCACATATTCAGATGCTTCTTCGAATAAGACACTGCCAAGAAGATTATTAGTGTGATATTCAGCTGAACTGTACATTGCCGCTTCAGCTTCCCAATCTTTTTTAGGAACCGAAGTAGATATCCATTTCGATGATCTCTTCTTAGGCTCAGGTATAACCTAAGGAATTAAAAATATGTGTTAGTTGGGAACTAAAAATAGGCATTATAAAAAATCCACTATGTGTTAGGACATAATTTTTCTTAAGAGGCTTGTTCTTGAACAAATAAATAATGAATTTATTATTATTATTTAGCAATTGCAGAAATAACATTTTTGTCATTTTCAAAAATCGCTATGAGATGATTCTTTAGACTCACTGATTAATTTCTCGACTAAAGATTTATACATTCCTGGATCAAATTTTCTAATTAATACTGTTATAAAACAAAATTATTGTACTTAAAATTTACAAGGTGGTCTTCATTCAATTCAAAAAAATTTGAAATTCAAACTTCCTATTCTAATATTTAATACTTTTAATCATAGAGATATTATATATAGGATACTGCTGTTTAGGTATAATGAAGAACTGGAGTGGGCCATTAAAAATAAAAACAGGACCCAGACAAGAAGGCGTACTGTACTGTCTCAGTTCCTGTTTAATTTAATTGGATAAAATCATAAAGACATTTATACTAACAGATCAGGAGCTATGTGGGGAAGAGGGAAGGATAGGGTGGATGTCAAGAGCCGGCCTTCTGAAACGATCTGGCATTACTGGCACAGAGTAAACATGAGATGATTGAACAGATCGATGAACTGAAGATTAAACAGAAATTACTGGTTTGAAAATATCATTTCAGAAGAACGAGATGATTAACAATAAACAAATAATATTTTCAGAGATTTCAGTCTGAGTGCACATGCCATCACAAGTGTCTGTTGAAGAAGACAAAGAAGCTTTTTGACAAGGAATCTCAATGCTCACCCTATGTATGAAATGAAAGTAATTGCTGGGGACTAAAATGCCAAGTTATGAAAAAAAGCAATATACCAGCAGATGATAAGAAAACACAGCCTTCATGTTATAGTCAACAATAATGGGCAAAGACAAATTAATTTCACAGGGTCCAGAAGTTTAGTTACATGGACCCAGACCTGAATGTTCAGTCATAAATCTCATTCTTTTTCTTTCAGCTGCCTAATCTCTTTTAGGATATAAAAAATAAATAAAAAAGAGACAGGCAACAACACAATACAAACCGAGCCCTGGCCTCCACAAAAAATAACATCCATCCTTCTGTGTCCACGCATCGTCCCCCAATCCTATCGCTCTAACATTTTTTCAAGGGAAGGGCTGTCAACCCTGCACTAGATCTGTCAACTACATAACTAAAAACTAAGAGAGATTTATTATGGAGACTCCTATTTCTAAAGCGGGTAATTTCACCACATTTGAGATGCCGCTCTCCCCTTTTGTCCTTTTAGTCAGCTTCTATGAGTCAAATTCATGAAGGATGTATTCTCATACATTCCACACAATCCACAGGGGAGTCAGTTATAAATCAGACTGACCATATCCTAATAGGAAGAAATATTAGAAGCAATACATGCAGCATGAAAACGTTCAGATGCTCAAGTGAATTCAGACCACTTTTTAAGCATGCATATTACTAGTAAATATGATGGAGAAGATCTGCTCAATAAGGAAGTCTGACGCTGCTCACAAACCAAAAAGTTTCAATCTCAGAAATGTGATTGATAAAGAAACACAACGTAAATAAAATAAACTACATGATTCTAGGCTGGAAATGATGGATATTGAAAGGTCTTGGTCAAACTGTTATAGAGGAATAATAGAAGCAACTGAACAAGGACGGCACGAGATGGAAACAAGGTCTCCATAGTTCGATGAGGAATGCAGAGCAGATATGAACAACTTCTTCACGTACGAAGAGATGATTACGACAACTACAATGATGTCTTTTGATAAGAGAAAGTAGGAAGAAGGAAAAGAAACAGTTACATTGCATGAAGAACTATATCAGGAGAGGTAGAAGCAAGAAATTATAGGGCTGCTTCTCATGTTCTATTCAGGCATCTCGTACCATAAGCCAAGCATGAAGTTGGTCCGTATGTTAGTTGATTTAGGGAAGGAAGATCTAAACCAGACCAGATATTTTAAGTGTGGACCATTTTTGAAAGAAGCCATGAATATAAAACAGAACTCAAAATGTTTTTATAGATTTATTGTAGAGCATCCTTCATAATGCATGAAGATGTCTAGAATTCCCTCTGAGAATTTAACATACCTGATAAACAAATACGCTTGATAAAGTTCACCAAGAAGGTTGTAAGTTCTATGGTTAGAATAAATGGTGACAGTTCCAAGGAATTTAAAGCTGGAAAATGACCCTGACAAGTGATCCTGTCTTTATAGCTTGTCTTTTGTTTATCCTTGCATCCAAGAAGGCGGTAAGAAATGTGGCTTTATACCAATGACAAGAAAACACATTCACTAGGCATGTTTAATTGTTGACCTATGCCACTGATAGGGACATAGTGTGACACACCCTTATGGTTATGACCAGAGCTCGGATTTCCGTGCAATTGCATCTTTTTATTGGTAAGTCAGAATAAAGCGAATTCAAGTTACTTATCGGAATCAAGCTTAATGGGATGTTTTAATAAAGTTTTATACTGCACGAAATTGCACGTTTTGGGGTTTAATGCACAAAATTGCAAGTTTGGGGTTTACTGCATGAAATAGCACATTTTGAAGTTTTATTGCAAGAAATTGCATCATTTTATAATTTGAAGAAAAATTATTACTACAAATTTTAATTTTTTTAAATACACATCAGAAAATTAATGGAAAAATAAATGGGATATAGGAATAGGAATAAAAAAATAACGGAAAGGAAACATAAGAAAAAAATAAAAAGAACTTGGGAGTTGTAAACAAACACAAACCTCCAATTTCCAAGAACTAAGGGCTCAGTAATACCTGGATGTTTACATTTTGTTTCTCAATTATCATCGTTTTATCAGTATCAACCTAGCTTCTGTCGAGCATATTGTTACTTAAAATGCCAAAAATTGGAGGTGTGTCTTAGAAAATTGTGGGATGGATTGAAAATTATCCTGCCTCAAAAGGGATGGTAGTGTAATGTTTTGCAAATCTTCTGATGAAAATATTATATGTGGGAGGAAATCACAAATTGATGCCCACTGCAGCACAAGTAAGTACCTAATCATTTTTTAACCAAAGAAGGCAACAGGGGTAGTGCATGTCATCAGAGTAATTTAAAAATAAGCCTATGCACCGGATATTGCATTTAGTGATTCTATAATTTGAGTCGTATCTTTCCTTTATAAGATCTCCCTATTTCCAATATAATTACAGCTCACATGCGAGTGTTTTACTCTTTATTCCACACCTTGTTACTATTTTAAGTAAACATTTTATATTCTGATTTTTTTTTTTGTTTTTTTACCGGAAATATTTTCAAATATAGAATTGGAAGAAAATCCATTCAATTATCAAATTACAAAACCATTTTAATGAATCCATCCATTCAATCTGATTTGGCATTTATTAGATCGAATTTTGCAGCTTTTCCGGTTGCTATTACAGAACTAGAGGAGAAAAATCTTTCTCTATATGACCAAATAAAAATAGTCGAGGACGTTGGAAAATAATTGAAAACAATCAAGAGTGAAAAAGGAATTATTATTTACGAAAAATTTCGAAATATTTTTTAAACAAATCCTGGATACTAACTATTAAAAAATTATAATGATTGCCTGAATGGAAATTCAGTCACTGTTGAATTGAATGAGATCCCCATTTTTCTGAGTCGCTATAAATATTGTCCTCTTACGTTTGTAGAAGTTGAGATATCATTTTCTAAATTGAAAGAATTTAAGTGACAGGAGGCACTGTTTTACAGAAAAAATTTATAAATGTATTTAGTTATAAACTTTAATTAATTAAAAAAATAATCAAGTGTAGTTACATTTCTAATGTACTCCATTAATATAAAAAAATCATTATTTTACCAAAATGTATATTATAACCAATATTTTAAAAATAAAAGTTTTTACTTCAATTTACTCTCCGCTACTTATTTGTTTCAAAAGTAGCTATATATTGTTCAAATAAATAATTCAATGCATGATTTTCAAGCAATACATTTTTTTTGCATGTTTTTGCACGTTTTAAAGTTTTTATTGCACGTTTTCAAATTTTTACGGCACGGAATTCCGAGCTTTAGTTATGACTGATGCCTTTCTGGAACTGGCAAGTCCTGCTAGCAGAATTGGTTAATATTCCCAGGGTAGGCAAGACAGTTACAATGGGGCTTTATAGGAATTGTAACAAATCGACTGTCATGTTATCATATTAGTATGCCTTTCGGATAAATTTATTTTGAATTTTATAAAAACTGGTTTTTAGCCAACTTCCTAAGAGGAGGTTACTCAATTTGGTACGTATTTGGCTTTTTTTTCTATCTATGTTCACCGATTACTCCGAGATGGATGGACCTTTTGGAACAAAGCCTTTTGCACCATGTAGAGTATTTCCTTGAGGTGGTCCCATTAAAACCTTTTTTGGGTTCTTCTTTATTTACCAAGTTATTGGGAAAAAACATGAAAATAATTACTTAATTATCTCTCAAAATGTTTACTTATTGGAATAACATATGGCCTGTATAAAATAAGCTATGCTCTAACAAGCTATTAAAACACGTTGATAACTAACAAACTGCTCATGTCCTTCCCCCATTTTTTTATTCTAAATTTGATTGGTTGATTTTAAACAATGCTCAATACTCTTTTAATGCTCGATGAATTGAATGGGAAAACCAACCAATCGAATTCAGAATAAAAAATTGGGGGGAAAGCATGAACAGTCTGTTAGTTATCCAAGTGTTTTAAGAGCTCGTTGGAACAAAAGTTATCCATAAACTTAAATAATTTTTCAACAATAGATTTAAATAATGATGTATGATATCAAAAGAATATAATATCGCTGTTATTTTCTGAAAAATGAAAAACTTTGTTATGGTTACAGCAAAGTTACTGTAGTTTCGACCCTGTTCCTAGAAAATATTGCCAAGAAATGAAACTCAAGAACATTTTTTAGGTTATTTAAAAGATTATTTTGTATTTAAGGAGATTAAGGGCACTATAAAACACCGATAACAGTAAAACATCCTAAATATAGGTCTAATCGACGGATGGACACCATAATCATAAGACCACAAAATTCCTGGAACTCCAAGAAACATTGAGTATTGATAACCCTTTTTAGAGCAGACTTTAAGACTTTTTCAAGTTCCCAAAGGATCGTTTAAATTTAAAATCAGGGCCATTATTGATTTATATTAGATTTTGATTTCCAATCTCTATGCCTATTTAAAAAAAATTCAATACTTCCAGGAAAAGCTTATTTTCAGTTGATTTAGAGGCCTTAACAAAGATTCAGGAACTGTCTTCTTCCAGATACACTCGGTCACTGTCGGGTATCAATATACAATGTAATCATAAATTCTTGTGCCGATACTTCATTCTGGAGTGAACATAACACTGTTGTTATGTTATCCGGATTGTATATCTGGATCTATCGGTTTTTAATTTTGTTTCTGCAACTATTGAGGGGTATAAATGAAAAAGTGCCAAGTTATTGATTTTGAAAACACAAAAAACTATTAACTAAGCTTAAATGTGGTTTGAAAATTAAGAAAAAATATTATGGATATGTCCAGTCATGAAATAAATATGTTCTGCTAAATAATTTCAATGTTATTTTCTTCCATCTCAAGTTCCATCTATGATGGTTAATTGTCTCATTTTTTTCTTTAAGTCACGATAACATCCCTAGCTTGATATCTCCCAGAAAACAACCTCATTGTATGAAAGCCCACACAGAATAAATTTAGCAGCCATAAAAATGATTGGTGTCAAAAAGTCTACCCCGCTAAAATTGAAGCCAAAGTGTTTTGCAACTCGTTTGTTGAATAAATTTTATTACGTAGAATATTATTCTTAGTACTTCGCCATTAGTTTAGTCAACAATTTATCGAAATGAATGACGAACATAATTGACTCAACCCAAGAAATATTTTTTAATTAAACCAGTAGTGAAGTATCCGGAAAAATAATATTCTGTGTAATAAGACAGCCTTTTTGATATCAATCAATTTTATGGCTGCCCCTTTTTTCTGCGGGGACTTGTATCCAATGATGTTGTTTTTGGTAATACAATTAGTTTAATCACTACTTTCCAACGATAGATTTAAATAAAGAAATATTAACGGTCTCTACAGGAGCACTATATATTTTCGCCTTAGTTTCCAGAAGAATACTCAATAAGCGTTCACAATTCAAATATTACGTTCTAATTTACTATAGGTCATATAACCATCTTCATCGATTCACCATTAACAATATTTTGTCAAAAAATGGCTAAAATCTCGACTTTTCAGTGGCGTATCTACATCATCTTGGACGGTTTTTGGTGACAGCAGAGCAACCTCAACACCTCCTCTCTCAACACAAATGTATGTATGTAAATGACAATATTTTGCAAAGGAAAAAGATTGTCACTGTGGAAAAAAGTTTTATGTGTTTCCTCCATTCCTAATGGATCATTCGTCTTTTTTTAAAAAAAATTCCATTCTAGTCAAAGTAGGGAGGGTATTATTAAAAGTTCTGTAATGTATTTTTATTGAAATGATTTATGTAGTTTTGCACTGGATTTTCCACTTTTCTGTGTGCATTCATAAAACTGAAAAGGTGACTGTTAATATAATTATAATATAAGGGCCCATGATAGAGGAACATAACAGAACGCGAACTGGGCTGATTGACTTTTATTTTGCGATGGACCCTGAATATATTTCGTCCTTCCCACCCTGGATTGACTAGTTTGATTAAAACTGTAATGTGGCTATATGACCGAGAAGGGTTACTGAATAAAGAATAAAAAACGACTTAAAAAACTAGAAATCAGGACTAAATGCACTTAAAATCTGTATAAAAAAAAACACTTAGAATTTTTTTTAGAAACTAATGTATGGCTTTCTACAAATTATCTCCAGCCACTAAAAATTATGAAATAATTACACTGATTCTTATGAATACACAGAAAAAATTAAAATGGAATGAAAAGTAGATAGGTGCAATAAAACGAATAATTTTATTTTTATTTGTACAAGTAGACACTAATTGCTAATAAAAATTATAATATTAAATACCATGTTCAATATAACAAAATCTTTTAAGAGGCGGCACAAAATTAAAAAATTTTAACTCTAGAAATTATGAAAATCTTCTAAATGGATCTTCTCTTCCCATCTATTGATTTCAATGCCTACCATTTTCTAATGAAAATGCAATCAGTAACATCCCATTTCTATTTTGTGTTGCCTCCGAAAATATTGTATTTTTTTTTGTTGTTTTTTTGTTTACAAATGTGTATTTGTAAAATCAAAATACAATTATTCGTTTTGTTGTATTTTTCCACTTTTCATACCATTTTCAATTTTTCTGTGTATTCATAAAAATCAAAAGGTAATTATTTCATACTTTTTAGAGCATTTATTTTTACTGCCTAGTTCCTAGTTTTCATAGTCAGTTTAATTTAATTTTATAAAATGTTTTTTCGGTAATTACTCTAATTGAAAATAGGTTATTTTAATACCTTAAAACCTATTAGAACAAATTTTAATGTGAAAAAAAAAACCATATGATTATGGCTTGTAACATTGAAAAGAGTTCTAGACTTTTTGTTAAAAGAGTTACCAACTGTTCTAGTACCTCTTCTTGATAATTTGAGAATCTTCTATGCTTTTCAAGAACCTTCCAGAATATTCGATTTCGGACTAACTATAGGGAGCAATGGACTAGAGTCTTAGTCTTCTTCTGAAGACTGTACCGTTACAAGTAGTTACTTTTTTTTTTTTTTTTGAAAATAATGAATTTATTTATTTATAATATAATACAAAGTATTTTATATAATAAAAGAATTGAGGTTACAAGCTGTGAGCTTTTGCACACTCTTTGCCGCAGTACCTTTGCTGTGAGAATATTTGTCTAAAATAATATTATACAAGAGGAAAAAAAAAAAAAAAAAAAAACACAAAAAAATGACAAAAATATATATATATGCACTTCCACGCACGTGTGCGCATGTATATACACACACACACACACACAAGTAAGTACCTTATTATAATTTATAGAACAATGTGTTTCAATCTTTTATGTATATACTTCTTATAAAGTAAGTCTGCTCTGGTATAGTTGGCAATGTCCCTTATAAGATCATGTGAGCTAATCTCACATGTTTTGAAAAAGTCTATGGTTAACTTATAAATAAAGGTGGAAATGCTTGGCACATTTAAAGAATAGTGCATGAGATCAATTGGAGTCCATCTCGGGTAACTGCCAACTAACCGTAGGCATTTGTTTTGCAACACTTGTAATTTTCTATAATTTGTGGTACATGTATTCGACCATACGGGGCAGGCATAGCATATAACAGGTCTTATATAGAGATAGTATAAAACCTTTTTATTTATAATATTTAGCCAGGAATATTTGGATAGTAAGGGAAATAATTTTTGAAGGACCCCTATTGCTTTGTTTATTTGTATATTAATGTGATTTGTATAGGTTAATCAGGAATCCAAATTAACACCTAAGTATGTGATATTTTTAGACCAATCTAAAGCATTACCATCAATGATTACAAAGTTATCTATTGCAGGCCTGCGCTTGGTAAAAAGAATGACTTTAGTTTCATTATGATTAGGTCTGATTTTCCATTTATTGAAGTGTTTGAAACATTTTGATATGGCTTTAGTGAGATGGTTAGCTATCGTATAAATACTATATGAGGAGATAAAAAAACACGTGTCGTCTGCGAAAAGTGAGATATCAGCTTTACCTTTGATTGCTGTAATCTCATTAATGTAAAAATTGAAAAGAATCAGACCAAGGACGGATCCTTGTGGAAAGTAATTTTTGTAATTTAGTTAATAATTTAGTTTTAAATTAACTTTTTGTAATTTAGTTAATAATTTGAGTTTTTAATTATTTGACTGACATAATTATAATTTTCTTCTAATAAAAATTATTGAAACCCACAATAGTGTTACAATATTAATATGATTTACAAACAATATTCAGTCCATGAGATAAATATGAAAAAAATAAAAAATGATAAAAGTAATGATATTTTTTAAATGTTATTAGAGATTGACTTAGAGCTACTAGATTAGTTTAAAATGACTAACCTAAGTAAACACTCAAAAATAAAATATCACCACTAAATATGTTTTTTGCCTTCAAATATTCCTCAAAAGGCTTTAAGTGGTGTAGGTATATTACTGCAACAGGCCATAATCTTAGAATCATCACTTATTAACTAACTACAATAAAGATCTTTCTTTCTGCCTCTTGATCATTCCTCTTCTCCCCCAGTGCAGAGTGAGGGGAAAAGTAAATAAAAATCAAAACAAATGTGAATTAAAATAGTATTAATAAATCTGCATAATGACAGCTCCAAACCTTCTTCAAACTTTCCAAAAGAGCAGGAGCAGCTGGCTGAATATATCTGCTGTGATAGGCTATGTTACCAGCATTCACCAACTTAGCGAAAACTCCCTCCGCTTTAATAGAAGCAACATATTCCTCCATTAATGAAGTTGGGCCCGACAAAGTGCAACTTGTTGCAGAATTTCGACAGGCCACATCAATTCCTTCAGGTAAACAATCTTTAATATCATTGTAACCCATACCTGAAATGTATAACACAAGTTAATGGTATATTATATAATTTTCGATAATATTATTTATCAATAAACTTCAGAACTGTCTCTTACCAACAGCAGCCATCATTCCAGGAATCAAATCAGCATCGAGGGAGGCCTTTCCACGAGCATAAGCTGCCAAAATCATCTGTTCAGCAGTGAAACATCCATCGGCATAAGCACATCCTAATTCTCCAACAGAATGACCTAGGATTCCGTCAGGCACCAAACCAATTGCATTTAATATGTCTACCAGACCAATCTAAACAATAAATAGTTCACAATCAGGAAGAATATTTATTATTTATAAAAATTGAAATCAATAATCTGATATGAGTCAGTGAAGTGAACATTTATTCAATTTAACATTTTGGATGGAAGATTTGGTGGGTGGGGGGGGGGGGGTGGTGAGGGGCTAGGTAGGGGGTTCTGTGGGGGACAGAACTGTTCACAACCAGACAATAGAAATAGGTGACAAAAAAAGGTGACTCAATTCATACTAAGTTTTGTACATGTAAAATGAAAATAAGTGAATAGTCTGCCATCATAAGACTAATGAAATACAAAATGACAGCCTTCTGACTACAAAATAGAATAGTATCTCAGAACCTACTTTGTCTACTGAGCCAGTTTTGGTCTCAAATTGTAGTACAATTTAATTTAGTTTAAAAATTAACAGAATAGTTTTCTTAAGAATGTCAAAACAATACTATATGTGTCAGACACATGCTTCCCTCTTAATGTTAATATAAACAAAAAGGTAGGTATTATCAGTATGACAGGTCCTATCAGTGGCAGGATATAAAGATCAAGAATACCAGGTTGTTCACAGCTAGCTGTCGGGAAGGAACCCAATATCAATTACCTTTTAAGCCTTATGTACATTTTACTTTTCCAGACACAATCAATCTGGTACTGTAACTTATCCTCTGTTATCTATCTACCTACCTGTTACCAATCCTCTATCATCTTTTCTTGTACAGTAATTTCTTTTTATTGGAATTTTTTGTTTATTTAGTGCTCTTAATTTTGTTACTTTTCTTTATTAAATCCATTATCTGTTTTAGTAACTTCGGTTGAACTTAGGAAGTACAACTTCTGGTGACTAATTAGCACCATTTTGTGTGGCCCCAATTTTGGCATTTAAGCTCTGTCAGGCTATTTCAAATGTGATGAAATTTATCTGGTATTTAACTTTAAGACCATTTAATTTTCCTATGATATAACAAGTTTAATCAAAATCATCAGAGCGATTTTTTGTGGAAGTTATAAAAAAATTTATATTGTCGGTATAAAGAGCCTCTTTGAATTAATTAGTCAATTTTAAAGAAAGTGGTAGGTGTAGTATCAAAGGCAAATACCTACCATAATTTCCCCAATTTTAGTTTTCTACCACTTTTACTTTTTTTGAACCAGGCTCTTCACACCAATGCACATACATATACAAACTTACTATATGTACAGGAACTTCGCTTTATTGATTCAAGGGGCCTAAAACATGCATTCATATTGACAACCTGGATTCATTTTTTTTACTTTCACTTACCTATATATGAAATATATAGTAAGTGGAAGTATTGCGATCTTGAAAAATTTCGACTTCCGGTTTTCAAGGGAAATACACGTTTTGGGATCCCCTAAGTCCAAATAACCAAGTCCCGCGAAATGGTCTGTGTGTGTGTGTGTGTGTGTGTGTGTGTGTGTGTGTGCGTGCGTGCGTGCGTGCGTGCGTGCGTGCGTGCGTGCGTGCGTGCGTGCGTGCGTGTGAACAGACTAGCTCAAAAACTATAAACTGGGGAAATTGGGTATTTAGTATATGTATATGCCCGCGATGTGACAGCAAAAATTTCATCAAAATTGCTCAAAGGGTTTGAGTTACTTTATTTAGTAACTTTTTACATTTTTTTTCGATTTTCTCAAAAACGGCTTTAACGATTTTGATTAAACTGAGTATTTGATGTATTAATATGCCCGAAATATGACTAAAAATTTCATCAAAATTGATCAACCGGAGAGGGGACTTTACTTAATAAATGTTATATCATTTTCACGTGTTTTTTTAATTTACTCAAAATTGGCATTAAAGATTTTGATCAAACTGGGTATTTGATGTATGTATATGACAAAGATGTGATAGCCAACATTTCATCAAAATTGATCAACCGGAGGGTGGACTTTACTTAATAAATTTTGTATCATTTTCACGTGTTTTTTTTATTTACTCAAAAACGGCTTTAACTATTTTGATCAAACTGGGTATTTGATGTATGTATATGCCAATGATGTGATAGCCAGCATTTCATCAAAATTGGTTAAACGGAGGGGGCACTTTATTTCTTAACTTTTTTACCAATTTTTACCTTTTTTTCGATTATCTCAAAAACGGCTTTAACGATTTTCATCAAATTCGTGGTGTTTAATGAAAATTAGGTGTTCTTTAATATCAGGTAAGCTTATTATTATTAAAATTTTCTGAGGGGGCTTAAATGGGGAAGGGGCCTTTTTTGTTTTCCTACAAAGTACCTTTGTATTTGTTTATATGGAGAAATTATCTGTCTCTCGTTTTGCCTAAAAATAAGAAATGGCTAAATATGAGATATGATAAAAATCAAGTAAACATATAGAGAACTTAAACTGCTTTAGCTTTCTCTAGTCTTAAAGTAGTTAGACTTTTATTTCATGCTGAACCCATAGAATAAATCAGATCTGCACAGTTTTAGGTTATACCTCTAATATATTTTGATATTTATTCTAACAAAAAATATATAATTTACTTACCTGTACTGAGGCAATTCCAACAAATGAATTTAATATGTTATCATAAATTGCTGGATCCGAGTTAGTTATCACATCAATGAGATTTATGCCCAATGGTTTGAGTATTTTATGGCATTTATAAATTGCATTGGCAAAAATAGGAATCCGCATTAGTTCTTTGCCCATACCAGCCCATTGTGATCCCATTCCAGAAAATACAAACCAAACAGGTCTTTTGTGCATATTGTATTCCTGTAATTAAAACATAAGATCTCATATTAAATATATGATTAAAAACCTCACCTTAGATAATATGCTTTATGAACTGACTTTGTCATGTAACATGTATATGTAATATATATTTGCAAGCATAAGCTGTTTGAAAACCACAATTAGTTCACAAGATTGTGACAGAGTTTCAAACTCTTTTGTAATATATTTTTTTTTACTTTCACTTACCTATATATGAAATATATAGTAAGGAAAGTATTGCGATCGTGAAAAATTTTGACTTCCGCTTTTCAATGGAAATACACGTTTTGGGGTCCCCTGAGTCCAATTAACCAAGTCCCACGAAATGGTCCGTGTGTGTGTGAACAGACTAGCTCAAAAACTATAAATCGCACAGACCTGAAATTGGGTAATTGGTGTATGTATATGCCTGCAATGTGACAGCAAAAATTTCATCAAAATTGGTCAAACAGAGGGGTACTTTAATTAAAGAATTTTGTCTAATTTTTAGGTGTTTTTCGATTTTCTCAATAACGGCTCTAACGATTTTGATTAAACTCGGTATTTGGTGTATGTATTTGCCCGCGATTGGACAGTAAAAATTTTATCAAAATTGGTTTAACCGGAGGGGCACTTTACTTAATAAATGTTGTCTCATTATCACGTGTTTTTTTTGTTTACTCAAAAACGGCTCTAACGATTTCGACCAAACTCGGTATTTGGTGTATTTATATGTCCGCAATGTGACAGTCAAAATTGATCAATTGGAGGAGGCACTTTATTATAATAAATTTTGTCCCATTTTCACTTGGTTAATTTTTTTATTTGCTCAAAAACGGCTTTAACGATTTTGACCAAACTTGGTATTTTATGTATGTATATGTGACAGCCAAAATTTTATTAACCGTATTATGAAAATAAAAACTTTTATTTATTAATAAAAAGATTAATGTTACTTAAGAGAGTAAATACGTGATGCTCAAATTTTTGAAGCATCGCAGATGTGTAAAAATATGGTATAAGATAATAGTCTATAGTTAATATGGGCATATTTTAGACTAGAAATAGAATAGAAACATTTGTTCCATAATAAATTTTTGAAAACAATATAAAGCGATTTTAGAGGAACAGTAATCGTTCTTGATTTCCAGAAAGGCATAACAGACGTAAATACACCTATCGATTCATCTTCAAGATGTATTTGCAAAAAGCAATTCGTAGTAAAAAACAAGCAAGGAGTAAAAAAAACTCGACTGTTGATGAAATTAGTCCCTTCATAAATAAATTAGCAATAATGAATCGAAAAGTGCTGAGAACTATCAAATTTTGCTATACAGATACTCTATAACTTATGGAGATATACATATATAAGTATGTTCTTAAATGTGGAAAAATGTGTGAAGTTGAGGAATGGCGTTTACATATTATCGAAACACGTCTATTTCTAATCTAAGTAAGTTCGTAAGTGAAAGTTGTGTGTTGCGCGCATCACACTAGATTTTTTTAAATTACTAATAATAAATTACACAGCTTATATCTGTACTACAGAAGAAAACAACACCATGCCCAGTTTTTTATTGAAGTAATTTTGTCCACAAGAACCAATTGTTATAAACTTTGAGCAATTATAATTTGTCTTTTTGTTGCCAACTGCTTCATGATTGTGTTTCACAATGTCATTGATGCTGATAATTGATTGGAAGCATTGAATAAACTTGCCGTTGTTAGTAAAATCAAACTAAACACTCGTAATGAACATAATTGATATTTATTAAAATATTTCATTTTTTCAAATACCAAAAGAAAAATTACAAACACAAGAGTAGGTAGATTTGCTTAAAAACATTTTTAAATAAAGATTTTTAAGAAAATTATAATTTATTACTACATCGAAAAAATCGAGTTCAGTTTTTGCATGAGTAGACCATAGCATCTGTGATCTAGGGTATTTACCAAAGCTGAGAATAAATCCTTATCTGTTTCTGTTTTGACCAGAGAAAATTGATAAGTATGAACTATGGAACCCATCATGACTAAAAAATAAACTGATAGGAAGTCCAAATTTTTTTTGTAAGGATCACCTATAAGAGGTGATAATATTTTTTAAAAAAGTAAGATTTCTTTTTTGTATTCAGTTCTAAGAAAAAATTAGATTATCAAGAGTTACTTCTGAAAAATTTTTGAGTTACAGAACAATCGAAAACTGCAAAGGAAAGTAAACATTTATTTTTCCATGTTTTCTAATATGAAAACAGTTTGAATAACCCAGCTTACATAAATAGGAGGGTTTCTTTGATTAATAAAGAATACCTCAAGGAATCAAAGATTGACTTCTTACAATCGAGAAATTCGATTATAATTATAAAGGTTTGAATTAAATAAAGTTGGCTGTATTTGGATAATTTAAGTATAGTCCTTATTTTTCATTGTTCTGACATATCATTCATCTTTCATTTAAATTTTTCTCTGTAGCTTTTGATGACCTATTTCAAAATTAGTAAGTAAGTAGTCTGAATAGCATTTTTAATATGGAGACATTTAAATAATGTTTGAGAGCAATTTTTAGGAGATGCAATTTAAATCTTTAATTCTTTCTAATATTCAAGAAAAAAGATTCATTTACATTTAAAATTTTAAACTCAATATTGACTTACTTTCATTTAAAAAAAGTAACGATAATAAATAATTCTACAACTCATTGATTTAAGTGATCAGTTATTGAAATAAATACTTTGCGAAATTAAAAAAAAAAAAGTTTATCATTAGTATATCTAACATAAATTATTTTTTATAGAAATAGCATTTTTATGTATTTCATAAAAAAATAATAAAAAGATAAAAATAAGAGCATATTACCAGCGGGGGAGTAAATGGGTGGGGCAACGGGAAGGCTGAAGAGTTAGACGAGTGCGGGAGTCTTCCTCACTTCACACGAGAGCAAGAAACTATAGAGCCCTACTCATTGCTTCGCGCTCTCCGCCCTCCCCATCACCATCAACGCCTACTGTCATATTCTTGTGGTGCCCCCTGAGGAGTTCATAAATCGCGAATGACAGAGGCGGGGGAATTTTCAAAAAGCGGTCTGGATTCCAGCCGCTCTAGGCAATTCCATTTTTGAACGATTAAACCAGACAGTGGAACACCAGTTCCACTTAATGACCCGGCCTTAATGGACTACCAATTCACTGTGTACCACAGCAAACACACAGACAAAAAGTATTGAGCCTGCGAAGCGGCATGGGGATGGGAAGGCTATGGCTTCTATCCTACATGTGTCCGCTAAGCACCCGGGCTGGCAAGCACGTGTATTGGTGCCTATGTGTCGGAGCATAGGAGGTCCGAGGCATACGTAGTAGGGCCCATGAATGCTAAAAGCAGGTTGAGCATCCTTCCCGCACTGAGAGCATATATTCCGGCTCCTGGACGGAACTCCAGGACTCTCAAAGTTAACAGCGTTGAGATGGGGGTATACCCTGGCAAGATAGCCATACACGGAAGGGACTAGAACTATGTCAGAAACTTATTACTTTAATGACAAACCTTTATCTACAGATGACTTGTCCTCTCCAGAGCTACATAGACTGTCGGAACCCGACACCTTAGAAGAGGCTTCACTAGAACCTTTTTTGAAGTCGCTCTCTGCTGAAGCCAAAGGACTTCAAGAAAAACACACCTTCAAGGGAGCACTGGAGGAGCATGCAGCTCTTGTAGCGGCAGGCTCACAGGCCCCAACACACATACATATACCTAGCCACTCACATTCTAGCGGGGACCAGACAGACGGCAGCTACGCTGCCACATCGGGAACCCAAAGAATTTGAAGAGGCGCCACAGGAGAAAGGCGAAAACCTTTATCCTATCTAACCTACCAGCCACAGAGGTACCCGCCCAAGGAAGGTCAGCTAAGGATGCAAGTTTCCAATCAGGCTTGGCAAACGAAGCTGTTCCAACTGAGGGAAGGGCGCCCAAGCAGGACCATTCTTCCTCCGGTAGGAATAGCCCCCCAGAAGCCTGCGGCTAGGGATGCAAGGGCCAGTACTGGCCCGGCAAACAAAGCCGCTGGGCAGAAGGGGAGACCCTCCGGACACACACAATTACACTGTGCAAGGGCAAAGCTGAACAGGCCAGCAGGTAAACCTGCGGGGCCTCAGAGGCTAAACCCTAGCCATCACAGACTATGTAGGTCAATAAAAGACCTAGGACATCACCTGGAACCTCTGCACCAGTGGCAAAGAAACACAGGGAAACAACTGGGTCTGCAACTAACTAGGCCCTCGCGGCTAAAGAACAGCTGGTGGCAGTGATACCGAGTGGTTATCCGCACACTCAGCTGTCTCGAGATCACTGCGAATCATTGCTGGAAGAGATTAAGGGCAGAGTGGGCGAGCTAGACGTCGATGGAGACTACCACCCACTGTTCGATGGCGCAAGCTACAACAAGGGTGGTTGCATCGTTTCCTGCCTGGACCTAGCAACTAAGGAATGGCTAGAGAAAATTATTCCTGACATCATCCCCTGACATTATCCCTGGAAGAGAGTCTAATCCTAAGGACGGGCGACGTCAGGGAGCTGACCAGGACTGGCAAAGTAGGTGAAATGAAATGAAATGAAAATTTGCCTTTATTTGTACAAACAATGTTTACAAAACGAAAACCTCAAAGCCATATAATGGCTTGACTGAGGCTATAGTATACAATATTATAAAATTTATGAGTTTAGAAATAAGTATACAATTGGTCTCAAGACAACTCAACTACAAATATTGCATCTCGAATTTATACAAAGTAATTACCATAAAACATTCAACATAACTTCATCCAAATTAGAACAAATTAAAAAAACAGCATTATAAACATTGTAAATATTGTATTAATAATTACGTTATTTTAAAAAAGATATATAAAATAATAATTCAGAGTTTGAAATAAAAGAACTCAACTTAGGAAAAATTTTCTATCACATAAATTACTAAGTCTGGTTTAAGTTTACTATAGGATGCATGCGATAACAAGCTTTGGGGAATTACATTAAAAGTACTTTGTTCGTCTACCATAATCATTAACGAATTTCGGTACTTCAAAAAATGTTTTTCTAGTCGAATAATGCTGATATTTTATTTTTTTACAGTCATTTGAAAAATAGTTTTTTAAAATAAGATTGTACATGAAAATTCCTTTTACCGGCAATAACTTGGTGACGTAAAAAATATTTTCCGGTTCAGCTACAATCGATCTAAGTTTATATGGTACAATACTGCTTATTATTCTTTCTTGTATTTTTTTAACTTCATTTAACTTTGTTTTTGAAGCCGAGCCCCGTGTATTTAATCCATATCTAATAATAGATTCACAAAAGGAAGTATAAATCAATTTCAAAGTACTATCCGGGAGAAATTTTTTAATATAGTAGAATTTCAATAAAATAGTTTTTAATCTACTACAAATGATCCTGATATGAGAGTTCCAAAGGAATTAGTGGTCAATCATAATGCCGAGGTATTTAAAAGAGGTTACATTTTCAATTAAAGGACAGCTGCAGACGTTATTGATGTAATTGCCGTTATGTAGACAGACATACGTATGATATTTCAGTGGACAAAATTGGCAGTTAGAGACTTATGAATTAATATGCATCAATTTCGTTTTTTGCTTATTATTGATCTAGCCATTATCATGGGACCAAGACAAAAGGGTATTAAAATCTTTTTGCATTTGAAAATTAGCAATGTTTATGTCCTAATTAATAAATTAATAAATTCTTTATTCATTTGTTCTGGGACGTGTCCCTTAAGAACAAAATTAAATAAAATACAGAGAGGGCTTTAGAGCCTTGAAGTTTAAATAAATAAAAATAAAAAGAATACATATTAAATATTCAATCGAGTGAAAAGAAGCTAGTTTCTGCATCTTATAATATATACATATGTACACACTTATTTACAGGTTGGTTAAATAATATTTATATTTTCTAAAAAAAAAAAAAAAAAAAAAAAAAAAACAGAACAAAAGAAAAAATTATATAAAAAAAAAAGAAGAAAAAAATGAAATAAGAGCTTCTAACGGTTTAAAAGGTAAATTATAATAGGAATTGTCAATTTACTTTTTAAGGAGACTGGATGGCTATGAAGTGATGATATAGGCGGGATTTAAAGGTGGAGAGGGTATTGGAATTACGGATGAAAGGAGGAATAGAATTCCATAGGGATGAGGACCTAATAATGAAAGATCTTTCAAAAGCTGACGTTCGGTGGGCCGGTGTATATAGATCTCAAGACCTAGAGCGGGTATTGCGGGAATGGACAGAGGATTTGAACTGAAGAAGTTCAGAGAAATATGAGGGACGACGGGAACGAACAACTTGGAAAAGGAAGGAGGCTAGGAAATACTTACGGCGGTAGGAAGGATATAACCACTTTAACTTTTCGTAATAAGGCGATATGGAGACGTCTCTTGGGATCCCAAATATAAATCGGATGAAACAATTTATTAAACGTTTTAGTTTTGCTTCGAGTTCCCCTGAGAAACCCCCATACACAGTGCGACAATAGTCGAAGTGGAGAAAAATCAAGGAGGCGACCAAAAGTCTGCGTGTTTCAAAGGAACAGGTTACGGAGGTGGTTCAGTTGCTTTAGGGTTGAAATAGTGCGACGGGAGATATGGTTTTTCCAGGAAAGAGTTTGGTCAAAGGTTACACCGAGGTTTTTGACAGTTGGATAGAATTTGATGGGATTGTTATTTAGGAACAGGGGTGTGATGTTAGGGGCGGTTTTGACGAGGTGATTGGAGCCTATTAAGATTGCCTTTGTTTTTTCAGCGTTTAGCTTCAACTTGTTAGCCTCTGCCCAGAGACTGATTCGATTCAAATCCTCCTGAAGCTTTTTCGTCGCTGGCAACAACTCGGATCGGGTGGGAAAGATAGGTAAATCTGGAAATCGTCAGCGTAGATATGGTATTGGGATTGATGAATCAGAAGTGGAAGGTCGTTAATATAAATAGCAAACAGAGTGGGGGATAGAGAGGATCCTTGGGGGAAACCACAGGAGAGGGGAAGTGTTTTGGATGGAGGTTGACCAGGAACGACTAAATACTGTGACCGGTCTGAAAGAAAAGGCCTGAACCAATGTAAGGCGCTGCTAGAGAGGTTGAGTTTTTGCAGTTTTGTAAGAAGGATTTTATGATCGACAGTGTCAAAGGATTTGGAAAAGTCTAGAAGGATTAGAATACTTAGTTTTCGGAGTTCGATGGAGGTTTGGAGGTCATGGGTAATTTTTAGGAGAGCAGATTGAGTTGAGTAACCTGATAGGAAGCCGGATTGGAGTGGGTTAGTGAGGGAACGTTCTTCTAGAAAACTTGATAGTTGATTTTGAACTAGGGGTTCTAACGGTTTAGAGAGATTGGAGAGAAGGGAAATGGGACGGAGGTCATTCATCGCGGAGGGATTTGAGATTATTTTCAAAGGTCGAACTAGAGTGGTTTTCCAGGAAGAAGGGAAAACCTAGTTTTGCAATAAGAAGATGTAAATATGATAAAGAATAGGAATTAATGAGGGGAGGCAGGACTTTATTAGCTTAACTGGAACATCGTCAGGACCGTAATCGTTGGTGTGGGATTTTAGGACTGCGGTAAATAGGTCATCGTAGGTTATGTGGGAAAAAAAGAAGTTCTCCGGATTAAAATTGGGATAATTGATAGCAGCGACTTGTGATGGATTAAGAGAGGGGGATGAGAAATGGTTTTTGAGGTCATCTGGAGTGAACGGAAGGGATGTAGAGTTAATGGAACCAAGGAGGAATAATTGACGTAGTATTTTCCACTTGCTTTTGGTATCGTGGGCACTGGAGAGGGCATTGTGAAAGTGAAGGGATTTGGCACGTCGGAGTTCGGATTGGGTAACATTTCTAAGTTTTTTAAAAGACGCATAATCAGCTGCCAAACGGGTACGCCAAAATTTGCGTCTTGCAGCTTCCCTTCTTTTCATCAGATCCCTTATCTCAGACATCAGCCAAGGTGCAGCGGGGCGACGTAGGGATCGGGTTTTCAGGGGAGCGTGGATATCTTAAATGGATTTCAGATTGAGGAAAGAGACCATGGGATCGACAGAATCGTAGTAATGTATGGTATCCCATTGGATGGCTTCGAGATTGGATTGTAGGGATTCATAGGATAGTTGGTCAAGATTGCGAGATGATATGGCCTTAGGAGTAAAACGTTTGACGGGGAGGTCGTATGAGATCTGGATGAAGTCGTGAGATGAGAGAAAGGCAACAGGACATTGCTAAGAAGAAATGATTTTGACAGGAGAATCAGAGATGCACAGGTCTAGCCAAGTATCAGAGTATTGCGTGTAATGTGTTGGATAGTAGGGGACTAGGTAAAGGTTGAGGGAATATAGGATATCAGTTAGAAAGGGCTTCTCAGAGGATTCAGAGAGTAGGTTTACATTGAAATCGCCGGTAATGATGATGTTTGAATAATTGGAGACCAGGTTGACGAGGGAGGATTCAAAGAGGTTGTCGAATGGGGCGCGGGAGGTCTATAGATTACGGCGAATAACAGAGGGGAGGAAACAGAGGAAATTTCAACGACCATGTATTCAACGTGAGGAAGGTCGTGGGAGGGAGACTGGAGAAGGACCTTGGCTTTAAGGCTTTCATGGATGTATAGTCCGACACCACCTCCCATGCGATTAGATCTATCATGGCGCAAGAAAGAGTCATTGGAGAGAAAAATCTGGGAGGAAGGGATGATTGGTTTTGGCCAGGTTTCAGATATAGCGATAATATGGTGAAAATTGCCATGAAAGTATTTTTGAAATTCATCAAAGTGGGCAATAAGGGATTGTGCATTTACGTGACATGAGCTTTAAATGTTTGTCATAAATATGAAGGAGTAGAAATAACTATACAAGGTACGTGGATGAGGGATAGTTTGAAACGTATTTAGGCAAAAACGGTATTTTAGTGATGTACAACGCATGGCTATGATTTGAACATTGAGCAGAAAATGATAGAATTTCTATTATTTGAAATAGATATTGAATATTAAAGCTGTTCCTTAAATTAGAAATAACTCAAATTTTAGGGTAGATCCACAGTGACGCACGAATAATCAAATGATGTTTAGGCGAAAGCAGAACGAAGTAACTAAAAAAATAGTATACAGAAGTAATGAGGATCATGATATCATTAGTAGAAATGAGATTATATATAGTTTTAAAAAATCTGAGAGTAAAAATAGCGGTAATAAAAATTTAAATATCTATGATGAAAATATAAATATTCACAATAAGAATAATAATGTTTGAATCAAAAATAAAATTATCTGTGGTAAAAATAAAAATAAGAATATCTTCTATAAAAACTAAAAAGTTCACTAGCTTGGTGGAACATAGAAACCGCATTCAGCTAAAAACGTCCAGGTCGTTGGGCTTAGATACAACCATCGCAATATCATTGGCATATATAAATAGTTTGGAATGACTTATATGCAATTTGATTTCATTAATATACAAAATGAAAAGCATGGGACCCAAGACACTTCCCTGTGGCACTCCCATATTGGTCTCAACCATTTCAGTTATTCCATTGTGCAATTTCATAACAACTTTCCTATTAGTCAAATAACTAGTGAACCAATTTAACAAATTCCCTCTGATGCCAATGTTTTGCAGAATTAATATCAATTTATCTATTCTTATAGTATCGAATGCCTTCGTGAAATCTATAAATGAAACAAGAATTTGCTCTCTTTCACCAAGTTTTTGGTTTACAAAATCTGAAAAATTTTCCAAGGCCTGCTCAGTACCTTTCCCAATTTGGTAAGCATATTGTTCTTCAACTATTATGTTGCAAACTTTAAAATATTTCATCAGCCTATCACACAATACTTTTTCCATGATTTTATTTACTGAAGACAATATAGAAATAGGTCTATAGTTTTCAAGTCAGTAAAAGATCCATTTTTATATAAAGGTCTCAAAATTTCAACTTATCTGGTACAATCCCCATAGTTACAGAGCGATTGATAATCGTTGTGATAATTCCTTTGAACAATTCTATGTTATTTTTAATGTCTGAAATATTAATTCCATCAAAACCAGGACTTTTTTTCTATAGCTTAGAAATTATATCAGATATTTCGCCTTCAGATACAGATGTAAAGTACATACTTTGATTCATAGGCAATAGACTTTCACTAGCACTTCTTAATAATTTAATGTCACAATCATGAACAGACTGAGTTATCTGTCTTGTAAAAATGTCGAGAAATTCAGATCTTACATCAGTTACTTCTTTCGAAGACAGAAATTTGTCGTATATGAATTCTATACTTTTATTATTAGATTTTTGCCACACATTGTTAATAGCTAGCCATTTCTCTTTCACACAACCTTTATTATCGAAAACGCTTTTGTAAAATTTATTTATTTTATTTCTCAGTTGCTTATATTGATTGTATAATATTAGGTTGTTGCAATTCTTTTTATAATTCCTAAAGACCTTATCTCTTTCACTCATCAAAAGAAGCAAATCCTGACTCATCCATGGCTTTTTCATTTTTTTCCCATTAAAAGACTTCACAACCGTAGCTCTTTCATAAAATTTAGAATACTGTTCTTGGAGTGCAGAGTATAAATCATTTACATTATCACTATTTGAACTTGATTCATCCCAATCAATTTCCTTCAATAAATCATAGAAAAAAACTTTATCAATTTGTGTTAAACTTAAATTTTTATTTGTTTTATTATTTTTATCGGATTTCAAATTCAAAAGACAGAGATAATGATCTGAAATGTTCGATCTAATGATAACTGAAGTTGTGCTTTTATTATTCAGTCTAGTTAAAACATGGTCCAAACAAGATTCTACAACCTTGTTATTGACTATTCCACACCTTGTAGTTTTGTAAATATTATTGATTATCCCAAGGTTCATCATGGCAGAAATATAATTTTAAACATTAGTATCATTGTAATTTAATAAATTCAGTTTCATACCACCAATACAAATTATATTCTTTCCTTTGTAAGCTAGAATGATATTTCCTAATTCTTCAACAAATGTTTTTTCATTTAAATATGGAGGTCGATAACATGCTATTAAAATTCCGTTAACTTTCATTTTAGAGCAGTTAAACTTAACAATAACATTCTCAAAAGAGGAGCTAAAATTTGTTATCTCTTTATCTGACAAAATGTCATCTCTAACATAAACAATAATGCCCCCACCCTTCTTATTCTGTCTTAATGTACAATATTGACAAAAGTTTTCGATTATAAATAAATCAACAAGTTCAACAAAAATATTTACCTCCGATAGCACCACAATATCTATACCTTCTATATAATCGTTTATGTACATAATAAATTCGTCCCAGTGTTTTCTTCTTGATCTAATGTTCACATGAATAACATTAAAGGAATTTAAAAAGTTATTTTTGCTTCCAAACAAGTTGCTTAAACTTTTTATGTTGTTAATAGTGCACTGATTTATTTTATCTTGAATGAGATCAAAGTTTTTGAAATTCATGGTTCGGATAGAAAAAAGCAAAAAACAATTACCATAATTTAATTAATTAAACTTAGATCAGAATCAGTACACACCTTTATGGCATTGGAACTGGTTTCGTCCTTTTTCACTTTTATTATTCCAATCCAGATCCAAACAAAGCGGTAGTGTTTCTCCTTAGCTTTTATTTTGGCTATCCTTAGTAAATTTCTATGATATGAACTGAGATTCTCACTAACGTACACTCTTCCTCCAGGAGTGTTTACTATATCTTTTTTAGTAATTATCTTTTTCCTTGATGCTGTGAGTAAATTATCTCGTAAGGATTTTGTTTTAAACTAAACAATTATGGATGACGAAATTGTTGAAATTGACGAATTGACGAAATTGGATGAACTAAGGCTAGCGCCAAGGTCGAATAGGAGGAGTCAGCCTACCCACAGGCTCCAACAGAAACAATAGCTGAGTGTCCAGTTGAAGAAGGCCCAGACTCTTGGAAGGTGGTAGGAGGCCGGAGAAAGCCAAAAGGCCCAACAAACGTTGGGCCTGCTGGTGGACTCGGGCCACCTGGCACTCCTAATTAAAAAACTATAACTGAAGCTGCTGCAGATTAACCTCCACCATTACATAGCCACAAGTGGAGTATTGCAACAATACATCAAAGGTAAGAATATTGACATAACTTTTATTCAAGAACCTTACCTTCTCAAAGGGCTGAAAATGTCGGGATACAATTGTATCTCTGTGACTGACAACCCTAGAGCATGTATCCTTTATAGAAAGGAATTAAAACTGCTGCCTCTTTTGCAACTCTGCTCCAGAGACTCTGCAGCAGCCATATACACTCCCTAAGGGAGACCAAAAAAATCCATCATCATGCTGGCTGGGAACCTACCGTATGAGGATAAGGAACCCACAGCTATGTTGGAGTGAATCTGTGAAGCCACAGGCGAACAGCAACTCATTGCTGCCCTCGACAGTTATGCCCACCATCAAATTTGGGGCAGCACCAACATCAACCATAGAGGTGAGCAAATACTAGAATTTATCATAAACAATGATCTTGACATTTTGAATAGCGGGGATAAACCGACATTTTTCAATAGGTCAAGATCAGAAACATTAGACATAACACTAGCCACTAAACCAATCAGTAGGAATATTGTGGACTGGCACGTCTCAAACGAAGAGATATGCTCAGACCACAGGTATATCAGATTTGACCTACTGAATAGCACCGAGTACACAGTTGAATACAGGAACCCCAGACTGACAAACTGGGAAACCTACTGCACTAATCTCGACTTACACCTAAGCAACTGCCCAAACAGAATCACTAATTTATGGCAACTAGACTGCCTGAATGCCACACTAACAGGTGCTATGATTAGATCCTATCATAGCAGCTGCACACTAAGGAAAAAGAAATCCAACAGGAAAGTCTCCTGGTGGAACAACGAATTGCAAAAACAAAGAATCCTCACTAGAAGGTTGTTTAATGCCTCTAAGAACTCTGGCACATGGACTGAGTATAAGAAAGCATTAACAGAATACCATAAATCTGTCAGAAGAGCAAAACACAGAGCTTGGAGGGACTTCTGCTCTGATATAAGCAGCATCCCGGAAACCAGCCGTGTCAACAAAATCATAAATAAACACCCAGAGGAGGGAGTGTTGGGTACACTAAGGCAGCCTGAGGGATTCACTAATGAGGTGGAAACACTGTTAGCCATGGCGAGGACCCACTTCCCTGACTGTGAAATAATAAGCACTGCAGAACCTGTCCTCATGCACCATTAACAGAATTCTGGACGTGCAATGTGGAGACAAGCAAAAGTCATCATCACCAGCAATAAACTTACATGGGCAGTTAACACACTAGCCCCATACAAGTCAGCTAGCGTTGACGTCATATTCCCAGCCCTCATACAGAAGGGACTGCACATACTCAGACCATACCTCCTAGAATTGCTATAAGGGAGCCTTGCGCTGGGATACCTACCTCACGAGTGGAAAGTATACAAGGTCTGCTACATAACAAAACCCGGCAAAGGGACTTATGACAGCCCCAAAGTGTTCAGACCCATACGCCTAACATCCTTTCTAATGAAAACACTGGAGAGAATGGTTGACAGGCATTTGAGGGAACAACTTGCAGGTACATACCCAATACACGAAAACCAATTCGCCTACCAAGCAGGAAAATCCTGCGAGGTAGCACTACACAAATTAGTCTCTAGAATCGAAAAATCTATGGACCACAAAGAAATTACGATAGGCACATTCATCGACATTGAAGGTGCCTTCGACAGAACACCTCACAGGGTAGTAGAGAAAACCCTGTTGGAGAGGAGAATTGATGAAATTTCCGTCAGATGGACCATGACCATGCTGAGGGAAAGGCAAATACTTTCTGAACTAGGATTCAGCAAGAACATTTGTATCTTCAGTATGAAGAGGAAAATAGCTATAAAACTACCAACAATTGAGGGAGTCCAGTTGAGCCAAAGTAAGAAAGTAAAGCACCTAGGCGTTACGCTGGACAACAAACTCAATGGGGCCAAACACGTAGAACTCAGGACCAACAAAGCCCTGAAGTGTCTACGGGCCTATAGAGGGCAATAGTCAAAAACTGGGGATTAAAGCCCAAAATGGTATTTTGGCTCTATACCATGGTCATAAAACCAATGGTGTAATACTTCTCCCTGGTCTGGTGGCACAAGGCAGGGATAAGCAGAAATAAAACCAGGTTAGACAAACTGCCAAGACTAGCCTGTCTTATGAGAACTGGCGCAATGAAAGCCACACCCACTGCCACCATGGAACTGATGCTAAACTTAGCACCACTGCACATGGAGGTGGAAGCACAAGCCCTAAAGGCCTGCTACAGAATCATGGAGCTAAATTTATCCTCAAAAGTTCAAACAAACTGGGGACACTGGAAGAGGAGGTTACTCAATTCGATAAGAATGTACCTTTTTTTTTTTGGGGGGGTGCTTTTTTTTTCTATGTATGTTCACCGATTACTCAGGGATGGATGGACCAATTTGAACGAAACCTTTTGCATCTTGCAGAGTATTTTCCCGAGGTGGTCCTATTAAAACCTTTTTTGGGTTCTTAATATATTTAACAAGTTATCGGGAAAAAACATGAAAATAATTATTTAATTATCGCTCAAAATATTTACTTATTGGAAAAACATATGGCATATGTAACATAAGGTATGCTCCAACAAGCTATTAAAATACGTAGATAACTAACAAATTGCTCATGAAGTTTCCCCATTTTTTCCCATTATTCTAAATTTGATTGGTTGATTTTAAACAATGCTCAATACTGTTTTAATGCTCGAGGGAAAACCAACCAATCAAATTAAGACTCAAAAGAGTGGGGGAGAACATGAGCAGTCTGTTAGTTATTGACGTGTTTTGGAACAAACCTTAAACATAACCTTAAATAAATTTTCAACAATAGATTGAAATAAAGATATATATTATCAGTAGAATATAATATCGATGTCATTTTCTGAAAAATGAAACTTTTTTATTGTAAAAAAGTTATTGTAGTTTTGACCCTGTTCCTGGAAAATTTTGCCAAGAAATAAAACTCAAGAACATTTTCCTGGGTTATTTAAAAGTTTATTCTTATGGATTTATGGAGATTAAAGCTACTATTAAAAACCATAAATATTAAAAAATCCTAAATGTAGGTCTAAACGACGGATGGACACCATAATCATAAGACCACAAAATTCATGGTATTCCAAGAAAGCCGAGCATTGATAACCTTTTAGAAAGCAGATTTTCAGAGACATCTTCATGGAAGGATCATTTAAATTTAAAATGGTGGCTTTGCACATTAAAAAGGAATTCAATTCTTCCTGGAAAAGCCTATTTTCAGTTGATTTTGAGGCCTTAACAAAATGTTCAGGCAGCTCTGTCTTCTTCCGGATACACTCGGTCACTGTCGGATATTAATATACAACATAATCATAAAATCTTGTGCAGATTCTTCATTCTGGAGTGACACTTTTTTAATTTTATCTGGATTACTGTTATCGGTTTTTAACTTTGTTTCTGCAACTATTGATGCGTATAAATGAAAAAGGCTCTAAGAGCCAAATTATTGATTTTGAGAAAAAAAAAAACTATTAAATAAACTTAAATGTGGTTCAAAAATTGAGAAAAAAATATTATGGATTTGTCCAGTCACGAAATAAATATGTCAAGCTAAAAATTTCAATATTATTTTCTCTTACCTCCAATTCCATCTATGATGGTTAATTGACACATTTTTTTCCTGTTCTCATTTTTTTCCTTAGGTTAAGATACCGATTACTACTGATGTCGTGTTGAATGAATGAGTTTTATTGAAGCAGACAATGGAAAGGGACTTAGGACAGTCTGGCTTGGATGTGTTTTTCGCATTTGAGACATTCATATACTCAAGTACCGAAATAACAAAACTATATTTATACTTGCGTATAATAACTTGCATACAATATTTCCCAATAAGTCTGGCTCTAGCCTCTTACAGTGAGGACCTATTATCAACTTTTCTCTTATTTTTGTTATCAGTTTTCGCCATAGTTCTCAACATCATAATTAGATCTTCTTAGTTCGAATACTCTCTACATTTATTTGGACCATTAGTACAATAATACTCAAAATCCGAAACCATATACAGCCTTAAAATATATAAAGGTAAGCCCTAAAATTAATTTCAAGTCGTAGACAGTGCAGTGATAAGGACAGTAAGCTTATCCCCACCACAGCTACCGCTGCCCACCAGACACTATAGTACCTATCGTCGGTAATCCAGTAGCACAGCATCTTCGATAATGACTAAGTGCCCAATTTGCAGTGCCAACATCGCGAGAGACGAAAAGCTGGCAATAGTTTGCACCTCATGCAAACTTATTTATCATAAGCATTGCTGCAACGTCTCAGAAACGGAAGCTAAAAAAAACTGGAATTGCCCTTCATGCATAAAAGCACCCGGAAAGTCCACGGCAGCATGTAATAGAAGAGAGGATTCGGCATCGGTCATTTAGGAAATAAAAAAACTTTCCAAGGACTTAAAAGAAATCAAAATTATACTCAAAAAGCAGAGCGAAATTACTTTCGTAAGTCACGAAAGATTAAAAAAATCGAGGAACGCGCTATAAAGCAGGAAAAAATTATGGAAGAATTACTAAACGAAAATAAAAACTTAAAATCGCAAATCAGCGAGCTTGAAACGCGTGTTAATCAGGCGGAACAGGCTCAGCTTTCGAATTCTATCGAAATCAGAGGAATTAACATGAAAACCGGCGAGACTACTGAGGGTTTAGTGTGCTCCATAGGTGCGGCTCTGGGTCTTAAGTTAACTGCCGATTACATCGACACAGTGGAGAGAAGAAAACCCAGATCTGAGGACCTTCGGCCACCCCCGATCGTAGTCCGGTTTGTAAGGCAAACGATTCGGAATGAAATCATTCGCCTTCGAAGAGTAAAAAGGGATTTCTCGATGAGACACCTAGTATAATATCCTTCTATCCTGTCACGTCAATTCCCAATTCCTCCCAGCACATTATGATGAGTTCCTAGACCACTTCCTCCATAATTTTTTATTTTTACACATCATTGCCGTCTCGGAAACCTGGCTGAAACCAAATATCCCATCCTCTTCTATATCCATCCCTAACTACTCTCTCATTCGTCGTGATCGTGAGGACCGAACTGGGGGAGGAGTTGGTCTTTACGTTCACGATAGTTTGAGGGTAAAAATCCTTCTAGAATGTCCTTCCTCCGAACTTCCTCATCCGGAATATCTCTTCGTTGAAATTTCCTCTAACGCCTTTTCCCTCCTCTACATAACTGTTTACCGCCCTCCGCATGCCCAATTCGACCCTTCCTTTGAATCTTCCCACTTCACCTATATTCCGTTATACAGTAACGTAATCATCGCCGGCGATTTTAACATAATCGTGCTCTCCGATTCTCCTAACAGATCTTAGGACTTACAGACCTCATCCATTCACTCGACCTTTTCATAGTACCCTTCCAACCAACCCACCACACTCAGTATACCAGCACCTGGTTATCTATATTAACAACATCCAGTACCTTTTCTATCAAATCAAGACCTCGTCAAAATCTCCTACAATATTCCAACACCTAAACTATGTCCTAACAAAATCTCCTGGCGGAACCTCGATTCATTAACCTCTGAAAAGCTAATTCCTTATTTTGACTCACTTTCCCAATCCCTTGATCCTATTTATTTGTCATCCCCCATTGATGAAATGGTGGAATGCTTCATGTCTAATCTTTCCACTTTCCTAAACCAGCATGCTCCTCTCAAAACCTTCACTTTTAGACGTCCTGCCGCTCCCTGGATAAGTCCTGAAATCAGAGAGCTAATGAGGAGAAGAGATGCCACCAGCACCCGTACCGCCGAAGATTACTCCTCCTTGAAATTCCTACGCAACCTCACCCAATCATCCTTACGGCGGGCCAAGGCACAGTTTTTCCATAACTCCATATCACAAGCCCAAGATCCTAAGACCAAATGGAAAATCCTTAAAAAACTATCAGCCGTCAAATCCGAATCCTGTACCCATTATCCTATCGATCCAGATGAATTAAATTCCTATTTTGCCAACTCTCCAACTATCCCTCACCCCTCCTCATACTCATTCACACAAACCTTCAACCCTGATAACTTTTACTTCCATAATATTACACCCGAAGACTTGCTATCCTCCGTCCTTACATCCAGAACCAATGATTACGGTCCTGACCAAATTCCTGTAAAGATAATCAAACTCTGTCTTCCTGTCATCTTCCCTGCTCTTTTACATATATATAACTTTTCCCTACAAAATTCTATATTTCCAGCAGCCTGGAAAAAAGTGATAGTTCGTCCGCTGAACAAAGTACCCATTCCCACCTTAGCCTCCGACTATAGACCCATCTCCATCCTCTCTAACCTATCCAAACCGCTCGAAAGAATTGTCCACTCCCAACTCAATGACTTCCTTGAACGGAATGCTCTCCTCAACCCTCTTCAGTCTGGCTTTTGTTCTCATTATTCCACACAATCTGCTCTATTAAGGATCACTCAGGACCTCCACTCCTCCATAGACGAACATAAAATCACTATCCTAATTCTCTTTGATTTCTCAAAAGCGTTCGATACCGTCAATCTTGAGATCCTCCTTTCTAAACTCCAAAACCTTTCCTTGTCAAACAGCGTCTTAAAGTGGTTCCTCTCCTTCCTATCTCAGCGTTCACAAACGCTTGTTTAATAATTGATGTTTAATTATGCTATAATTTCATTCTGGATTAAAAATTATGTTAATTTGCGTATAAGTTTCTTAGAAACAAGGATTAAATGAAGTGTCCGAAAACTTTTGACGAAAACTGTAATTATATAAAAAGAAAATCCTGGATAAAGTGGTTCCTCTCCTTCCTATCCCAACGTTCACAAACAGTTCACATTCCTGATAAACCCCCTTCCTCATCTCTTTTACTAACACGAGGTGTACCATAGGGATCCTCCCTCTCACCAACTCTCTTCTCTGTTCACATTAACGATCTACCGGAGTCCATCAACCATTCACAATACCACTTATACGCTGACGACCTCCAAATTTACCTATCCTTCCACCCTTCCAAAATGCTTGAGGCAATCCGAAAACTACAAGAAGATATAGACAGCATCAACACCTGGGCAGAGAAAAATAAGTTAAAACTGAACGGACAAAAAACCAAGGCAATCCTAATTGGCTCCAAGCATCTTCTTAATTCCCTTCCTTACTACCCCTTACTCCGCCTTAATGACCAAACCATCCATTTCCATCCCCATGTCAGAAACCTCGGAGTGATCTTTGACCAGCATTTGTCGTGGAATAATCATGTTTCTGAAATCACCAGAAAATCCATAGCTATCCTCAAACAGTTGCTAAGATTACATGACTGCATGCCCTCAAAAACCCGCCAGCTCCTAGTTTCCTCTCTTATATTTCCCCATTTCGATTATGGCTGCCTTGTATACGGTGGACTGTCTGGTATGCATGAGGCCAGGTTGAAGAGACTAATGAATTGCTTCATTAGATTTATCTTCGGTGTTCCCAGGCGCTCCCACGTCTCCAGTTGGTATGCTGAATTGAAATGGCTCTACCCAGTTTTCCGACGGCAATACTTCCTAGATCTTTTCCGAACCTTTAGAACCAAGAAACCTCCGTACATCCTTAGTTTGTTCACACCCTGCTCCTCCATACATTCTCTAAATACCAGATCCCAAACCTCTAACTTGTACATCCCTTTCTACCGATCTGCCTCCTTTAGGAAATCCTTTATCATCCGTGCTGCTACCTTCTGGAATTCATTACCTATCTCTATCCAAAAAACTTCATCCCTCACATCCTTTAAAACCCAACTATTTCATCACCTCCTGAATCTCCAATCTCCGATGTAAATATGTAAATAGTGAAAACAATATTGAGGATATATCTTTTTGATTCTTTTTTAATATCTTTTAAGCTCAAAAGCTGATCAAAGTTTTGTTAAATGTTAATCTTTTATTTTTTCTTTCAGTATTTTTTCTCAGTTATTTTTATTGTATTGCTTTTCTTTTTTGTGGCTACTTTATATTTTAATTCATTATTTATTTATTGTTTTTATTATATTTTTTCCAACTAGCCAGACAAATGGCCATTAATTTTGTTCATGCCTGTTATTCTTAGGGGATTAAATATCCCAGAATAAAAATTACTTTTCTTCTTCTTCATCTTCTAAATGAAAATTTTCTTAGGACACTTTCTCCCAGTATTCGTGTAATTACAATTAAATCGTCTTTACAGACATTACATTATTTAAAAAATAGTTTGCCGATGTTCATTCATTAACAAAAACTGCAAAAAAACATTGATATCTCCCTTATCATTTTATGAAAGTCCCCACAGCAAAAATTAAGCAGCCATAAAAATGATTTTTGTCAAAAAGGCTACCCCACTAGAAATGAAAGTGTTTTGCTCAGTTTCAGAATTTGTGTCCTGCCAATTGGAAAAAAAATTTGGTTTTTTAATTTCCATTTCTAGTCAAAGTAGGGAGGGTGTTGTTACAAAAGTTGTGTAATGTAAGCACTGCACTAAAGCTTCCACTTTTCTGTGTGTATTCATAAAATTGAAAAGGTGACTGTTAATATTGTTATAATATGCCCGGGATATAACTGGGTGGGTTGATTTTTATATCACGACCAATCCACGGAATAAATCTCGTCCTTGCCACCATGGATAGAATAGTTTAGTTTCACCTGAAAGGTGGCTGGCTATATGGCCGAGAAGGGGTGCCGAATAAAAAATAAAAAAACTTCGAAAACCAAAGGAATGGAGGAAACACATAAAACTTTTTTCCACAATGACAATCTTTTTCCTTTGCGAAATATTGTCATTTACATACATACATTTGTTTTGAGAGAGATGTCGAGTTTGCTCTGCTGTCACAAAAAACCACCCAAAATGATGTAGATACGCCACTTAAAAGTCGAGATTTTAGCCATTTTTTGACAAAATATCGTTAATGGTGAAACGATGAAGATGGTTATATGATCTATAATAAATTGGAACGCTTGAGTATTCTTCTGAAAACTAAGGCGGTAATATATAGTGCTCCTGTAGAAACCGTTAATATTTCTTTATTTAAATCTATCATTGGAAAGTAGTGATTAAACTAATTGTATTTCCAAAAACAACATCATTGGATAAAAGTCCCGGCAGAAAAAAGGGGCAGCCATAAAATTGATTGATATCAAAAAGGCTGCCTTATTAGACAGAATATTATTTTTCCAGATACTTCACTACTGGTTTTAATTAAAAAATATTTCTTGGTTAAGTCGATGATGTTCGTTGATTATGTTTAATTTCATCCCTTTTACATTCATTTTTACTGGTTCCTAGTTTTCGAAGTCGGTTTAATATTTTTTATAAAAAGTTTTTTTTATTTTATTATATACTGAATTAAAAACAATTGTTGTAAATTGCTTACAATAATTAAGATTGTTTTTGTGCTTAAAAAAATTGAATCAATGAGAATAAAAATAGCACAAGTCCAATTTTAAGTATTTTGGAAAATGATTTTTTTTATAGGTTCTAAGCTATAGAAATAGGCCTTGAGCAATATTAAAGTACGCTAACAAAACTCGTAGACTGATGATTCACTGAGCCTGGTAGAAAACAATGAGGGAAAAAACCATCCAAGGATAATCAAATATTTTGACTTCAGATACCACAAAAAATGAATTTGGATATGCACTGTTGTTATCCTCACCACTTTAATCAATACATATTATAAAGCAAAGAGTATAATGTGCGTGCCGATAAAACTCAAAAGCGACTCCACATATGATCAAGAAAGTTATATCATTTTGTAGCCCTACAGCCCCCCTCCATGAAGAAGGTTTCTGTTTTTATCTTTAGGGTATAAAATTAAAGAGACAAGATTTGGAATTTTAAGCCTTTTGCAATATGTAATTAGCCTATCTGTGCATGATGGGTGGGTTATGAATGAAAAATTTAGTTCGAGCTCTAGACTACCAGGGAGCGGTTCATTCAATGTTTATTGTTCATTCATTCTGTTCAAGCTGTTCTTTTTAAATAACATGAAATTAAACTCAAATAACTCAGTTTTTCATTTTTGTTTCAAAATAAAATAATTATTTTATATCTCTGCGATGAATAAGAATTGGAACTGGATTCCTTGACAAATTAATTTTCATGTAAGAAGGCTAATTGATCAACACGTTACATTTAATCAATGTATAATATATAAGAAACTTTAATGCAATATGAGTAAAAATGTTGTCATAGTAAAGTGAGCAATTAAAACAAACAGAAAAAAAGAGATAACTTGACTAAATATAATTCAAAAATAAAAAGTTTGAAGTGTTCTTAGTGTAGTTATGAATAAGAAGTTGGTTTGATTAATATGTATTTGAGCCTTCCAGTTGACAAAATGACTAACTCCAATTTCAGCACTTTTTAGGAAAGCACTTTTAACAATATTTCTCTTTGTAAAAACCTTTTGATTTTTTAACAGTGTAAAAAAAAGTATTAAAACAACAATTTACTAAAATATTAATACAAAATCAAAAGTTATGAATTTCCCAAAGAGAAATATTATTTAAGGTGATTTCAAAGTGTTCAATTACGAGTTAAAAAGTCTGTTAATTGAAAGGCACATATTATACATTACCTAAACGAAAATAGAATAATTTGTACTAATACACCCCGAATACCAAATTAAAAAAATTTGTTTGTAAACAAGTTTTCCAAATCATTAGAAATGTTTGCAATCACATTTTAGTCTTTGATCACAAATTGTCAACCATTGGGGCAGTTAGTCAACCACTGGTACTAGCTGTAACTCAAGTAGCCCTCTACATGTGTCAACACAATTTTCCCCCCATAACAGAATATTGTAAATCACGCCTAACACGAATGGAACTATTAAAATACAGAACTATACTATTGTGACAATAGTCTGGCATTGTAGGTTTTATCATTCTGATTACAACTGTATGTGTAACTCAAAATTGATTTATTTCGAGTTGTAACTATCTTCTTGCCGACCTAGGATATACAGAAAAATATAGGTCGATTAATCAGAAATAAGGCAATTTTCCTGTTAAATGTGGGTCTAATATCTACGTAACTATTATTTAAAAATCTTTAGCTAAATATGAGTAAAATTTAATAAGATAATCACAAAACCTACAAGAAAGTTAACAAGTTTTGTGAATTAATGGGCAGGTGTTAATTTGTTAACAACTTCATATATTCATATACATCATTCAATTAATAAATTGAAATTGATTAAACTGAGTATTTGATCTATTTCTATGCCCCAGATATGACTGTAAAAATTTCATCAAAATTGATCAACCGGAGGGGGGACTTTACTTAATAAATTTTGTATCATTTTCACGTGTTTTTTTTATTTACTCAGAAACGGTTTTAACGATTTTGATCAAACAGGGTATTTGATCTATTTATATACCCGAGATATGACTGTAAAAATTTCATCACAATTGATCAAACGTAGGGGGGACTTTATTTCATAATTTTATTCCAATTTTTACCTTTTTTTCGATGATCTCAAAACGGCTTTAACGATTTTTATCAAATTCGTCATGTTTAATGAAAATTAGGTGTTCTTTAATATCAGATAAGCTTTATCATTATTAATATATTCTGAGGGGGCTTTTTTTTTGAGGTAGGGGCCTATTTGTTTGTTTTTTTGTTCCCTATAAATTCCCTTTGTTTTTGTTTATATGGAGAAATTAACTGTCTCTAGTTACGCCTAAAAATAAGAAATGGCTAAATATGAGATATGATAAAAATAAAGAAAACATAAAGAGGAGAAAAAAAAGAAAAATATTCAGTTAACTCATAAAACTCGTTGAGCCCATGCATACGGAGTACGCCTTTAGTGACAGACCATTGTTCATAATTAAAGCCGTTCTGTTCATTTGAGAAGTGGCAATTAACAAAACGCAATAATTTCTAATCTAATTAAGTTGGTAAGTGAAAGTTGAGTGTTGCGCGCACGCACCAGATTGTTTTTACTTAAAAGCACTGGTAATATAAGGTAAGATACAGTTATGTACAGTGATATACAATTTCTACATCACTAAATCGAATGGAAAATTCACATGGCATTGCAGTCTGTAGATTGAAAGTTATCACAAATTGTAAAAGTGGCATTGGGGGGGGGGGGGGGTCGAGCCCCCAGTAGTCAGTGCCTAAGATGTACTCAAAATATAATTTTTTGAACTGAGACATCAGATTTTTCATCTATAATTTGTTATAACTTATCTGTTGACTGCATCATTTGCATAGGAATGGCTTATAGGATTCAAAATCACCGAAACCATCAAAAACGATACATAACTCGACAAATTTGCAGCAAAATTAAATTTTTAATTTACCCTTTTCAACCCCCCATAAAGTGTGAAGGGTTCCTTATTTGGGCAGACTCTGTAGATCCCAAGTCTTTCTATTAAGACCAAGTTAAAACCGAAGTTTCAAGAAGGTGCCAATTTTTTTCTATTCTGGGCCAATTTTTCCTGCACTATTATTGCATGTTCAGTTTTGATTTAGTTTTGTGCATGATGACTACTTTTGGTCTATTGTTTGTTTGTTTGTTTTAACGTCACTTTATGCCACTTAGGCTAATCGGACAATGCTACAGTGGGAGTCCTAAATTTTGCCTATCCAGGTATAATTAGGATAGGGATCCTTAACAAGTACCTGACATCGTACAGGCTCAGGACCTCCATTTTACGTCCTATCCGAGGGACGGCATAGACAAGAATTTTTTATTCCTATTAAAATATCCTAGGGCCAACTCGGGACACGAACTCGCGAGCTTTAGTATGGTAGGATTTTGGTCTATTTTTCCTCTTCTACATTGCATTTCTTTTAATATTATATTTTAAAATTTTTATGTTTTAAAACTCTCACACAACGTCCGTAGCGAATCCTGGTACCCCAGCTCGTTAAGAATAAAAATAAATTTATGATCTAGATATAACGTCTAAAATTAAAGACTTACCTTAATTTCATTTATTACTTCGCCTTTGTCATTCAGTATTGTGTAACCTCGGAATGGATGAGGTCTTATCACATTTCGGTACAATCTATGCCCTAATGCAATAAATTCTTCATCAATAGGCATCTCTTCTACCTGAGAAATTAAATAAATAAAACTTATGAATTCTCCACATTAAAAAAAAAACTTAATAGTAAAAATTTTATCTTTTTTAAAAAATATTTTATATATTATGTCATTTCTTTAAACTTGTAATTCAAACTTCACCTATGAAGAGGCATCTCATAAGCGTTATGCAAGAGCATATAAGTGTTCTTTATTTTGACTGCACTACCCAACCATTTCCTCTTCATTATATCTACGGTCAACTATCCTTACCACCATCAAACTTCACCTAATTTAATCAGGTGAGGCAATTAACATATTTACTCAACCTACAGGTAAGTTCCAACTGTTAAAATTTCTGGTTATTTACTAAGTTCTAAAATTTACAAAATAAATTGTATGGATTAATAGGATATAATGGGATAAAAAAAAATTGTCATTTTCAGAGAACATTGAACAGTGTGATATGCCAGAAGAACCTGCGGTATTAAAGTTGCCAATGGACCCAAAAATCGCACAGGCCTGTTCAGGACTATTTATTCTTAATTACATTTTGTGGGACTAGCCAGTGACTGCGATATTGCTCATTACAAGGTGAGCTCCCAGTCAACAGCTAAGCTACTTTGTGTCTAATCCTATTTGTATAGCCGCCGATAGCAGGCCCCCTTATCGCTGCAGGTGATAAATATTTGAAAATGCACTTTGATTTTCACAATTTTGTTTAACATCATTTTTAGACCAGCTCCTGGATATTTTTAGGTCAAATCAAATACTGCTTAAAGATACATCGGCGGAGTCCCATGTAAATACCATGGTATGATTGAAGGCAAGAGTGGTAAACTCTCCGGATTTAAGGAAGGCGGTCTCTGATTTATCAGGTCATCTCATAAGTAATGTTTTTAATGGTATGCTATAAGGTAGAGGATAAAATCAATGACACACGTTCAATCTAAAATGTATTTACCATCTTGTTGTATAACAGTTTGCCATCTTGAAACCAAATTTTGAATGCCTGCTCAGAAAAAATCCTTTGGTTTTGAATTAAAGAAAGCTAACACCACAATTTTCACCTCATCTACTGAACTCATGTTCTTGCCGTTTAATGAATTTTGGAGACTGCGGAAAAAGTGATAATCCAAAGGCGCCTAGTCTGGGGAATACAGTGGGTGAGGAATAATTTTTGCCATGTTTTTTTTGCAACATGGGGCCTCGCATTGTCATGATAGAATAAAATTCTGCGTCTATTGATAAGCGATGGACGTTTCTCCTCAATTGCTTGCTTCAATCGGTCCAGCTCATCACAGAAAAGATCTTTAGTGATAGTTTGGTTAAGATCAAGGAATTCATGAAGAAGGGTTCCTTCAATATCCCACCATACAGACATCATCACTTTTTTCGGATGAAGTCCTTCTCTCGCTTCTGTCCTAGGTGTTTCTCCAGGTCCTAACTACTTGCACGACCGTCTAATATTCCGATAGAGATATTTCTGCAAGATTTTGGTAAGTTGAAGCAGCATTTTCTCCTTTATCGAATTCCCAAAGCGTAATATGATGTAAGTGGTTTCTTGGGAGATCCATTTCAAATGAAATTTCAGTAAAGAATAAATAAGTTTCACTTTCAATTTCACTTAAGTTTCACTCAACAATATAAAAAATAAGTGTATTTAATGCTATAAAGAACAAAAAATGTAAACAAAAATAAATTGAGAAGGAGGGATTAGTAATCTAAACATAAACAAACAGAATATTAAAAACCAACATTACTTATGGGATGACCTGATAGATTTTTATTAAATTTACAAGAGAAATAGGTGTTGAACCATTTTTTAAAATGAGGAAATGAACTAATGACATGCATTGAGGCCAAGAAAGCCAAAAAATTGATAAAACCAAAGGGATGCAGTATCCCTTAAAGCGGATTTGGTGTGCCCTGTCAAGAGGAAGGTGCTCAACATAATCCAAGCTGACGAAGAGACCCTTAGGAGGGTTGTAAAGGAGAGGTTGAAGAAAGCATATGAAAGTGATAGACACCAGAGGACATTTTTCAGATGTTTTGAGAAGTGAAGCACCTGCAAAAGATCAGCGGGTGATATTCAGAACTTTTAACCAGATTTAATAAGATCGCCAAGAAGAAATAGGTCTCAGGCACTCCTGGAGTATCAGAGAGTTACCAGATGGAGGAAGAGGCAAAGGAGCCAGGGAGCAGTGGAGGCGCGGGAGGGAATAGCAGCTGAAGGAGCGAATAACGATCGGCAGTAGCCGCAAGGAAGGAGCAGTGAATAGGTTGTATTTGGGAGTATGAGGGGATTATAGGCCGTATGGGAAAATTATTAACTATTAATAGAGCGGAGGATTGAAGGCTTGTTTTGAAAAGGGAATACAGGAATATTTTATTCAACAAGGGAGATAGGCTAGGAGTAACAGGGAAAACTGTCCTCTAAAGCAGGAATAAGAACATGGTGGACGAAAAATACCCTCTTCCTAGGTTCAAGGACATTTTGGATAGACTAAATGGGGTAACATTGTTTGGTACCCAAGACCTAAAAGCAGGGCATCATCAGATTAATGTGAACCTTAAAATTAAAATGCCCCGATGCTTAACACATCTGGGTACTTACATCCTCAAGACCCTACCAAGCGAATTCAACAGATTATCAATCAGATTTTGGCTAATTTAGATGGAGTCATGTTGTATCCTGACAAAATAATCATGACTATGTTATAATGTGATATATAAATTAAATATAATTGACACAACACTATGTTGGCCACTGCAGATAACAAAATTAAAAAACCACAAGATAGTGTATTTTGTTAAATACTTTTAAAATGCAAAAATGTGATTTAGGACCATCACAATATTCATTTCAAGCAACGCAAAATATGACAACTAATTGAAAATAAGTTTGAAAACCACCGAGTAATACCATAAAATCTTTTAAAAATGAAAAAATAATTAAAGTTGTTATTAATCAAATTATAATGACATACTCTTTTTAAAATTTGTTTAATGCCTTGTTCATTTCGTGCTGAAGCAATGAAAAGTCTAGGGAGACCATCAGGTAAAACTCCAACTTTTGGTTCCTTCTTTTTGGCTTTTGGATTCCCTTTGATGATGACATGTGACAGTGATCCATCTGCTGAGTAGGTGTTGACTCCAATATAACCACCTTCTAGTTTTGTAGGTTCAGTAACCACCTGGTTGAAAGCATTTCAATATTAGAAAAAAACAATGTCTATTAAGAAAAGAATAACTCATAAAATTGAATTATATAAATTTTGAACTATATACCTTTATTGTTCCATTCTTAAGAGCCGGAACATCGGTATTAGATGATGAATAGTGCAAGTTTGGAGGGATGATGCCTCTTTCCAAAGTATACAATGCTTTAACTAAAGCTACTCCTGCAGCTGCATCTTCGCAGTGGCCTATGTTAGATTTGACTGATCCAATTAGAAGTGGTTTGTCTCTTTCTTTCAGCAACACATTAGCGACATTGTTCAATTCGACATTATCCCAATACTATTGCAAAGACAAGAGAAAATAAAATATTAAACGATTGAAAAATTATAAAATGTGATTCCCCACAGGAAAATATATATATATATATTACTAGAACTCGGATTCCAGTACAATTGAACTCAAGTTACTTATCTGAATCAAGCTTAATGGGATGTTATAATGAAGTTTTATCCTGCAGGAAATTGCACCTTTTAGGGTTTGCAGCACGAAATTGCAGTTTTATTGCACGAAATTCAAAAATCGAAAGCATCATTTGATATTTTGAAGAAAAAAAATATTACAAATTGTAATTTTCTTTAATACATATCAAAAGAATAGTGAAAAAATAAATGTGAATATCATAGGAAAAAAAATAAAGTGAACTTGGGAGATGTAAACTAACTCAAACCTCCAATTTCCCAGAACTGAGGGTTCAGTAGTTCCTGGATGTTAATATATATTGTTTCTCAATTCTCATCTTTCTGTCTGTATCAAACTAGTTTCTGTCGAGTATATTATTACTAAAAATGCCTAAAATTGGAGCAAGTGTGTCTTCGAAAACTGCAGGATGGATTGAAAAATATCTTGAACTCAATAAGGATGGTTGTGTTCTGTTCTGTAAATCTTGTGATAAAAAAATGGTACCACTACTGAAGTGCGGCTGATGGGGCAGCCCTGCTTCGGGGCGTGGCCTAAGGCGCAGCGATCGCTCGGCGCCTTGCCGAACTGCCGTCCCCACCACCTTCCCCCCTTCCTTGATAAGGCTCCAGGTCGCTGTTCTGTTCGAGTTATTTTTCCCGCCATTTCTCTTCAGTAGTCAACTGTGACGTCATGTAATCGTCAGCTCTCTATATCGACAATAAAGATCGACCGTGCTTCTTTCGATACTAATACCTTAAGTTTGAAATTAAATATCTTTATACATACTTTCGATTTATTATATAATTTACATATTTTCAAACTTTCCTGCTGAGAATTAAGAGTCATAATATCATTTTACCGATCTTAAGCTCATTTACAGAGTTATATTTCTTATTATAAATAAAACAGCTCAAATTAACTTTTCTTTTTTTTATTATATGGTTTATCACTTTACCTCTTTATTTTTTCCATCTTTTTAATTACTATTTATTGTATTTCTCTATTTACTACTTCATATCTCATTATTTGTCTCATAGTTATAATTATTATTTATTCTATTTCTGTACTTAAGATCTCATTATTTGTCTCATAGTTATAATTATTATTTATTCGATTTCTCTATTTAATATTTCAATATTTACTGTTATCGGTTACTTTATTTTTACTGGCTGACACAAAAACTTTTATACCTATTTTGTTTTAACATTCTTACTATTAATCAACATAACACATTTTAAGTGATGTTACAAATTTGTTTTTCATGACTGCAGGGAATACCACGCTTCTTGCACACATTTTATTTTGAATAAGAATTCTTTGATTTGTTAAATGCGTGTTCCATCAATAATGTAATGAAGCTTGTATTTATGAAAGTTGAAATGTAACTCTTTGAATTTGAATTAGAGAAAATCCCGTAGTATATGAAGTAAATAAGTCTTAATTTTATTAAAAACTTTCAATAGATTTCGGAATTACTGATAATTCTAAAAATGGTATGAAAGCCGAGGGCGATGATTTCAAAAGCCGGAGAACAATATGGACTCCTAAAAGGCCGTTATTTCAAAAGTCGGAGAAGTATATCGACTTAAAAGTAGCAACTGAAAAGTCGATGTGTCAATTGGAGAATTGGTAAGATGGCTTGTGACGTAAAAATGATGTGAACACTGAAGCAAGACGCGCTGTTTTTAAAAAGGAGGGGAAATAGTGATATAGTGGTGGGGGCATCAGCTGATGAGAATTTCCCCTCCGAAAGGGAGTGATAGCCACGCCCCGAAGCAGGGCTGCCCCATCAGCCGCACTTCAGTAGTGGTACCAAAAAAATTGGATGTGAGAGGAAAACACTAATTGGTACCCGCTGTAGCAAAAGTAAGTACCTACCTAATTTTTTTTACTTTCACTTACCTATATATGAAATATATAGTAAGTGGAAGTATTGCGATCGTGAAAAAATTCGACTTCCGGTTTTCAACGGAAATACACGTTTTGGGGTCCCCTGAGTCGAAATGACCAAGTCCCGCGAAATGGTCTGTGTGTGTGTGTGTGTCTGTGTGTGTGTGTGTGTGTGTGTGTGTGTGTGTGTGTGTGTGTGTGTGTATGTGAACAGACTAGCTCAAAAACTATAAACCGTGCGATCCTGAAATTGGGTATTTAGTGTAGGTATATGCCCGCGATGTGACAGCATAAATTTCATCAAAATTACTTAAAGGGAGGGGGTACTTTACTTAATAACTTTTTAGGTTTTTTTCGATTTTCTCAAAAACGGCTCTAACGATTTTGATTAAACTGAGTATTTCATCTATTTATATGCCCGAGATATGACTGTTGAAATTTCATCAAAATTTATTAACCGGAGGGGGGACTTAACTTAATAAATTTTGTAACATTTTCACGTGTTTTTTCGATTTTCTCAAAAACGGCTCTAACGATTTTGATTAAACTTAGTATTTCATCTATTTATATGCCCGAGATATGACTGTTAAAATTTCATCAAAATTGATTAACCGGAGGGGGGACTTTACTTAATAAATTTTGTAACATTTTCACGTGTTTTTTTTTATTTACTCTAAATCGGCTTTAACGATTTTGATCAAACTGGGTATTTGATGCATTTATATGCCCGAGGTATGACTGTAAAAATTTCATCAAAATTGATTAACCGGAGGGGGGACTTTACTTAATAAATTTTGTAACATTTTCACGTGTTTTTTTGATTTTCTCAAAAACGGCTGTAACGATTTTGATTAAACTTAGTATTTCATCTATTTATATGCCCGAGATATGACTGTTAAAATTTCATTAAAATTGATTAACCGGAGGGGGGACTTTACTTAATAAATTTTGTAACATTTTCACGTGTTTTTTTATTTACTCTAAATCGGCTTTAACGATTTTGATGAAACTGGGTATTTGATGCATTTATATGCCCCAGATATGACTGTAAAAATTTCATCAAAATTGATTAACCGGAGGGGGAACTTTACTTAATAAATTTTGTAACATTTTCACGGGGTTTTTTATTTACTCAAAAACGGCTTTAACGATTAATAAAAATAAGATATGAATGTAGAAAAATGTGTGACTTTGGGAAATGATATTTAACAAAACACGTCAATTTCTTATCTAAGTAAGTTGGTAAGTGAAAGTTGTGTGTTGCGCGCACGCACCAGATTTTTAACCCTAGAACGGTAACCGGGGTAGTGCGTGTTACCAGAGTGATTTAAAAAATAAGCCTACGCACCGGATATTGCTTCTACTGATTCCATAATTTGAGTAGTATCTTTCTTTTTTTAAGATCTTCCTTTTTCCAATATAATTTACAGCTCACATGCGAGTATTTTACTCTGTATTCCACATATTGCTGTTACTATTTTAAGTAAATATTTACTGCTCCTATTTTTTTAGCGGAATGTTTTTCAAAAATATGTCAATATTATACAAAAGATCCAAAATTCAGTTATTTCACCAAAATCTATACCAAAACCAATATTATAAAATAATCTGTAAAAATAAAAGAGATTCTATTTCAATTTACTGTCCGCTACTGTTTTTTTTTTCCAAAGTAGCTATTTTGGAAGCAAGGAGCCGATGTGGCAGAACACCAATTCAAGTTAAACGTGATATACCTACAGATGATTAAGAAATTATGGAATGAATTACCAGTTTCATCGAAATATTTTATTACTTAAAAACTGCAGACTATTCATCAGCCGATATTTTTAGAGTACTTTACAAGTATTGAGCAACATCCCTTGAAATGTTTGGCGAAACTTTATTTTAATTTTCGACATTACATTTTCAGAGTTAATTTCAAAGTCTCATGGAAAACTAGTTTTTTTTTTTTTTTTTTATTTGTTCCTTTCACCTCTCTTCAAATATTGATTCACTATTAATTTTGGTGAATCGCTTTTTGGAGAATTTTTTTCTCTATAGGTATATCTTTTTCCGTTGTCTTTCATATAGTTCTTTAAGACTTATGTTTTCTTTGCGCAACTTAAAATAATCTTTGTGTACTTTCGCTATGTTTTTATTTATCAGTTTCCTTCCACCTATGTATTGAGGAGTGGATCTATATTTTTGCTGCAGTGGCTGCAGATTCTCACCATGGCACAGTGTCACGTGTATATATGGTAAGAAATCAAAAATCTTATTTTTTTTTTAACAATATAATTTTTAACATTATATTTTTAGGTAACTGAACAACACAAACGTGACAGAAAAAATAATTTATAGAGGTATAAAATGTACCTATGTAGAGACTTACATATGAAATTTACAAACTTTAAAAAAATAAACACTGAATAAAAAAACTAATAAACAACTCATTATGAATAAACAAAACTTATTTCTCCTCAGAATCACTAGATTATTAAAACGACTATCCTTTTCTCTTAAAATTAAGTATGTAGGTATATTATATTATTGCTATTTATAATATAGATAATTATTTTTAATGTTCGGTTTTGGGTGGTAAACTGTATACTAACTCTTTTTTCATGAGCTTAGGAGTTGCATCGTAATAGTAGCATTTTTGTCTAGGATTCACTAATCCCCCTTTGATTAGCCATTTTTTGGGCCTACTATGGGAAAAGTAGTTATCGAGAGTTTTGATGAAAATGTTAGGGAAATGGTCGCAGCCATGAGTATCACCGAGGGTATACGATTAACTTGTAGCTTGTAGTTGAGGGTTAGTTATTGTGAGATCTATAGCTGAGAGTATTCCTGAACGGGCGGTCAGGTGAGTCTGATAAATATGATAATTAATTATATTCAAGTTGCAAATATCTAGAAATGATTCAATCAATTTTCCTATCGCGTCTAGATGGTCGCTACCACACATTAGACTATGAGTGTTATAATCTCCAGCGAGGATCACCGGGGGAGGCTCGAATCTACTAAATTCTTTAATTGTTCAACAGTTAACGTACGGCCAGGAGGGAGGTATAGAGAGCATAACGTGAATGGGCGAGGTTGTGATAAAATTCTAACCGCTACAGCTTGTAAATCAGATGTAAAATCTGTCTGAAAAAGGGATATTATCTTTTATTACTAAGCAAACCCTACCACAAGCAATACGACCCTCGGTGTAATCTTTACTCCTGATCACATATCCACGAAAGTCGACACTTTCAGTAGCTCTTAAGTTTGTTTCAGAAATAAAAAACACTTACAGCAAAGTCTAATAATTTTTAAGATGCTGAAAACCACCAATAGTACTATTACTGCGTGTCATCTTTCATGTTCTCTATTAATTAAATAGAAGAAAACGTTTTTGTTTAATAGTTGTATTTTCACAATATTCACAATTATATTTTAACACAAAAAAAGATCATATTTTTAAGAAAACTTTATATTAATTAGAACATATGTTCAGTTTATCGATTAATGATAAAAAAATAAAAACATTGTTTTTAATCGATTGTTCTTCTACATCACTTCCTCCCAGAGACACAGTCGCGACAATGTTTTTAAAAACTTAAATGTAATGTGATAATTAGGATTAAATTGTCTCTAAGTACCGTGATGGAAACTTCACTGCACGACCACTGCGTGTAGATCGTGTCAGAGGTTCTCTGGAACTAACGTTCGAACTTGGTTTGTAAGTCTCAGCAAGAGTTGCTGGCAATGCAGGACAAAAACCTAGTTCTGTTTTATGGAGGTGTGGTTCTTCAGGTGAAGCCAAGATATAAGCTGGCTTTAAGCGATCTATGGAAATATTTTGTGAGAGAGGGGGGCGCATTTGAGATTCAGAGAGGAGTCATCACATGACTCATCACAGGAGCCATCATCACATGAGTGATTAATTCGATTAATCGATCGTGAACATTTATGTCGAATTGACTTTATTAAAAAAAAAAAAAAAGAGTTGAATTTGACTGCTGTGTGTGAAGTAATTGTTATTACGTGTACATACACGTACATTGTGCTTAATTAAAATAAAGTTGTTAGAGTTTTTATTTGTTCCTCATAAAATTATTAAAAGTGTATCAGACATTTTTTTTCTTATATCTGTTCAGTCTCAAAGTTAAAATTCAAATATTGAAACCTCCCGCCCACAGTTGGGCAAAATGTAATTGAATTAGAATTATGATTACGATTACAATGTAATTGTAATTCAACACATTTGAATTACGATTAAATTGTAATTGATTTATTTTTTAGAAATACGATAATAAATTTTAATTGTAATCCAATTGTAATTCAATTATAATTCAATTACAGCATAATCCAATTACGAATTTTTATTTCGATCATCTGTTGTAATCCAATTACAGAGAGCTGGGATTACGTTATTTGTTCCTATGTTCTAATTATGTACGTTTTAATTATAATATAAAATATAAAAATAACGTATTATCTAATTACGTCTAATTATATACTGGGTGGGAAAAAATTTTACCTGGCTTGGTACTTCCTGTTGTTCGATTTTGAAAAAAAATTGCAAACGTATTTGCGGTTGGCCATACTTATTTTGACGAAATTTCAGTAGCGCAGCTAGTGGGACTGTTACAGTTTCTCACTCACAAAAAACTTTTCTGATTGGGATAAAAGTTTACTACCCTTTCACTCGACCTGCATTTGTCCCTCTGTTTGTATGTATGTCTGACTGTCCGTCTATGACGCGCGATACAGGCCGCAATTTTGATATCGACTTGAAATTTAGAACGAATATTTCTTTAACATCGTAGATTCGCTGTAAAGTTTTTGACATTGTCTAAATATGCAGCGTTTCAGCGCTGGCGTCGCACTGCGCCGACCAAAAAAGTCGTGTCGGGAATCGTTTACCACAGGTTTCTACATGATAAATCGCACGTCGCTACTTTGACACTTTTTTGATGACGCGCAGAGTCAGCGGCTTAGCTTCAAAATAAATTGCCCATGTTACATACCAAATCTTATTATAAATATTATTTATTTATTTTTTTCACTACTTATTGTCGATTTTGTTTCAGGAAATTTCTGAAATGTAATGCAATGAAATACATATATTTAACAGAGAGCTAATGATTAGTTTTTACCAAACCTACACCTTATCGTTTTTTCTCCTTTTGTTATAACCTATTATTCAGGATCATAATGCAAATTTATTTAATATACTCCTATGAAATAGTTGTTGATTAGGACCCAGGACTAAGGATAGTTATAAGGAATAAGGAGGAATAAGGATAGTTATTGACCTAGGACTAAGGAATATCATTATTTCCTCACCAATAAGTTGGTACTCCAGGATATTGGCAGTTTGTCCATGCGAGGGTACGAGGGTGTGTGCGTGTGCGAACAGACTAGCTCAGAAACTGTAAACCGAACGAAACTGAAATTGTGTATTTGGTGTATGTATGTGACCGCAAAAATTTCATCAAAATAGGCCAAACGGAGGGGGTACTTTACTTAATGAATTTTTTCCAAATTTTACGTTTCTTTCGATTTTCTCAAAAACGGGTCTAATGATTTTAATTAAACTGGAAATTTTATGTATGCCCGCGATGTGGCAGTAAAAATTTCATCAAAATTGATCAATTGGAGGGGACACTAAAAACGAGTCGTAAAACGTTTATCACACAATTAAAAAATTTAGTGTTCTTTAGAGAGCAAATACAAACAAGATACAAGCGGAAACGCAGATGAAAAGTCGGTAAATTGTCACTATCATTTTCCTATTAGCTTACCTCTAAATAGTCGGAAAATAGTTTGAACCGTGAAAATTTATTCACCCGTTCACGATATATATGCGGAAAACCGCATGAAAAGTCGGAAAATGTGTCAGTATCATTTTCCTATTAGCCTACATCTAAATAACGGGAAAATCGTTTGAACCGTGAAACCGAATTCACCCGTACTCAATATATAAGCGGAAAAGCGAATGAAAAGTCGGTAAATTGTCACTATCATTTTCCTGTTAGCTTACCTCTAAATAGTCGGAAAATAGTTTTAACCGTGAAACCCAATTCACCCGTACTCGATATATAAGCGGAAAAGCGAATGAAAAGTCGGTAAATTGTCACTATCATTTCCCTATTAGCTTACCTCTAAATAGTCGGAAAATAGTTTTAACCGTGAAACCCAATTCACCCGTTCACGATACATAAGCGGAAGAGCGATGAAAAGTCGGAAAATGTGTCAGCATCATTTCCCTATTAACCTACATCTGAATAGTCGGAAAATCGTTTGAACCGTGAAAATTTATTCACCCGTTCACGATATATATGCGGAAAACCGCATGAAAAGTCGGAAAATGTGTCAGTATCATTTTCCTATTAGCCTACATCTAAATAACGGGAAAATCGTTTGAACCGTGAAACCCAATTCACCCGTACTCGATACATAAGCGGAAAAGCGAATGAAAAGTCGGTAAATTGTCACTATCATTTTCCTATTAGCTTACCTCTAAATAGTCGGAAAATAGTTTTAACCGTGAAACCCAATTCAGCCGTTCACGAGATATTAGTGATTAAGCAAATGATAATTCGGATAATTTGTCACATTCATTTTCATTTTAGCCTACGTCTAAATAGTCGGAAAATATTTTAAACCGTGAAAATCCATTCGCCTGTTCACGACGTATTAACCGAAAAGCGAGTGAAATTCGAAAAATTTGTCACACTCATTTTCGTTTTAGCCTACCTATTTATATTAGGTGATAGTATTAGTTTTAATTTTATTTGAATAATCCAATTATAATTGAATTACTTCAGGGATTACAAAGTAATTCGTAATTGATGTTATAATTCAATTATTTTAATTCATAGCGATTTTAATTCAACATACAGTAATTCAAATACAATGTAATCCAAATTATAATTGAATTACATTGTAATTGGATTACGCCCAACTCTGCTCCCGCCTATACAATGCCTTCCCGCCTGCCATATCACATATAGGTGGACCGGCACGAAGATCTGTGGCAGTGTAAATGTCGGAGGCTGTGAACTCCCGCTCTTTTTCTCCCCACCACCGCTCGGAGCCTCGAAGCCCACTGTTGCCAACCGTGGGGAAAAGTCCCCACTTGTGGGGATTTTCAACAAGAGTGGGGAATTGGGGAAAAACTTTTCAAAATTCCAAAAAAGTGGGGAAATTCTTGAAATAATGATTTTTAAAAGTGGGGAAATTTTTCAAATGTGGCATCTTTGTTGTTTTACATTATTGAGTGTTTTGTTATAGAAGAAATACTTTTTTGGTTAAGCTAATCGAATGTTTTAACTATGTATCATTATATCGATTTCATGTATATGCTCAATTATTACGTCATCATTGAATAGTTCGATGATCTTGAATGACTTTTCGAAAAATTACTATAAAAAAGATTAGTTGACATACTGACCGAAAACAATATAATACCCGACCATAAATTCGGTTTTCGTACTTCCCATTCTACAATACAACAATTACACAGAGTTACTGACTACATTTTTGGAGCATTAGAGCAAAAACAATACGCAACCGGTGCATTTCTGGACGTCGCCCAAGCATTTGATAAAGCCTGGCACCAGGGGCTTCTCTTCAAGCTTAAAACCATACTCACTCTGGAAAATGAGATTAAATCACAACACATAACTTTCACACTCAGACGAGATACGTGTCCCCCAGTTTATATCGGCGACAACCAAATTCCACAGACAGAAACTGTATACTACCTTAGACTTCTGTTCGACAGAAGGATGAGTTGGGGCCCACATGTCAAAATGAAAAAAAAAAAAAAAAAAAAAAAAAGACACTGAACATACGTTTGAAAATACTTTACTCACTTTTTTCCAAAGCTTCTAAATTGAAAATTAGACAAAAACTGATATACATGCATACTGAATGTATATCAGTTGATGAAAAATTCTGAAATACATACACTTACTTAAACCCATTTGGACATACGCCTCACAGATTTTCGGCTCAGCTAAAAAGACGCACTTAAAAAAATTACAAACTTTCCAATCCAAAAATTTTGAGACTAATTACGGACGCTCCCAGATACGTAAGTAACCAAACTCTACATACAGACTTACAACAACCGACTATCCAACAACACCTATGAACACATTACTCACGTTTTTTTCTTAAATTGTAAAGACATCATAACAGATTTATTAACCACATGGCCACGCCTGACATGCCCGTTAGAAGGCGGCTAAAAAGAAGCTGGATGAGAGATCTCAACTGAACTACTGTCAAGCCCGGAAAGAGGTGCTGCAGACCTCGAATTCGCTGATTGTCTCAGATCGCTGACAGGTGCGAATCAATGTATGAAGAGAGAAAAAAAAGTAAAAATAAAGCTATTCCATAGAGTCTGTTTTAGATCAATGAAATTGCAAAAAAAAGTTATTAGTTCTTGAAACAAAAATTTATGTTACAATACGTTGGGAAATGATAAAAAATATTTAAGTTGTGATAGTGAATTTGACAGTGATAGTGGAATATAGAACAACAATTTAAAGGCGAATAAATCAAGATTATTTAGGTACAAGTATTGAAGAGCGGCTTATGCGCCGTTCACTAAGGCGCCCTTCAAACTAAGGCCCGATCTCCACTGAAAAGAACCCTTTTGGGGGTTTAATTATCTCTGAAGAGCGAGCGCAGCGAGCGGGAATCGAAAGCTAGAATCTATAAAAGCCAATCAAGGCACTTTTTAACTGAAAAAAGGCGATGGGAGTTCGATAACATGACGGTCACATAACCTCTCAAAACAGGCCACGCCCACACCACAAGTTGTCAGACTGAAAACTCTATCATTCCAGTGTCAACTGCTGTTCATTTCATATGATTATTGTTCCATAAAATTAAAAAAATTTTGCTAAAATAATGCCACAAGTTGATTGAAAGTTAAAATTTAATAAAGAGTGGACTTAACGAAAAAAGTGGGGAAAATTATTGAAAAGTGGGGAAATTGTTGGATGGGAAGTGGGGAAAAATGAATCACCCTACTTGGCAACACTGTCGAAGCCTCACTCTCCGCTTGCCAGCCGTTGCGGATAGGGACATACGATACCAACAAAGTATCGATACCAATACTCATTTGAGTACTTTGATCAAATATTCGATACCACCAAAGTATCGAAAGGAAAGTATCGATACTTATGTATCGATACTCATATAAAGTACTAACAATATTACAAATAAAAAATCTGGTGCGTGCGCGCAACACACAACTTTCACTTACCAACTTATTTAAATTAGAAATTGGTGTGTTTTGTTAATTGCCACTTCTCAAAGACACATTTTTCCACATTCATTTCTTATTTTTTTCTTTTTGTTTGCTCTACAAAAAACACTAGTTTTTTATTATTAAATACTCCAAGTCGTCTGATTTTATAATTCTCTATGTAGTTGTTAAAACTTCATTTACCATGAAACAAATAATTTCCATTAAATGAACAGATTGTCTTTAATTATGAACAATGGTCTATCATTAAAGGCGTACTCTGCATGAGTGGGCTCAACGTGTTTTATGAGTTGACTAATATTTTTCTTTTTTTCTCCTCTACATGTTTACTTAATTTTTATCATATTTTATAGTTAGCCATTTCTTATTTTTAGGCGAAACGAGAGACAGATAATTTCTCCATATAAACAAATACAAAGGTACTTTATATAAAAAAAAAAAAAGACACCTTCCTCATTTAAGCCCCCTCAGAACATTTTAACAACAATAAAGCTTACCTGTTATTAAACACGACGAATTTGATGAAAATCGTTAAAGCTGTTTTTGAGAAAATCGAAAAAAAAGTAAAAAGTTGTAAAAGAGTTACGAAATAAAGTGCCCCCTTCGTTTGACCAATTTTGATGAAATGTTGGGCACCACATCTTTGGCATATAAATACATCAAATACCCAGTTTGATCAAAATCGTTAAAGCCGTTGTTGAGTAAATAAAAAAAAATACGTGAAAATGATATAAAATTAATTTAGTAAAGTCCCCCCTCCGGTTGATCAATTTCGATGAAATTTTTACAGTCATATCTCGGGCATATATATACATCAAATACCCAGTCTGACCAAAATCGTTAAAGCCGTTTTTGAGTAAATAAAAAATACACGTGAAAATTATATAAAATTTATTAAGTAAAGTCCCCCCTCCGGTTGATCAATTTTGATGAAATTTTTGCAGTCATATCTCGGGCATATACATACATCAAATACCCAGTTTGATCAAATTCTTTAATGCCGTTTTTGAGTAAATAAAAAAAAAACACGTGAAACTTATATAAAATTTATTAAGTAAAGTCCCCCCTCCGGTTGATCAATTTTGATGAAATTTTTACAGTCATATCTCGGGCATATAAATACATCAAATACCCAGTTTGACCAAAATCGTTAAAGCCGTTTTTGAGTAAATAAAAAATACACGTGAAAATTATATAAAATTTATTAAGTAAAGTCCCCCCTCCGGTAGATCAATTTTGATGAAATTTTTGCAGTCATATCTCGGGCATATACATACATCAAATACCCAGTTTGATCAAATTCTTTAATGCCGTTTTTGAGTAAATAAAAAAAAAAACACGTGAAACTTATATAAAATTTATTAAGTAAAGTCCCCCCTCCGGTTGATCAATTTTGATGAAATTTTTACAGTCATATCTCGGGCATATAAATACATCAAATACCCAGTTTGATCAAAATCGTTAAAGCCGTTTTTAAGTAAATAAAAAAACCCAGTGAAAATGATACAAAATTTATTAAGTAAAGTCCCCCCTCCGGTGAATCAATTTTGATGAAATTTTTACAGTCATACCTCGGGCATACAAATAGATCAAATACTCAGTTTAATCAAAATCGTTAGAGCCGTTTTTGAGAAAATCGAAAAAAACGTAAAAAGTTATTAAATAAAGTACCCTCTCCCTTTGAGCAATTTTCATGAAATTTTTGCTGTCACATCGCGGGCATATACCTACACTAAATATCCAATTTCAGGTTCCCAAGGTTTATATTTTTTGAGCTAGTCTGTTCACACACACACACACACACACACACACACACACACACACAGACCATTTCGCGGGACTTGGTTATTTCGACTCAGGGGGGTCCCAAAACGTGTATTTCCGTTGAAAACCGGAAGTCGAAATTTTTCACGATCGCAATACTTCCACTTACTATATATTTCATATATAGGTAAGTGAAAGTAAAATATATTTAATAAAAAAGTATATATAAAATAGCACTAGCTACATTATACCATTAATTAAACTTCGTGTTTTTATAAGTTGTTAATTATAAGATTGGTTTTATGTTACTTAATGTCAAATGAAATTGTATTTACTTACTTCATTTATATTTTAATAAATACTCGGGGATGATTGATAGTCAGGAATTTTAGCCATAAACCATTTTCTTTATTTAACCGTTTCGATCCAAAATGGGGGTCTTCATCAGCGGTAAAACGAAACAAATATATGAGTTTAAAAATTTCACACTGTTAACTTCATGACTATCAGTCATTTCTGAGAATCTTATAGAAAAACAGTCGACTCAGAACCGATATCGGTACTGATTTAAGTATTTTACATTAGAATATATTCAAGTAATTTATATTCGTCGCCTCGAAATGTAACTGAACTTAACGATATATTTGTTCCGATACGCATTACAAAAAAGTTTTGAAAAAAATACGCAAATGTTCTGAATTAAAAAGAAAATAAGTTTTTTCCACCGATGAATTTTAATTTCCTAACATTCAATCTTACTTTTCAATAAGTTGAGGCCTTATGTAGGAGTTTCAAAAGTTTGAGATGTTTAAGTATTAGGGTTGCCAAATTTTTTTTCAGCCTATAAGGGACACATGCTTAAATAGGCAAAAAATACGGGAATTTAGTTTTTTACCCGGGAGAAATAAAAAAACATATATATAGTGACATTTTTTTTTTGTTTTTAATATTTGTCCGAGGAGCAAGTCAGTTTTAACATATTTATAAAAATCAATACAATTATACTCGTAATTAAAAACGGTCTTCAATTCGAACCACGCATTATGTCTCTCGCTTGAATGCCTAAAACTTGTCGTTTATTCTTTGCTTGATCTCCTCGCGAATCCCATACATTTCATTATGCATCTCAACAACTGACAGAGTATCCTAATTCAATCTTCTTCATTGTTGCTTCTACCGAAAACATAAAGTTATGGACAAACGACAAATATGTCAAAATCGTTTTCTCTTCGTCTTCATTTGTGATTATTTTCTCCATTGAACGTGGGCATTCATTGCGGAACTCCAGGACATGATATTTTAGGGCAGTCCATATTTTAATGATTCTTTCAACGGCAGGACCAAGAGATAAAACTCTTGTCGCGACATGTTCCATTATTTCTTCCCACTGCATCACTTTCTCTTCAAATTGGAGTTCCAAATCCGCTCTTCTTTTTGCAGATCTACTAAAGTGACCAACAAATTTTCAATATCAAACTTTCAATATCCTCTTCCAATTTATTGGTACTATGTTTCGCAGCATTATGAAGAATATGGACGGAGCAACCAGCTTTAATAGTGTTTTTATTTTTAGACAGCAAAAGTGTATAAAGTGTATAAACATTTTAAACTAAGCCTAAAATACGGGACGTCCCGGGGAATACGGGACGTCTGACAACCCTAATAAGTATGGTTTCATTTTGGCGCTTAGTGGCAGTAAACTGGGTACTAGTTCTGAACAGTGGCTCCTGCGCCGTTCAGTAAGGGGCCCTTCAGAGTAAGGCCCGATCCTCTAAAAAGGACCCTTTTGGGGGTGTACTTATCTCGAAAGAGGCCACGCCCAAGAGTCACTCTTCAGAACTTGTACCAAACTGGGTACTAGTTCTGATTACAACTCTTACCGTAAACTGATGTCTTATATCCTAATCCAACAGTTCCTACATCTTCTGACTTTGATGAAAATACTTTTCGCCACTTAATATCCTTTCTTAATATTCCTATCCTGGTATCGATACTGACTTTCAGTATCGATACCAGTACTCATACTTACAAAATACCCGGTATCGAAATGAAAGTATCGATACTATACTCATATCGATCGGTATCGTACGTCCCTAGTTGCGGACACGTCTCTCCTTCTGACTGCCAATGAAGACGCTCCTTTCGGAAAAACCATTCGAGCCACAAGTCCTCATTGATGCCAGTACTTAGTGTTCGAGAGTTGTATGCTGAAGTTCCTACTCCTCTTCTTGAGTAAGACCATTTTCGCCAATCACAGTGAGTAAAGACATTATTGTTTTAGTTCGCCGAATACAACTTATTTCTTTCCTGGAGGCTAAGTTCGCCGAGACATTGCTTATTTAGACTGTCAGTAATAAGTCCAGTCATTAATGACCAGTTCGCCGATACTAAGGAAAGCATTAACCATGGATTTAGTTCAAAGAAATTTTCTTTAGTATAATTCTGCTATTCATTTTGTTCTTTCTTCAGTTTTACTTAAAATAATTTTAAGGTCTGTAATATATCATTCTACAGAGCTCTTTCTTAATTGTATGTATGGTAATTCATTAATAGAAGCTTCTTATAATTTTATAACCTTAATCTTCTTAAGATAAACATAAAATCGTTCTTTGTTTTCACTTTTGTTTGTTTAAACTTCTTACTTATTTCATTGTTAATAATAATATTAATGGTGTTTTCTTTTATTGCTATTGTTCTTTATTCAGATCAAATTCATGTTTATTTTAATAAATGTTTTTCTTGAGCGTTTATCAGGTGTTGAAATTTTATTCCTATTTCATTACTTATTTTACAACCTCTGTACTTTCATTCAATCTTTAATCCGAGATCAAACAATATCCAAAACATTTCTTCACTCGGTCAATTCTAACAAATACATGAGAAGAATCCTTGTGAATGAAAAATGTCCTGTTCGTCTTGTGCTTTACTGGAACAGGTTGTATCTTGGAGTTGCGATACAAAGGTTTCGGGATATCTTCTAGGTTTTGAGCTGGTTGGCCGAGGAATTCACCGGACAACTTGATAGTTGTTCCATACACCATTTGAGCAATGGAGACACCAGTCTCAGGATTGAAAGAAGCACGCAGTCCAAGAAGAATTGTCGGTAAAGCTTCAGACCATTTTAATGAAACGTTTGCTTTCAGTGCAGTTTTTAATGTGCGATGTCTTGAGAAGTGTTAAATGTGGAAGCTGACTAGTAGTTGAGAGAAGTATGAAGAATTACAATTTTTATTGGAATTACACTTGGTAGAAAAATATATTGAACTAAAACATTTTTTAGAACATATGACTTTTAAGTTTGGTACTAGAAATATAAATTAAATCTTAGAGATTTTAACACCCCCTTAATTTTTATTTCGAGTACCAAATAATTTTTTTTTTTTTTTAATTAGACACTGCTTGAATTTATTGAACTTCGGAGGTCCAAGTGGCTTGGTAAACATATCTGCAACTTGATCCTCCGTGGGGCAGTACTTGATCTTGATTAGTCCTTCGTCCACTTTTTCCTTAATTCTGAAAACCCAACGACTTGTGAGACGTCTTTTATTTGGTACATCTTTTTCATTCACAAGCGTCCAAGTTTTATTTTCTTCCAAAGCTTTCTTCTCTTCTTCAATTGCTTTTATCCATTCTTCCCTATCATTTCCCTTAATTGCTTCCTGAAACGTGAGTAAAACGTAGTCACTTAATTTTAATCGCAACTGTCTCTTCCTTTTACCTTTACCTAAAGTTTCTTCTGATTCTTGATCTTGATTTTGTGGTTCTCTATGCTGATACCTTTCACCAGCAACCACAGGGTCTTCATCTTGAGCTATTTCTGGTTCCATGGCCAGCGAATCTTCTGGGTCTTCATTTTGACCTTCAGTAGTATCGATCACAGCATCTTCACCCCCTTCAGGTTCCTTCTCTTTTTCATCAATACCGCTTTCCTCGTCGTCTTCCTCATCGTCAAAATCCAGTTTGTTTATAACCACACGAGACCTTGGTGGCTCCACTTCAACATCAGGATTTCCGAATCGAACATTTCTAGATATTATTATTGTCATTCGATTTTCATCCCATAGTTTATATCCATATGTAGCATAACCAACAAAGCAAAGATACAGGCTGTTCCCCTCTCGTCTAATTTCTTCAGAGGATTCAGATTTTTAAAATATGCTTTAGAACCGAATATCTGTAGATTACATAAGTTAGGCTTGTATCCAAACCATTTTTCAGCTGGGGTTACAACTATTGTATTGGAGGGAGACCTATTCAATATATATGTCGCAGTTTTAAGGGCTCCTCCCCAAAACTTGGAATCAAAAAGTAAAGCTCTTGTTTTGTCAAGTAGTGTTCGATTTAAACGTTCAGCTCGCCCATTTAATGCAGGTTCTTTTACATTGACATAATCAACTAGAATGCCCTTGGATGCACACCATGACAACAGTTCATTAGAAGAATATTCCCCTCCATGGTCACACCTTAATTTTGAAACACGCAAATTCCATTTAGCTTCAACCTGTTCTACGTATTGTTTTAAATAGTCGAAAACCTCATTCTTTCGTTCCATCAAAAACACCATAGCAAAATTAGTTTAATCATCTAGAAAAGTAACATAATATTTCTTACGATCCCAAGTCCTCAGCTCAACTTCTTCTACATCAGAGTGGATTAACTCAATCGGCCTAGATGCCCGATATCTGTCATTCTCAAAAGGTTTCCTCGTCTGCTTTGATTTTCGGCATACATCACACACTTCCGGGTATTTAAAATCTGTTATGCTGAATCCTTGAGATACGTAATTTGGTCAATTATTCATGTTATCAAAACCCAAATGTGCTGATTTCCTATGCCAATGTAATATGTCTCTGTTTGCATAATTTCCATCACTACAAGAAGCCTGTTCAGATTTCAAATGTATATTGTATATACCAGCATCATTTTTCATACCTTCAAGAATAACTTACCCTCTTTAGAAATTTTAACGTTACCCTTTTGAAATGTAACTTCTCCCCCATTCTTAGTAATTGCATTCACACTTAGAAGATTTTTTGTGAGACTCGGCACATATAAAACATTATTTAATATAGGTACAATTTTCTGTTTCATCAGTACCTACAGAGTCGGCCAACAAGACATCACCATGTCTATCTGTAGAAATAACTGTATTTGTGGGTCGGGCTTGGGACAAATGAGCATCTGTATTAGTCATGTGCGAACTTGAACCAGAATCTAGAATCCATTCATTTTTCAAACTTGTTTTATCTTCGTTAGATTAGAAAAGAAAGACTGACGTCCTTGTTTTGAAAATTTTTATTTCGGAATTGTTGTTGATTAGTGCGAATCCTATAAAAGCATTTTTCTTCAGGATGATTTGTTTTGTGACATATTTTACAGGGGGGGGGATAAAATTTAGTTTATTCATTATTTTTACGTTGCAAAATTGAGCTTTGTGGGGTCCTTGATACCTTTAGCATTTAAGTACTCGGGTTTTAAAGGCAGTTTGTAAATTTGAACTTTTCGGTATCCTATTTTCTTCTTTAATTAGGCGCGACATTAAATTTTCTAAAGTTTTCTTATCTTCACTCGTGCCATCCCAAAAACTTTTAAATGAATTATAGTAGGGAGGTAGAGTAGTGATTATCCTAGCCATGATCATTTCATCATCAATTTTCGTTTCTAATGAATTCATATTATAGAGTGTATTTTGTAAAACGCTTAAATTAGTAGCCATGTCTAGGGATTCATCAAACTCAAATCTAAAGAAATCATCTGAAGCACTACATTTTTGTTCAGAAGTATTTTGTCCATAGAGATTTTTAAGTTTTTGAAACATTTCTGCTGATGTGTCGCATTTATCAAGTAAATTTTGTTCTTCCTATCAACTGTTAACACAATCATCTTTTGAGCTGTAGCATCTCTACGTAGCCATGAATCCTTTTTTTCAGCTGGACATACTTCTTTACCATAAACAATATCTAACAGACCAGCAGCTTATAATAAACACAGTTAAATCAAACTTCCAGCTTGGAAATGCAGTCTTCCTTGTGAGGGTCTCTACTTGAGATATTTCACTATATCTCTATCAAATACTCAGTTTAATCAAAATCGTTAGAGCAGTTTTTGAGAAAATCGAAAAAAACGTAAAAGTTATTAAATAAAGTACTCCCTCCGTTTGACCAATTTTGATGAAATTTTTGCTGTCACATCGCGGGCATATACATACACCAAATACCCCATATCAGTATTGTACGACCTATAGTTTTTGAGCTAGTCTGTTCACACACACAGACCATTTCGCGGGACTTAGTTGTTTGGACTCAGGGGATTCCAAAACGTGTATTTCCATTGAAAACCGGAATTCGAAATTTTTCACGATCGCACTTCTTTCCCTTACTATATATTTCATATATAGGTAAGTGAAAGTAAAAATAAAAACATTGTTTTTAATCGAATGTTCTTCTACAGTACTTTTGATAACATTAATAATAATAATGGAACTAGAATGTAATATAGCATAGAAAAGATTTAAAATTAATTATTACATCTGGAATAAATTAAGTCTTAGGGTCAGAATGTGTACGGTTAGGAATTCTTTTTGCCAACTTTGGGTTTTGGTTTAGCTCCGGTATGAAAAGGTTTGTTTTGCGATGATATACTACTATGGTAACTAAGAGAAAAATTTGTTGATGCTGGCCTGTTTATTTTTAAATTTGTATCCGGCTACGGAATTTTTGACTCAATTTTTTGTTTGACATTGATATCATACACACCAGTTTGCTCGTTAGTACTACTTATTGCTTTATTTCTAGATGGGGGTAGATACACATAGATACTCTCCTTTTGCAAATTAAAAATTAATTTTTCAGAAGTTACATTGAATTGTTTTTTTAAATGTTAGATTCTAATACTAATATTTTTTTTAAAGAGAACGTCGACAGTATTGGATATTTTAGAATATCTGTCTATAGACAGTATTGGATATACTGTCTATAGACAGTATTGGATATTTTAGAATATCTGTCTAGGATATTATAGAATATCTGTCAGATTTCTAAAATATATAAGATATTTTAGAAATCTGTCCTAATAGTGCTTCAATGACTGATAGTGAGCTGGCTTGCTGTGGAGTGGGATGCGCAACGGCTGGAGTGGGGGGAACAGTTATCACTTCGGCAAAAGACCTGGAATGATGCGGCTCGGCAGGCAGCTGCTTGCTATTAACAATTAATTCGGCCTGGCGATAAGATACTTTTTCCTGCGTTCTAACCTTTTCTATTGCTTTCTTCCTTTGGTAAACTGGGCAATTGGTATAAAATGCAGGGTGTTCTCCCTGGCAGTTTATACATTTAGGAGGGTTTACACAACTATCACATTTATGTGAATTTTCTCCACATTTTCCACAATTAGTAATTTGTCAGTTTTTACTGGTGGGACGATTATTTATAGCAAGAAAAACATAAGAGGGGCTTTGGTTCGAAATGTCTTATTCTAATGGATAAGAAATCTAACACCAATCTCCCGGGAAGTTCACTTTTCTCAAATGTTAGTATCAATAATAGGATACCACCAAGAGGCAGAGTAGGGTGAAAATAAATAAATCAATAATAGGGTTGGTTTATTCACGTTATTTTTTTTTTTTTTAATTTTAAATTCTCTTCACTTTCACCACCCCGTGATGTTCGAGGTCAGAGACTATTTCCTCCCCTGAACAATTCATTACTTCAGGAACATAAGCGACCCCGCATGAGAAATTTAATGATTTGTGTAACTCAAAAATTATCGTTTTGAAAAGATTTTATATTGTATTGGATCTATCTAATGCCGTTGCCATAGCAACAATAAAATACCAAATGAAAGTGAAAACAAAACAAATGAATCGAAAGTAAAAGTTAACTGGCTAAAGGTCTGGCCACACATGTCCGCACCGTAGCAATAATATAGGTTATGTTCAGAATATTTTTAATTTAACTTACATATTACCTTTAGTTATGCCTATAGTGGGCTGTGTCTGACATGTGTGGCCTGACCTTTAGGCATAACTAAAGTTAATATGTAAGTTAAATTAAAAATATTCCGAACATAACCTGTATTATTGCTACTGTGCGGATCCGGTGCGGACATGTGTGGCCAGACCCTAAAAAGGGAAAAGAAAATATATAATGAAATAATCAATAAATGAATAATCGGTACTCCCTGCTAGCAGTGAGGTATTAGCATATATCAAGCCTGGGATTACAGTAAACTACACGTGAACACCATGAAAGGTAAACATCAACTATCAGATTTAATTATTAAAGACGATTCCTTTGCGAATATAAAACTTAGTAGCTGACAAAATAACATGAAAGACAGAGTTCTATTTCCTCTCAAAACTTTGTTATTTGCATCAATCAGACGCAACGGTACGGTAGTGGTCGTGTTTGGGCTGCAACTATTCATAGTGTTCCTTACAATATTATTTTTACAGAAACTAATGCGTAAGTTCATATAAAGGGCAAGGCATTTAGTGGGAACAAAGCTGGATTACTTCTCATTTTATGCCTAGTAGTTATTAGTCTCCTTTCCTTCTCCAGATTATTTGAAAAAAATTCTTCTTGATGGTCTAAATTCCCTTGAAATATTAAACCCTATCCCAAATCATCAGTCCGGATTCAGAAAAAAAAAAAACCATTCCACCATACAGCAATGTCATTGTTTGGTGGACTATATTTCCAACACGTTAGAATCGAAAAATTAATGTCCACGCGTTTTTCTAGTTGTTAGTCAAGCCTTTGATAAGTTATGGCACGAAGGATTGCTTTCCAAACTCAAAATTTTGCTCTCTCCAACCTACTACCTAATATTACGTTCTTACTTGACAGCAGACCGGATTCAGAAAAAAACCATTCCACCATATAGCAATGTCATTGTTTGGTGGACTATATTTCCAACGCGTTAGAATCGAAAAATAATTGTCCACGCGTTTTTTTAGTTGTTAGTCAAGCCTTTGATAAGTTATGACACGAAGGATTGCTTTACAAGCTCAAAATTTTGCTACCTCCAACCTACTACTGTTAGATCGAGGTATCGATCATGTGTCGATAAATGGCATATGATTATTTGAATTGTTTATAAAATATTCATTATATATTGCTTGTTCGCAAACTGAAAGGTTGTTTTATTATTTATTAAAATATAACTTACTACCTAATATTACGTTCTTACTTGACATACAGACACTTTCCTGTGAAAGTACGCGACGAATTATCCACCATAAAACGTGTTCGAGCAGGAGTTCATCAGGGCAGCGTACTAGGTCCCTTGCTTTTCAATGATAACACTGCAGACTTACCAGGACACGTACAGACCTTACTAGCTACATTTGTTGACGACACTGCATTCCTCACACCCCATTAAAACTCAGAGGATACGTGTTTGATTCTCCAATAAAAATTCTCTCGGGCAAGGGAAGAGGGAGGGGGATTGATGCCGAGTATAATTAAGTTTTCCCCTGGCTCTGGGTTTGAAATTGCTGTCTTCGTATTTCCAATTAGACGTTGCCATCTAGCGATATTTCGGCCTGGACAAAAAGAAGGAGAGTAAAAATGAATGAATTGAAGAATGTATTCAGTCTTTTTTTTTTTTCGCCTGTACGGGGTTTCCCGGGCCAGGGGAGAGGGTGGGGGATTGATGCCGAGTATAATTAAGTTTTCCACTGGCTCCAGGTATTGATCTTGCTGTCTTCGTCATGACTCGGCCATCCCGCCACCCTATTCATAGTCTTTACTCTCAATCACCGGTTGTGCCCTATGGTCTATTTAGACGATTGCTGTGGCGGCGGACTTATTACAATAATTAACCCCAATGAATCACACATACGTGTAGAGCACAGGTTTGCTCATTGCAAAAAGTTACAGATAGCAAAATAAATAAATTTAAAAAGGTTATCAAAACATACGATTATAATTATTATATAAATAAAATTATAATTATGGTATTATTTTCAAAGGGTGAGGAGAAGCAAATCCTTTGAGTCAATATTTCTCTAATATTTTACTATTATGAACTTTTCAAAAGAAACATTTCAAAAAGTAGTCGGATTTGGCTTCAGCCATTCACTCATGATGCAATTACCAACGAACATCATTTCATTTTTATTTTTTAGATTGCATATTGAAAACAAATATTTTACCTAAATAATAAAATAAACCGCTATGATAATATGATAAGACTAAATTAATGATAAATCATGAGCATCATATTATTAACATACTTTTAATGCTTCTCCAGAGCACTCCAGAAATGACAATTCTTTTTTAAGATGAGGAAATTTATCATAAGTTTTTTTCAAGACTTTTCCAATATTATCTGAATCTACATCTGCAGGGGGTAAGTTTTTATTGAAACAATCTCCAATAGTAAGGTCTAATATAGTTCCATAAATTCTTAGGGCGTCTTGTTTCCTTTGTACAAAAAATACAACACAACCTTCCGATCTGGTATATCCATCAGCTGTAAAATATTAATGATGTTTTAATTAGAAGGAGATACTATTATAAAATTTGAATGCAAAACAAATTAATAAAAATGGAAATTCCATCACAATCAGGGAACGTTGAATCACGGAATGTTGCATGGCATGCTAATTGGTGAATACTAAGTTACATAGGAGAAAGTTACACAAAGACCACCTAGGTAATTTACTTAATTCAATGTACACCATTTTCGCACTCTCAAATCTTCTATTTTTGTAAATAGAATCTTCCATTTTCGTAAGTAGGATGTCTTTTCCAGACTGCAAGGATGTCTCTTACAGGTAGGATGTCTTCATAAATGTTCATAAAAAGAAAATTTTAGGGTAAAAATATCTGAGCATCATAATCAAGCTTCTAATTAGGACTATTCATTATTTTACTGGTGATACTGATTTACTTTTTCTAAGTGCTCGTGTACCAAATAAAAAATTTTAACAAATATCTACAAAAATTCTTGAGATTATAATTTCTTTATTTTTTTTTTAATTTGTTGTTATTGAATTAAAATAATAATCATGCCAAATTACAAATAGGAATCTCAAAAAATTTAAAAAAAATTAATATGGAACAGTAAAGAAGAGTCATAGAGAGTACTGTTATTTCATCTTTCTTTGACCTGAATAAATAAAAAATTTGATACCATCATTTGAGAAGCATTTAGTTTTTCCATCATAATTGATTCGTCCCAATTGTTGAAAATGAAATGAACATTCATCCAACCTTGCTAAATTTGCACATCCTATGATAGCAGCTTCAGCCATACCACAGGAGACAAGTGATTGGGCATATTTCAATCCTTCCAGCATTCCATTCCAAGATCCATCAATGTTATAACTTGCACCTGAAATTGCATAAGTAAATTATCAACACAAGAGGTATGGAGAAATATTTCAAATTGTGAATGTGAACATCAATATAATAATTAACTACAATAATCATGGTTGTTCATTGCCTTCAGGTCACCAAAAGTAGTTATGTTAAAATATTAAAATAGCTCACCTTTTAGATTTAAAGTATGAGATAATCTGTTTGCCATCATACACTGACTTCCTCCAACAATGCTAAAACCATTATTAGCTTTCTCAACAGAGTAAATAAGATCATATTTTGATGGACCAGAACTAACAGCAACCATGATATCTCTACCAGATAAATCATACGGATTAACTCCTGAAATGAAAAACAATACATTTTATTCAGGTTCATTAACTATAAATACTAAGATATAGTTCAATCAATAATTCAGATAACACAATACAGTCTTGGTAAAACATTATCAAAGTCGAGGTTATCCTAATTCTGTTAATGAAAATAATACAGATATTAAGGTTACTCGCTCTGACATCGAACTATTACAATTTACAGCGATGTAAACGAAAATGTGGTCGGCTTTTGGGTTATTGGAGGTGCTGATTATGGAAGTGATATCTATTTTGAGATCACATGGAAGAAGACTAATGGATCTAATGGAGAATGAAGGTTACATCCTCTGTAACGGTAGGTCACCATCGGACACACCCGCTCAACTTACATTTGTATCGGCACAAGGAAAAAGCTGCATAGATCTGGTATTTGTTAATGGAGGTGTTGCGCCATTCGTATCTGATTTCGAAGTTCTGTTTCATACTTCCCCTAGTCCACACTTTCCATGTATTTTGAGGGTCAACAGCGAAATTATTTCTGACGAAGTAGAACCATGCGTTGTACGACATTCTGAAGATCTAAGCAATCGGAGAATCACATGGAAAATGGATGCAGCCGTTATTTTTCAGCACTTCTTAAATAACTGTGACTTTCTTTATTTCAACAGTAATATCACTGAAGAACTTAATAGAAATATGCTCTCTGCAATACGATACGCGGCCTCCCATTCAGGAATGATAGTTAGCAGAAGGAAAAATTCAAACGCATTCATCCCCAAACATCCCTGGTACAGCGCGGAGTGTCATTTAAAAAGGAAACAGGCGAAATCGCTTTATAGATTATGGGGAAACAATTGTTCTAATGATATATTGCTAACAGCTTACCTTCGCTGCAAAAAGGATTACATTAATTTTATTAAAAAAGCAAAAATAGAGTATTATAAAAATTCCCTTGACATTTTGGCAAATACAAGGAACTCTAAAGAATTCTGGAGTGAGATCAGGAAAAGAAATCCAATGACCAAGCCTAACAATGAAATTTCTCTTGAGAAATGGTGTGAATTTTACTCCTAGCTTTATCCTCCGCGAGAAAGTTATTTTCACTTCCCCACTACAATAATGAACCCAATTTTGGATACCGAAATAACAACAAGTGAACTACTAAATGTTTTGAGATCACGGAAATCTAGAAAAGCGACCGGAGTGGATGGTATTAGTTATGAATTCTATAAGTATATGAACCCAGCCTGGACTCACTATTTATTAAATATGTTTAACTTGATTTTTCAAAAGGAGAAGATGCCCATGTCATGGACAACTTTGATTATAAAATTGATCCATAAGAAGGGAAGCAAGAAGGAAGTACTGAACTATAGGGGAATAGCACTGTTAAACACAATAACATAAATTTTTACCACGATCCTGCTTAACAGGATAGAACCGTGGATAGAAGAGAGAAGACTACTTCCAGAAGAACAGTCAGGTTTTAGGAAAGGAAGAAGTACACTGGACAACCTGTTTGTCCTAAATTCTGTTGTTTCCTCGTGTATAAAAAGAAAAGGAAAGAAGGCTTACGGATTATTTGTGGACTTTCGTCGAGCTTTTGACGCCATAAACACGAATAAGCTGTGGCAAAAGTTACATAAAATTGGATTGAGCACAAAGATGTTAAACGTTATTAAATCAATATATGATAACGCCAAAATGAAAATCAATGTGGAAAGCAGGCTTAGTGAGGAAATTGAGATAACGGAAGGAGTCTTACAGGGGGAATCCCTTAGCCCGCTGATGTTTAACCTGTATACATCTGATATGCTGAGGTTTCTTGAGAATGATGGAGTCCTAGGGCTAAGAGTAGACAGCAAAACGCACCTCACAGGGATTCTTTATGCGGACGATGCCGTTCTTTTTGCAGATTCAGCAAGTGAGCTCAGGAAAGTACTCCGATCTTTAGAAAACTATTGTTCTGAAAATGACCTCACTGTCAACCCAAATAAAACTAAAATAGTAATTTTTAGTAAATCACCTAAAGCCAAAAGTAGTCAACTGTTAAGTACAAAAATGACATTCTTGAATGTGTGCAGAACTACGACTATCTAGGTATCAGAATTTCGAGTACCTGCTGGTTTTCCCAAGCAAAGAAGCATATTATAAATAAAGCTAGGTATGCTGCATCTAGAGTAATCGGCATGTTATGTCGGTTCAAAAGCGATTCATTGGAAACAAAGTAGAAGCTTTTTGAACCCATCGCTCGCTCAACCCTGATGTATGGAGCGGAACTATGGGCGCCATTGTACGCAAATAATCTGGAATGTGTCCAAACGCAATTTTACAAGAAAGTTTTCCATTGGCCGATTAACACCCCGAATCACTTTGTTCGTTTGGAGGTAGGCGTTGATAGAATCCAAATTCTGCTGTTTCAGATGATGCTTGGGTGGTGGAAAAAACTGCTTTCGATGCTAGATGAAAGACTACCTAGGAAATGCTTAATTGAAATGTTAGCGTTGGCAGATTCGGACCCAATCCATTACAACTGGGCAGCACAACTGCGGCATTTTCTTCTATTGATTGGTGCGGAAGAAGTATGGTTGGCTCAGAGTCTTTATACCCTAAATAAATCGGTGAATGATCTGCTGGAGAAGTTTACTAATCATTTTTTGAGCAAGGACATCGAGCAAACAATGAACTCATCCTATAATCCCAACTACAGAGTTATATGCCCGTTAGGTCAGGCTCAACCATATATTTCTTGGCGAGTCAATATATTAAAACTGAGATTGGTAAGCCAGCTAAGAGTCAGTAATGTGAATATACACCGTTTTAGAGTTAATAGAAAAATTCATACAATAGACAGTAGAGAAGTTTGAAGTTTGAGTTGGAAACAATAGAACATCTTTTCATCACCTGCCCCGTGTACAATAGCTTCAGAAACAAATATCTTTCCAAATACCTACCTGTAAAAAACTCAATTTATGAGTTGCTGGAAATAGAATCAATTGCCAAAATTAATAATATATCTAACTTCCTTCTATATTCGCTTACCGAAAGGAATTTTATTTTGAATTGTTTTTAAATAACCGATAATAATCTATATCTACTGGGGGTCACATGTGGTGTTGTGGTTAGCATGGCAACCTACAATACTAAAGATCGCGGGTTCAATTCCAGCGGTGGCCCTAGGATTTTTTAATGGGAGTAAAAAATCCTTAGTCATGCCATCCCTCGGATAAGACGTAAAATGGAGGTCCCGAGCCTGTGCGATGTCAGGTACTCGTTAAAGATCCCTATACTAATTATACCTGGATAGGCAAAATTTAGGACTCCCACTGTAGCATCATCCGATTAGCCTTAGTAGCATAAAAATGGACGTTAAACAAACAAACAATCTATATCTACTGTTCTCTTGTACATATGTCTGTCATAATTTTGCTATCCAATTATTTAGTTATTTAAAGATTATTGATTATAATCCGATAATTACCTAAAAATGTAAATATTGTATGTATTTTCTTTATATTATGTTGTATTTTGATTTGAATTGTAGTTGGACTATATTTATGTTCATATTCATAATGTCATGTAAAAATATGTGTCAGCCAAACTCTATTTGGACGGGGCAGTGTCCCCAAATACAAATAAAGATTTCATTTCATTTCTGGTATCGATTTATTACAGCTGAAGCTAATTACTAAAATAATACTAAAATGCCGGAACTGAGCATTCCAAAAAGAATGGTGTCCGACAAAATCTATGGGTCGAGAGGTGTCGGGAGACCGAAACTTCGGTGGACAGATGGAGTAGCAAAGGATTCAAGACTTTTTAGTGCATTTATTTTTCTAGTTCCTAGTTTTCGAAGTCGATATCATTTTTTTTTTTTGATAAATAGGTTTTTTAGTTATTAAAAAAATAATACAATTTACAAAAAAAATAATATATTTAATGCTGGTTAATCTTCTTATACATAAAATTCTCCTGTCACAATGTTAGTTACCATACTCCTCCGAAACGGCTTGACCGATTTTTATAAAATTTCATATGCATATTCAGTAGGTCTGAGAATCGGCTACTATCTATTTTTCATAACCATAAGTGATAAGGGTTGTCCACCCCTAAATATTTTATTTTTTTTAGACAAAATTTTAATTTTTATTTTTTTATAATGTGGCATTAAAAAATACATACAACCCTAAATTTTCACCCTTCTATCACCAACCCCTATTTTGTAATAGTCATTTTAGTAATTTAATCATTTTTCATCCGGCTCGATAACTTATCAATTATAAGTTATCCCCGTTAGTTGAGCTTATAGAGAACATTTAATCGAATCTTTTTACATTTACATTTTACATTTTATCAATCTCATTTTGTGATAGACAGTTCTTGAAATTAAAGAAACTTATTAAAACTTATTATTAGCTACTTTGAAAGAGAAAGAGCTAATTAAAACCAATTCATCTTCTTTTTTGTGAATGTTTTTCATTATATTTCGATTAAAATATCCCTGAGCTTATGGCAAAGCTAAAATTTTTTTACAAAAAATATATTTAATTAATCCAATCTTGAATTGTGGCTGAGCACCAATTTTAAATTATTTTTAAATAATTTAAATAACTCTGCCTTGAGCCGAGCTCTGTGGTGTAGCGGTTAGCATCCTGGCATGTAACGAAGGAGACCCGGGTTCGACTCCCGGCGGAGCCAAATCTTTTCTCTTCAAAAAATAAATTATTTAAAAAAAATATATTTATTTTTATTAAGTCTCAAGACAGATTATTCCTGCTTTACTTATTGTTACCAGTGCTAGATTTGTTCAAGTTTTCGCCCTATTTCTGGATCAACACTCATTTTGTGTGGGTTCTTCTTTTTGGATGCACCAGGTGGTACTGACAAATTATTCGTTATTTCGCTTTTTCTCGCCGAAATACGAGCATCGGATTGGCCGTTGCATCATCGGGCATTGCGGCAACTTCATTGGATGGGGGCAGAACAGCTCATTCAGAATTTAAGCTGCCACTAAATATTCAAAATAACCCTGACGCAGTGTGCAACATAAATAAACATTCGTCCATGGCTACAGTGATAAAATTATCATCTGGGATGAATGTACTATGGCACACATACATTCGCTTGAGGCGTTGAACAGGACATAAGAAAGATATTAAAAAAACGACAAACTATTTGGTGGCACTCTGTAAGTCCTTTCAGGTGATTTCAGACAAACGCTTCAACGGACAAACACCCGTCATTCTACGTTCAACATAGGCTGATGAGATCAACGCTTGCATAAAATCATCGCCATTGTGGCGTAATGTGGAAAAAGTACAGCTGAAAGTAAATATGCGCGTTCAAATGCTTCAAGATCCATCCGCCGAAACATTCTCAAAACAACTGTTTGATATCGGCGATGGAAAGGTTACTATAGATGAAAAGATGCGAAAATTACCAACCGATTTCCGCACAATCATTGTTTCGCAAGATGCTCTCATTGAACAAATATTTTCCGATGTACACACACAGTACATATATCATGAATGGCTTGCAGAAAGAGCAATTTTATCAGCAAAAAAAGTGGACTTTGACGATTTAAATCTGAAGATACAACAGTTGTTGGCAGGGAACTTGGTATCATTCAAATCTATTGATGCAGTTTGCGATACCAACGAAGCTGTAAATTTTCCAACAGAGTTTTTGAACTCACTGGATTTGCCAGGCATGCCACAGCATAATTTACAATTGAAGGTTGGATCTCCGATTATTTTGCTTCGTAATTTGATAATAATTGTACGCGATTAGTCAATCAAAAATTAATGAAAAACGTTACCGAAGCCAGCATTTTAAATGGCAAGTTCTGAGGTGAAAATGTATTAATAACGCGAATCCCTATTATACCTACAGATGTGCCAATTCAATGTAAACGTATTCAGATTCCGATTAGATTGGCATTTGCAATGACTATCAAGAAGTACTAAGGCCAAACGATGTCCGTTTGTGGCTTACGATTTGAGCACACCATGTTTTTCACACGGAAAAGTATACGTGGCATGCTCTCGAGTGGGTAAACCATCCAGTTTGTTTGTGTTAGCTAAAGATGGGCTGACAAAAATATAAAAAAATATGGGCTGACAAAAATATTGTTCACGCTATAGCATTAAGAGATTGATATTGTTTGTTAGTGTTACGGTCGTAATTAATTAATGAAATATATATAATTTTAAGGAATAAATTAAAAAAATTAATGTTTGGTATTTTGTAATTTTTATATTCCCTCATCGTTCAAAGCGCTCCATGCCTCTTTCACTCATAAACCACATCCTTACACACTTACAATAATAAAGTGATTTTTTTTCTACACTAGAAATTCCCTAGAAATAATTTATATGGGAAAACAACGTTTGCCGGGTCAGCTAGTAGATATATAAAATTAAAATAAAGAAACTTCTTCCATAGTAAAATGAAAAATGAAACATAAAATAAAAAGAGGAAAAAAGTATTTGCACACTTAGATTTCAGAAGTACTGAGGTTTTTTGTTAATTGTTGTTGTTTACTTGCTTGACTATAATCATGTTCATCCCTGTCAGTATTCTAAAGTATTTCAAACTAGTAAAACCTATTTTTAACAGCTTGACTATTACTAATGCCAAAAGAAAATGAATTGTGTGCCGCCACTCTCGAGAAAGTGATTTTATTGTGCAACCAACAAAAATCGCATAGCGAAATAGAAAATTTGTTGTGTGTTAATAAAATGCCATTTATCAATAGTTCCTTTTTCATAGTCTTTTATCCGTCTTTCCGGGAAGTATTCAAAAATATTTTATCTTAAAGCTTACTTTACAAATATTTGAAAAATATGTTGAGAAAAAGAGTTAACAAGTTATGAATCCATGAAAATTCGACTCAATTTTTTTTTAGCAACGAAAATTGTGAAACGCCAGTTGTTATTAGGCAATTAATGCCACTATCTTTAAAAACTAGTTGGATACCCAGTTCTAATGAAAATTGAGCTCTGTTTTGAATGTTAAAAACCGAAAATATCTATATCCCTTATTTGAACTCTATATACAATATAAGTGCGAAAAACCGGCGAAAAGGTCATCCGAGGAAATTAAGCGAAAGAATGATGAGAAAAAATGAAATGGAATCGCTAAAAAATCCAGCTTTAAATACCTACAAGTGCTAGGCTAATATGGTCGAATCAACTTCTGGGGAGTGTGGGGAAGCATAAGAACTGTAAGGAATGTTTTAAATTCTTTAAAACGATTAATTTTTTTTAATGGGTTTTATCGTAGGGTCCCTAGTAAAAAACCTTATATTAGTGAGACGAATCGCTGACAGCTTGCTTTTGCTAGGGAATACATTATTGTGGGAACTAACCCACCAGTTTTTGGCAAAGTGTGTTGTTATCTGATGAGAGCAAGTTTAGTTTGTTTGAATCTGATGGCAGGAAGACTATTTGGTGAAGAAAAAAAGAAGAATTGAAGAAGCGAAATATGTCCATTTCTGTGGAGCATGGAGGTGGAAATTTATTGGTTTGGGGATGCGTAGCCAGCCCATAATGGGGTTTGAAATCTCGTTCCAATCGAAGAAATATTAAATGCAGAAGGTTCTGTTAGGTCTTGCGCCGTAACCTCATAGCACGCTGGTAAATAGGGAATCTAGGATCAATTAATTTTTCAACAGGACAACGATCCTAAACAAACAGCCAATAAAACCAAAGAAAGTCTAATTTTTAACGTTCGTAAATAACTGCACTCCCCTCCGTAGTCACCAGACTTAATTCTAATTGAAAATGCATGGCACAAATTGGACTTAAATGTTAAAAAACAAAATGCATTTAAAGACACCATCTCAAAAATCATTTAATCCAGGAATGGGAAAAAATCAATCTAGATTTACGTGATTCATTCTATGCCAAGACGTCTAAAATTAAAATTATTATATAACTAGCTGGGGTGCCCGGCTTCGCTCCGGTAGTTGTGTGGTAGCTTTAATACCAGAAAAATTTTAAAATTAAAGGAAATAGGGAACAAAATTAGCACCTTCTTGAAAATTCGGTTTTAACTTGGTATCAATATTCTGCAGACTTGAGATCTGCAGAGTGAGCCCAAATAAGGAACCCTGTATAATTTACAGGGGGTTAAAAATGGTAAATGAACAATTAATTTTGCTGCAACTTTGTCGAGTTATGCATCGTTTTTGATGGTTTCTGTGATTCTGAATCCTATAAGCCCATTCCAAGTAGTCAGCAGATAATAAGTTATTAGATTATAGTTGAAAAATCTGGTATCTCAGTTAAAAAAATTATATTTCGAGTAAAACTTAAGCTCCGACTACTATGATGGTCCTATTTGATTCAGAAGTATAGAAACTACCGAAGATTCATAGAAATTTTTTTTAAGACCTTGCTTCCATTTCAACCTCCCTAAAATATCCCCCCGTATACGTTCTGCATACCTCGAATCTTACTACTATTACAAAGTGAAAACCAAAATTTCTTGAAGGCACAATTTTTTCATCATATTTCTTTTTATCTTGAACTATGAGGGATGATAAAATCTTGAATGCTGTTATTGGAGTTAGTCGTTTTGTCAACTGGAATGCTCATCATACATAGTAATCAAACCAACTTCTTTTTCATAAATACAATAAAAACACTTCAAACTTTTTATTTTCGATTTATATTCAGTCAATTCATCTCTTTTTTTATGTCTGATTTTATTCGCTCAGAAATCTTCACTCGTGTTGCCTTAAATTTACTTAAGTATATATTATATATAGATTGAATGTAATGTGCTGATCATATATTAGCCTTCTTATGAGAAAACTAATTCTTTAAGGAATCCAGTAGGTTTTCTAATTGATTGCAGAGATGAAAAATCATTATTTTAGTTTGAAAGCAAAGGAGAAACTAATTATTTTCGCTTAATTTTTTAGTAATTTAAAATGAACAGCTGAACAAATATATAACCCCTACAATTTGAACTGAATGAATGAACAATAAACATTGAGTGAAACGAACCCTAGCGCTTCCTGGTAGTCTGGAGCTCGAACTAAATTTTTCATTCATACACTCGTATCTCAATCTCAGAGACGCTAATTAAATGGTGCGAGAGGCATAAAATTCCAGTCTTTTTCTCTTCAATTTTACACTCTTAAGAGAAAAACGGAAACCTTCTTCTCCGTTAGGAGTCATATGGCTAAACGACGACATAACTTCCTTAATGCTACGTGGAGTCGTTTTTGAGCCTTTTCGGCACGCACATTGTACACTTTGCTTTATAATATATATTGATGAAGAAACTTGGTGTGCAAACACTTTTTGCCACCACTGTAGGTCTACTTGCAGGTCCGCCAACTACAGATTATAAAAGTAGTTGTAGTTTATACTATTTTCCAACTACTATATGTATATGTAGTAATTTTTTAGTTATACTCCTTTTTGCCCAACTCTGGCTGAAGCCCAACAATTGTTCCTGGAAGCATTAGAGAAATGTGTGGGATACAACGTCCTTTATTACTGACGCATCCAAACTTAAAAATGACGTAGGTTGCTCTTTTATAACTTGCCCAAACGGAGCCTCCGGAATCGTAGCGTCAGTGGTATCCCTGTTACTTCTAGGAGTAGGCAATATAATGTGACACCGATTTCAACTGAAAAGGATCCTTTGAGGGGTGTATTTCTTTCTGAAAAGGGAGCAGGAGTTGAAATGTGTATAACAAGGTGTGATCCAGCACCTTTTTTAATAAAAATGACGCAATGGATTATAAGGGTGATTGTGGTGATAAGAGATGTGTTATTCAGAAATGAACGATATGAAAAATTAAAAATTTTTTTTTAGTGCTTATTGAATTATTAAACTCTTGAGAATCTTACTAAAAATCACTCTTTTACTCAATAAAAAACATTTTATAAAAAAAAAAAGTTAAACCGACTTCGAAAACTAGGAAACAGTAAAAATAAATGCACTAAAAAGTATGAAATAATTACCTTCTGATTTTTATGAATACATGGAAAAATCGAAAATGGTATAAAGAGCGGGAAAATGCAATAAAACGAAAAAAAATATTTTTATTTGTACGATTACACACTAACTCTTAATAAAAATTATTAAGTTGAAATATTAAATACCATGTTTAATATATCACAATCTTTTCGGAGGCGGCACAAAAGAGAAAATCGATAGATTTTTCATAATATTTTGTGTTAACAATTTTAAATTTTGCGCCGCCTCCGAAAATATTGTGATTTATTAAACATAGTATTTAATATTTCAACTTAATAATTTTTATTAAGAGTTTGTGTGTAACTGTACAAATAAAATTTTTTTTTTTCGTTTTATTGCATTTTCCCGCTCTTTATACCATTTTCGATTTTTCCATGTATACATAAAAATCAGAAGGTAATTATTTCATACTTTTTAGTGCATTTATTTTTACTGTTTCCTAGTTTTCGAGGTCGGTTTAATTTTTTTTTTTTATAAAATGTTTTTTATTTCATACTTTTTAGTGGTGGGAGATAATTTATAGAAAGCAATAAGTTAATTTCTAAAAAAAATCGAAGTATTTTTTTTATACGGATTTTAAGTGCATTTTGTACTGGTTTCTGTAGTCGTTTTCTTTTTTTTTTTAATGGGTACCCCTCTTCGGACACTACAGGAGAGTTTGGTTCATTGGGTGGGAAGGACGAGATTTATTCCATGGGTCCGTCGCGAAATGAAAGTCAACCCAGGTAGCGCTCTACCACATTCGTCTATCCCGGGCCTTAATACTATAATTATATTAAGAGTCACCTTTTCAATTTTATGAATACGCGCGGAAAATCAAGTGCAGGGCGTGCATTACACTCCTTTCAACACCCTGCCTCCTTTGATTAGAAATGGACTTTTTTTCATTGGGACGTCACATAAAACTTACCTTTTTTTTCACAATGACAATAATTTCCTTTGCTGAATTTTTTTTCTCAGAAATTGTCATTTACATCCATACATCTGTGCTCCGAGAAGAGGTGGTCCGCTGTCACATAACTCCAAGATGATGTAGGTACGTCACTGAACAGTCGAGATTTTGGCCGTATTTCGAATATACATGATGATATAATGAAGATGTCTATATGGCCTAACAAACAATGTGGTTGTTTTCACACTTTCATACAATGTCGTTGTTTTCTGAGAGATATCAACTTTAATTTGCCGTTAGTTTTATTGATGGATGAACATTGGCAAACATTGAAATTTTAATTTATTTTTTAAATGTTTGTAAAGACGATTTAATTATTATTATACTACTACTGGGAGAATGTTTCCTAGGAAAATTTTCATTTATTGGGGAATATAATACGCAACATATACATTAGTTATTGCGGTACTTGAGTGCATGGCCGCCTCGAATGCGAAAAACCCATAAACACATCCAACCCAGACTGTTTTAAGTCCATTATCATTTCTGTTTCAACAAAATGCATTCATTCAACACTAGACTTAGGTCCTGAAAAGCGCACTCATACTTTCAGGAAACGCAAACACTTAATGACGTTTTGAAAATCTTGGCAACGTTCATAGAATATTTAAATTTCTTTCGATTTAATAAAGATCGATCAAGACTTCAAAATCCATAAAAATTGAAAACCCAATATGGCTCTTTAGTAACGATTTATTCAGGTAAATTTCAGTTATTACATAAGAAACGATTGAGACTAACACATAGGCACACTATAGAGACTCTATATAGAAAATAGCAAATCCTAAGTGCGACAAGCTAGGGGCGTTATCATAACGTAAAGTACAAAATCATACAATTACCCATCATACATGGAATTGGAGAACATATTTATTGCATTTTCGAACCACATTTGAACTTAGATAATAGTTATTTCTTTCTCATAATCAAGCCATTTTCATTTATACGCCTCAATAGTTGCAGAAACAAAATTAAAAACCGCGAATAGTAATCCGGATAACATAACAAAAGTATCACTCCAGAATATCTTTATTTAAATCTATTGTTGAAAATTTATCGAAGGTTATGTATAAGGTTTGTTCCAACAAGAACCTGAAACCCGTCAATAGCTAACAACAGACTACTCATATTTCCCCCCAACTCTTTTGATTCTGAATTTGATTGGTTGGTTTTTCCAACCGATTCATCGAAAATTGAAACATTATTAAGCATTGCTTAAAATCAACCAATCAAAGTTAGAATAAAAAAATGAGGAAAGTACATGAGCAGTTTGTAAGTTATTAACGTGTTTTAATTGTTTGTTGGAGCATAACTTATGTTATATATGCCATATGTTTTTCCAATAAGTAAATATTTTAAGCGATAATTAAATAATTATTTTCATGTTTTTTCCCGATAACTTATTAAATAAATTAAGAACCCAAAAAAGAATTTAATGGGAGCACATTGGGAAAATACTCTACAAGATGCAAAAGGTTTCGTTCCAATTGGTCCACCCATCTCGGAATAATCGGTGGACATACATAGAAAACTTTTATATATTCATTTTATTTGTACTAATACAAGGTCTGCAAGTTTAAAATGTCGTTTTAATTCCAATAGAATGCGCTCTTAGCCTATTGAAGGATTTGCTTATCTCTAAACGCTATTTTGTTTGTTAGTCATTTGTTTACAAAAGTCAGTTGTTTTTAAGTCGTTTACGTGGACGTATCATACCTTTCTTTGGTGTTAAAAATGTCTAATTTTAAGCCAAATAAAGAGCATTTGCGGCATGTCATGATTTTCTTATTCAATCAAAAGAAAAAGGCATCAGAATGTCATGGAATTCTTGTTGAGACTTATGGCGATCTTGCTCCAACCGTCAAGACATGTGAACGTTGGTTTCAAAGTTTCAAACGTGGTGATTTTGATGTTACTGATAAAAAACGAGAAAATCGACCAAAAAAGTTTGAGGACGTCGAATTGCAATCTTTATTAGACGAAGACAATACCCAAACCCAACAAATGATGGCAGAACAGTTGAATGTCACTAGGCAAGCCATTTCCGATCGCCTGAGAGCTCTGGGAAAAATTCAAAAAGTTGGAAAATGGGTTCCACATGGATTGGACGAACGACAGATGGAAAAACGAAAAACTGTGTGCGAAATGCTGCTTTTACGCCACGAAAGAAAGGGTTTTTTGCATCGAGTTGTAACTGGCGATGAAAAATGGATTTATTTTCAGAATCCCAAACGAATAAAATCATGGGTAACGCCAGGACAACCATCCACATCGAGTGCAAGACCGGATCGTTTTGGGAAGAAGACAATGCTGTGTGTGTGGTGGGATCAGAAGGGAGTAGTCTACTACGAGCTTCTCAAACCCGGCGAAACAGTCAATACCGACCGCTACCGACAACAAATGATCAATTTGAGTCACGCATTGATCGAAAAACGCCCAGAATGGGCTCACGGGCACGCCAAAGTCATTCTTCAGCATGATAACGCTCCTGCACATTCAGCCAGATTGACTAAGGAAACGATTTCTTCGCTTGGTTGGGAACTCCTACCCCACCCGCCGTATTCACCTGACCTGGCGCCTTCTGATTATCATCTCTTCTCATCGATGGGACACTCATTGGCTGAGCAACACTTTAAAAATTTGGAAGATGTAAGAAAATGGCTCGATGAATGGATTTCAAATAAAGATGAAGCATTCTTTTGGAATGATATCCATAAATTGCCCGAGAGATGGACAAAATGTGTAGAAAGCGAGGGCCAGTACTTTGAATAAAATATATTATACTTTTTTTTTAAATTACTGTGTATATATTTTAAGAAATAAACGACATTTTAAACTTGCAGACCTGGTACAAGGTTATCCCCCTGATAACCTTATACTAGGGGTAATATCCTTATTTATAATTATAAATTATAATATCCTGCTTTGTTCAGTATTGGTATTTATACCCAATTAGGTAATATGGCCTATTAAATTTTTATACTGCCTAATGATACGCCATGAGGGACAAAAATAAAATACCTCGAGTGGACGAAGCCAACTATTTATTTATCTAGGAACGGGTCCAGGCTTGTAGGCTAGATCTCAACATAAAACCACTGAACTAGATACCTATAGACCATTGTCATTTTGGAAGGGGCTAGGACATGAAAACAAAAACTCATTAAACAAGGAAATTATCCAAGTATTTACCAACTATATATATATATATATATATATATATATATATATATATATATGTATATATATATATATCATTAAAAAAAAACAAAAAAAACGAACAATAATATTAGCAGTACTTACTCTAAAGACATTAGAAAAAAAAGATCAATTTGAAAATATTAGTAATTAAATCGAAATATTAATAAAATTTAAAAAAAATAAATTAAAATCGAGCGTAGTCCTCGGCTCCAAGGGTAGAGGCTAAATATCGGTGATGGAAATTGGATGAGGCCAAAAATAGGGGGGTAGGTGCAGGAATAATATTAAAAATCGGTGTAACCGCTCTTACCCACCCCCTAAACCCTAATTTATGGCTTTAGTTATCATACCTCGAAAGCATACAAATTGAACGAGAGCGGAGTGTTAGGCAGTATAAAAATTGCCAATTAGATCGAAAGAGTAAAAAGAACTACTTGAATCTTAATATTAAAAAAAAAAATCGAGCGTAGCCACGGCTCTAAGGGTAGAAGCTAATTATCGGTGATGGAAATTGGATGAGGCCAAAAATAGGGGGTAGGTGCAGGTAATCCCTGGGTAATCCCTCTCCATAATTAGGATATTATTTTAATTATAATAATCTTACCCAAGGGTTATATATACAAGGGGGGTACAGGTTAATAGGCATTATGTATGCCTATTATATTATATAATATTATTTTATTTATGCCCGCATAAATGGGGCCGGGATAGCCGAGCGTGTAGGAGCGCGACCCGTTGTTGCACGCTCGAGCCGAACGGCGGCGGTTCGAATCCGCCCTGGGAGGGTTGACTTTTATTTCGTGGAGGCCCCACGGAATAAATCTCGACCCTCCCACCACGGCTAGAATAGGTTGGTTACACCTGTAGAGTAACCCCCCGTATGCCACACATGGCCAGGTAGGGGTACCGAACAAAAAAAAAAAAAAAAAAAAAAAAAAAAAAAAAAAAAAAAAAAAAAAAAAAAAATAGAAAAAAAAAAAAGCACATACGTATCGAATTGAGTAACCTCCTCTTTCGAAGTCGGTTAAAAAACTGTTTACGTTGCATTTTTGTTTTATTTTTTCATATGATCTTTTATAGTCATAACTGAAATATCACCTCCGCACCTGCCCCTCTATTTTTGGATATTCCAATGTTTCTCGATAATAGCGTGTGTATACCCTTCGAGCTATTATTCCATTCAAAATTCGTTACTTTTTCCTATTTTATTCCCGTTTGATAAGGTAGCCTTGCTGATACAATAACTGAAATATCTACCTCCGCAACTACCCCCTATTTTTGAATTATCCAATTTTTATCGATAATAGCATCTATCTTTCGAGCTATGATTACGCTCGAAATGAATTACAATAAATTATAGAGTAATAGGCAAGGAGACAAATATTTTCAAAGATAAGATTGATATGGCTGTGATACGGATTCTGCTTGCATATTTGGTAGCGAATCAGAACATTAATGTGGGAGGCCTGGGTTCGAATCCAGACTATGGCCAATCTTTCCTCTTCAAATGAAATCATAAACTATTAATTTAAATAAATATCAATTAAAAGCTCACTTACCAGCATCACAAATGGCTGTAAATGCAGTTTCCAGAATGACACAGGTATTAATATCCATCTTCTCCGCAAGCCTAGTGTGTATGCCGAAGTGGGTATGGTCGAAGCTTTTTGTTCCAGGCAAGACACCTTTGTATCTTGTTATATTCAAAATATCTACAAAGATAAAATATTTTTTAGCATTCCGTTATCATACAATAATTTATAATTATAACTTAAATATTACATTATACCTAGATATAAAAAAGGACAAAATCAACAATATGATTGAGGTAATCGTTTTAGCATCTTATTTCAGGAAATATTTAATTATAATTTTTTATAAATTTTGTTTTAATCACAAAAATAATTCATTTAATTATACCCCTAGGTTATCACCCCTAAATAAGTTACCTCCCTCTTCCAATTTTTTTTCAGAGGCAGGAGAAACCTAACCCTTTTAAGATTACTTGTGCAGCTTTTAGAAGCTTCTGCTTCATCCTCACTATCTATTAACATAACATGTGCGATAACGTAATATCACCAACACACTTGATGCACTTTACACACACTATGTACCACTGGCACTTACCTTAATGTTTTACTGAGTTTTTTAATCAACAAAGTTCAATCACTAAGAAATAGTTGAAAGCACTTCAGAACCTTAACTTATTTTCAAACTATATAACTTTAAAACAATTTTTTGCATGAAAATTAACAAGACGCGTATATATAACACAAAAACATGAACGAAACCCTAAAATGACCAATTGAAGAACACAAAAAGTTCCAATAGCAAAATAGTAGTATCTTTTCACACAGCAACCTCATATAACCTCTCTACAGGATTGTATATTTACCCTGTTTTGCTTCGGCATCAAAGGATATTACATTTTGCCCTTCAATCAATATCTTCCATAATTCTTCAGAATTATTCGCTCCTGGATATCGGCCCGCGATGCCTGATATTACAACCTCACTCCTCTGCTCCATTGCCTAAAACACACAATCATACAATAAGTACATTAATTAAATGACAATTAGATAAATGTCCGACCTACAAGAAAGGTGACGGACTGCAATATGATAATTACAGAGGTATTAGCCTAATTTGAGTGACCCATCTGAACTACTGAAGATGGTATTTATGAAAATCATTGTTAGCGATATCAGTTGCCTGTATTATTTTAGAGGGGAGTCATTGGAAAAGCACATAAGTTTGAAATTACTTCTCAACCCCTTCTAACGCTTCTTTCCGATAATCTAACGCTAGCTAAGGGGCTAATGTTGAGAAGGTCAAGCAACTGCTTGATTTTTGGAGGTACCAAGAGCAGTGGAGTTCCTAGACCATGAGGTGCCAGTGGAGAATATATTATCGGGGTTATAGGATCTAAGCTACAACGGAGCTAACTCATGTACCAGAAGGTACCCCAATAAAAATATAAATATAACGATTAATGAAAATATTTATTTCTCAATAAGTAATTAAAAATGTAAATATAAATATATTGTCTTTGGTTGTTATAAAAAATGTTCGTACGTACCACAACGATATGGTCGTTTTCGCCCACTTGCAGGTGTCGCAGTGCGTTCGCCACCGTTTTTTTATTTTCCGAGCTCAAGTCCGAAATTTTGCTTTTTTAGCCTTTTTAATTAAACTCGACTAAATTCAATAATGATTAAAATCATATGTGATTTTTTTAATCATTATTACCTACATCGCTCCCCCTCGGGTGATGGAGTCACAGAAACACACCCGTCTTGCATGTTCATGGGGAGGATTGGTCGATCCAGAAATGGGCTGCTGGACTGTGAATTCGTTGGCCACGTCCTGTGTTGGTGAAGGTTCCTGAGGAGGCGTTTGCGGCATGCAGTCGTTGTTATCTTCTAACAAATACGCCGGCTTGACCCTGTCTATCGAGACGTTTACGTTCCTGTCGCCAAGAAGGACCGTAAAAATCTTTTCACCTCGCTCTATAACCTTGTGTGGTCCAGAATAAGGTGGCACCAGAGGTTTACGAACCGCATCTTCGCGTAGAAAAACGTGAGTGCAGGTGGATAAATCCTTGTGCCGGAATGTCTTCCTTACTGTTGTTCGAGGGTCTACGGGCTTCAAGCGCGCCAAATCGTCCTTAAGAGCTTGAAGTGCGACGCAGGGTTCTGGTGAATCCTGTGTTCCTAGGAAGTCTCCTGGAAGACGTAGTGGCTGTCCATAAACCGCTTCGGCTACGCTCGCACCCATGTCTTCTCGGAAAGTTGATCGTAGACCTAAGAGAACGGTGGGTAGGACTTGGGTCCATCGTGTTAACGCCAGATGTGCCATTAGGGCAGCTTTTAGAGAACGATGCCACCTTTCGACGCATCCATTGCTTTGCGGATGGTAAGCGGTGGTTCGCTGTTTGTGGATCCCCATGCGAACGCTGAGTCGCTGGAACAACTCCGCTTCAAATTGTCGACCCTGGTCAGTGGTAACACGTTGTGGTGCACCAAATCGTGATATCCACGCGGAGTAAAAATTCTGTGCGATAGTAGAGGCGGTGATATCGGGGATGGGTACGGCTTCCGGCCAGCGGGTCGTTCGGTCCACCATGGTAAGAAGATATCGCATCCCCTCCGATGGCAGCAAAGGTCCTAAAATATCCAAGTGGACGTGCTGGAAACGGTTCGCAGGTTCAAACGTGCCAAGTGGTGCTGTGGTATGTCGATGAACCTTAGCCCTTTGACACTGTATACAAGTCTTAGCCCAGTTGCCTATATCAGCGTTCATTTCAGGCCAAAAGTAACGCTCGGAGATAAGTTTCCTTGTTGCCTTGATCCCTGGATGACTTAAACCGTGGAGCCTATTAAAAGTGGAGCGACGAAATTCAGGAGGAACGTAGGGTCTAGCTGTTTTTGTTGAGGTCTCGCAAAGTAGCTTCGACTCGGTTCCGGGCATTGACATCAGCTTCAGTTCTACCGAGGTATTCCTCTTAAGATCCTGGATGGTTTGATCCTTCTTCTGTGCTTCAGCAAGAGCCTCCAGGTCATTAGGAAGTTCCACTTCCTCGATTCGTGAAAGGGCATCAGCCACAACGTTCTCACTCCCTGGTCGGTAACGGATGTCAGTCGAGAACTGACTTATGAAATTGAGGTGCCGTATTCGACGTGGAGATGTCGACTCTGAATGCTGGACAAAAGCGTGTGTGAGTGGCTTGTGGTCCGTCACGATGAAGAAATTGAGGCCTTCGACGAGTGGGCGAAAATGCTTCACTGCTTCGTAGATCGCAAGGAGTTCCTTATCGTAGGTGGCGTAGTTTTTCTGCGTCTGTGAGAGAGCTTTGGAAAAAAATCCTAGTGGACGCCAAAACCCATTCTTATGCTGCTGCAGGACTGCACCAATGCCGTTGTCCGATGCGTCGCAGACTAAAGAAAGTTCGCAATTAGATGCGGGATGCGCAAGTTTTACCGCTTCTGACAGGCTACGCTTGCTTTCCTCAAACGAATTTGTAGTCTCTGCTGTCCATTCTATTGGAGTTTTATCACCTTTTTTCGCGTTATGAAGAAGCCGATTAAGAGGTCCCTGGATATGGGCTGCATGCGGTAGACATTTCCTATAGAAATTAAGCACACCCAGGAAACGTCTTAGTTCGCATTTGGTTTTTGGTTGGGGAAAATCAAGGATTGTCTGCACCTTCGAAGGAAGGGGCTGGATCCCGTCTGCATCTATCCTGTAACCAAGGAAGTCAATTTCCCGCTTTCCGAAAACACACTTACCGACGTTCAGTGACAAGTGGAATTCATCCAGGCGTGCGAATATTTCCCGTAAATGCTTTTCGTGTTCTTCAATTGTTTGGGAAGCGACGAGGAAATCGTCTAAATATGCAAAAACGAAAGGCAGGTCTCGCAACATGTTGTCTATAAACCGTTGAAAAGTATGGGCAGCATTCTTCAGGCCAAATGTCATCCTGGGGAATTCAAAAAGACCAAATGGGGTGATAACTGCCGTTTTCTCAATATCTTGCTCGGCTATAGGAATGTGGTGGTACGCGCGTGTAATATCGAGGGTTGTAAAGATTGTTTTCCCGTCGAGATGGTTGGTAAAGTCCATCAAGTTCGGAACCGCGTATCTGTCCGGAACAGTAAGCTCGTTCAGCCTGCGGTAATCTCCGCAGATTCTAAAACTCCCGTCCCGTTTCGTTACAACGTGAAGTGGACTGGACCAGCTGCTCTTCGATGGCCGGCATATTCCTTCATCCATCATTCTCTGGAATTCTTCTTTGACAGCCTTGTATTTCTCCGGTGGTAATCGCCTGGCTTTGCTCTTCACAGGGTGTCCCTTAGTCTCTATTTGGTGTTCCACGACTTGCCTTGGTGGTCCACGGATGGGCGAGGGACGTGTGATGTTAGGAAAGTCCTGTAGAATGTGTGCGTAAGCGCAACCATCGGGTATGGTCGAAATCGAAGGTGAAGCGATGGAAGAGATCTTCCCCATTACTTTCAATCCCGTATGCTGATCGATGAGCCGCCTGCTGCCGACGTCGACGGTGAGCCTATGATGAAAAAGAAAATCCGCTCCGAGTATAGGCCTGCCGATATCCGCGATCAAAAAGGTCCATGGAAAGATGCGACGAAGACCAATATCGAGGTAAAGCGTTTTCTCGCCATAGGTTGATATGGTGGTGTTGTTTGCGGCGATGAGGCTGTAGTCGGTTGCTTTGCGATGAGTACGAGGATTGCGAGGAACAATGGAAATAGAGGCACCGGTATCCACCAGAAAGGAGAGACCGGACCTCTTGTCCGTAATAAAAAGGCGGCGCTGAGGTTGGGCTTCGATGACGACCGCTTGATTCATCGGCCCTTCTAAAAATCCCGTGGTGGTTGGGACTTCCAGCTGCAAGGGGGTCTACAGTTTCTAGCCTTGGAGCGAAATCTATGATGAAAGAAGCAGAGTCCATCATTAGGGGACTTGGAGCGTTCTCGCTGCTGGGAATTGCTGGGCCGATCCCTACTCGTAGACCTGCACCTCTTCTTAAGATCTGCTACCTCTACCCTAAGTTTCCTAAGCTCTTCCAAGATTTCATCGTTACTGGAACTCGCCTTGGGAACCGAAGGAACCTGTGATGAAAGAGCGCAAACCTCAGGACGATCGACCTCCATGATCTTATCGGCTACGCTTGTAAGGGCATCCACGTCATCTTGCTTGGTCGCAGCCAAAATTTCCTGAACGCGTGGGGGTAGATTTCGAAGCCACAATGTTCGGACGACATCCGCGCTAATTGTCGAACCAGCCAGCTGGGTCATCTGACGGAAGAGCTGAGATGGCCGCTGACTTCCGAGCTGGGTTTCTTCTAAAAGCTTTTTGATTCGCCGAGTTTCGGATTCGCCATAAATCGAAATTAACCTATCACGCAGCTGCTTATATGGGTCATCAGAGGGAGATGTAAGAAGATCCGCTACCTGTGTAAGCACCTCGAGATCCAGGCTGGCTATGATTGACTGGAATTTGATTCGGGACGATGTAACCCGTGAAGTTGCAAATACGGCGTCTGCTTGTAGGAACCAAAGGTTCGGGTTTGTTTTATAAAATGGAGGTAGGCGGGATGTAGCTCCCTTAAAAGAGGCTATCTCAGAGTGAAACGCGGAATGTTCCGCTATAGGCTGTTGCTGGGATTCGCTTACGTTTCTATCTGCAGGCATTATTACGTCTTATTTTATCACGTCGGGGTCACCACTTATCGGGGTTATAGGATCTAAGCTACAACGGAGCTAACTCATGTACCAGAAGGTACCCCAATAAAAATATAAATATAACGATTAATGAAAATATTTATTTCTCAATAAGTAATTAAAAATGTAAATATAAATATATTGTCTTTGGTTGTTATAAAAAATGTTCGTACGTACCACAACGATATGGTCGTTTTCGCCCACTTGCAGGTGTCGCAGTGCGTTCGCCACCGTTTTTTTATTTTCCGAGCTCAAGTCCGAAATTTTGCTTTTTTAGCCATTTTAATTAAACTCGACTAAATTCAATAATGATTAAAATCATATGTGATTTTTTTAATCATTATTACCTACATCGCGGATATCGGCAGGCCTATACTCGGAGCGGATTTTCTTTTTCATCATAGGCTCACCGTCGACGTCGGCAGCAGGCGGCTCATCGATCAGCATACGGGATTGAAAGTAATGGGGAAGATCTCTTCCATCGCTTCACCTTCGATTTCGACCATACCCGATGGTTGCGCTTACGCACACATTCTACAGGACTTTCCTAACATCAAACGTCCCTCGCCCATCCGTGGACCACCAAGGCAAGTCGTGGAACACCAAATAGAGACTAAGGGACACCCTGTGAAGAGCAAAGCCAGGCGATTACCACCGGAGAAATACAAGGCTGTCAAAGAAGAATTCCAGAGAATGATGGATGAAGGAATATGCCGGCCATCGAAGAGCAGCTGGTCCAGTCCACTTCACGTTGTAACGAAACGGGACGGGAGTTTTAGAATCTGCGGAGATTACCGCAGGCTGAACGAGCTTACTGTTCCGGACAGATACGCGGTTCCGAACTTGATGGACTTTACCAACCATCTCGACGGTAAAACAATCTTTACAATATTATTCAGGATTAAAAATAGCGTGGGGGTGGATTAAAAATAGTGGGGGCCCCTTATCATCAAAGTACTGACTGGGGATAGGAACGAAAATAGCCGGGTTTTCGGGGTCACATATTGCAGTAGGCTGGACCCATGGCGGTCCGAGCGCGACACTGCCAAGATATGGTCACCGTTGGGTGGCGGGATGGCCGAGTGGGCAAACGCGTTAGAAAATACGCGTTGCCCATGGCAACATATGATTGAGAACAGAAACATAGCAAGTTCAAAACCCGGAGCCAGGGGATATTTAATAATACTCGGGGTTCCCCTGGCTCGGGAAACCCCGTATAGCCTAACAGGCGAGGAAGGGGAGGACCAATAAAAAAAAAAAATAATAAAAAAAAAAATGTTCACCGTTGAGCTCTTTATGAGCAACCACATGTCCGTGTCAGTGCGTGTAGGTTTTACCCACTAATAAAGTGAGAGTTTACTGACATCGAGGCTATTAGTATAAAGCTAAAAGAATTTAATAGTACAAAAGTATGTACCTACACTATTTATTCACATAATTCTTACAAACATTAAAAATTTTTAAAAAATAAATCAATTGAATTATTATTATTAAAATATGATATTAAAGGTTTGCGAAAGCTAAAATGAAAAACATTAACATGGTTATGGCAATTATCTTAAGTCCGGGAGAAAGTAGAATCAGTTGTTATACCACACCTACCTATTCGGCACTGCTTTTCTATTGATGTTAAGAAACTGAATCTGATGAGCCACATTCTTATGCTCTATCCTACCAGGAAATTATAGCCGTAAACGAGTTACTTCATTGTCATGTTCTACGAATATTAATTTTATAACTTAATCAATATATATAAATAAAGATGAAATTCTGTTTGTTTGTTTGTTTGTTTATTTGTTCTTTATAGAAATCCATACCGTTTGTCCCAAATTCTCCAAAGTTCTCCCAGTGGTTCTTAGATACCAGGTGCGGACACCTGTCCATATTAAAATTGCATAACTTCAGCCGATCTTCAGCTGATGTTCATTATTCTCCAAATTTCACTCAGTGGGTCTTACAGACCAGGTGCGAACCCCTGTCAATATTAAAATTGCATAACTTCAGCTGATCTTCAGCTGATATTCTTTATTGTTATAAAAATCATAATGATCTCACTTTACAATGTTTTTTTTTTTACGAAATCGACCGTTTCTTTAGAAAAATGAAATTCCCCGTGTGAAACCGGGATATACAGCTATAATCTATGTATGTATATAAAGATGAAATTCTGTTTGTTCTTTATAGAAATCCATACCGTTTGTCCTAAATTCTCCAAATTTCGCTCAGAGGTTCATTCAGACCAGGTGCGAACACCTGTCCATATTAAAATTGCATAACTTCAGCCGATCTCTGGATATATTCTTTATTGTTATAATAATCGTTTTGATCTCGCTTTGCATTGGTTTTTACAAAATCGACCGTTTGAGTCGATAAAAGTCTCAGTTTATAGATTTAAAAAATGAAATTCTCCGGGTGAAACCGGTATATACAGCTAGTATCAATATATGAAGAGGTGAGATGCAAAACTCGTTCGCTCCACCTAAACACATTTTTCAGGAAACTTGTAGAGTGGCCAGATAAACATGTTCTTTTTTTGCCTTCGAACGGTGCAGCTACCCTGTGTAAGTGAGCTTGGAATGAAAAAAATTTCCTGATTTAGAGACAACAAAAAAAAGTAACAAAATATGAAATGAGAAAGTTTTGCAACAAAATGTTTAAAAGAAAGACTTTTGCTGCACACCACATTGGTACGAACGAGTTTTAATTCACACAGCGTATGTTGATCTTCTTAATAAGCAATATTTATTTAGGTTCACGAACTTTTTATAAATGAATTCGATCACCTACTGACTTTTTGAACATTTACTAAATATTTTTTTTGACTAATTTTTCAAAAATATCAGCGCACTGATATAAAAAATTTGACCAGAAAATAGTTACAAAAAGACTAGATCCTAAGGCTATCGTCTTCTTCAACAATAGTAGCTTCATCATCCTGTTGTTCGTTGTTTCCCTCGTCTGTGGCAGATATATTGAGAACTCGTATGAAATGCTTTTCAACCCCCCTCCCATAAATTATGTAGGGTTCCTTATTTGGGCGGACTCTGCAGATCTCGAATCTTAGTATTAATACCAAGTTAAAACTGAAGTTTCAAAAAGATACTAATTTTGTTCTTTATTTCCTTTAATTTTAAAGTTTTTCTGTTATTAAAACTACCACACAACTACCGGAGCGAAGCCGGACACCCTAGCTGGTTATTTCATACGGCAACCTTTTGGTGTCCACGAATGGTTATTTTATAAAATTGTTGGTGAATGTAAACTTCTTGCTGTGGTCATTGCTGGGCAACGAAATCTTTTTTATGATAATGTGTAATTATTGTAGATTAGGTTTCATGGAAAAAATTCTGCGGATAGCTGCGGATGGGAGACTTATAATTTTTTATTTAAAAAATGTCAGTTTCATTAATTAATAAACAAAATTAAATATATTTTCATTTATTTATATTTTAGGATCTTCAGGAAGAATAATAGTAACCCGAAGGGAATCATTTGACATATTTTTAAAGTCGAAAGTATTAGCTTATGAAAAAAAGAAGGAATTTTTGGAGTGTTCTCACTGGGAAATATTGTAATAGCCTAGAGCAGGTGAAAGAGCTAAAACATAAATTATCCATTTTAAGGCATGATTTCCTATTCAGATTGAATGCTTCTTCAAGCAAAAGAAAAGTTTTTGAAACCAGTAACAAGGAATGGCTAGGTGGAACGATATAAATTAAAATCTCAAGATCTAGTGGACGTCCTAAAAATCATTTGGTAGTTAAAGTGAAAGAAGCTAGAGGCGCAAAACAGAAAAACTAACATCAACTAGCACTGATATGAAACTATATGATATAACGCTACTTTTATGAAACTACGAGATTCTGGAGATATCAATGTGTTCCATGTTCTGAAGGATCTAAGAAAAACTGCATCTTGTGACATAAAATATAGGAAAGCAGTTAAAAATATCAATTTGTCGGAAAAAATAGAAAAACTACCTATCTGCACTGGAAGCTTTGTGTATATATATTGACTATTGGAGGTTCTATCAAGTGGTCATTTTATAAATTTAGAAATTTTTCTAAATTTACTGCGGATACGGAGGAACATTACGTAAGACTTTATCAATGGTATTCTATGACACCAACTGTTCACAAAATTTTAAACAAAGGTGTTAAAGTGATACTGACTTCTTTCTATTGGTCTTTTATCTGAGGAAGCAGCAGAAGCCCGAAATAAACATTTCCGGGATTATAAAGAAAATATTGCTAGAAAATTTTCCTGGACATAGTGCAGTTGGGAGGTAATTAATAGATAAATATTGACGTATGGTCCAATTATCACAGGTATGAGAAGTTCAAGAAAAAAGGTATCAGGTGCGTTTTTTACGGAAACTTTAGAAATGTTGTCTACCCACCAGATTAAACCGATAGTGGCGATTCCAAAAGTTCATCAAGTCACGAATAAAGTAAATAATGAATAATTAAGTTTAATATACATAGTTAAGAAAGGTTGTTGTTTTTCTTCCAGGGATATAAGTTGTGTTTTGAAGTAGTATTAAACAATGCTTAATGCTCCATTGGAATTAGGAAAAAATATTATTTTTCTTAATCACCACAAATTTTTATTTTTACCTATTTTCATTTCATTTATTTTTTTTTATTTTAATTGATACATGTATCATAAATCTTTATTAGTTACAAGTATGTTTCATAGGTGCATTGCATAAAGAGTAAATAAAGAGAAAATAATATGAACATAATTTGTAAACCCATGGATAGGCACAGAGTTGGGCATATTTATATTTATATATATGAATACGAATTTATTTTTATCTTAATTTTAATGTGAATATGAATATAAATTTATTTATATCACAATATTTGTAAATACGAATACAAATCAATTCATATTTACAAGTGTGAATATAAATAAATTCATATTCACAGATGTGAATACGAATTTATTCATATATATAAATTTTTCTGTAAATAAAAATAAAATCACAGGGAAAATTGTGAATATTCCAAAAAATGTGAATATTTTTATCTCAGTCTGTGAATTCGGCCATATTTACAAATAGAGATGTGAATATGGAAAAATTCACAAATTGAGATGTGAATTTCTACTAAATTCATAATTTCCCAATAAATATATAAAATTATTTTCAGATTTCTCCATATTGGTACACATTATTGGGGTAACCCTTTTTATGGAAATCACATCAGATATTACCTGATATCGATTACTAGGTTTTTTGGGGTGCTGATTACGGAAATGATATCGATTTTGAGATTCCGCCGTCAGGTATCGATTTATTACAACTTACGCGATATAATCGATCTTGGTGTCGGCTATAGGGTTATCTGAGGTGCTGATTATGAAAATGATATCGATTTTGAGATTCCGCCGTCAGGTATCGATTTATTATAACCTACGCGATATAATCGATCTTGGTGTCGGCTATAGGGTTACCCGAGGTGCTGGTTATGAAAATGATATCGATTTTGAGATTCCGACGTCAGGTATCGATTTATTACAACTTGCGCGATATAATCGATCTTGGCGTCGGCTATAGGGTTACCCGAGGTGCTGATTACGGAAATGATATCGATTTTAAGATTCCGCCGTCAGGTATCGATTTATTGCAACTTGCGCGATATAATCGATCTTGGTGTCGGCTATAGGGTTATCTGAGGTGCTGCTTATGAAAATGATATCGATTTTGAGATTCCGCTGTCAGGTATCGATTTATTACAACTTGCGCGATATAATCGATCTTGGTGTCGGCTATAGGGTTACCCGAGGTGCTGATTATGAAAATGATATCGATTTTGAGATTCCGACGTCAGGTATCGATTTATTACAACTTGCGCGATATAATCGATCTTGGCGTCGGCTATAGGGTTACCCGAGGTGCTGATTACGGAAATGATATCGATTTTGAGATTCCGCCGCCAGGTATCGATTTACAACTTACAACTTGCACGATATAATCGATCTTGGTGTCGGCTATAGGGTTACCGGAGGTGGTGATCATGAAATTGATATCGATTTTGAGATTCCGCCGTTAGGTATCGATTTATTACAACTTGCGTGATATAATCGATCTTGGTGTCGGCTATAGGGTTACCCGAGGTGCTGATTACGGAAATGATATCGATTTTAAGATTCCGCCGTCAGGTATCGATTTATTGCAACTTGCGCGATATAATCGATCTTGGTGTCGGCTATTGGGTTTCCCGAGATGCTGATTATGAAAATGAAATCGATTTTGAGATTCCGCCGTCAGGTATCGATTTATTATAACTTGCGTGATATAAACGATCTTGGTGTCGGCTATAGGGTTACCCGAGGTGCTGATTACGGAAATGATATCGATTTTAAGATTCCGCCGTCAGGTATCGATTTATTGCAACTTGCGCGATATAATCGATCTTGGTGTCGGCTATTGGGTTTCCCGAGATGCTGATTATGAAAATGAAATCGATTTTGAGATTCCGCCGTCAGGTATCGATTTATTACAAGCGTCGGCTATAGGGTTATCTAAGGAGCTGATTATGAATGAGGTTATTGATTTATTAAATTCTGTTGAAATATGAATGTTATATAGATTTTAAGCTTCTGGCATAGGCATCGTATTATTGTTGTTATATTTGTAGTAATGTAGGTAGTATTTTGTTAATTTTGGTGTGTAGGTAAATATGTATTTATGAATCCATATTTATAAATCGAATATACCACATTATTGCAAGTACTGACACAATATCAATCACAATGTTACGATTCACACCATAATCTGGGAATTAGATCAGGATTAAAATGATCAGTGAATACTTCTAATTGTAAGTCTGTACAATTTTAGAAAATGAGTTGTTTGCATTTTAAGATGAATGAAAATCTAGTGATAAAAAAAAATTTAATACATTTTTTATACATCAAACATTCTATAATAAAAAATAATAACAAACTAAAAGGAACAATAAACATACATATATACATTAAAAATAAATAATCATAATAATTTTAATTACTTTAATAATATAAGTATTAATATTATGATAAGGTAAACCAAAAGTCGATTACTTTCTCAGCCTGGGGATTGATAAAAAATAATTTAAACATTTATTTTTTAAAAACGGGAAAGCCCGAACAATACAGAATTTTTAAGATTACAAAGCAAATATATATATAGCACAGCTTTTTAAAATAATTTATTAACCGTAATTTGCTTTTAGGACTACCCGCTTCTCAAATTTTTCGTCACTAAGACGATTTGATTTCGGAGTATTGGTCATAGTAGCATAACTAAAAAGTCTCTCCACAAGAGTACTTGACGGCAGAGGAGTGTTTTATTTTACAAATATGTGAAGAATCTGCGGATACTTCAGTAGCATTTCAACTCCTCTTGCTTCGTCTGCAAAATATTGCTCCATGATTCCCTTCGCCTTCAAATCCAGACTGCTAGGGGTTGGGATAATTACATCATCCTCTTCACCGAAGTCGTAAAAATCTTCAAGCGGTGGTTCCGTGTCCATGAGCTCGTTTCTAACGTCCCTCGTTCTTCGCGTATTAGGCTTTGAAATCGAGTCAGTAAATTGTCTCTACTAATCGCTGTAACTCGCGAAAACCAAGCTTTTATAAATTTGGGAAATGACAGAGCCGCAATCGCTGCATTAATTCCACGGATTGTGTCTAAATTTAGGAATTCAGCAAACCTTTGTTTTAAACTGGCGAGGTAAGCCTCTGCGACTGGTTTGCAGTTTGTTAAATTAGCATGCACCAACTTTTGCAGTTGTTTTTCCAGTGCTAAAATAGTTGGCAGAAACGACCCATGTTAAGGCCTACCATTCAATATATTAAATTCCTACACTCACCAATCCTATTACCTTTCTTTCTTCCAAAATTTAGAATTGTATATTGTATTTTTATGTTTTATCAACTTAAACCAACTTCGTGAAGAACAAAGATAACTTCACTGGACCTCCTTGGAGTGATAAGGGAGAGGTTACTTCACTGTCTCCAGCTGGATAGTTATCACCTCATGTTCACCATGTCTTTCACCAATTTTCACCGCTTAATTATCATCATTTTCTCACCATTTATCATCAGTTCTTCATTAAAATCTTCTACTCTGTTATTTGTTATTCAGGACACTACCAATTCCACCAGTTATTTTCTGTATTTAACCTCCAGTAGTTAGTTATTTTATAACCACCTTATCTCTCTGTAAAGTATAATTTATTTTCTCTTTTATTTGCTTGTATTGCTAGAAGTTTATATTTTCTTTTCTTTACTATTTATTTAATTGTATATAGCTTTAGTTTATTTCCAATGCATGGCCAGCTTTTATTTTATATTATTCAGCTTATTTTCTTTTCTTTCTCTATTAATTAGCATGTTTATATTTATTTTCTAGTCACCAATTATATTTTTATTTACCTTAGAAGCTTTTAGTATTGTTGCATGTATATTCCTTTATCCTCCTTTTCACCAATTTATTTTACCTTCCAGACTTCATCTATCTATCATCATATATCAGGCACAATTCAAAGGCACAATAAACACCCCCCTCAGAAGGTGGTAATTAGAATCAGTTATATCCAGGCATTGTGTAAGGGCGTCCCTTGGACAACCACGCAGTGGCCCCAACAACCCATAATAGGCATTTCTTTCCCCTTGAAGTAAATCAATCGCTTCTGCAACTGGCTTCGCGCATTTAATGTATTCCTCTAAATATAATAATTCTTTCTGCCTGAAAGGATTTCACAAGTGTAAGAGTCCCCACAATTCCTTAACTTTTTCCTTAATATTTACAATTTCCTTTAAGAAATCATAAAGGCTGTTCCAACGAGTCGGAGTAGGTGTTGGAAGACTTTTTTTTAAGAACTCTTGTATATCGCTGACTTTGCTCTATTGCAAAGTCGCCATAAAATGCTACATTTTTCTACTGCTTGACAATGCGCAATACCCTATAGCCGACACCAAGATCGATTTTATCGCGCAAGTTGTAATAAATCGATACCTGACAGCGGGATCTCAAAATCGATATCATTTCCGTAATCAGCACCTCGGGTAACCCTAGAGCCGACGCCAAGATCGATTATATCGCGCAAGTTGTAATAAATCGATACCTGACGGCGGAATCTCAAAATCGATATCATTTTCATATTCACCATCTCCGGTAACCCTACAGCCGACACCAAGATCGATTATATCGCGTAGGTTGTAATAAATCGATACCTGACGGCGGAATCTCAAAATCGATATTTTTTTCGTAATCAGCACCCCAAAAAACCTAGTAATCGATATCAGGTAATATCTGATGTGATTTCCATAAAAAGGGTTAACTCAATAATGTGTACCAATATGGAGAAATCTGAAAATAATTTTATATATTTATTGGGAAATTATGAATTTAGTAGAAATTCACATCTCAATTTGTGAATTTTTCCATATTCACATCTCTATTTGTAAATACGGCCGAATTTACTGAGATATAAATATTCACATTTTTTGTGAATATTCACAATTTTCCCTGTGAATTTATTTTTATTTACAGAAAAATTTATATATATGAATAAATTCGTATTCACATCTGTGAATATGAATTTATTTATATTCACACTTGTAAATATGAATTGATTTATATTCGTATTTACTAATATTGTGATATAAATAAATTTATATTCATATTCACATTAAAATTAAGATAAAAATAAATTCGTATTTATATTTATAAATATAAATATGCCCAACTCTGGATAGGCATCACAGTCGGTGGAGTAACGTAAACATTTATTTTATTAAAATTTTTACCATAGAATATTTTTTAAAAGCAAAAAAAAAAACAAATATTTTTGATTTTAATTAGAAATATAGAAGCCATTTTGAGGACTTTTGTATTAATAAAATGGAAGGAAGTAGTTTTGGCCAGCTTTTCGGGTCAAATACCCCTTTGTGCGACGCAATCTTCTCATTTGCATAAAAGACAATCAATGTGGACACAGTATCTAATTTGGGCATATAACAATCCCTGAATTAAAGCAAGTTCAACAACCATTACATGCTATTTGATCATTAAAATTAATTAGATTAAATAAAAACATTAAAAAATAAATCATAACTTCCTCTGATGAATCATGAATTAGAATTAATAAAACGTTCATGTTTAAATTTTATGTATGTTTTCGGTAATTGAGAGCCTACTTCAATAATATCTATTACGAATTTGGTTAGAGGGTACAGCTTATATTGATTTAGAGAACTTTGATTAAGTTTTCTAATGTCTACAAAATCCGAAAAGTTTAAAATACAATCATATCGAAGAGATACGATCGAGTAAATGAATTTATATCCTTCCCCTTTCCCCCCACTGAAATTTAACTAACATAATAATGTTCCCTCACATCGGTGAAATCCGAAAAGTTAAAATTGATTCGATAAATGGTGTCGAAATAGTACGAATGAGCGTTTATAAATCCGATATTCTATTTACATTCAGCATCATAGAAAACATAATAAACGATCCTTAAATCATAGTTGTAACAGTAATTCTAATCGCGCGAACTAAAACCCGGGAATTTGAATTCAGCGACATGGGAAGCTGAATCAACTACTCATGCAACAAAGAAAACTGAAATTGCAACATTATACCGAATAGCACCTGCGCAATCGAAAATCTGATGTTCAATTTGTAATCAGCTTCTCCAAAAAGTTCATGGAAGACCCTTATTACCAATAAAACTTTAACAGTAAATAATAATATGCATGCGTGACCAAATATCTGATACTCCATTTGGAATCAGCATCCTTGTAAACTTTTAAAAAAACATTTTATCTTACAAAACCTCAATACTAACGATATAAACGACATGACGCATATATAGAAAGAAAATTTCAACCATAACGATTTAGATATTTGAACATATTCCATTATTTAGATATCATTTTAAAGATTTCCTTGCCTACCAGGTGGACAAAATAATCAGACCTACCAAAAACGCCAGATGAGCTATGAATAAAAGAATATTTGCGCATAACTCACTAACTATCGATTTTTTGTCGATTACATAAGTGCGAAAGTGAAAGGTCTCTTCAGCGTCCATCATTCCCTTAACATTAACATGCCATAACACCCAGAAATTTTTTTCCTTGTATCCAAATCTACTACCTTCCAAAATATGCTCTTAATAGTTTTCTTAATTAAAAGTTTTTCTTATTGTTTATTTCCTGATGATAGAATAATAAATTATTTTTTAATTAACGTTATTAAAGTGAAAATGTACACAGGTATCTGTGGCAACCAGAGCAGTATCCCAGTAAGAATCGTCTGAGTATTGCTTCTAAAAGGTTATTTTTTGACGGTACACCATAACTTTTTTGATACTAGATCATATTCTGTAATTAGGTATAATGATAAAGATTTGCATCCCTTCCTGGAGGGGGGGGGGCTAATGGTCAGATCTCACCGAAAACACCAGGATAAGAGCTATGATTAAAAGAATACTATATTAGCGCACGGCTCAAAGACTATCGATTTTTTATTGATTGTGTATGTGCCAAAATGATTGGTCCCCATACAAATTAAAAACATTATCATTATGTAAATCAATGTTAAACTATTATATAAATAATTTATGTAATATTATTAAATGATAAATTATGTAAATCAATTTACATAGTGATAGGTGAGGATTAAAAAACAAACAAACATAATTTCTTGATTTCCGCTAACAGCGAAGTATGATTATAAATATATATAATAGGTTTTTTGAGGTTCAGTCAATAATAAACAACAATATTATGGCGAGTTTTGTGACTATATTTTTCTCACATTTATGCCAATTTTCCTGATGGATATTGCTATTTATATTATCATATCTAACCAATAAGTTTAGTAAATCTTTGCCATAATAAAGCCGTAATACAAAATGTATCTCAGAAGCTATTTAGTCAGTTTTGGTCTCAAATGTTAGCGGATATAATCTTGTTTAAAAATGTATAGAATAGTTATTGTCGAAAACGTGCTTCTTCATTTTCAAAATGACAAAAGTTGTTGGTGTGTTATTGGTAATCCGGTGGGAGGAGGGGGCTGCGGGAGGGCTAAGGTCGAAAAATTGGTTTTTGTATCTGAGTCTCATTCCATAGAAGAGCAAAGAACAAAACCTACTACCACCATTTATGCAACTTGAGCCCCCCTTTTTATAAAGGTTACTGACTAAAATATTTTTTTTCTTTTGATTTGAATCTGTGGACGTGTCGGGTTTCTCCAACTACTGATTTAAGTTTAAGTATTTAGAATATATATTCTTATTTAGTGTTAATCTTATTTTTTTTATAAATCAGATTTCATTATTAGTAAGTTACTAATAATGAATTGAAAGTAGAAAAAGGCTCTTAACGCTCAAGGTAAAGACTTCTGTATTAAAAGAATGCTTTCCTTACATGTTAAGACTTGATGTAATTTACATGGCACATCACTGTTTTTCACTTTTTTGTCTCCACAACATCTTAAAGTTTTCGATCTATTAAAGATAACAAAATTATGAGAAAAATATATTTTTTATCGTAATTCAATTACCTAAATTAACATATACTTCATACTATTAAATCCAAGGGTGTTAAAGGCCATGAAAGAGATCGAGCTAACAAGCTGAAATCGTATAGTCCTACTTCCTTCTCGGAGATATCAGACACAAAAGCTAGTTTCGATTTTTTGCCGAAACCGAAACTGCGGCCGAAACCTTCACCGGAACTCGGTCGGTTACTAGTATACATACTGATTTACTCTTACTTTTTAAAGAGTTGTTGTTATTATATACTAAATATTGTATAAGCTTTTTTAAAAAATAAAAAGAAGGAGGAATCGAAAAGGAATAAAATAAAATATATAGAAAGATAATACAGAAGAGAAGAGAAAAAAAGTATCTAAAATGCTAGGGCTGTTGTTCGCCCAATGAATTGACACTATCATATTTTACCGTCTACATCTTTATGTATGACGTTAATTGAATTCGGTTCCGATATTAGTAATGAGATTGTTAATGACATGCGTAATTTCATATGCATTATAAAAATATGCGTTATTTACATATGCATATTATTGACGTTTTCAAGAGGAATTACATATGTAACTATCTGACTCTGATAACTTAGTACAGCCTCAACTAAAATGAAGTCACTTGAGTTTAACCCATGAGATGTACAATTCAAACTTCATAAATAATAATTAAAGTACTTTAAAACTTTCGTCTTTATAAAATATAATTTAGAAATAACATAAAGATTTGGAAAAAAGCATTAGTACACTTTGATTAATGAAGAAAAGCGTTTGTTTACGTGCTTGAATATATCTAATATGATTGAATATTTACAAGCTGTTCCTTAATTATTTCTATCATATTAGCAAAATCAATTTTTTTACTAATTGCTAATAATAATCCCAAGAGGAAGAGAACTAGCTCCCGCCACTGCCGAGGACGTGATTTTATTATGATGTAAGTGAGATGCCATGGGTGATATAGTCAGATCTTTCTTCTGGAGTGTGTTTAAGCACGACAATAACAACAAATGTGAATTCTAAAGATGCTCTATGGCAGAATCCCGAGAAAAAGCGTGTATTAGTGAGGCCACCATTCTAGCGAATACTGCAACGAAACCATTACTTTTTGGGGAAAATGTGATGTTCACAGATGAGAATTAGTTCAATTCGTTTGGAATTGAGATCCGAAAGAATATTTGGGGAATGAGAAATAGGAACTGAGTTATCAAAATATTCTAGTTAATGTAAACATAGATAGTATTTCGGGAATTTTTCAAGTACGCTCATCTACAACTGCATACCTTTCCACACTCACTTGAATATATGAACAGGTTTAGGATAAGTTTTCTCTTCCTAGCATTGAGAATTTACTACATAAATAAATATATAAGTTCAAAATTGTAATCTAATATATTTACAATTTGTATATTCACATAACGGATTTCATCGGCTAGAGATGGAATGGATTCTATTGAGAAAACTGCTCTTCAACAGAAAATGGACACTATGAATAAGCCGGAATGCCGATCCTTCTTTACAAAACCCCATCAACCTCTCAAAGGACAATCATCATCATATACTTATTTCTAAGAGCCTTTTTTTGTCGGTACGCCATTACTTCCTTAATACTTCATCAAATTTCATGAATGAGGCATCATTTTAATGCTTTCCTTAACCCCATCACTGGAAAAATATACAAATCTCTCATTTCGCCTTCGATTGCGAGAAGCGCAAAACCGCGGTTCTTGAAAATCAAAATGGTCGTAGAAGTTTCTTAATGGTGTCAATCTTTTCAGCTTTTCAAGGAGAACATTTTCGGTCATAAACGTTTTTCGATTAACCCCTTCGTTTGCTAGTTGTAAGCGAAAAACTGCAATTCTAAGAGGAAATTTCAAAATGGTCGTAGGACTTTTTCGAAGGTGTCATTTTTTTTTCAGTTTGTCGAGACGCGATTTCATTCAATAGAATCAGCGCTCTCGTTTTCCTCGAAACCAATGTGTGTATTTACGTATTCCGCATCTATTCTTTACTTCAACCATCACTTATACCCATGACGCACTAAATACGCACTATACGATACTAAATAAACGGTGTACCTTCTTTAATTGAGTGGGATTTGAGTAGCTTAGATTGCGAATGCTTCGCACGTTTCAGCTATTATATATTATTCCTCAAAGCCTTTTTTTTTTTTGGTACACCATAACTTCCTTAATACTTAATCAAATTTTATGAATGAGGCTTCCCTTTTAAAACTTAATTACATAAACTTTTTTGAATATTAAAGCTTTCCTCAACCGGAAAAATACCCAAATCACTCATTTCGCCTTAGATGGCGAGTTACACAAATGATACTTACATACGGCGAAACCGCGGTTTTGGTAATGGAGGTTTGGTAGTAGAGTTTCTAAATGTTGTCAATCATTTCAGGTTTTAAAGGAGAACATTTTCGGTAATATAACCCCTTCGTTTGCGAGTTGTAAGCGAAAAACTGCAATTCTCAGCGACAATGGTCGCAGGGCTTTTTCGAAGGTGTCATTTTTTTCAGTTTGTCTAGACGAATATTTTTGGTTATCTACACTTTTCCGATTGTCACCATCGTTTGTGGGTCACTAGCAAAAACACGCGATTTCAGTCAATAGAATCAGCGCCCTCGCTTTCCGCGAATCCGATATGTGTATTTAAGTAGGTACAGGATTGTAATTGCCTGACCCTATTTTTTTCACACGGTCAGTTGTATGTGGAGTTTTCAAGGGTGTTCCCTTTCAGTGACATCTACCATATGTCTGTGTAAAACAAATCCACAAACAGATGACAATATAGTAACTTCAAACATAGTGTTCTAAGAGGTCTTTTAAACACGTAAATACTATTTAAATACCTTAAACTAATTAATTTTTTTTTCTTTTTGCTCAATCTGTTGTGCCATTCAGCGTAGTGGGTAGAAATGCGACATCGATGTTTATACAATCAAAACATCGACCACAAAACTTTGATGTTCAAGAACATCGATGTTTTTCGACATAGTTGTTTTTTCATATTCACATATTAAAGACTCAACTGTTAGGACCCAAACATATTCATACATTGATGTCGTTTCCATAGCATATACAGAGAATAGTATTTCTGGCGAATATTTTAAAAGATTTTGCGAGCAGCCGCATTAAATAAGTAATTCAATTATGATATTATGGTTTTGCGGATTCATATTTTATTAACTTGTTTAAAGTTGAAATTTTTTTATTTTCGATTTTCTCAAAAGCGGCTTTTACGATTTTGATTAACTAAGTATTTGATATGCCCGAGATATGACTGCAAAAATTTCATCAAAATTGATTGATTCATTTATTGTATACATAAATAAATATATATTTTCAAGCCTTCTCCTGTTGTTTAAAACTAATATCTTATAACCTAAGGTCGTTTAATTTCTTCTTTTTTTTTCTGGGTCATATTGACCCGAGGTGAGTAGATAAGTAATATTGATTCAGGTGAGTAGTTAAGGGTTAATTTTCATTAAAGAATAAATCAAGAAAAGGTTACAAAAAATACTCAAAAGTGTATGTATTTTTCCTTCCTTTTCCTTTTTTATTTATATTTCATTCCAATTTCTACCTAATCACTCAAACACTTTGCTGTAGTCCACCCTAATACTAACTTTCAGAAAAGTAAATACATTTTAATAACTTAAAACAGGCTATTATTGGAATATTTTATTAGAAGATAAAAGATTCGACCACGGCCGGGAATCGAACCCAGGTCCTCCGCATCTACGTTGCGGCGCTCTTACCACTGAGCTAACCGTGGGGCCGTCCCAGACGTGATCGAATCTTTTACTTATGCGATCCCTCCCACCAGGTGTCGCCACATTGTAGCGAAGTACCGGGGGGCTGAACAATTGTCCAGACGAACGGGATCTGATTGACATACGTCAAAGATATTCATTTAATGATGTTATTTATATATGGTCTTCGGTTAAATAATTTTTAAATTATTTTATTAGAAGATAAAAGATTCGACCACGGCCGGGAATCGAACCCAGGTCCTCCGTAAAGTAAAAAAATAATTTAAAAATTATTTAACCGAAGACCATATATAAATAATATTATTGGAATAGTGTTCTATATATGTAAAATTTAAAAAATGTCAGTGAAGATTTTGTATTGTGTTATGTAAGTGCAGTTATTTGTTCATATTGTTCCATTATTATATTCCACAGACAAATAGTAATAAATATTGGTATTTATTCTTAAATTTCAATAAATTAAATTATAATTAATTTTCATTAAAGAATAAATCAAGAAAAGGTTACAAAAAATTCTCAAAAGTGTAGTTATTTTTCCTTCCTTTTCCTATTTTATTTTTATTTCATTCCAATTGCTACCTAAACGCTCAAACACTTTGCTGTGGTCCACCCTGATACCAACTTTTAGGAAAGTAAATACATTTAATAATGTAAAATAGGCTATTATTTGGAGATAGTATTCTATATATGCATGATTCTAAAATTATGGTGGTATTTGGCTCTTAAATGTTTTGGAATTTCAAAGTCATTTTTTCTTATGTTTCTGGTTGCAGATGGCATGTTCACTTGCTCCTTACTAATGTGTGAAGTGTGCACACACTTATACTCATAAGAAAGTAATGTTCTAGGAAGTAAAAAAATGTAACATATGACATTATTATATTAATTTAAATCTTTTCAAAAAGAATTATCTAAATTTTAAAGTATCTTTTCGTCTAAAGTCAGTCTCATTCTTATATAGGTATAATGAATTCGATCCCTACCATCAAAATAGTTAAAGAACTAACAGTTAACCATAGAATTTATTTTTAAAAATTTATTTGGCCGTTTAAGGGGGGGGGGGAAGATTTAAGATATGTACACTTAATCTAACTTTCTGAACTGACAATGATTAGTAATCAACATAACAAAATTACTTATTTAATCACAAGTCTCTTCCTGACCAACATTGTCACTCCCTAGCTAAAAATGAAATCAGTACAGGCTAGGGAGGGACAGATCGGCCAATAACATATATTTTGGGAAAACTATTGTAAAGGAGGTTATGGCTGTGAAGAGATTCGAAAGGTCTATTAAACTGTAATAAATAATATACATATATTGTTTACTATCATCATCTTGATAAGGTATAGGAAGTGACTCACTATAAAAATATTGTTTAGCTTTACACCTTCCTCCACCTCCTTAAAGCAACTGAAGTAAATTTAGGAAAAATGATATGATTCGACGTATTGTCGGGTTCATAACAAGGTTATCCCATATGTTCTCAGCACGAAGTTTCCTTTTCTGAGGATTGGAGTTAAACAAAACTAGCTAGGGAATGACCTCACAACTGTGTGACAAAGGGAAAAGCTGTTGTGGAACTTTGCCTGTACCCTTTGGAGTTTGGCTCATTTTTATATTGCATCCTGAAAGTTTGTTGATAAAATTGGCGCCAGATTTTTTAGAATTATTGTGACGGAAAAGGGTTTTCAAAGTTCGAGGTTCAATTTTTCAAAGTACATGACCTCTACTTTGTGACAGGCTAGGGAGTGGCAAAAAGAGCATTGTTATTGATCTTAGAGAATGCTATCTTGACTTTAGGCGCTTGAAAATTAGATAGCAGTGTTCATTACCAATAAGGTAATAAATACCAAAAAAAAATTAAAAATCCTTCAGGCGGTTGTTGATTTATCAGGTCTTGACACAAATAACCATAATTTTAGAATCACCATATGTGAAATTTAAGATATGTAATCCCTCCTTAATCAACAATAATTTAAACCTGAAAAATGAAATTTAATTCCAATGGTATACAGACTGTTCATTCCTGTTCAGGAGAGATGTAATCAATCATCTTTATATGTGAAATTTAAAAAATGTCAGCGAAGATTTGTAATCCTTTCTTAATCAACAATAATTCAAAGTAAAAATAAATAAATTGCATCCTAATGGAATACATACTTACTGTTCCTTTCTTTTCAGGAGAGGTGTAATTATCTTTATATGTAAAATTTAAAAAATGTCAGCGAAGATTTGTAAACCTTCCTTAATTAACAATTATTTAAACTTGAAAACATTTAATCTCAATGTAATACAGATTATTCCTTCCTGTCCAAGAGAGATGTAATTATCTTTATATGTAAAATTTAAAAATGCCAGTGAAGATTTGTAATATCTTCAAGTTTATAGTCTTTTGAAATTGAAGAAAACCAGATTAGTAAGCGGTTTTATAGCATTTTATACAATATTCTATATTAAAACTTAAATATGACCATCTAAATAAGACTAAACACGTGTTTCTTTTAATATCAAACAGCCTTTAAACATCATTACATATTATGATAATTTTAGTTCTACTGCACAGGAAGGAACTTTGTGTATTCCATTTTATTTTTATATTATTTCAATTATTACCTAAACCCTGAAAAGCTTTGCTGTGGCTCTTTTAGATAAGTAAATAAATGTATTCCGGTGAAATTTAACCCAAAATATCTTTACAAATCATAGTCTACTTTAAATTACCATAGAATAGGAAATTATTACAAATCTTCGGGGGCATTTTTTAAATTTAAACATAAAAATAATTATCTGAACAGGAATAACTGTTATTTGGATAAACCAAAACGTTGTGTAAAAGTTTCAGATTTATCCCTCATAAATATGAGAATATATTTTCTAAACAATTGCTCTATATTAGAAACGGTGAAATAGAGCTGCCTCGAAATTCAAAATTGATCAAATTACCAGAAAAATTCTGTACTATTGTAGAGACGAAAAATGAACTAATATAAAGTGTCTTTCCTGATATTTTGAGCAATTATTTGGACTATAATTGGCTGGCAGCAAAAAATGTTGATTTTGATAAAATAAACTTCCAAAATCAATTGACAATGTTCTAGATGTAAACGAAGCCGTAAATTTCCATCTGAATTTTTAATTCCCTGGACATACGAGGAATGCCACCAAACAATATCCAGTTGAAGATTGGCTTACTGATCATTCTTCTTCGTAACTTAAATCAACCTCAATTGTGCAACGGTACACGATTGGTCATTAAAAGGATCACAGGAAATGTTATTGAAGCAAAAATGTTGCCTGGAAGGTTTATAGGAGATATCGTCCTGTTGCCACCTATTCCCCTGGCACCGTCAGAATTTTAAATAAAATTTAAGCGGCTTCAATATCCTATTCGTTTGGCTTTTGCCATGACCATAAACAAATCCCAAGGGCAAACAATGTCCAGTTGCGGCTTGGACTTTGAAAATCCGTGTTTTTACCATGGGCAATGGTATGTCGCCTTACCACGTGTGGGAAACCATCAAATCTGTCTGTGTTAGCAAAAAACAGATTAACTAAAAACATTGTGAACAAATTAGTACTTGAATTAATAAAAATTTTTAATTGTAATATGTAAAAAACAGTAAATTATTGTTATAAATAAAAATTTGTAAATTAACGTTATCTGCCTTATATTTTAAATTAAATATTTAAATGTTATTTTATATTTTTTGATAAGCAGAACTTACCAAACGAACCATTAATACAACCTACATTGAAATATGAGATATAAAAAATAAAAAATTTAACTTTCCTAGATTCCTTACCAAAGACGGTTAAATGGTGTAATGTTCTATTCTCAATCACGTTGGATTTTTTTTGATTAGCTGGAAGGTTTTCATCTTAATCAGTGAATATAGGTTTGACTTTATTTATTTAAAAATATTAGGATGTAATTAATTCAACGCATTATAGTGAGCCACAGCAACGCTTGGCCGGTTCTGCTAGTTGTTTATAATTAAAGCCGTTCTGTTCATTTAATGGAAATTATTTGTTTCATGCTAACTAAATGAAGTTTTCAACAACTACCTAGAGAATTATAAAATCAGACGACTTAGAATCATGCTTGCATTGCCGAATTATCGCAAGTAAAAACTTTTATTTAATAATAAAAAAATTTAGTGTAATTTAGAGAGCAAAACAAAAATTAGAAATTAATGTAGAAAAGTGTGTAACTTTGAGAAGTGGCAATTAACAAAAGACATTCATTTCTTCTACAGTATGTTGGTAAGTGTAAGTTTAGTGTTGCGCACATCGCACCAGATTTTTTTTTTTTTGTTATCGATTCTTTTTTCAAAGGCTTTAAAAAAGTCCTAATTTCATCAATATCGAGTTGTTGTTTTTTTAAACCGCTGTTTGAAAATACATTTTGAAGGGGAATCTATAGAAGGGGTATTTGCGGCTCCCAGTAGATTTAAACTTAACTTTCAAGTATTTTTCTTCTCCTTCCCATAAAGCAACCATTTCTGTTCCACAAAACCACTTTTTTTTTTTGGGTCCTTCCCTTCCTCGCCGTTAAGGCTTTACGAGGTTTCCCGGGCCAGGGGAGAGAGATTAATGCCGTGTAGTGTTAAATTTCCCCTGGCTCCGGATTTTGAACTTTTTATCTTCTGGTTCTCAATCATATGTCTAGTTGTCCATGGCAACGCGTATTTTCTAACGTGTTTGCCCACTCAGCCATCCCGCCTCACAAAACCACCTTATATTTCTTTCAGATATCTATTATGGAACTAGGTTTTGTAAACTAAAGTATAATTATTAAAGATTAATTTTTAATGTATTGTCCCCCCTACCAAAAAAAACAACAAACTGCTTTATACATTTTGAGCATCCCGTATTTTTCTACGCATTTACTGACTAAAGAACAATAATATAATTTTTATTTTTATCTGTGACAATATGGCAATGAAAAACTATATACTTTATGGCTCCTAGGAACATAGTTACCTAATATAAAAGTAGAAATTACGAAGTTTTCGTGCACGACTTTATAAACCGATGTTCTCAGCTTTTTAGAGATATGTTATAAATTATTGCACTTATTAACCCACAATCCCATAGGTTTTTGGATTAGCCGGAACATTTTTATCTTTATCAGTAAATATTGTACATGGAATATATTATAAACTGTATTAAAATATTAGCATATAATTAATCCAACGCATTCTGGCCACGTGTGGCAGGTTCTGCTAGTTATTATTAATATTTAATTTAATTAATAATATGCATAATTATGGACTTCTAAATAGGAATTGTGTGTATACAATTATCATAACATTTCCTCGTGTAAATTAGCCATTGTAAATCAGGAACAATCATCCATTCTTTATCGAATATGCCATTGTCATCCCAAACGCGATCTACTATTAAGAATGTAACTGTCCTATTAAGTTGTACAAGGGCGTATAAATACGAAATATATGATATATCCTAAATAAGAATTGATAGAAAGGGTACATAACAACTGCCGATAATAAATTGGAACTAAATTTTCAATTTAGAGTAACATAGTACTTTTCACAAAACGCCGCAATATTTTATTCTTTTAAGGACCAATTCTAACTAAACAATTCTCTTTCTTATTCATAGTAATAAGTTTTTTTGTAGTTCTTTTAAGTTTTAAGACCGTTGCGTACCATAGAAAACAATAGTAGGTATCTGTTGAATAATCTGAAGCAGAATATTATTTTTGATACTCCAATGTTTCATTTCAGCGACCTTCTACCGTATTATAAACTAAATATTATTATTTCTTAAATTTTAAGCTGTCCAACGATATATTATACACATCTATATTATTACAAATTTTGTCGGAAATTAAAATATTTGTTTTGAGAAATCATTTTTTTAAAAATCTTTTATTTGATTATTAAATCTATTCATATTTTATATTTAGCCATTTCTTGCAAGGTATGGCAAGCAATTATTATTTACTCCAAATAAAGAAATAAAAGATAGTTTATAGGAAGATTTTTTCCTTAGACATTTAAGCCCTGTTAGATCAATTCAATTAATATAGATAAATCCTATGGCGGTCACCTGTAGTTTAGTGGTTAGCATGGCAACCCACTATACTAAAGGTCGCGGGTTCGCACCCGCGGTGGCACTAGGATGTTTTAATGGGAGTAAAAAATCCTAGGCTTTGCCGTCCCTCGGAAAGGACGTAAAATGGAGGTCCTGAACCTGTACGATGTCAGGTACTCGTTAAAGGTCCCTGTCCTCATACCTGGATAGGCAAAATTTAGGACTCCCACTATAGCATCGTCCGACTAGCCTTTGTAGCATAAAGGAACGTGAAACAAACAAACAAACAAACAAAAACGATAGATCCTACTTCATATTAAAGAATACTTGATTAGGATTAAACAGGAGAAGTATAATAAAAATCGTTAGAGCAGTTTCATGGAAATCGTAAAGAGAAAAATAAGGCCGAGCGCACATTGAGACAATCGCGACGCAGAGCAGTTTTTGCATTTCACAAAAGTGCATTAGGTAGGAACCGCGCACATAGGGACGCAGAGCAGAGCAGGCCGATGTGAAACTCGTGGATGTGCCACAGAATACTGTGCCGATGCAACGCAGTTTTCGATATTTGATTATTTCAATTCCTATTATTAGGTAAGGCGCACATTGAACTGTGTCACGCAGGCGACGGAGAGCAGAGCAGAGTAGGCGACACGAAAAAAAAAACTGCGTCGCATAGTTAACCGCGCACATTGGAGAGCAGTTTCTGTGCCGCAGTTTTCAGAGGGCAAGGGCTTATTTTGTGAAAGTATGTTAGATTTTTTGGATTTAAGCTCAGAACCTGATTCGGATATAGAGTTATAAAATAAAATATAAAAAAATTGCTATAACAAAAGTCATGGTAAAAAAAATTGGGAAAAGACCATGTCACGAAAGAATTTGTACATAGAATTTTCTTAAAATAACTATTTCCGTCTGAGACTGGTGAAGCTCATAATTCCATTAAAGTTAACATTTAGTCTGAGATATCATATGCTTAAAATAATAACTTTTCGTGATATTTAAAATCATGTAATGAGAGGTCTGGCTAAGCTCTAAGTTTGTAGAAGCTTGTTCCTTATATCATATTAGGCTCAAAATCTTTGCGTGTACCATGCCTCTTAAAATCCTCGTATACGATTTTAACAACATAATATCATTATGTAATAAATTTTCATTAATTCTTCCCTATCATTTACCTTAATTGCTTCCTGAAACGTGAGTAAAACGTAGTCATTTAATTTTAATGGCAACTGTTTCTTCCTTTTACCTTTACCTAAAGTTTCTTCTGATTCTTGATCTTGATTTTGTGGTTCTCTATGCTGAAACCTTTCACCAGCAACCACAGGGTCTTCATCTTGAGCTATTTCTGGTTCCATGGCCAGCGAATCTTCTGGGTCTTCATTTTGACCTTCAGTAGTATCGATCACAGCATCTTCACCCCCTTCAGGTTCCTTCTCTTTTTCATCAATACCGCTTTCCTCGTCGTCTTCCTCATCGTCAAAATCCAGTTTGTTTATAACCACACGAGACCTTGGTGGCTCCACTTCAACATCAGGATTTCCGAATCGAACATTTCAAGATATTATTATTGTCATTCGATTTTCATCCCATAGTTTATATCCATATGTAGCATAACCAACAAAGCAAAGATACAGGCTGTTCCCCTCTCGTCTAATTTCTTCAGAGGTTTCAGATTTTTAAAATATGCTTTAGAACCGAATATCTGTAGATTACATAAGTTAGGCTTGTATCCAAACCATTTTTCAGCTGGGGTTACAACTATTGTATTGGAGGGAGACCTATTCAATATATATGTCGCAGTTTTAAGGGCTCCTCCCCAAAACTTGGAATCAAAAATTAAAGCTCTTGTTTTGTCAAGTAGTGTTCGATTTAAACGTTCAGCTCGCCCATTTAATGCAGGTTCTTTTACATTGACATAATCAACTAGAATGCCCTTGGATACACACCATGACAACAGTTCATTAGAAGAATATTCCCTTCCATGGTCACACCTTAATTTTGAAACACGCAAATTCCATTTAGCTTCAACCTGTTCTACGTATTGTTTTAAATAGTCGAAAACCTCATTCTTTCGTTCCATCAAAAACACCATAGCAAAATGAGTATAATCATCTAGAAAAGTAACATAATATTTCTTACGATCCCAAGTCCTCAGCTCAACTTCTTCTACATCAGAGTGGATTAACTCAATCGGCCTAGATGCCCGATATCTGTCATTCTCAAAAGGTTTCCTCGTCTGCTTTGATTTTCGGCATACATCACACACTTCCGGGTATTTAAAATCTGTTATGCTGAATCCTTGAGATAATTTGGTCAATTATTTCATGTTATCAAAACCCAAATGTGCTGATTTCCTATGCCAATGTAATATGTCTCTGTTTGCATAATTTCCATCACTATAAGAAGCCTGTTCAGATTTCAAATGTATATTGTATATACCAGCATCATTTTTCATACCTTCAAGAATAACTTACCCTCTTTAGAAATTTTAACGTTACCCTTTTGAAATGTAACTTCTCCCCCATTCTTAGTAATTGCATTCACACTTAGAAGATTTTTTGTGAGACTCGGCATATATAAAACATTATTTAATATAGGTACAATTTTCTGTTTCATCAGTACCTACAGAGTCGGCCAACAAGACATCACCATGTCTAACAGTAGAACTAACTGTATTTGTGGGTCGGGCTTGGGACAAATGAGCATCTGTATTAGTCATGTGCGAACTTGAACCAGAATCTAGAATCCATTCATTTTTCAAACTTGTTTTACCTTAGTTAGATTAGAAAAGAAAGAATGACGTCCTTGTTTTGAAAATTTTTATTTCGGAATTGTTGTTGATTAGTGCGAATCCTATAAAAGCATTTTTCTTCAGGATGATTTGTTTTGTGACATATTTTACAGGGAGGATAAAATTTAGGATATTTTTCATTATTTTTACGTTTGCAAAATTGAGCTTTGTGGGGTCCTTGACACCTATAGCATTTAATTACTCGGGTTTTAACGGCAGTTTGTAAATTTGAACTTTTCGGTATCCTATTTTCTTCTTTAATTAGGCGGGACATTAAATTTTCTAAGTTTTCTTATCTTCACTCGTGCCATCCCAAAAACTTTTAAATGAATTATAGTAGGGAGGTAGAGTAGTGATTATCCTAGCCATGATCATTTCATCATCAATTTTCGTTTCTAATGAATTCATATTATAGAGTGTATTTTGTAAAACGCTTAAATTAGTAGCCATGTCTAGGGAGGGACAGACTAGCTCAAAAACTATAGGTCGTACAATACTGATATGGGGTATTTGGTGTATGTATATGCCCGCGATGTGACAGCAAAAATTTCATCAAAATTGGTGAAACGGAGGGGGTACTTTATTTAATAACTTTTACGTTTTTTTCGATTTTCTCAAAACCTGCTCTAACGATTTTGATTAAACTGAGTATTTGATAGAGATATAGTGAAATATCTCAAGTATAGACCCTCACAGGGAAGACTGCATTTCCAAGCTGGAAGTTTGATTTAACTGTGTTATAACAGCTGCTGGTCTGTTAGATATTGTTTATGGTAAAGAAGTATGTCCAGCTGAAAATAAGGATTCATGGCTACGTAGGGATGCTACAGCTCAAACGATGATTGTGTTAGCAGTTGATAGGAAGCAAAAAATTCACTTGATGAACGGCGACACATCAGCAGAAATGTTTCAAAAACATAAAATCTCTATGAACAAAATACTTCTTAACAAAAATGTAGTGCTTCAGATGATTTCTTTAGATTTGAGTTTGATGAATCCCTAGACATGGCTACTAATTTAAGCGTTTTACAAAATATACTCTATAATATGAATTCATTAGAAAAGAAAATTGATGATGAAATGATCATGGGTAGGATAATCACTACTCTACCTCCCTTCTATAATTCATTTAAAAGTTCTTGGATAGCACGAGTGAAGATAAGAAAACTTTAGAAAATTTAATGTTCCGCCTAATTAAATAAAATAGGATACCGAAAAGTTTAAATTTACAAACTGCCTTTAAAACCCGAGTAATTAAATGCTATAGGTATCAAGGACCCCACAAATCTCAATTTAGCAACGTAAAAATAATGAATAAACTAAATTTTATTTTAGTTAATAGTACCCCCCCCCCCCTGTAAAATATGTCACAAAACAAATCATCCTGAAGAAAAATGCTTTTATAGGAACCGCACTAATCAACAAAATTTCCGAAATAAAATTTTTTAAAACAAGGACGTCAGTCTTTCTTTCCTAATCTAACGAAGATAAAACAAGTTTAAAAAATGAATGGATTCTAGATTCTGGTTCAAGTTCGCACATGACTAATACAGATGCTCATTTGTCCCAAGCCCAACCCACAAATACAGTTATTTCTACAGTTAGACATGGTGATGTCTTGTTGGCCAAATCTGTAGGTACTGTTGAAACAGAAAATTGTATATTAAATAATGTTTTATATGTGCCGAGTCTCACAAAAAATCTTTTAAGTGTGAATGCAATTACTAAGAATGGGGGAGAAGTTATATTTCAAAAGGATAACGTTAAAATTTCTAAAGAGGGTAGAGTTATTCTTGAAGGTTTGAAAAATGATGCTGGTATATATAATATACATTTGAAATCTGAACAGGCTTATTATAGTGATGAAAATTATGCAAACAAAGACATATTACATTGGCCTAGGAAATTAGCACGTGTTGGTCAAAACTGAAAAAAGTTTTTGGTTTTTGGGATGTTAGAGATAGGGGGCTGCGAAGGTCGAAAAATTTGTTTTTGTATCTGAGTCTCATTTCATACAAGAATAAAGAACAAAACATACTACCGCCATTTGATGCAACTTGAACCTCCTTTTTATGACAAGTTTACCGACTAAAATATTTTTTTCTCTTTTGAATTGAATCTGAGGACATGCCGGGTTTCTCCAAGACTAATTAAAATTTAGATATTTAGAAGATATATTCTTATTTAAAATTTCTCTTATCTAATTTCATTATTAATAAGGAGATAATTAAAAGCACAAAAAGGTTCTTAACTCTCAAGGTAAAAAGAATTCTATTTTTTACCCTCAACATAAAAAAATCTGCATGAAAAGAATGCTTTCATTACGCGTTAAGACGATATAATTTACTTGGCGCTTTTTGTCACTATCACATGTTTGTCACAACACCTAACTTCAAGTTTTCGATCAACTAACGATAACAAAAGTATTAGAGAAATCCACGTTTTATCGAATGACAATTCAAATGTAATTAACTAACATAACAGACACTACTTACTATCGATCTTACAAGCTGAAATTGTGTAGTACAACATTCTTCTCGGAGATATCAGACACAAGTGCAAGTCGATTTTTAGCCGAAACTGAAACTACGGCCGAAACTGAAACTTTGGGCGGTCACTAAAAATTGATTTTTTCCATTATTATGATTTTCTCACTTTAAAAATATTTCCCGCAATGTCCACCTTTATGTTCTCATGAACTGATTATCATCAATGGATTAAAGACTTTACTTGGCTAACAAAAGTATTGTAAGGAATGAGAAAGTATGAACATACTTCAAGAAATTCCATCAAAAACATTTTTCTTCAAGGAACATGTGTTGTCTGATGGAAACAAAATTAAGTTTGTCTGGCAGGTATGTTGTAGCTGTGTTCCCTCTAATTTTTAAAAAAGTGAAATTCACCTTTTCCTGGTTTTGGAAGGCTATTTAAGAAAATTTTAAGGGTGTAAGAAAAAATTGTGTGAGAAAAATAAAACCTATAAGATTTTACATTACACAAGATGGTTGCAGGATTTTATTTATAGGTATGTTCCATCCAGGTCTCATCGAAAACAGGAGTTCCCTGGAGGCAAAAATATTTTTTCAATAATAAATCCATTCAGTTAGTGTAAAATAAAAATTCGAGATAGTGATTCCATATAGCGGCCAGATTGCTTTATCTCCTCAAAATTTTTGAACTTACTATGACAGACAGTTTAGGCATAGAGGCTGTGTTACACAAAATAAACCCTATTTTTATAATGACCCTTTAAGTAATATGAAATCTAAAACATGTCTGTTGTCCAATTATATTCTCTGAATCCATGAAATTTGGCAATAATTATTAAAAGTGGCACGATTGTTCTATTATGGACCACTGATTATGCTTAAACCAATATCATAAAAGTAAATAAGTTATAATTATCCATGGGATATTTTAGGAAAGAAAATAAAGTCTACTTCACCTTATCTTAATCCAGGAGTCTAAAGTCTAGTAAGGAGTGAACCACAGCACAATGCCTAATGGTACAATAGTAGCTTTTATATTATCATGTTTTCATTAACAGTTTCATTTACATATACTGCTCTATTCAAAATACACATTTAATTAGTAATGTAAATTAATAAAATATACTTCATAGAATATCATTGAACTATGAAACAATATAGACTACAGCCAAGGTTATAAGTTACACATCAGAGTTGGGCATATTTATATTTATAAATACGAATATGAATTTATTTTTACCTTAATTTTAATGTGAATATGAGTATAAATTTATTTATATCACAATATTTGTGAATATGAATATAAATAAATTCGTATTTACAAGTGTGAATATAAATAAATTCATATTCACAGGTGTGAATACGAATTTATTCATATATACAAATTTTTCTGTAAATATTCACAAAAAATGTGAATATTTATATCTCAGCTGTGAATTCGGCCGTATTTACAAATAGAGATGTGAATATGGAAAAAATCACAAATTGAGATGTGAATTTCTACTAAATTCATAATTTCCCAATAAATTTATAAAATTCTTTTCGGATTTCTCCATATTGGTACACATTATAGAGTTAACCCTTTTTATGGAAATCACATCAGATATTACCTGATATCGATTACTAGGTTATTTGGGATGCTGATTATGAAAAAAATATCGATTTTGAAATTCCACAGCTTCCACAGCCAGGTATCGATTTATTACAACTTGCGCGATATAATCAATCTTGTTGTCGGCTAATGGGTTATCTGAGGTGCTGATTTTGAAAATAATATCGATTTGGAGATTCCGCCGTCAGGTATCGATTTATTACAACTTACGCAATATAATCGATCTTGGTGTCGGCTATAGGGTTATCAGAGGTGCTGATTATGAAAATGATATCGATTTTGAGATTCCGCCTTCAGGTATCGATTTATTACAACTTGCACGATATAATCGATCTTGGTGTCGGCTATAGGGTTATTTGAGGTGCTGATTATGAAAATGATATCGATTTTGAGATTCTTTTATTATATTATATCGTGTTATTATATTATTAGATATATAGTTATTATATTATATAGATTATATCGTGCAAGTTGTAATAAATCGATACCTGACGGAAGAATCTCAAAATCGATATCATTTTCATAATCAGCACCTCAAATAACCCTATAGCCGACACCAAGATCGATTATATTGCGTAATCGATACCTGACGGCGGAATCTCCAAATCGATATTATTTTCAAAATCAGCACCTCAGATAACCCTATAGCCGACAACAAGATTGATTATATCGCGCAAGTTGTAATAAATCGATACCTGGCTGTGGAAGCTGTGGAATTTCAAAATCGATATTTTTTTCATAATCAGCATCCCAAATAACCTAGTAATCGATATCAGGTAATATCTGATGTGATTTCCATAAAAAGGGTTAACTCTCTTATGTGTACCAATATGGAGAAATCCGAAAAGAATTTTATAAATTTATTGGGAAATTATGAATTTAGTAGAAATTCACATCTCAATTTGTGATTTTTTTCCATATTCACATCTCTATTTGTAAATACGGCCGAATTCACAGCTGAGATATAAATATTCACATTTTTTTGTGAATATTCACAATTTTCCCTGTGAATTTTTTTTTATTTACAGAAAAATTTATATATATGAATAAATTCGTATTCACACCTGTGAATATGAATTTATTTATATTCACACTTGTAAATACGAATTTATTTATATTCATATTCACAAATATTGTGATATAAATAAATTTATATTCATATTCACAATTAAATTAAGATAAAAATAAATTCATATTCGTATTTATAAATATAAATATGCCCAACTCTGTTACACATATTAAAATTGTTCCTTTAAATAATCAAAGGGAGCGGAGTAGCTCATTGGTTAAGTATTGAACTGCTTTGATCAAGATCCTGAGTTAAATCTTGCTTGGCGAGATAAATTTAATTGTTAATCATCTTGTTAATCTATATAAATAAAAATGAAATTCTGTTTGTTTGTTTGTTTATTCTTTATAGAAATCCATACCGTTTGTCCTAAATTCTCCAAATTTCACTCAGTGGTTCTTTCATACCAGGTGCGAACGCCTGTCCATATTAAAATTACACTTCAGCCAATCTCTGGGTATATTCCTTATTGTTATAAAAATCATAATGATCTCGCTTTATAATAGTTTTTTACGAAATCGACCGTTTCATTAGAAAAATGAAATTGCCCGGGTGAAACCGAGATATACAGCTATAATCTATGTAAATAAAGATGAAATGCTGTTTGTTCTTTATAGAAATCCATACCGTTTGTCCTAAATTCTCCAAATTTCACTCAGTGGTTCTTTCATGCCAGGTGCGAACGCCTGTCCATATTAAAATTGCACTTCAGCCAATCTCTGGGTATATTCTTTATTGTTATAAAAATCGTTATGATCTCGCTTAGGTTTTAACGAAATCGACCGTTTGAGTCAAAAAAATGGTTATTTTATAGATTTTGAAGAGGCCAACAAGGCCCGGTAAGGCCGTTCCTCCTCTCGTTTTAAGACCGAACGAGTCCTTTTCGAGTTATTGGCCCAAGAGTGCGCGTCTCCCCGCTACTCGCTTCTCGCTCCTGGCTCCTTCTTCTGTCCTAAAGGGCAATCACTAAGGGTGGTTGGTATCAACTTGGAATCCACATGTTTTTCTCATGGTCAGCGTTAGGTTGCATGCTCTACAGTAGGTTCATCTAAAGACCTAATTATATATGCCCCAGAGGGTAAAACTAAATATATAGTATATCCTAAAGTTTTGGAATAATAATCTATTAGTGTTATTTTTGTTTTAGAATTGTTCGCGTTTATTAGAAAAATGAAATTCCCAGGGTGAAACCGGGATATACAGCTAGTAGTTAAATAAATATGATAGAACTTATTTTCTTACAACAATGGTACTATCACTTATTAATCACAATAATAGATCTGTAATTGCAAACAACTAAGGAAAAAACCAATAAAATGTATAATTAGTAGTAACCGCCGAAGTTTTCGTTTCGGTTTCTGCCAGTTTCGGCCGAAAATCCTGGTTTCGGCCGCAATTTCAGTTTTGGCCAAGAATCGACCGAATCTTGGGCCAAGCCGAAAGTAGCGTTTGTGTCTGATATCTCCGAGAAGGAAGTAGGACTACACAATTTCAGTTCACAAGCTCGATCTCTTTTATGGCCTTGACACCCTTGGATTAAATAGTGTGAAGTATCTTTTATTGTAGTGAATTACACTTGTATTATTTTTCAATTAAACATAGATTTTTCTCATACTTTTGGCATCTTTAATTGATCGAAAACTTTAAGTTTGGTTTGTAGAGAAAAATGTGATAGTGACAAACAGGGATGTACCAAGTAAATGACATCAAGTCTTTACAGGTATTGAATGCATTCTTTTCATACAGAATTCTTTAAGTTGGATGTGAAGGATAGTATTTATTCTTTACCTTAAGAGTTAAGAACCTTTTTGTACTTTTAATTATCTCCTTATTACTAATGTAACGTTAAATCGTTACATTAAAAACATATGGTTTAAAATCCCAGACCGTTGGTTGGAACAAATTAGCAGTTGGAGCGAACTGTTTCAATCTAGATTGGTCGAGCTCCATCCACGCCATCAATTTAGTTAAAATAATGAATAGTCCAATTAGTTACAATAATGAAATTTGAGTTCTAAGAAAATAAGATTAACACTAAATAAGAATATATATTCTAAATACTTAAACTTAAATCAGTCGTTGGAGAAACCCGACATGTCCACAGATTCAAATAAAAATATAAAAAAATATTTTAGTCAGTAACCTTGTTATAAAAAGGGGGCTCAAGTTGCATAAATGGTGGTAGTAGGTTTTTTTCTTGTGTGGAATGATAGTCAGAGAGAGAGAGAGAGAAACGCTTTATTTATCTTAAAAGAGGTTTGTAATAATGTATAATAATAATAATAACATCCATGCATATTTATTTATGTATAACAACAGGGTTACCTATATAAATTCGCAAAACAAATATATGAGAAAATGGGAAACATAAATTCTTATTATCGATAGAGATTAACCACAATGAAAGATAGTTCATAATGCTATTTACAGGTTTATATTTATATTACGTGTTAGTCGGTAAGTATCCTGTCTTTACAGGTATTTTTTGTGTTATCATCCTGGTTTTCAGTGGGTTTTCAGTGTATTTTCCTCTTGTATTGTAATTTTCCTCTTGTTTATTGTTATTTTGTAAGATATTATCATGTTTTTTTTTTTTTGTTTTCTTTTTAAAGTTATTTCTTAGGTTATATATTCTATAACTTTATATATTTTGTGTGTATAATTTTATGTACAACTTTATATAATTTCTGTTATTTTTTTTTTTTTTTTGTACACTATTGTTTATTATCTTTATATCTCATTACAATGTAATGTATTGTACAACATAAAGCACAAGTAATGTACATATATTGTATGGCACTTGTGGAAAATAAACTCCCTTCTTGTAGGGCTACTATATGAAGGAAACAAATAAAATAAATACCAACAGGGTTATATTTTTTTTTTCTCATTTTTATTCTTTCTCTCTTTTACTCAATCCCTTGCTGAATTGTGAATAAAGTATATCTATCATGCAACAACAATAAAAATAAGAATAAAACAAAATCTATACTCAATCCTGGCATATAAAATTAGAAATAAAGATATATTAAAATTTAAAAAACAATTAAATAACTAATTCATGCATAAAATACATAGACAGCTTATATGCATAGATGTACCTCTCACCAGTCTAATTCAGCTACTCTCATATATGTGGTGATGCATTATTCCCAGGGAGTCCAGAACTGTAGACTCCGCCAAGCTTGCTGCGTCCTTTATCTCGACACCAAGATCCTCAATGAAGCTCCTGGTTGACCTAGGTATGGCTCCGCGGGCTCCGAACCAAAGGTCTCTCACGTGGAACTCTCCCTCGCCGAAGCTCTCGCGGAACCTCTCTTTGAGAAAAGGGATACACTTTTCATATATTCTTCTCCTCTTCTCGTCAACTTTGCTCGCCTGATCGAGGTCATTAGTCTCATACCTCACGGTAGGATCCAGAATGATAGCCGACTTTCCGGTCTTCGGGAATGCCACAATATCGGTATATTTCGTGGATCCATCCGTATCCACTTAATTAACTTTCTCGAAGCAGGCGAAGTCTCTCCTTCAAGAGCCCCATCAATGCATGTTTGACTTTGTGGTGACGGCGAGTTGTCAGGAGAGAGTTGTTGGGTCATTTCCCCAGCACGTGTGCTGGTGTTTCAGGCTCTCTGCGCAGGGGTGTCTTTAAAATGTCGTACTCTAATGCCCTGCCACCTGCAGTTGGCCCATTCCTCAAACGGGTTTTCTCGTAGCGACTGCCTTTGAGCTCCCATATTCCGGTGCCCCTGTTGAACTCCCAATCTCTCGGCACACTCTGCTATCTCTGCCGAGTAATCAAATGTAGATTGGTACAGCGGATGCCCTGCACATTGGACAGTCGCTGAGCAATGGACCAGTGTTGAAGAGGAGTTTCCCATTGGCAGGGGATCAAACCCAATCCTCGGTACCTCCTGGGAGGACTCCAAAATCCTGGTCTCTTTTTAGCTTGTAAACAAACTTTTTGGCGAAATCTTCGTCGCACAGATCGCGGTATAGATGATCAATCGCTAAGACGATGACAAGGGGCCGCATGGGGGCACTCGTGGCAGCACTTTGATTTGGCTAGTCGTGTGGGTACCGATATTAATTCTTATTCTAGTTGTGCTTAGGAGAGCTGAAATCACATTCCTGAGATCCGAAATGGTTATGTACACATAAATAGATTAATAAATAAGTAAAAAAGTAAGATTTGAGTAGAAAAAGAGAAAAATCAATATACATTACATAAAACATTAATATCCTAATATCGGGAATACTTATATAAAAAATATAAATTAACAATACTTCTATTCTCCAGTTTCCCTCTTCGTTTCTTCTATTCCTCCCCTCATCAACTTAGCTCTATTTCTCTTAGTTTCTATTCTTTTTTTCTTTTTTCTTTTCCCCCTCATTCTCTATCTCCTTTCTTACTAACCCCATCTCACAGTCATACTTCATTCGCATGACACAAACGACCTAATCCTCAACATCTGTATGATATAAAAATAAACATTTTTTACCTCCCCATAACTTGTTGGTGTTAGCATCCTGATTAATTGTTCTTCTAAACTCGAAGAGATCAAAGAAGTGCTGATGTCACTGAGGTAGTGAGAGCGCAAGGGCTTGAATATAGGACATTCCTGATTATAGTGCAAGTCTGCTGCGTGTTAATATTGTAAGTGATGCCGTGAAGGTAGAACCGCAGCTCGCTCTCCTTGGACAATCTGAGCTGCATGAGAGCTCTCTTCCAAATTAAAGGTGCTTGAGTCATGATGTACTCCTCGCCGACACCTAATGTACTCAACTGACGGTAAAAAGGGTTATAATTTGAATTAAAAATGCAATTCATTTTTTGATCTTCAGAAAGAATGTGGTTACTCCGTCTCTCGAGAATTTCTTTTTTCTCTTTAATTAACCAGTTGTAGCTCGCGCGTCGATAAATATCCACATAGCCAAGATTACTCAGGATGCTATGAAGAGGTGTAAACCAATAGTCGTCAAGCTTCTCTGGTTGGAAATTGGTTCTCCTGAGTATGCCACCGTAGCATTTCTTTGGAAGTTCGTCTGGCTTCATTGACTGAAGAGTAATCCTCCAGTTCAATGTTCTCTTTAAGATTGCAACCTATAAAGAGACAGACCCAGATTCCACCCTTACAAAATGGTTCGGAGTTGTGCGAGGTAGATGAAATATGCCTTTGATGAATTTGAGCACATCAACCTTTTCCAGATAATTCAAAGCTCAAACTTCTGAAGAGTATAAAGCTGTTGCAGCAGCAATGGCATCGAACAGCTTGACCGAAGTTTTTCAGGATGTCGCCTTTCCTCGAGCCAAAATCTCTTTCACCTTACCCAGAGCTTTAGTGCTAACGAAATGATCAGCCGCCTGCCTGAACTTCCCGATGCAGCTAAAGGGAACGCCAAGGTAGGTGACGGTATTCACGTAATCAATTTCATCACTTTCCAGACGAAGTGAAGGTCTCTTCTTGCATCTAGGGCTTGATCTAAAAATTACGGCTTTTCTTTTGCCAGAATTAATTTTAAGCTTATTTCTTATGCAGTAAGCGGAAAGTACGTTTAGCTTAGCCTGAACATCCGTCCTGGAATCGCCGAGCAAAATAAAATCATCTGCGAAAAGAAGGCCCATGATGTCATTGTCATTGTCAATATGAACACCTTGGAGTCCCTCAGCCTTAAGTTCGGTAATTATGTCCGCCAGAAAAAGTGAGAATAAAGATGGTGATAATGATTCCCCCTCCAAAACTCCGGTTTGAATAAGGACGTCAAAAAAAATTATTTTCCTGTCGATTTTAGGGCAAAACTCAGCGCAGCGATAAATATTTTTCAAAATCCTTATAATTTTACCACTTAAACCAAATTTATTCAATTTCTCCCACAGGAGACCGTGATCAACCGTGTCAAAGGCTTTGTGCAAGTCGATAAAGATAACATATAGGTCCTGCTTCTTTATTTTGACATATAATGAAATAATACATGATAGCGTATATAGATTGTAGGTACAAGATCGTCCTTTACGAAAGCCTGATTGTTCCCTGGGTATTAGGTTACACTCCTCGGTCCATACTTTAATTCACTCTGCCAGGATCGAAGTAAATAGCTTTGTACAAGTGTTAAAGAGAGCAATACCACGATAGTTGGAGGGATCGAGCCGATCCCCTCTCTTGAAGAGCATACTCAGGGCTCCATTGGGCCATTCGTAGGGCACCTTCTCCGTTCTCAAAACCTGGTTCATCAAATTTAAAATGTAATGAGTCCACTCGGGGGTGAGGCTTTTGAAAACCTCGTAAGGGATTCCATCGAGACCCGGAGTTTTCCCATTTTTGCTTTTAGCTATGCAGAACTGTAGCTCTTCTATTGTTATGTCTGCATCTAAGTAAGGATGGCCAACATCAATGAAATAATTATTGGGATACGTCGAGGAGTTATTGGAATATAACGACTGCAGATAATTGCACCACGTGTTTACACCTATCGGGCTTTCCTGATAACCCGTTCCCTTCAGTTTCTTGACAGTTTTCCAAAAATTGCTCAGAGTTCCTCACTTCCGAAAGAAGCGAAATAACTTGGTGTTGATGTGACTTTCGGATCCGTTTTAATAGTTTAAAATAATTTTTCTTCGCAATTCTGTACTCCAGGAATGCTTCTCTCATGTACCCACTTTTCCTTAACTTCTTGTAAAATTCTTTTACGTTTCTACGAGATTCCTTACATTCTTCATTAAACCAAATCTTATTACTAGATGGTTTTATAGAAGTCATGGGTTTATGCAGAATCTGACAATCGGCTGATATGGTTAAAATTGCAGCAAAAATTAACGTACAAATCTCTGGGATCCTCGCTATAGTAATATATTTTCTCTATGAAAGCAAGCTGGTCACAGAAAAGGTCTGTACAAACACGATGTCCCTAAGACAAAGCGTGGCGACTTCCAGGTAACGCCTACAAAAAGCCACAAATTTGATTCACTCAATAAGTTAATATCTGTGAATAAATTATTCTTATAAAAAATCTGGTGCGATGCGCGCAACACACAACTTTCACTTACGGACTTACTTAGCTTAGAAATCGACGTGTTTCGATAATAAGTAAACGCCATTCCTCAACTTCACACATTTTTCCACATTTAGGTATATACTAATATTTGTATATCTCCATAAGTTATAGAGGATTTGTATTGCAAAACTTGAAAGTTCTCAGTACTTTTCGATTTATTATTGCTTATTTCTTTTTTTGAGGGACCTAATTTTATCAATAGTTGAGTTTTTTTTACTGGTTCCTTGTTTTATATTGCGAGTTGCTTTTTGTAAATATATCCTGAAGGTGAATCGATAGGGGTATTTACGTCTCTTATGCCTTTCTGGAAATCAAGAACGATTCCTGTTCCTCTAAAATCGCTATATATTGTTTTCAAAAATTTATTATTTTTGAAGAACAAAAGTTTCTAGACTAAAATATACCTATATTAATTATATACTAAGTATTATCTTATACCATATTTTTACACATCTGCGATGCTTCAAAAATTTGAGCATCACTTATTTACTCTCTTAAGTAAAATTAATCTTTTTATTAATAAATAAAAGTTTTTATTTTGGTACTACGGCTAATAAAATTTTGGCTGTCACATATACATACATCAAATACCAAGTTTGATCAAAATCGTTAAAGCCCTTTTTGAATAAATAAAACAAGTGAAAATGGGACAAAATTTATTAAGTAAAGTGCCCTCTCCGTTTGACCAAATTTGATGAACTTAGGGATGTCGCATCGCGGGCATATTCATACTCAAATACCCAAGTCAACGAACTTATAACGATCAGTTTGATCAAAATTGTTAAGCCGTCTTTGAGTAGAAAAAAAAAAAAAAAACGTGAAAATAGGAAAAATTTATTAAGTAAAGTGCCCTCTCCGTTTAACCAATTTTGATGAAATTTCGGCTGCCGCATCGCGGTCATATACATACATCAAATACCAAGTTTAATCAAAATCGTTAGAGCTGTTTTTGAGAAAAACGTAAAAAATAGAAATACTTCTTTAAATAAAGTACCCCCCCCCGTTTGACCAATTTTAATGAAATTTTTGCTGTCACATGGCGGGCATATACATACACCAAATACCCAATTTCAGTTTTTTACGGCCTATAGTTTTTGAACTAGTCTGTTCACACACACACACACACTCACACAGACCATTTCGCGGGACTTGGTTAATTGGACCCAGGGGACCCCAAAACGTGTAATTCCGTTGAAAACCGGAAGTCGAAATTTTTCACGATCGCAATACTTCCACTTACTATATATTTCATATAAGTATAGGTAAGTGAAAGTAAAAATAGCGATTCCAGAACTCGCACGCCCAAGAGATTTTTCTTTATTAGCTTTAGCATAAAATAAATCATATTAATTTCACTTACCTATATATGAAATATATAGTAAGTGGAAGTATTGCGATCGTGAAAATTTTCGACTTCCGGTTTTCAACGGAAATACACGTTTTGGGACCCCCTGAGTCGAAATAACCAAGTCCCGCGAAATGGTCTGTGTGTGTGTGTGTGTGTGTGTGTGTGTGTGTGTGTATGTGAACAGACTAGCTCAAAAACTATAAACCGTGGGAACCTGAAATTGGGTATTTAGTGTAGGTATATGCCCGCGATGTGACAGCAAAAATTTCATCAAAATTGCTCAAAGGGAGGGGGTACTTTATTTAATAACTTTTTACGTTTTTTTCGATTTTCTCAAAAACGGCTCTAACGATTTTGATTAAACTGAGTATTTGATCGATTTATATGCCCGAAATATGACTGTAAAAATTTCATCAAAATTGATTAACCGGAGGGGGGACTTTACTTAATAAATTTTGTACCATTTTCACATGTTTTTTTTATTTACTCAAAAACGGTTTTAACGATTTTGATCAAACTTGGTATTTGATGTATTTATATGCCCGAGATATGACTGTAAAAATTTCATCAAAATTGATCTACGGGAGGGGGGACTTTACTTGATAAATTTTGTATCATTTTCATGGGTTTTTTTATTTACTCAAAAACGGTTTTAACGATTTTGATCAAACTTGGTATTTGATGTATATATATGCCCGAGATACGACTGTAAAAATTTCATCAAAATTGATCTACGGGAGGGGGGACTTTACTTAATAAATTTTGTATCATTTTCACGGGTTTTTTTATTTACTCAAAAACGGCTTTAACGATTAACAAAAATAAGATATGAATGTAGAAAAATGTGTGACTTTGGGAAATGATAATTAGCAAAACACGTCAATTTCTAATCTAAGTAAGTTGGTAAGTGAAAATTGTGTGTTGCGCGCACGCACCAGATTTTTTTTTAAAAAGAATGGAGCGTCTTTTGTATATTGCATAGCCCAGGTTTCAAGAAAACAGAATAGATGCACACTTTCCAAAATCTTTAGTGAATCAGAATCAAAATCAGCTTGATATAGCCTTTGAAAACCGGCTATGTTCCATGTAAGAATATTGAGACCATTTTCGTTCCGTGTTGTCAAATAGCGAATGCTATTTGATCACCATCTTGTTTGGCGGACTCCGAACGATAGAACTATCGAGAGAGGAAAGCCTTGGCCGAGAGGCCAACTTTTGTAGAGTCCCTAAGGTTTTCTCGGAGACTTCCAGAAAGGAGAGGAGTTTCCAGGTTTTTCCTCTAAGTTGTGAAGAATAATATTATTTTTCCGCTTTATATAGTCTGTTTCTTCACAAACTTTGGCTAGGCTCTGGAGCTCGCTTATTATTACATTCTGACCGTCTTCTAATGCCTGGACCCTCTCCTTGGTTCTCTCTAGTTCTTCTTTATATATTTTTGCCTCAGCGTTACTTCGCTGCACCTCTTCGTGGATTGATTGGAGCATATTGAAGATATCATTTAGCGACGGTGATTCTAATCCAGCATCCATGTTTACTGTTACTATTGTTAATGAATAAATTAATAATATTAAAAAAAAAAATAAGAAAAACAGAATTTATTTAATTAAATTTTAATGATTAAAGATTAAAAGAAAGCCTGGGAGGAGATGGATGTTTACAATAAGCCAAACGGATTAGCGGCGCTGGGCTCTCGTAGACGAAGATAAGGGCCGTAAACCCCTTTGATTCCTATGGAAGGTGACCTGCTTCCTCAGTTCTTGGTCCAGAACTTTTTCTATAATTCGGTGCACAACTGAGTAAATCATTATAGGCCTCCACGAAGAGATATTATTTGCCTTTCCTTTTCTTTTGTGTATTAGAATTGTGCGCCCTTGCCTTTCATTATCTCCGTGATTGTTTTGAAAATATGAGAAACATCAAAATACTTTATCGTGCGGATTAACACGCCATAGGCCCCGGCGATGTGTCCATAGATTTCATTGTTTTTTTTAAATGCCTCGATATGGATTTATGGACATAATATTTGGCGTCGGGGCTGATTTTTCATATTCCGCACGCTTACAGAGATTTTCGGTCTCAAAGAGGCTTTTATTTATAATGTTTTTCTATATCCGCCACTTTTAGAGGACATTGCTTAGGAGCGTCAGCATTCATAACATTCTGCACTACTTTTTTCCTTTTATTATAATTGTACTGTGCTACTTCATATTGGTACTGGTGCTGCCGGCGACTCCTGTCTGCTTTGTTAGCCCTCTGCGGATTAGAGATTTTTCCAGCACCTTGTCAGCCAGATCGGTTTTGTTTATCTTTCTATTTCTGTTAAACTTTATGGCGGGGTGCTAGGGGCCTGGTAGTTCCGCATTTATTTCCTTAAGAAAATTTAGGAACTTACCTACTGCCTCATAAAAATCCGCAGGATTCAATGGATTCTTATCTAAAAGACCCTTGAATGTAGCAGACCACTGCGCAATGTCCTCTTTTATTTTCGATTATTTTGATTTATCATCCTGTCCATTATTTGGGTCTATGGCTTTCTTGATTATTGCCCTTAAAGTCCTGTTATTGGCCTCCCTGGGATGCTTCTTGGCGATATGGGTTCCAAGTCCTCTTTCACCTTTAAAAGAAAGCCCGCAGACTGGGCAAACTTCGTCCTCTGGGCGTGGACCTTTATCCTGCTTCTCAACACCCGTAATAAGAAAATAAAAATATATATTCTAAAGACTTTCGGTTTCGGTTTCGGCCCGAAACTAGGTCTTTGGCCGAAATTCGGTTTCGGTTTCGGCTAAAATTTTGGTTTCGGTCGGACACTAATATTTAGTCTTAACACCAAAACACATCAGCCTCCTCCTTCTCTTCTGCATGTCCTGTTTACTGTCAGTGTTGCCATTTTCATTAGTTACTTTTTATTCTGCGTAACTATCAAACATCACTTCACCAACTTTTTAAGGTAATAATTTTAAGTTGATAACATGGAAAATATGTTCTTGGTGGCCTCCTTATTCTAATTTGAGGTGCCTCAACACTCAATCTATTCCAGGATTACTTTCCTCGGTTTGGGAAACCAAAGAGGGAGCCAGATTTGAAGAACGAACTGTCATGCTCACCAAGATCAATGTACCACCATGGTTTTTTTTTATTTTTATTTTTTACGTGTCTGCTACGTCAGTTTGTTGATGAGAAGTCCCTAGATTGTTGTTTGGGAGAAGGTGCTGCAGCAGTCTGTATGTAAATATAAAACTATGGTGCATTATCTGTGCAACTCTTAGCGTCTAGAACACAATATTGCTCACAAAGTTAGTATAAATCACAAATTAATTGAAACCTTTAAAAATGATATCAAAATTTTATATAATAATAATCAAAAAGCATCCTAAATAGTAAAATCCATGGACAAAGCGCGGTACACTTTACACCTGGAAGAACTTTGTAACATATTAAACTATATCACGATACCCGTATTAGATATTGAAAATTCTTTGGAAAAGTGTAGTTTAGGAATACCACACTCTAACATAATAAAAAATACAGTTCTGAATGGCACAAACCTAATTTCCCAATATCTGGAAACAATTTGGCTTACAAGTAAAATTTCGTATGTAATTAAAGATGACCTCATTCATTATATCATTTCTTTACCGGTTAAAACTCAAACATTAAGTGCCCAAGACTTCTTAGCAATACCCGTAATACACAATAACGAAACCATTATAACTATTGCTAGAAATGGAATAATTTTGTATAATATATCAGAAATCTTCGTAGGAAATTGTACATAAGAATAATAATTATTGCACTAACCTTAGGACTTTAAGTGATAAATGTATAAAATATGCTATACATAGTGATTTAAAATATTGTACTACTTCTAGCCTTATTAATACTCATCCTATTATAAAATATATTGAGCTAGTAGATACCTATGTAACGTTTAGAATTAAGAACATTATCGTAAGGACTAATGAATCCCATCCCTTGTCTTTACCTGAATCTGCTTTTATCAAACTAGACAGTAATTAAACAATTGTTAATCAAACCAGAAATTCATACATAGATGTAGACACTCTCTCCTTACTCATCAGATTGTAAAATACAAGAAACTTAATGTAACCCTAGAAACATTACATGTACCAACAGAAAATAAGGATGTTTTTGAGGAATTGGAAACTGTAGATCATAATATAATACTCTCATTTCCTATTGTCTTAGCTATTATTATAGCATATTTGTTAATTATTCATTTCTTTTCGGTATATTTTAAAATCTCAAAGCTATGTCATCAGAAATTTAAATCACCATCTCCAGAACCAGCAGCTTCCTCTATATTTAAACCTTGAGAAAATCCTGTATTAATTATTTTCTCACTGAGCTTGAAATCTTCAGAAGGGAGGAGTTTTAGACAATGAAAGAACCAAGTCAGAAAATAGCTGACTCACCCACCTAAGCCTGTATATACACCCCCTCAATTGTAACCCAATAGTTAGTAACGTTTTAGATGTCGTAATTAGTTAGTTCCAGTAGTATTAGCCTAGTGTACCAATGTTAATTGTATTCTTTTATCCAATACAGTTTTTTTTTTAATCATTTTTAAGAAGATATTCTAAGTGACAAAAACAAATACGTTATAACATCGATGTTTTGGACAAAAACGAATGTGTTTAATATCGATGTTTTTACAATAACCAAGTGGTTTTTAAAATCGATTTTTTTGACAAAAACTAAGTAGATTTAACATCGATGTTTGACATTATATTGTATGTATTACCTCTGTTCTTCCTACCATTTTTTTTCTGTAAAAATTTCAACCTCAAATAAGTTAATAAAATATGAAAACGCAAAACCATAGTATCATAATTAAATTGAAATGATGTGGAGGGAAGCAAAGCAAATTGTAACCAGCAGTGCTTTGGAATGGGCTGTTAACACCATGAAGCCGTACAAATCTGAGACACTAATACAGAAAGGAACAAATATCATAAGAACTCACCTCTTACAACTTTTAAGAGGCAGCTTAGCATTAGGATATATACCTACCGAATGGAGAATATCCAAGGTAAGGTATATACCAAAACCAGGCAAAGAATCATATGATGATCTTAAAGTCTTCAGACCCATATGTCTGTCATAATTTCTAATGAAGACGTTAGAGAAGATAATTGATAGACATGTGAGAAAACAGAGATCGGAAACAAACCCGATACATGAAAAACATTATGCATACCAAGCATGTAAATCCTGCGAGGTAGCATTGCATAATTTGGTGTCAAGAATTGAAAAATCCCTATACCAAAAAGAAACTACAATGGGCACCTTTGTTGACAAAGAAGGCGCATTTGATAAAACTCCATATAACTTCATAATTCTCCTTTATTACTCATAAAGAACGCTCCAAAGAAAAGAAATGCAGACAAAATCTCCTCCAGATGGATAGAAAGAATGCTGGAGGAAAGGATTTTGGTAACAGAATTGGGAGATGCCAAACTGTGGATAAAACCAAAAGGAGGTGTGATCTCGCCATTACTGTAGTGCCTAGTAGTGGATTCCCTACTAGTGAAACTAAACAACGCAGGCTTCTACACACAGGGGTACGCAGATGACCTTGCACTCCTCATTGAAGGAAAACATCAAAGCGTACTTTCTGACCTGCTTACAAATGCAACAAAACTTTTACAAAACTGGTGTAAAAAAAATGGGTTAAACATTAACCCACAAAAAATACACATCTGTTTCTTTACACAAAGGAAAAAAATAAAAATTAAACTACCAAAAATAAATTAACACCAGCTTACACCCTCTAATGAAGTAAAGTATCTGGGTGTAATATTGGATCATAAACTCAATTGGGCCAAACACGTTGAAACAACGACTAACAAAGCCCTAAATGCCTATGGACCTGTAAAAGAGCAATAGGCAGGAAATGGGGATTAAAACCAAAAATGGTCTATTGTGGCTGGTGGCCAAAAATGGTTTATTATGGCTGTACCTAACGGCAGTAAGACCAATGATTCTATACTCAGCCCTGCTTTGGTGGCATAAAGCAAGTAGCGGAAAAAATAAAATCCTGCTAAGCAAATTACAGAGGCTAGCATAGAATACAATAGACCCAAGAAGTCGCGGTGCATAAAGCCACAAAAAAAAAAAATCTGGTGCAGTGCGCGTATCACACAACTTTCACTTACCACTTGAGTAAACAAAAAAAAAAACACGTCGTAGTGAAACAACATTTATTAACTAAATTCCCCCTCCGTTTAACCGATTTTGATGAAATTTCGGCTGTCGCATCGCGGGCATATACATACATCAAATACCAAGTTTGATCAAAATCGTTAAAGCCGTTTTTGAGTAAATAAAAAAAACACGTTATAGTGAAACAACATTTATTAAGTAAAGTGCCCCCTCAGTTTTACCAATTTTGATGAAATTTCGGCTGTCGCTTCGCGGTCATGTACATACATCAAATAGCAAGTTTGATCAAAATCATTAAAGCAGTTTTTGAGTAAATAAAAAAAAAATCGTAAAAAATAGACAATATTCTTTAAATAAAGTACCCCCCCCCCCCCAATTAATCAATTTTGATGAAATTTTGACTGTCGCATCGCTGGCATATACATACACCAAATACCCAATTTCAGTTTTTTATGGCCTATAGTTTTTGGCCGGCTTTTAAAATATTCGCCAGAAATACGATTCTCTGTACATGCTATGGAAGCGACATCAATGTATGAATATGTTTGGGTCCTAACAGTTGAATCTTTAATACATATATGAATATGAAAAACCAACTATGTCGAAAACATCGATGTTTTTATACATTAATTATGAGAAATAAACATGATTTACACTTAATCAACGATTTGAATACGTTTGGACACTAATATTTTAATGTACAAAGAATGCATAAATTAAAAAACATCTATGTCAAAAAACATCGATGTTCTTGAATATCAAAGTTTTGTGGTCGATGTTTTGATTTTATAAACATCGATCTCGCATTTCTACCCACTACGCTGAATGGCACAACAGAGTGAGCAAAAAGAAAAAAAAATTAATTAGTTTAAGGTATTTAAATAGTATTTACGTGTTTAAAGAACCTCTTAGAACTCTATGTTTGAAGTTACTATATGGTCATCTGTGATTGTTAGTTGGTGGGTTTGTTTTATACAGCCATATTTCACTGAAACAGCCCACCCTGGAAAACGCCTCATACAACTGACCGTGTGAAAAAACAGGGTCAGGCAAGCCTGTAATATACAGAAGAGGTGAGGTTAGAAGACGGAATACTAAAATGTACACCTATGGGTTTCGTGGAAAGCAGCTGCGCTAATTTTATTGACTGAAATCGAATGTTTTTGCTCGTAATTCGCAAACGCCGGCGAAAAGCGGAAAACTGTATATATCTAAAAATGTTCGTCTCGACTACCTGAAAAAATTCGCAGAGAATTGCAGTTTTTCGCTTACAACTCGCAAACGAAATGTTAATCGAAAAAATGTGAATGACCGACAGTGTTCTCTTTGAAAACCTGAAAAGATTGACACACTTTAGAAACCTTCACGACCATTTTGATTATTTCGGAAAAACCGCGGTTTTGCGCTTATAACTCGCAATCGAAAGATGAGTGATTTGTACGAGTATATTTTTCCGGTCTAGCGGTTAAGGAAAGTTTTAAAATGATGCCTCATTCATGAAATTTGATGAAGTATTAATGAAGTTATGGCGTACCGACCAAAAAAAAGGCCTTGAGAAATAATAATATATATGATGATTAATTAAGATAAAAGTTTAATTGAGTACATTTTTGCTAACTGTACATTGTGATTGTACGAAACCCTATTCCAATTATATTCTTTAATAGTTCCTTTTACATGTGTATTATTTAAATTTAATCTCGCCTCTGGTAGCAGAACCCAGTAAGAACTAAATGAATGGATCATTACTACTTACTGTAGTCAAATATGAGATGTAAAAAATGTTGGATCAGCTGAAACATTTTTATCTTTATCAGTGAATTTTGATTTGTCAGTAATAAAAAGAATAGGATATAATTAATACAAGGCATTATAGTTACTCAACCATATCCTGACATCTCATGCCAAGGTCTAAGGCATCAGCATAGTTGGTGAAAATTTACTTCCGCCCTGTGCCCCCACAGTGGTGGCAACAGGAAACAAGAAGAAGATTATTGCTGCTGAGCTACAGCATGTAGAGATGACAGTGAATGGATCTGACAGTAGGGGATCCAGAAATTTTCTGATGGGGCAAACTTTTTTTATTTTTTAAATTTTTTGTCTTAAAGAACCTATTAGTGCATCCTATATTAGTGCATAGCCATGTAAATTTCTATTAAGTGTTAAAATACAACCAATTTTTCATTTAAGTTAAAAAAATATCTAATGGCAGCCATTTTCTTCAGAAACAGAGTTAGTTTATTTATGTTCTCACCTCTGATGATGCCACTGGGATCTGACATAACCTAATAATACAAACAGTAAATGAATTCCCCTTCTTAAATATGTATAAAGCTGAACTGAAGATCAGGGACTCTTGGTAAACTGGAATCGAACTCTAGGTATTACGTAAGGCAATAATCGAAATATCATGTTTTATGGCAACAGCCACCATATTGGAGCACCTAATCTGATGTAGTACCAAAATATTTATATTTGAAGTAACTATTTATGACCTATTGGCTCTTCAGATTATCTAAAATTTAAGGTATCAGAATTTTAATTTTGTTACCAATATAAAACCTCAAGTGTTTGTTTTCATACCTGAATTTCAGGTTATTTTTTAAAATTACAGTACAAAAATAAAAGATTAAAACACCTACTGGCTTGCTGTGGCTAATTCCTTATCCACAACATGCCACATTTTGGAATGTGTGCCTTAGGTAGGTCACCCTAGACACACGTTCCAAGGCCTATCATAATCAGTAGGAATAATCATAAGAATAATGTAACTAACACAGAAGATATTGATTACTTTCAAAATATTTATACATATATTTCAACAATTATATACACTTACTTATAATTAATATTCAATATATTAATATGTTCATTTCCAGATAAGATTAGTAATGGTCAAATTAACCAAGAAATGAATTAAATTTGAATTAAAAAAATTGTATATGCTTAGTTTTTTAACAGTTTATGAAATCCCAAAGTTTATAAAAACATGTTTTTATAAAAAATATTTTGATGAGAGACTAAAAGACTATTTAAAACTTATTCTATTCATAAATATACTATTCTGATAAAAATAATAGAACACTCATATTTTAGAAACATGAAATTAAATAATAATGATTTATGAATTCATTGTTTTAGGAAAACTGAACATTCTAATAATCAGTCAAAAATCTTCATAACACAATAATTAAAAATTCTTTAAATATAAAAAAAATAAATAAATAACTTTTACAAAGCTTTTAAAGCAACGAAAAGAGAATAAAATTTCTTTTTTCACCATCTCATAAGTTCCATATGTTAAAACAGTTCAATTGTTTAACCCTTTGTGGGCCTATGCCCTCCTGGGACCGGGAAAAAACAAGTGATTCATGCGGTCCAACGAGTGTCTATCCATCACCAGTCCTACTGGACCTTGGACGAGCTGGGACTGGCAAGCATATTTAACACTGAGGTCCTAGGCTAGTTTCTCACCAGCATCGATTTTCTGCTCCTCTCGACTTTTGCCAAGTCCTCCTTGACATAATTTGAAAACAAAGCACTATTCTAGACAATCAGCTGATCATTTTGGTACCAAATATTACACTAACAACCAATAGATGCTCTGTAAATGTTCTGTGAACTACACCACTCTAAGGCTTCTAAGTTTGTTGTTATTTCTTAAACCTTGAAACTTTTTAGTGTCAGTTTTATCATTTTCGTAGTAAGTTTTGGTTATTTTTGGAGTTTTAAATTGAAAAATGGAAGGAGAGAAACTAATATTTAATGTGAGACATGCTCCTGTAAGACATTAGGGAATGTTTTGAGAAGTACCACAATATGAAAAATTATCGAAAAATTAAATTATATTACTTATTGTTATGTTTTAATTCGATCAAATATAGATTTTTGAGAGTAAATAAGCATTTTTTTTTTCCATTTTTATTAACCCCAAAACAAAATTTGCTATTTGGCAGAAAACTACACAGACCACAAGGGTGCGATGTAAACGAACAGACACGGACTTATGGCGGAGGTTGTTTACGCCGGTGTTGGACCGGCATTGGACTTTATGGACATTCCATGAAATCAAGAGTTGGTCCGCAAAGGGTTAATCAATAGATTAATTTACAAAAAACAAAACATATATACTGCATAATTTAAGCCTGAAGCATATTTCGTGTTGTGTGCAATATATTGTGCTGAGCTTATCAAGTCAATTACTCCTTTATATACTGGAAATGTTTTCCTAAGAGCGCAACAAATTACACATCACAGCAGTAGGCACTGTGTGTTAGACCGACAGAATATCATTGACAGAATAGTATTATACATTATTATATTAACACATTGTGTGCGGGAACTCTAAAAATAGGTTTTTCGCCTACAGTGATCTGAGAGCAGATTTTGTAATAATGCATAGTAGGTATTGTCCTGCTCTGATCTCACAGTAGGCAAAAAATGTATTTTTATAGGTACTGCACACAATGTGTTAATATTATTCATATCGTGACATTTATGTGAATCTGAATACAAATTCATTCATACAGCATCATTTATAAATTAGTAATAATAGATTATTAAAAAAAATGTGGATATTCACATTAAAATCTGTAACGAATGTATTTATAAATAAATTGTAAATAGGAATGCATTCAACTCATTTTGTGGATTTTTTTTTACTTCCAATTTCCTTCTGAATACATCCTTAATAGGGGTTTATTTGTAAAGGTATTCAACTTCATTGATTGTAATGAAAATATTAACATTTTTTAGTTAATATTTATAACTTAAGTGAGAATAAGAATAAATATAACGATATGAATAATATCATCGTACAAAATATGTGTGATATATTGTTTGCTGATCTAGGAAGCATAGACACTTTAATACATTCAGTCAGGAAATCATCTTCATCATTCAGATGTTATAGAATAATCATACCGATATTTCATCTCCGCCTTTGAATAATGTTCCATTTCCATAGTATTACTGTCCGTCAGTCAGGTCAATCTAATAGTGAAATGCACTTTGCATAGGAAAACACTTGAACACCACTTAAAAAGTAGCATGCTCCTGCTGACGTGATGGGAGAACTCTGTAACTGCTGAGCTAAAAAAAAAATGTCGCTAGGAAGGTTTTAAAAAAAAAAAAAAAAAAAGATCGAATAAAAAGTAATTTTTCTTAAAAAAAAAAAATTATACATGTACATTAAACCTTTGAATTGTTCAAACTTTTAATGTGGTGACGAAGTGGTATTGACACCACTTAAAAGATCTAAGGATGTTTTATGAACTTTTGACAATAATAACAGCTTCCATGTACTAAAAAATTATATATACAGCAATAATTCAAATAGTAACAGATAAATTCCTTTTACAAACATTTGAGATTCTATCAGAATTAATATTATAATATTTAAATACATAATATTTTACTTTTGACGTTTAATATTGTATAATGATTGATTAAAAACTTTACAAAAGTACTAAATCAATGAAACACATTCAGATCTAAAAATATTTATACAATCAAGCAATTGAAATTCATATAATTTTTATAGAATAACAATGATTTAGAACTGAACAAAATTTCGCTCATCAACTACAAATTTTCAAACAATTTTGTGAAATAAAAAAAAAAATTAAATAGATTAAAACATAAAAGTATGGTAACCATTCAACATGAAAAATTTACCTCAACAACCGTCAAGAGAAAATTCATAAAAATATGGATTTTAAATTTAAGTTTTTTTTTATATTAGTTAAAAATATCACGTTAAAATTTTGTTTTGTCTGGTGTATCCCAATTATCATATTTAATTTATCTAAATGCATAAAAAATTCCCTATATATATTCTGCTTAAACTATAAATAAATGTCTCTGTTTTCATTATAATGTTATAAATTAATAAAAATATAAACAATCACGACTAGCAAATGTAAAAATATTTTGTGAATTTACCAATAAAACTAATTCATCAAAATTTCAAAATAGACGTATCAGCTCCATCTCACAATATACATAATACATAATTTTTTTTCTAGAAATAATGTGCACTATCATAATATTTACATTTTTAAGGCACTTCATGTGTATATATATTTATGTATAAACATTAATTTAAAAACTTTTTTTTTTTTTTAATTTTATACAGGAATCACAGATATCAAACTTTAACATGTTCAACACAGTAGATGGTTCCTATCTCTAGTTAACTTAACTTAAGGAAATCTAAAGTAGTTTATTTTTCTGACAGAAGGTGCTATTAGCCACCATAGATGATAGCAGATGTCAATGTAAAACATTTTCTTGAACAATATATATCTTATACTTCAACAAAAAAATATAATACCTTCATCAGTCTTTCATGTCATGTTGAACATGTTAATACTTATTTGCAAACTAGAATATCATCAGGAATGCAGTAATTACATTCCTTTTTTAATTAAAAAACTTACAACTTGCTAATAATCAAGTACATATCAACTTTACAAATCAGTAAATCGCAAGAAATTTTGTTTTGTCTTAAATTCACTATGTGTCTTCACTTATCGAAGATCCCACATCACTATCACCAGATTTCTTAATCCCATTTGGCATTTGATGATAATGTGTTTTTAAAGAGCTTCCAGGTCGACTGTAGTCAAGGTGATCATAAGTTTCCTCTGCAATAAGAGAATATTGCAATAAATAATTAATAGTTTTAAAGGTTCTCTTTTATTATTTAATTTCATTCAATACTTCAATTTATTTAAATAAATGAATATTACCTTGCAGTTTCTTAGCATTATCTTTCAATTCTTCATATAAATGATCTTCTTTATCCAATAAATCCTCTTCTGGATTGTGATATACATTTGGGTTGGCAAGGTCAGCCTCTTTGTTCTTCATCAGGATCGAAGAACCACCCTGAGCACCTATAACAATTTAAATATAATAAAATAGGTAAAAACATAGGGCGTAATAATCGCGATATTTATCGCCCTAAAACCCCTATCCTATCCTAGGTAAAAACATAGAAATAATTCACACATGTTGTTTCAACAGAACAGCTGAACCTCATTATTTAGCTTTTACTTTTAGAATACGTAAAATTCAATTAGTTTTCTTTTTAGTTGAAATACTGCGGTTGATTTTCTTCCTGATTTTAAGTCAGGGATTAAGCCTAAAATAATAATGAAATCTACAAATTAACTGTTCTGCATATTGAATAAAGACAGTATGCAGGGATTCTTAGAAGCGTTAAATAGTTACCACAATAAAGTAAATTTCACCATAGAAGAAGAGGATGGAAAAATTAGGTTTATGGAAATAAATATATTTAGAATGGATAATAAAATTTATGCTGAGTGGACCAAAAAAGGAACTACAAGCAATATTATTTTTAATTACTTATCGCTGCATCCCAAACACATGCAGTCAAATTTAATGAATGATACAATAAATAAGGCCTTCAAATTAACCGGTGAGTTATTTTTGGGTAATGTAAAAACCAAAATGATCTTAAAAATGCTATAGAAAAGGTATGTGCTAGAAATCCTAATCCTATAATTAATAAAAAGGTTTAAATCAATATTGGCAAAAAACTGCAGGGAAGAATAAAGAGATTTGTAATATTAACATACATACTAGGGCTAGCAGAGGATATTCAATGATCCTTCAGGGAATATGAAGTGGAGGAATACAATTTTTTTTCTAATTCCACCAATTAAGTAAGAAATACATATACCAATTTAAAAGATAGGGTGAGTAAGGATCTGTATTTAAACTTGGTATATAAAATAAACTGTTTAAGATGTCCAGCCACATAGATTGGGGAGACTATTGGAGCACTGATGATAGTCGAATGGCTGAAACGTTTGCTGTTAAGAAATAAACATAATTTGTTTATTTTGTTGATGATCATATGAAAGAATTGAAAATAAACATAAAAAAAAAGCTAACAACACAGCTAAAACTACAGAAATCAGTTCTTATTTTAGTAGGTACCTTTTAGAAATCCAGGCTCGATTCGATAAGCTTCCAATTTTTCTTTTTTCAAATTTGAACTTTTTAAATTGTTAATGAACTGATTATTAAGAGGTGATTCTTCATCCCTTATAGTTGATCCCAAAGAATAGACTGGATTATCAAAGTGATTTCGATCTAAGGAAAAAAAAAATACCACATAAAAATAAAAAAATAAACAATGGTTAGTTTGTTAGTTAAATGTGTAAAACACATACAAAAATTTTTGAAGGTAAATTTAATCAAAAAACAACTAAACAATGGTTATTTCATTTAATTTTCTTAAAAATATTTATATTACAATTACTCATCCTTTCTTATCTAATATAGCACTCTGCAGAGATTTATAAATTGAACATTCTTCAGAAAATAGGGTAAGCGGACCTCTAAATTATTTTATTCATAACATTAACTAAAGCTGGTAAGTTTAGTTTCAGGCAATGTTCATTAAATTTGTTCATTAAATAAAAAAAAGTTCATTAAATAAAAACAGTCATGAAGAATTCTGCAAAAAATCTAACTATATATGAACAGGAATTGGTCAAGATAATAAGTACAAATATGTGATATTTACATATTTTATTCTAGCCAACGTTTCGACCCAAATTATAGGTCATCATCAGGGCTAAATGAGAAAAAACCAAAAAAACAACCAATCAGATACTTTATATAAACAGATACAAATGTGTGTGAAACATTAAACAAAATTAAACAAATTAGATAAAATAAACATAAACATATTTTTGTAGAATTTAAAAATTCCCAAAGCTCTTAAAGTAAGGCCATGATGAAAGTAATAAATGAAAACGAGACAAAACTTAAAATGGGGGGGACCATTAAAAATGTGACAGTGAAATAAAAAGACTATAAAATGTGAAAAATGTAATAAGTAATAAGGAGACATAAGTATTCATATACTGTTTAAAAAAATATAAGACAAATGGCTAACGTGAAAAAAGAACTTACTTAGGATAAGATAACCCCAGAGGATGAGCCAATAGCTCGAAACGTTGGGAAAAAAAAAACTTCAAACGCGGAAGACTCTCCTCTTTTTTGATGGTAGGGAACAAAAAACGCCTTATTACTGAAAGTGTCATCATCCAATTAGATCCAAAACCCGTTAACCTCAAGACCGACGAACAAAACTTATCCCAAACATATTCCCAAATATTCAGTCTATTAAAACATCCATGACGCACCCACCCATTTTTCATTTTTTCCCTTTCATATAATCTCTAACCATTATTCCTCCACCAAAAAAAAAGTTTTTTGAGATGTTTCGTGGAGTTTTTTAAATTTAATTATTAGGAACTAATAATGCCATTAATAACTAATACGGAATTAATGCCAACGACCTATTTGTCATCTTCATGCACACTAGTTATTTTTATACATATTTTCATTCACCCAGTTTTTAGTAATAATAAATATATACATTCAAATATTTTCTCTATCGGCTTTCCCCATTATCATACCGTATGTTACCTTTTTAACCATCTACTTATCTCCTCAATTCATTGCAACTACATATTTCACATAACTTAGAATTTCGACAAATACCGTTGCTGATCGCGCTTCGGTCAGATAAACCATCCCCTTTCCTCACCCCCAACCTTCGTCACTCAGCTTCCAACAGCAGTGAGGAAAGGTCAGAGACAATTTTTCTATTTTCTATTTATTTTTTCCCATACTCATCATAAGTTTCCATCACCCATTGTCATATTATCAAACAATTTATATCATAGTAATTAGTAGCATATAATATAGAATCTTTAATTTATATCCCTTTAAATACTTTTAGTCCCACACCATACTACATAGCTTAATAATCAGTTTAATAATCATCCATCCTTCTAGTGTAACACACTTTCAATACATAAATCTTATAATTATTCTTTAATCATAATGCATCCAAAGATCTCTTACCATTCATTCAGTGACTTATTTTGTAACATTATATTTTTATATATCCATCTTCTTTATCTTTTTTAAACTTTTGATTTACACACCACTTTGTATTTTGTGTACTACATTTCATCATATTTACTTAGGCTTCGTTACTACAGACCATTGTAACCTCATTATATATTCACCTATCCTTATATATATAAAAATCTCGTGTCCCGATGTTTGTCTCTCTATTTCTCAGAAACTACTCAACCGATTTTAATGAAATTTGGCTCAATGTATATAGTTTTGGCCAACTTAACGGACCGGATAGTTTTTAACTTGATTAGTGATCAAAATAATTCTTAAATAGCGAATTATTGTAAATACAGTAGGTCGTGTTTCGATTTATTAACATGGCGTCATATGTCGATTTCATAATGTTTTTGTTTATAAGCATGCTATTGTAATACAGGTTATCATTATTATAATTTTGTATTGCGTTATGTGAGTGCAGTTATTTGTTCCTATATTATTATTTTCCATAGACAAATAGTAATACAAGTTTGTATGTATTGTAATTTTCATTAAAGAATAAATAAATCAAGAAAAGGTTACAATAAATTCTCAAATGTGTAGGTACTTTTTCTTCCTTTTCCTTTTTTATTTGTATTTAAATTAAATTACTAGCTAAGCGCTGAAACGCTTTGCTGTGGCCCACCCTGATATCAACTTTTAGTAAAGTAAATACATTTTAATAATTTAAATTAGGCTATTATTTGAAATAATACTCTATAAATGTTGTAACAACACCTACTGTCATAGGTGTAACCTAATAGAAACCTTACTTGGGGAGTCAGTGTTCCCAAAAATTAGTGAAAATTAGTAAGCTGGCTACACTGCGAATAACCAGTTGTAAAAATTCCCTCACAAAAAGAGTGTGTTTTGATTAGGTGTTGTGGGATACTTTGTGATTTGCTTAAGAACTGCATAATTAAGACTTTAATATTATATTTTCAGTTGATTTATTTAACAGAAGTTTCTTTATTTTCATTATTCGTTTTGTTATTATTATTTAAATACAGTGTTTTTTTATTTTACCAAACCTTTTTATCATTTTTATCCCGAGATCTAAAATGTAAAATTTAAAAAATGTCAGTGAAGATTTGTAATTCCTCCTTTATCAACAATAATTTAAAGTTGAGAAAATTTAATCCCAATCGAATAGAGACTGTTACTTCCTGTTCAGCAGAGTTGTCATTATCTTTAAATGTAAAATTTAAGAAATGTTAGCGAAGATTTTAATCCTTTCTTTAATTTAAAGTAGGCTATTATTGGGAATGATATTTCGTTGTTAATTTCACCAGAATACAATTTTTTACTTATCTTTAAATGATTGTTGATTATGAAAGGATTACAAATCGCGGCATTTTTTAAATTTTACATGTTTAAAAATGTTGCCTGGAAGGTTTACAGGAGATATCGCCCTGTTGCCACCTATTCCCCTGGAACCGACAGAATTTTCAATAAAATTTAAAAGGCTTCAATATCCTATTCGTTTGGCTTTTGCCATGACCATAAACAAATCCCAAGGGCAAACAATGTCCACTTGGACTTTGAAAATCCGTGTTTTTCCCTTGGGCAACGGCATAACTCACGTGCGAAATGGGTATCGCCTGCTTACGTGTATGGAAACCATCAAATCTTTGGTTTGTGTTAAAAAAAAAAAACAGGTTAACCCAAAACATTTTGAACAAATTAGTACTTGAATAAATAAAAATTCTTAATTGTATTATGTAAAAACCTCTTTAAGAAGAGATTTATTATTACTCAAATATATTGCTAAATTAAAAGCTTGAACACACCACCCTCCTACCGAACACTTAGTAGCCGAAGGGTTGGGAAATCGAGGTCTCAAAGAAATTGAGAAAAACGCCTATCAAAAGGACATAAATGACGTGTTAACCAAGATTGGCATGACCCTGAGCAAAATTAAACCCGTTGTTAAACTAACAATACCAAGTTGAAGTAGTGTTAGGCCAATAATCAATAGATCAATGGCTGAGGTTATCAAAACTTACTTCAGTCATCCTTTTTAAAATTAGTGGAAAAATATAGCCATTTCGAGTTAGTTTATACCGATCCATAAAAAAAGGGCGATAGTGTTGGCAGCTCTGTGAGTCGTAAACACAATCAGCTCCTTTTTAATCAAACTACATTGAAATATGAGATGTAAAAACTTAAATAAAACTTTAACTTTCCTATATTCTTTACCAAATACTTTTAAATGGTGTAATGCTCTATTCTCAATCACGTTGGATTTTGATTAGCTGAAAGGTTTTCATTTTTATCAATGAATATTGGTATTACTGTTTAAAAATATTAGGATATAACTACTGAGCCACAGCAACGCGTGGCCGGGTCTGCTATGTTTTATATATTTCTCTACATTACCTCAGATATCCCATTTTAAGTTTTGTCTCGTTTTCATTTATTACTTTCATCATGGCCTTACTTTAAGAGCTTTTTTAAATTCTACAAAAATATGTTTATGTTTATTTTATCTAACTTGTTTAATTTTGTTTAATGTTTCACACACATTTGTATCGGTTTATATAAAGTATCTGATTGGTTGTTTTTTTGTTTTTTTCTCATTTAGCCCTGATGATGACCTATAATTTGGGTCGAAACGTTGGCTAGAATAAAATATGTAAATATCACATATTTGTACTTATTATTTTGACCGCACCCCCAACCAATTCCTCCTGTTCATTATATCAACGGTCAACTATCTTCCACCATCATTCTAACCATATATGAATCGGTTTTTGTTAAAGAGCATAATTACATATTAGTGCCCATGTATTGGAGCATGGGAGGTCCGAGGCGGAATTAGTAGGGTCCAGGCATGCTATAAAAGCAGGTAGAGAATTTTCCCTGCGAAGAGAGCATATATACCGGCTCCTGACAGAACTCCAGGACTCTCGTTAACCCATTGAGAATGGGGGTATGCCCTGGCGGATAGCCATACGTGGAATGGGAAATAAAGAATGTGCAACTTTTCTGATCTTTTTTACATGTTTGAAAATCCAATATCCGATGTGGACTTGTACCCATCAGCAAGAGCTAATCACTAATAAGGTGGACAAGATAGATGAAGAGGGGGACGATCAGCGACTCTTCAATTGGAGCTAGCTTCAACAGAGGCGGCTGTATCGTTTCCTGCCTGGATGAGCATACCAGGCAATGGCTAGAAAAAATAGTTCCGGAAATCAAGATGAGAGAGGAATTGCTCCTACGAGTCTGTAACACCAGGAAGCTTATGAAGATCGCAACCTTCTTTCCAGGAAAGGCTCCATAGGAGGAAATACTTCTCAAAAGGCAGAGAATTCAAAATATGGACATTAAAAACTGGCGACTGCACTAGTTAAAAGAGATGGGGAAGGGCTACTTCTGCATCCTCAAAATCTCAAAGTTAGAGATATGAAGGTTGGCTGTGGGATGAAACTGATCCAGTTCAGGCAAATCAAAAATGCTGCTGCAGAGCAACTCCCACTGACAACACAGGAGGAAGAATTGATGGACATCACTGAGGGTTATTCATGCGGTCCAACGAGTGTCTATCCATCACCAGTCCTACTGGACCTTGGACGAGCTGGGACTGGCAAGCATATTTGGTCTAGGACTGAGGTCCTAGGCTGGTTTCTCACCAGCATCGATTTTCTGCTCCTCTCGACTTTTGCCAAGTCTTCCTTGACATAATTTGAATACAAAGCACTATTCTAGACGATCAGCTGATCATTTTGGTACTAAATATTACACTAACAACCAATAGTTGCTCTGTAAATGTTCTGTGAACTACACCACTCTAAGGCTTCTAAGTTTGTTGTTATTTCTTAAACCTTGAAACTTTTTAGTGTCAGTTTTATCATTTTCGTAGTCAGTTTTGGTTATTTTTGGAGTTTTAAATAGAAAAACGGAAGGAGAGAAACTAATATTTACTATAAGACATGCTCCACAAATCCGGCTCTTCACATTGGGGAATGTTTTGAGAAGTACCACAATATGAAAAATTATCGATAAATTAAATTATATTACTTTTATGTTTTAATTTGAATAAATATAGATTTTTGAGAATAAATAAACATTTTTTTCATCTTTATTACCCCTAAAACAAAATCTGCTATTTGGCAGAAAACTACACGGTCCACCAGGGTGCGATGTAAACAAACAGACACGGACTAATGACGGGGCTTGTTTATGCCGGTCTTGGACCGGCATTGTACCGTGTGGACATTCATGGGTGGGTCCGCAAAGGGTTAAAAAACAGCAGTGGTAATTATAAACTCATGATAATATTCTATTCATACTTCATAAAGTTGAAAATTAGTTACAACAAAAATTATCAATATAAATTGGCCTTTTAAATTTAAAAATATTTACTATTTTATTAAATACTAATAATATTTTATTAAATATTAATAATATTTTATTTCTATTTAAATGAATGTGCTCATTACAAATTAATTTTTATTGATAGCATTAATTTATTTTGATCTTATTGATTTCAAAACACTTTTAGGTGTATTAAGAAAATAAATTAATATTATTTAAATAGAACATAAAACCTTATCACATTGCAAGTATTAAATAATATATTCAGTTCCAATGTAGATAAGAAGGCACTTGCCCTAAGATATGGCTAGATATTTTCTAACAATTAATATTATCAGGATTCATATGACTTCATGATTTTAATAATAAAACCAGGCTAAGTAAGTTTAAAAAAATTATGTCAACTTATTTATACCTGATCCTTCTGGATTTGCAGTATAATGTATATTACACATTTGAGTTTTAAGACTTTGTACCCTTCTTCTGTAATACAAAACAATCAAAACAAGAATAGCAGCAACCAGAATAGTAAGGAGAGTTACACCGGCAATGGATCCTGCACCACCTGAATTACTTCGCTCTGTTGGATCAAGTACACTCTTTTCTGTCAAAGGAACATCACAGTTCTCCCCTAATAAAACATAATTTTAAGAATTAGGTTTCTAACAGTTAATAAAAATCATCATATGACTTATAAATAATTTTTACTTATTGGTTATTTTCACTTCCTTGTTGAAAATACTACATATTTATGATTTTCGCTATTAAATAATGCCTCTTCCTTCAATATTTGTATAACTCATTATAACAAACTTGAGTATGGAAACTTATAAATCTAAAGGGGAGAGGGGGAAATACACTGCAGTTCTTTGCAAATAAAATATGCTGGTATTATTGTTCAGAAGAGATATTAAAGAAGTTAACATGTAGTACTATGCAATAAATGTAGTTTTTAAAAGCAATATAGAACTTCAATGGAAGTATTAAGCTGACAAACTATAATCAATTAGTATTTAAAGGATATGACTTACTTTAACTGATTTAATGTTTTAAAATAATTAATTTTGGAGTATGTATTTAAAAATGAAATTTTATTCATTATGGTATAAGTTAATGTAAAATCATTAAATACAGTAACGCTTACCAGTAAACCCTCTTTTACATGAACAACCGTCAATAGCATGACAGATGAAATTATCATTCTTGCATTGACATAATTTCATACAGAATTCTCCATAGTAATTATCTGGGCAAACTATAAAAATACAAAAATTTAATTATTATTAAGTTTTAATAAACTCTTATTATGATTTATAAATATATTGTAAGCTTGTAGATTTTGAAGGTTGAATATTTTGATGAATAATTAATTAAATATCTTTTCTTTTTCTATCATGCTTTTTTTTTAAAAAGGTAATATATTTGTGAGGTGATAATAGCTCATATCTATTAAGCCTGAAATGTGCATGTAAATTGAAAAACATACTTACATTAACAAACCAATGCAAGTAAGGAAAAAAAAATATAAAGAAAGGTTAGAAGAGTTTTAAGTAAAGGAAAAAGTTAAAGAAGCATTTAAGTCTAATATTCTGCCTAAATATGCGATTATTGTAGCCAGAAACATAATAAATAAATAAAGAACTGTGTTAGCTTAAGAATCATTGTCTTCATTGTTTTAGTTATAATTTAAGCATTAAAAAAAAAAAAAAAAAAAAAATATGAATCTACCCAATTACAAACAATTTAGATTAAGATTTGAGTCAACACTATTTAAAGAGAATGGTGTTATTAAAAAGTGAAAAGACTGATTTGAATCAATGGTTAGAATTGCAAAAAATATTATGCGTAGCGTTAATGTATAAAGTTAAAATTAAATTAAAAATGACTTACTCTGGCGACATTGATGACCAAACCATCCAGGCTTACAGTGACAAACTCCATCCAGAGGCCGACAGGTTCCATTATTTTGGCACTTGCATATGTAGGAACAATTTGCACCATAAGTTCCATTTTGGCATGGTTCAGAACATTTTGGACCTTGCCAGCCTGGGAAACACTGGCATTGGCCTGAAGATATTGAAAAATTAATAAGAATTTCAGATAAAATAAAAATAAAAAGTGTTCATGAAGACGAATAAATAATCACCTGTAACGTGATGACAATCCCCGTTTTTACAATCACAAGAGTTTTTACAATTTGGACCATATGTTTCATTTGGACAAGGGTGTTGGCACATAGGACCAATATAACCAGGTCGGCAAGAAAATTCTCCAGTTACATGATCACAAGACATATTTTTACCTGAAACATTAAAGTATTTAGAAAATTACTTTATCGATAAATGGCAAAAAATATAATGACATTAAGATAACATCAAACAGTAATCCCAAATGGATTCTAAAACCAGCTCCTCAAATAATAATTAGGCATAATGGTGATACTCCAATTACGGGCAAGTTTACGATATTAAATTACAATTTTTTTCGGTGACCGATTGCCTCCATAATTGGTTATAGGTTTTCTTTCAATTTTAAATTAATCTAATTGCTCAATTTTGAATAATACCACTCTTATAACCTTGATATGAGAGTAGCTTGTAAAAGGATACTATTGAAATTCTATAACCATGATTTGGGACAAGCCACAATATTAATGATATCAACCTTTTGTAGTAAATATATGACTTATTTATTGAAGTAATAGTCCATTCGACCATTGGATTTTGTAGAGGAGCTTTCCTTTTGACCATTACTATGAAAATTGGAAAGTGCGAGGAATGGCTGCTTTTTTACATATATAAGAGTGATGAAGTATGTATACACTTTATATTTTAACAATACAATAAAATATTTAAAAAGTATATAACAGGGTAATAACAGATACTAAAAGTTAATAAAAACTATAAATAAGAAGAAGAAATCTTCACTTCATGTCAAAACGTTAAAAGATTTAAGTTAAATAATTTTTTTCCTACCTGAAAATTGACAATTACCTGAACTCTTATTTTGACATGTTTGAGAGCATAAAGTACCAAAAGTACCCGGACGACAAGCAAGTTCACATGCCTGACCCATCCAGCCAGCAGCACAAACACATTCTCCACTGTCTTGCTTGCAAGAACCATTATGGCTGCAATCACAATCTTTAGAGCAATCATCGCCATATTTGCCAGGTTCACATTTGGAGTCACAAAGTATACCTAAAAAATATTTACTGCTATGTTAATAAAATAATGGTATACAGTAGAATCCTGATAAACTGTGGGTGGGTCGAAAAACAAAAATTTTTTTTTCGAAACGCTATACCGAGGAAAACTTGGCTCTGGGGTAGGTAAGTAAAATGCATTTTAAATAAAAAAATAATATTGAAAACCCAGCTAGCGCATTGCACTTGAAATTTTGATTTTTCTCGAAAATCAAGTCTTTTTAAAAATTGTTTGCATTGCTCAGCCGATAATATTTTAAACTGCTATAATGATATGCTATAGTATAAGGGTTTGAAAACACACAAAAAAATTAAAACCATCAAAATCTTTTATTTTGTGGTAGCGCAAAAGACTCAAAAATTGCTAAACTACTGCATTTAAGCTGCTTACATGTAGCATGTGCGTATTTAATTTTTTTACTTTAACAATTAATTTTAATATAAAGGATAAATAAAAGAACTTATTACATTTAGTACAACAAAAAAAAAAAACAATAAAAATACACTCACAAAAAATATATAAATGTTTTGTACCTCTGATTTAAAGTTTTGGGAACATTACATTTATTTAATTGATAAATAAAAAAGTTCTTTTTTTTTTGGTAACTAATCTACTACAATTCTATCTTGAAAAAGGCAAATTAAAAATAACCTGATAACTTTAGGCCTTCAATTTAATGCATTTTTAACAAGTACAGTTTTAGTCTTTCAAAAAACGCATTTTACTACTATTTTTGGATGACTAGGTTTGAAGCTGTGGATCTTATTAAACCATTGCGGTTCATGGCACCGACAACTATTTGAGATGCTTCAGTCACTAACTTCACGCAGCGTTCAACAGTTTGAGTGTGGCATGGGAAATTTCCATAATTTTTTCGTCAGCATTTTCACCGGCAGTGATTTTAGACCAAATTTCATTATCTGATACCCATAAGATGCGTTTCTTTCGATCACAGGATCAACCAACTGTCCTCTGGACTTATGTGTTTATGAACCAGGTCCTCTTTCCCACTCACGATGGTTGACAACAGCTAACAGAGTTTTGAGACTACGGAAGTGTGGAAACTCCTTCAGATGAATATAAGATGTTAGTATCTTTCATTCTCAAATCATATATGCCTGTTCAAAATAAAGAAAACCAGGCATTTAACAAATGGTCCTGGACTCAATTTTGAGATTATCTAATCAACCAGATATCTACCACAGAATTTGGTTCGAGTGGTTGGTCCTGTGATCGAAAGAAACGCATTTTTCGCGCATCCTGAAAACTTGCTCCTTAGGATGTCAGTCGATGAAACGAGGAACATCAAAGTATAAGGTTTCAGAAGAATTGTAAAAGCATGAATGTTAATAGAATCAATAAGGTGTTTCCGACCTCAAAAAATCAACTTTCAGGCAACAGACTATACTGAAATAATTGATTGGAATACCACTGCACTTCCACCACCACCATTTTTTCGAAGAGTACCTGTTTGGGCAAAAATCACTGTCGGTCAAACTGCTGATGAATGGAACTTTGGAAATTTTCCATGTCACACTCAAGCTGTTGACCGCAGCGTGAAGTTAGTGACGGAAGCATCTCAAAAAGTTGTCGGTGCCATCCATGAACCACAATGGTTTAATAAGATCCACCCTAGCATCTAGGGCTTCGATGCAAAAAAATACTTTTTTATTTATTAATTAAATTAATTTAATGTTCCCAAAACTTTAAATCAGAGGTACGAAACATTTATATATTTTTTGTGTAAGTGTATTTTTATTTTTGTGCTAAATGTAATAAGTTCTTATATTTATCCTTTATATTAAAATTAATTTTTAAAGTAAAAAAATTAAGTAAAGGGCCATTAACATAAAACGCAGCATGCTACACTTCACCTTTCTTTAAGGTGCTAGTAAGCAGCTTAAATGCAATAATTTAACAATTTTTGAGTCTTTTGCGCTACCACAAATTAAAAGATTTTGATGGTTTTAATTGTTTTGTGTGTTTTTAAACCCTTATTCTATAGCATACCATTATAGCAGTTTAAAATATTATTGGCTGAGCAATGCAAAAAATTTTTTTAATAGACTTGATTTTCGAGAAAAATCAAAATTTCAAGTGCGATGCAACAGCTGGGTTTTCAATATTATTTTTTTATTTAAAATGCATTTTACTTACCTACCCCAGAGACAAGTTTTCCGCGGTATAGCGTTTCGAAACAAAAAATTTGTTTTTCGACCCACCTGGGACAGCCTTAATTTTTCAGTTCCATATATGTTGGTGGCCAACAAAATGGTCACTTGTATATTTCATTTCCGCAATGGCACTATTCTTCTATAAAAACATAGCACAATCGGAAAATCATTTGTAACATATCCCCCTTTCTCGTTTCTAAATAAATAAGGAGCGATCATATCTTTCTACAAATCTTTAAAGTCACAAAAAACTTCACAGGACAAACTCGCACTTTCTCCTATAATTTAGTTAAATTTTGCATTGTTCTTTCTTTTGAAAAGAAAAAAACCAACCACATCTTATTTGAAAAACTTTAATTCCGATTTGTTTAGCAAAAACTTTCTCTTCATCCTTTAAAACGCAACCTTTGTTGGAACCATGTGCTTCTTTCAAGAAATAAAAAAAGAAAAAGCAAAAAAAAAAAAAAAAAAGAATGATCCCTCAAGACTGGAAAACCGAGAATTCCAAAAACACTGAGCCATCTCAATTTTGAGCAAAATATACTTTAATATCCTGGGGAAAAGGTTGATACAAAAAGTGGAGTCACAACTTCAAGAAGAGCTATACGGATTTAGAGAAAAATAATAGCAACCAGGACCTAATCTTCACATAGAGGCAGATCATAGAAAAAGTAATGAACGAAGAAAGAAAATGAGTATGTACATTGCACACCTCACATAAGCATTAGAAAGAATTAAGCAGGAGGAAATCCTTAATGCATTGACAGATCTAGATATTAACAAAGGATTAACATTAGAAAAAATGAGTTTCTATAATAGCACCTTTAATACAGTTAAGGACTAACATTAGAAAAAATGAGTTTGTATAATAGCACCTTCAATACTGTTAAGAACTAACATTAGAAAAAATGAGTTTGTATAATAGCACCTTTAATACAGTTAAGGACAACCAATCAAATAATTATTGGTAAGAAAAATCTATTATAGGCAAGGGCAGAGTTAGCAAGAAGGACTTCGATCTAAAGTGTTTTGGTTTAACAACTATTTAATTTCATTATTCCTTTTAAAAAAAATATATATATATATATATTTATATATATATATTACAGGGGTCATGATTTCTGTGACCCCCCCCTCCCCCCCCGGGTCGGCACTTGAATATAGGACATCTGATTCTACAACTAAAATTACTGTAAAGACTGCAACTAATAATGTAGTATAAACGGGAGATGAGCCATCAAAAAACTCAAATTGAAACCTGAGTCCTATCAAAATATACAAATTTTATCAATTACAAATAATTTTTAATATCTTTAATAATAATGATTTCATTTTAACAAATCAAAGTATTTTTTTATTATGGAGAATACAAATTTAGAAAGTATATGCAACTTGAATTTATTTAAATTATAAAAGCATACCATTCCAAGGATCTTTACAAATACAACTTCCAGTCACAGGATCACAAGATTTAGTATTTTCTTCAACACAGAAACATTTTTGTTTGCATCCGATACCAAAATAGCCCTCATCACATTTTTCACTACAATCAGGGCTTTTGAATCCAGGAGGACAGATACAAGTACCTGAACAAAAAAATTTCTAAGAGAAATGCTCTAAAAAATAAAACAGATAAATGAAATACAGTTATCATTGTACTATAAAACAAAACAATTTTTAGAACTGTTAAATAAAATAAAGAAAAATTTCCAAAATTATGTTTTAATTAATTCTTTTATTTTTTTAAATTAACAATTATCTAATAAAGAATATATACATACCATTTACTGGTTCACATGCACCATTGTTTTGGCAATTACACTGCTCTGAACAATTTTTTCCATACATGTCTTCTGGGCATGGTCTTTCACAAAACAAACCTATCCATCCTACGGTAAGAAATTTTTGATATAACAATAACAATTAATAGTGATGCATTATTTTAAAAAAAATCTATAGCTGGATTCATTTTTTAAACACACACCTGGAGGACAGAAACATTCCCCTGTTTCACCATCACACTGACCTCCATTGTTACAATTACATTTAACTGCACAGTTTTCACCATAAAATCCATTAGGACAAGGCTCACTACAATTTTTACCATGGTAACCTGTAAAATAAAGTATTATTTATTATTAATACTTTTTTAAAGATATTAATTATCGGTTGAAAAGTAAAATTAACAAAAGATTAATCAAATACGATGTTCAAATTTTCCTGGTTCACTTAATTTTTTTTTCACAGTTCTTAGTTATCAGATTAACCAGTTAACGACTTTCCAAACTTAGATTTTTACTTTCTCACACATCAGCATATAAATAAAATAAATTAATTTTCTAGTATACTTACCAGCAGTGCACTGGCAAGAACCATCGATGGGAGAACAAAGTGCATTATTAAAGCAATGGCACACATTTTTGCAACCTTTACCCCACTGATAAAATGGACATGAGTTAGAACACTGTTTGCCATGAAATCCTACAGCACATTCACATCTCCCAGTCCAAGGATGGCACCTAGGGTAATATAAAACATTCATTTCAAAGCAAATAAAGTACTAATTTAAAATTGAAAGAAATAACAAAAATGTTGTAAGGCTGAATGTGTTAAACTACAAAAAATGAGATTAAGACGAGTAGGACAGGGGTAAAGTTGTATATAACTCATTTATGCTAAAATCAGAAGTTATGTATGCAAGTTTGAAGTTTCATTTTGTTGTAGAAACATTAAACTACTCAAATTTAAGTTATTCAAAAAATACATTACTGGGCATAGTAAGCTAATTATTAATTTTTTAACTCTTACTAGAGTTAAAAAATTAATAATTAGCTAAAGTTTACAACTTTAAAGCATAAACCTACTACTCTAACAAATCTACCCTCTGAACTTACTCTAACACTATAAGCTATTAACTCATTCAAAAAATACATTACTGAACATAGAGTTAACACAACTAATAATTAATTTAACTTTAAAGCATGACCTCTTTCTCTTATTATTGGTACAAAATTAATATAAAAATTAAAATTTAATAAGTAAATATCCATAGCAATGTCACAATTGAAGTCTCCCTTTACCCTCTTTTCTCAAAAAAGTTAATTTTTATGGCTTGAAAATGCAAAATATGGAACAGTTCCAACAGAATTTTTTTTCTCTCCTCCCGAAGCCTTTGTTGCTGTATGTTTTTTTTTTTTTCATGGGCTGGGGATTAATGCCAGGCTTTGAAAAGATTCATGGCAGTTGGGATTTGATCTCACAAACTTTATATTATCTAAGTACGTACTGCCCATGGATCTGACGGAACTCTACCATATCTTCTCGAAATCTATCAAACATACTTGTCCTGTTTTGATTTGCTTTCTCTAACAATACTTCAATCTTAGACCCTCTCAATTTTTTTTGCCCTTAAATAGGAACCCAAGTAAATAAGTTAGCGATTTCTTACGTTACTGTTTGGTTAGGAGTACATTCACAACGATTTTTGCAATCTGGGCCATAGAACCAATCAGGACAATTCCTTTCTTCACATGTCGTTCCAGTCCATCCATTCTGACATTTACATTTACCGCTTGATGCATCACATTCTCCATTCTTACAACTACAAACTCCTGTACAATTGTAGCCAAATGTTCCTGGAGGACATTTTTCATTGCACTGCAAAATGTACACAGTTTAATAAACTATGTTAACTTTGAATAAAAAAAAAAGCACATTTAATTACAAGAATTAGATATTACCTTGTCACCCCTGAATCCTGCAGCACAAATACAAGTACCATCAATGTGGTCACAATGTGAGTTGTTATTACAATCGCAGGTAAGGCTACAATTATCACCATAAGTTCCAGGAGGACAACGATTACCACAGACTAGCCCCTGTTTTGTCATTAAGCCATTAACAAATTGTTTAAAAAATGTAGATCAAATCCAATTAAAAAAAAAAAAAAAAGCAAAACATACTGTCCAACCAGCAGTACAAAAACATTCACCAGTTGCAGGATCACAGGTGCCTCCATTTTGACAAAGGCATTCATGTTTACAATCTGAACCATGACGCCCAGGAGTACAAATTTTCTCACAACTGAAATAACAAAATAATATTTTCCAATCAGTCTAGGGCTGGATTAATAGATTTATAAATTGAAAAGTATATTATTGCAGATGGAGATTAACATTGAAAAATCAAGAAGTTAAAGATTAAATTTAAACAACAATAAAAGAATGTACTGAATAATTTTCCTCATTTAATAGCTAAATTACAATAGTTTTGGAATTTATTACGAACTTTGAAGGGTGATATTGAGAGGTTGACTGGTGGACCAAACTGTGGTAGGCCCTGAATCTATAGGAGTTGTGGATGTGATCGGACAAGTGGAATGTAAGGAAGCAAAATTCCTATTGATAGATAGGTGATGTGGAAGGAGATCCCTGGAAATTGGGTGTGATAATATGGAGAATAAATGGCAGCAGATAGAAAGGAGGGAAGAAAGGTGTTGGAGGAGACCAAGGACTGTTTTACCAATTATTTGGTTAGTAAGTGAAGACATAAGTAAATAATTGTTTCTTAAAAGAAGTTCAATCAAATTAGGATAATAAAATTGACTTACAGTGAACCAGTGTAACCTTTTGGACAAATGCATTTGCCAGACACATGATCACATCCAGCATTGTGCTTACATCGACAAGTTTCAGCACAGTCAACCCCATATTTCCCTTCAGGGCAAGGTTTGTCACATAACTTCCCTAACCAGCCTCGCTTACATTCACAATTTCCTGAGAAAGGGTCACAAGTAGAATTATTTTTGCATTCACAATAATGCTCACAATCTCTTCCCCATCTTCCTTTAGGGCAAACTGTAATCAGAATATATAAAATACCACAAATATTCATAATAAAAACACTGTGCTTACTAAAATAAAACCTGATCTCAATTCTAGAATCTATTTCTGAAACACCTCTAATACATCTACATTAAATAAATTCATTTCATTCATTAAAGCTTTTATATAATTAAGAAAATTGATATTTATTTATGCTAAATTAAAAACGAGGCTAACATAAAAAAATCTAATTACTCACATTTATCTGTTCCAAGAAGGCCAGGAAAAAGAAAAAAATAAGTGAGTGAAATATACATGATAAAATGCTTCTACAATAATAATTTTAATAAGTTGGACATATAGTAATGTAAAAATATTTGAAGAAAAATAAAAAGATTTACATTCTACACGATTGATTTTGATGCCTACTGAATGCTGTTGGCATGAAACCAGGGTATTAAATGTGTTGATGTTTGTTCCTATGATAAGCAGAAAATAGTCCAGGAGCCAATCAAAAAAGTTGAAATAAATAATTATGGTCTTTTGTATATTATTTACCATCATTGAATACCTGTATAGGGGGTAGTCGAGAGGCTGATAAAGCTCCTGCTAAGGTCTCGAGGAAGCTACCAAGCTCGAATTGGAAGTGATGTGTCACCAATGACCACCTAGCCTCTCCTTCCCAACTCCTACTCTCACCTTCTCGAGGTGGGTCCCGTTAAACCGAACAACACAGTCTTAGGTTATGGTAACCAATCTCTTCGGAGGACTGTGTAGGCGAAAAAACAAGAGAGGAGCCCCTGACATGGCAGCCTGGAGGTAATTTGGGAATAGGCCTGCCAGGAAAGAGATGTGCCAGGAAAGATGTGCAGGGCATACCGCTTGGGATGGTGGTGGTAGAAGTGCCTGGGGCAGTCAACAGCAGCTCCTGCAGGCTTTGTAAGAAAGCCTACTGCAAAAAGGTGGACAAGACTCTAAAGCCTCAGTAAGCAACTTGTCTACATGTAGAGTGCCTCGATGTCAATACTCCTGGTCCTCCATTTTGGGGGTTTAATCTAAAAAAAATCTAAAACCCCATTCTTGTAAAAATCAAAATGTTGCGAATACTCTATAAAGGAAAGCTGGACTGTCTTTACGGAAAAGACCAGGGACCCGGAAAAGGACATAACCAATCAGAGTAGCCACATGGAAGAGCAAGATATAGGATGGAGCTTGCAGCGATACAGGAAATTAGATGGATGTTTAGAAATGAATGTTGAGCTCAGGGAGCTAAAGGACTATGTTCTTATTAACAGCGGACATGAGGAAAACATATTAGGCACTGGGTTCTTAATAAGGAAAAATATTAAACATGAAGTAATGAACTATCTGTACTCTCAGAATTGGGGAAAGTTTTTCAATATAAGCCCCGTTAGTGTTCATGCTCCAACAGAGGATAAAGAGGACAAACAGAAGGAGGCTTTCTATGCTGAGCTAGAATCCACAGTTGGCAGAATGTCAATACGGGATGTCAAAATAGTATTTGGCGACTTTAATGCAAACTTTAATCGGAAGGGAAGAAATGTTCCGCCCTACTATCGGCCCACACAGTCTGCATGTAGAAAGCAATGATAATAGATTTAAAGCAATAGACTCTGCTACCTCGGTGGGTTTCAAGTATAAGGCTCCAGGGAATCACGAGATCCCAGCAGAGCTATGGAAGCATGGAGGAGATGCATTAGCTGAGGAAATATACCATTTGATTTTTGACATCTGGATATCGGAAGAGATACGAAAAGACTGGTCCACCACATTAATATGCCCAGTTTATAAGAAGGGGGACAAGATGGACTGTGAAAACTACAGAGGCTTTGTATTGTTAAGCACAGCATATAAAGCCTTCTCCATTTTGTTAATGAGCAGGATACTCCAGTACTCTGAGGGAGAGCTTAGAAATTACCAGTGTGGATTCAGAAAAGGTAGATCCACTATCGACCACATTTCAAGCATAAGGTCCATGCTGGAGAAGTACTATGAAAATAATATTGATCTGCACCACCTCTTCATCGACTACTGACAAGACAGTGTAGACCGACGCAAATTGTATCAGGCCTTGACGAAGATGGGTATTCCATAAAAACTGATACGATTAGTGCGCACAACCTTGGAAGGGACACAAGGGAAAGTAAAAATCCAAAGCACTGAGTCCAGTTGCTTCCCTATCAACAAAGGATTATGGCAAGGAGGCCCCCTGTCCCCCATCCTATTCAACATTGTTTTGGAAATGGTAATGAGGGCCATTAGGACAAATCCTGGAGGGTCCATCTGCAACCGTCTGACACAGCACCTTGCTTTTGCAGATGACATTGTCATCACTGGTCACAAACGATCAGCTTTGCAAGGAGCTTTCGAGGAATGTGAGCAGGCTTCAAAAATGGCAGGACTCAACATCAATGAAGACGTCCCGGAGTGATTTTGGGGCGAGTAATGGTCTTAGTGCCGCAGGGGCTAGCTGATGTGGACAGCTAGTGGGGATTAACGCTCCTTTGGTTTCCTGAGTTCATTACACTGCACACATCACAACAGAACAGTATCCAATACACAATACTGACACTAAGGTCACATACAGTACTCACCTCAGGACCACCTTTCCTGGCATGACCCATGGCCTGGAGTATTACCTGGCCACCCTTCCTCCTCAGGGGATTAAATAATCGGGAGGCCAGTTGTTCCAAGGATATGGGGCCTCTAGGGCTTGGGCTATTCACCCATCTGGAGTATAATCGAATCAGAGAAACTACACTAGCCTCGGAATCGTACGGATTCAACAGAAACGATGCGGCAGGGAAGAGTACATAAGATTAGCTACCTGGAATATTAAGACTCTGACAGGAAAAGAAGCAGAACTTATCATTGAATTAGAAAGATATAAAGTAGATGTGCTGCGTTTGAGCGAATTGAAGAAGAAGGGCTCTGGCACATGACAACTCACAAATGGGTATATAATGATATACTTTGGTGTCAACATTGGAAGAGCAAAGGAAGGCATAGCCATTGTCTTCAAGGATTCACTCTAAGACAAAATTCAGCACTGGGAAGCTATTTCCTCCTGACACATCTTTGCTGATATAAATCTTAGTATGGGGCCAGTTATAATTATTCAAGTTTATGCTCCTACAGAAGATAGCTTAGTAAGGGACAAGGAAAAATTCTACGAGGATCTCCAGAAAGTGGTGGATGGTGCTAACAGTCGAAACAGAAGATTGGTGATTTGTGGTGATATGAACGCTAGAACAGGGATGGACCATAATCTATCCTATGGAGTGATGGGCCAGTGGGGAGCAGAAAATGTTATAAATGATAATGGACAAAGATTTATTGAGTTCTGTGTTACAAATGATCTACTCATTGGTAATTCGTTCTTTAATCATAAAAAGACCCATAAGATAACCATGAAAGGACACAGAAGAGAAGGGAGTAGCACTATCGATTATTTTGTCTATAGCAGAGAAATCAGACAGTTCTTCACGGATATTAAAGTAATTAAAGGAGCAGAATTGAATACAGATCATCGGCTGCTAGTGGCAGACACTAAAAACTTACTTCAGTGCAGGAGACCCAAGAGATATGAAAGAATTGCAGTGGAAGTGCTACAACAGGAAAATAAGAAAGAAAGGTACGCCGATGTTCTGAGAAGGGAGCTTGAAGAAATAAATATAAAACAGGACCTGAATACTTTGTGGCAGGATGTCAAGAATAGTATTCTAAGGGACGCAACTGAGGTATGTGGTAAAAAGAAAATTACTCCCAGTGCAAAGAGGACAAGATGGTGGAACCCAGAAGTAGCCTGGAAGGAATATATAATAAAAAGAATGCGGCAGATTGGCAGAGTACACCCAGAAGCGAAACCTATGTAAGAATGTCATAAAAGAAGCTAAAAATAGATCCTGGCAGGAATTCGGAGAGGAAATAGAGAGGAACTTCCATGAGAATGCTAAACGTCTGGAACACATTAAAAAAAAAAAAAACGCCTGAGAGAAAAGAGGGGGACACAGGTTAGGCATATAAAGAATGATGCTGGCCTAATTACTACTTATCAAAAGGAGATTCTGGAAGCTTGGAGACCTCACAACCAAGACAAATTTGCACTTGCCCCTCATACAGAAAATGAGAACATGAATAGAAAATGCGCAAGGACTGTGGCTGATCAAATAGAGGATATGGATAACTGCATCAGAGAGGATGAAATTGAAATGGCAGTTGAAAACATAAAACTCGGTAAGGCTAGTGGTATCGACATCATTACCCCAGAACTTATCAAATTTGGAGGGGAAGAATTGAAAAAGGTCATTCAGGCTCTTTTCCAGGAAATATGGAATTCCAGAAGAATGGGAGAAAAATATCTTAATCATTATCTCCATCCATAAGAAGGGAAGACATCTATGAAAATTATAGACCTATTTGCCTATACTTGGTTGTGTATAAACTGTAGGTACCCTCGAATATTGGAAAAACTGCTGCGCAACTATGTCGAGAAGGATATAGAGGAAGAACAGGCTGCATTTCGTTCCGGCAGACAAACACAGGACCACCTGTTTTCCCTAAGGATGGTAGCAGAGAAAGCATGGGATCGAGGATGGAATGTATACCTTGCTTTTCTAGACCTAAAAGCTGTGTTTGACTCACTTCCACACCATGTAATCTGGAATGCCTTGAATGAGAAGAAAATTCCACCAAAGCTACTTAATGCAGTGAAATCGATTTACCAGGACACAAATTTCCTCCGGACAACAAAGAAGATGACGAGACCCACAGGAACTATGGGTTCAAAACAGACATACCACCTGAAACTCCCGACGCTTCTTATTGGGATGAAGCTGAGGTTGAGATGGCCATGGACCAGATCAAGAAGGGAAAAGCAGCTGGGCCATACGGGATTGAGGGAACAGAATAAAAAACTTTAAGGGAGCTCTAATTGAAGTTTTGCTGACTCTCTTCAATAACTGTCTGGATACGGGGAGGTTCCCTTTGATATGGAAGGGAGCAGAAGTGGTGGCGATTCCAAAACCCGGTATCGATGAGGCAAACGTAAAAGCTAATAGACCAATCAGCCTTCTCGCTATTTTCGGTAAAGTCCTCGAGCGCCTTATACTGCAAAGGCTCGAAGGAGTCTTGAGCGATCTGTCCCCTTATCAGTTTGATGGCGTCAGATGAAAGAGCAGGGCTGATGCCATCAGAGTGCTACAGGAAACAACAGAAGCTTCACGTAATAAGTTTGTTGTGGCAATTTTTTATGACATAGTTGGAGCATTCGACAACCTCTGGTGGCCATCTGTTCTGTATGAGCTAAAAAGATTGGAGTGCCCTAAGAACATTTACTGCCTCATATTTGATTTTCTAAGGAACATGAAAGCTTTTGTACACCCTCCGAGCAGATGAGTGGAAACAAATATTGAGCGAGGCTGCGCACATGGCTCTGTGTTGGGACTGCTTCTTTAGAAGTTAAATTCTAATCCTCTTCTCATGAAGTGGCAGGCGGCGAACGTGTTTCCTGTTGGATCGGTGGATGATTTAGGAGTAGTCATCGAGGCAGATTCAAGAAAGGCGATAGAGGAAAGGACGGAGCAAGTGACCAACATTGCCATAGAATGGTGCACAGAATGCAAGCTATAAATTAACTATAGCAAGACAAAGCTCCTCTTCCTCAAAGGCAAGTTAAGTCCATGATGGCCTCCGAGGGTACAAGTAGGAGACAAAATCATACTTCCTTCAAAAGATGTAACATTTCTCGATGTCACCATAGGCTAAAGATTTAACTATGTACCACACTTATGGGGCATACAAAGTAAGGCGACATTAAGTTCCGATTAAGAGTTCTTCTCAAATGTTAGAGAAAGGGTTAAGGCGCCTTGGTTGGTTCTGGACCATTCGACGGTGCAGTTCCTTACAGGCAAGGGGACTTCAACTACAAACTACACTTCTTCCAAAGAAAGGAAGGACCCAACTGTATGTGCGGTAAGCCCGAAGACACTAAGCACATAATCCTGACCTGTCCGCTGTATATGAGAGCAAGACTGGCGCTAGCTGGAGAGTACACCTTACTCCATTGGCCACCAAGAACTCTGAAAGAACTTGTCTGTACCGAAGCAAAGTTCAAGGCTTTCAAAACCTTTACAAGAGATGCTCTTCAGCAAAAGAAGAGATTACTAGGAAATATATTTTAAATAAAGTAAAAGATAAGATAAGCCATATTGGAGTGCCCTTGAACGGAGGCAAAGGAGCTCCAATTGCGGGCACCCAATAGAAAAATTCTTGGCCCGATTTAGTTTGCCCAAGCCATGCACGTGAATCAGTTCCGTCTGTCCTTTCCAGCTAAATGGTAGGAACGTTCAGACCTGGCCCTGGTGAGCTGTTCCCCGGTCACGTCAGCGTGAACTGATGTCAGCACGCGTGACCGGAAAATGGCTCCTGTTTAGAGCGTGGAGATAAAAATTTTAAGTAACAAATTGGATGTACCGCTGGTATGAGGGCTGCCATAAGGTACAGCGGGGGTAAAGAAGAAAAAAAATAAATAAAAGAGAGAGAGAGAGAGTGAGACAAAACTCTACAGTTCATAATTAAAGAAAAGTTATAAAATACTTTTTGGTTTGACTTACAGATTGAACACTGTGGGCCCCCATAACCAGGTTCACACTTGCATTTGTTAGGTTCTACACAAGTTCCATGTAAACATTCTTGGGAACAAACAGGTTTACATTTGTTAGAAGAAGCAGCATAACCTTCACAACAAACATCAACTGGTCTTGTTTTTGTTATTACCTAAAAGTATTCATATTTAGAGATAAATAACATTTATTTGTCTTTTATTTTAAATAAAATAAATTGGTATTACACCAAGTTAAGATATTATTTAAAAATATATTTACGAAGATGAACAGTATAAATAGCATATTAATTAATTAATGTATTAATTAACAGAATTCTTCAATATAGTTTGTATTATATTTGAGTTAAAAAATAAATAAATAGAATACCATTTCTTTATTTTTTATTTTTATTACATGTTATGACAAAGATATAGAAAATACAAGTTTTTATAATGGTAATCATGCAAATGTTTTGTTTTATATTAGTTAATTTTGTTAAGTGTAAACAATGTAAAACATGAAAACATACTTATGTATAGATTTTAATTTAGGAATGATTTTAGATGAGTCCTGATGATAGGGTAGTAGTACACCCTGAAATGTAGACAGGCATGTAATATAAATAAAAAAAAAGAATTGGAATTCTTTTAATTTTATTCACTCAAATAGAATAAAAAATATATAATGTTGTTTGTGATAGAACAGATAAATAAGAAACCATTAAAAAAATATTTTGTAAATCTTATATGGTTTTTAAGTAACACTAAGAGTTTTATGATTAATTTTCTCCATAAATTCATCATTACCTCTTCAAAAAAGATTAATTTAAAAACCATTACATGATTATAATGGAAAACATATTTTAACAAAAAATATAAAATTATTTATTTCACATTTTTAATTCCGGTTTTATAATAACAAATGTTCAGAAACAACTTAAAAACATACATACTTTTTTATCTATTCCGATTATAAATTTTGTAGGTATTATACAATATATAATAATTGTTTAGAAACAAATATTTTGTGGCTAGTAATTTAAAGAATTTTCACTTTTAAATTATCAGTGATATATAAATAAAAAATAACCAGTGACAGTCAAATAAATATAAATGTATAAACGTTTTTGATGTTGAAAATCAAATTACCTCATCTTGGAAAGCGTTATCAAATACAATTTCATATTTTGAACATCTTGGTGGAACTTTGAGGCACCACGTGTAAGATTTGATTTGCCTCGGCTTTTTCACTGCAACTTTTACCGTGACATTATACCTAAAACAATAAAAATATCAGTGGTATGTACATGAAAAATTAAAAAAAAAAAAAAAAAGTACTAAGATAAGAAGGAAAAACCATCACTAATTAAGAAATACGTAGAGAACCTTTAACTATTTACTAATTAAATGATTTTGAGAAACTTCTGACACAACTCAACAGGCACCACAGTTGAATAGTTTCACCATTAAAAAATCCGTAAATAATCATATAAAATTTCCTGCTATAGTTAATACAGTGAATAATAACAAAATGGGCTAAAAAAGAAAACACTTGCAATAAAATATTAAATTTCCAATTAAAATATTAAATGGGTTGACAGAAAATAATTTAGAATGTATGATCTGCAAGAAATGAAATTCGCCTGTATGATAAAAATAATTTTTTTTTTTTATTTATGTAAGATGAAAGGTAAAATTTAAAAGATGGAAAAACAGAATACAATTTAAAAAATCTGGTGCGTGCGCGCAACACAACTTTCACTTACCAACTTACTTAGATTAGAAATTGACGTGTTTTGTTAATTGCCACTTCACAAAGTCACACATTTTTCCACATTCATTTCTTATTTTTGTTTTTATTTTCTCTGTAAAAACACTAATTTTTTTTTTTTATTATTAAACAAAAGTTTTTACTTTTAATACTTCGGCAATGCAAGCATAATACTCCAAGTCGTCTGATTTTATAATTCTCTATGAAGTTGTTGAAAACTTCATTTAGTTACCATGAAACAAATAAATAGTTAAATAGTTCCATTAAATGAACAGAACTGCTTTGATTATGAACAATGGTCTGTCATTAAAGGCGTACTCCGCATGCGTGGGCTCAACGTGTTTTATGAGTTGACGGAATATTTTTCTTTTTTTCTCCTCTATATGTTTACTTGATATTTTTCTTATTTCATATTTAGCCATTTCTTATTAAATCGTTAGAGCCGTTATTGGGAAAACCGAACGTAGAAATGAGAAAAAAATTATTAAATAAAGTGCCCCCTCTAATTAATTAATTTTGATGAAATTTTGAATGTCACACCGCGGGCATATAAATACATCAAATACCGAGTTTAGTCAAAATCGTTTCATCCGTTCTGGAGAAAGTTGAAAAATACGTAAAAATTAGACAAAATTCATTAAATAAAGTACCCCCTCCGTTTGACCAATTTAGATGAAATTTTCGCTATCACATTGCGGGCATATACATACATTAAATACTCAGTTTGATCAAAATCGTTAAAGTCGTTTTTGAGTAAATAAAAAAAAACACATGAAAGTGAGACAAAATTTATTAAGTAAAGTACCCCCTCCGGTGGATCAATTTTGATGAAATTTTTGCAGTCATATCACGGGCATATTAATGCATCAAATACTCAGTTTAATCAAATTCGTTAGAGCCGCTTTCGAGAAAATCGAAAAAAACGTAAAAAGTTATTAAATAAAGTACCCCCTCCATTTGACCAATTTTGATGAAATTTTTGCTGTCACATCGCGGGCATATGGATACACTAAATACCCAATTTCAGATTCGCTCGGCTTATATTTTTTGAGCTAGTCTGTTCACACACACACACGCACGCAGGCACGCACGCACGCACGCACGCACGCACGCACACACACACACACACACAGACCATTTCGCGGGACTTGGTCATTTGGACTCAGGGGAGCCCAAAACGTGTATTTCCGTTGAAAACCGGAAGTCGAAATTTTTCACGATCGCAATACTTCCACTTACTACATATTTCATATATAGGTAAGTGAAAGTAAAATGAAAATGTTAGAACTGCAGCAGCCTATATATTCAAGAAATTTCCAAAATCATAGTATTAAGAATGCCACTACCATAACTCTTACACGTTTAGTATTACATAAAAATAACCATAATTATGATTTTTAATATCAAAAAATACAATAACCATAGAAAAATAGTTTTATAGTTTAGCATTAAAATTTTAAAACGAATATATGAAATTTAAGCACAAACTACACTACAGAGCAGATGGAAGGCATCGTCCGAGGACAGGATACGTGCAGCCCTTGGATATGGACGACACAATCCAAGAGGAAGAGGTGGAGGATGCAATGGCACATGTCAAGCTCGGAAAAGCTGCAGGAAAAGACGGCATAGCACCAGAACTGGTAAATTTAGGGGGACCAGCGCTGATTAAAGCACTGCAGAACCTGTTTCAGAGGATATGGGACTCTGGGACCATACCTGAGGAGTGGGAAGAAAATTTAATTGTGCCCATATACTAGAAGGGAGACCAGACCTTTGTGGGAACTACAGGCCCATATGCCTGTCTCTGGTGATGTATAAGGTGTACACAAGGATCCTGGAGCAGTGGCTGAGAGCATATGTCGAACTCGACATGGAAGAAGAACAAGCTGCTTTCCGGCCTTTAAGACAGACCCAGGACCATGTCTTCTCTCTCAGGATGGTTACTGAGAAAGCACTGGACCGAGGACGAAATGACTACCTGGCCTTTTTGGACCTTGAAGCAGCCTTCGATTCGGTTCCCAGAAAGGAGATCTGGACTGCCTTACAGGAGAAGCGGATACCACCGAACCTCATTAGAGCTATAAAATCGGCTTATCAGGACCCGAAAGGCGTGGTTAGATTGAATGGAAGAAAGTCTGCTTCGTTCAGATTTTGCAAAGGGGTTAAGCAAGGAGATAGCCTCAGTCCACTTCTGTTTAACATTGTCATGGACGAGTTGTTGAAGGTATGCAAGCGAAGAACACCCAGAGCAATCGTTGGGTATTGGAATATGCTGCCGGTCCAGGCCCAATGCGTCGTTTATGCAGACGACATTGTGGTAATAGCAGACAATGTGAATTCTCTCCAAGTTGGAGTGGAGGAGTGGTCTGAGGAGCTTAAGAGAAGAAGACTCGCCATAAATCCTGGTAAAAGCAAAGTTATGCAGGTAGGACGAGAGGAGGTGGAGCTCAGGATTGTGTGTGAAGGACACCAACTGGAGCAAGTTGATATTTATGAATATCTGGGAACTCTCTTCAGTCGAGATGGGAAGTTAGACCAGGAAGTTATGCATCGAGTGCGTAAAGCTTACCAGGTCTTCTTCCAAATCTCCAGAACACTGGTTGGCAAGCAAGAGGTGAGCAAAGAGGCTAAGCTCCGCATCTTTAAATCTGTATTCCTCCCGGTCCTGCTATATGGTGCTGAGAGCTGGGTACTCTTGGACAAGAATGCCTCACGAGTGACGTCAGCAGAAATGAGGTATCTCACAAGAGTTGCTGGGAAGACAAGACGAGACTGCGTGAGGAACAGGACAATCAGAGATACTCTTGGAGTTCGACTTGTAAGAGATGTCATAGAGGAACACCAGCTCAAGTGGTTTGGGCATGTCTGCAGGATGGGGGACGAGCGTAGAGCAAGGTGGCTAATGGAGGCCAGACCAAGGGGGCAGCGACCGATTGGACGCCCAAGAATTTCATATAATAGTTATATGGACAGACTCGGTCGAGAGCGGGGATCAACCCTAGAAGAGATGAAAAGGAAGGCCCAGGACAGGGACACTTACAGGAAGTGGGCCGAGGCTACTCCACGCTTAACAGCACTAAGGAGATAGAGAAAAAAGAAGAAGAAGAAGATAAACTCAGCTTCCGGTTAAAAACAAAACCAAAAAAAAAAAAAACCTATACAATTAGTAAATAAAAAGTAAAAGTACTCATATAATATTTTATTGATCTACATTCAAAAATTCATGGACTGATAAAATTTTAAATGCCAGTGGTATATTAGTCTTAGGTCAGCAAATTATTATATAAAAAGAAAAGAACATCAAAAGAACTAGCCCTTCTTTCTCCAAGATAGGCATATTTAGGATCAAAGTAAGGATCAGAAAAATCCACAACAGAGTCAGTCAGTGAGTAGGAAAGAAAATAATTTCTCTTAACCTAGGGCCAGGAGATGCCCAGGGTGCATACCCACTATGCTAAAGTGCCTCCAAGCTAAATATCAATATACTCAAAACATTAATATTTTAACTCATAAAAATATTTATCAGAAAATAAAAAACTTACGGTTCTTGACGTGTGCATACATTAGGTCCTTCTAAAGTATTATCTTCAATAGCCTTTGCTAAGTTACTTGCAAAGAAAAAACAGACTATCAGTGACAAAATGGAATATTGCATATTGCACTATTTTCCTGTGTTACCCCTGATGAAATTGGTTATTGCATCATTACTTTTTCTTTTACCTGTGAAAAAAACAAACAAAAACTACAAATAAAATTATAAGTTAAAAATATTTTTTAAGACTTCAAACTTTTATATTGCCTAATTAAAGCAGCTGATTTCCTTTTTAAATCTAAAGGAGATTATTGAAATAAATAGAGAAGGTGGGGAAAAAAAGGTGAAGTACAATTTCAAGATAGATTTCAACAATAAAACTCTTCCTTTTGTCCAAGTTAAATAAGCTGATTGCAATGTTTTTTTAATTAACTCTTAATATAATAATATATATAGTATATAATTTATCAATTGAGAAAACCCGTTATGAATGAATGAGAGTTTTTAATTTCGAGTTTTACACACTCAACAACTCGAATGAAATCCTTATTTGACATACCTAATCAATTTCTTTTTTTGTAGGCAAATCAGTATCATAGAGTAAAATGTAGTTTCTCTAAACCTTTAACTCAACCCTTAAAAAATGAGAAAAGTTTGTTCACGGACAAAATTTTTTTTAATTAAGAACTTTATCACATTGGCTGATTGTTTATGATTTTACTCCATCATTAGAAAACAATTAAATTTTATGGGATCTCAAATTGTTCAAAATATTGAAGGCGGAAGAATGTGATTTAAGAAAGAATCTAGAAGATAAGAATGTTTTTTGAATCATAAATGTACTTTGAAATTCCTAGCGTTGAAATGTGCATAAGAAAATTTGCTTTGGAAGTGATAACTATTTGCAATCATAATTAGATAATGGAGGAATAGATAAAAAGGGTTACTAACAAAAGCCATGATTCATACAGCTGAATCAGATTTATCTGAGCACAGAGCAACAAAAAAAAATATATATAACATAATAAATATAATTTCACTTAACATGATCTCACCTTAGGACCTTTGAAGGGGTACAGATATTGTTTTAATTTTTTTTAATGATCACAAAGTTACATCATTTGTACGATTACCTACAAATTTTATTACACCTTTTTTTTTTGGAGGTGCCTTATTACAAATTTTATAAAAAAAATTATAGAGATTAAAAAGTTATCTCAAAATGGTCTGGGAATGGCCTCCTAAATAGTCTATGAATCTATGCATGTATGTGTATATATACATTCAATAACTTTCCTAAAGTTGACGACTTGAAAATTATTTTTATAATTTTAAATATTTTTTAAAAGTAGAGAAAATATTGGCCTGGGCTGGGATTCGAGCCCGGATTTCAGTATCACTTATACGGAGCGCCTGCAACTTGCGCCATACTGGCAAGACTATATGGGGATTCCACAGGCCAGGGGAAAGGGTGGGGTAATTAATACCGAGTATTATTAAAGTTCCCCTGGCTCCGGGTTTTGAACTTGATATCTTCAGGTTCCCAATCATATATTACCATGGCAATGGGGATTTCCTAACGTGTTTGCCGACTATCCCGCTACCCTGAGAGATATTTTAATAATTATTCTTCTGAACCAATACATTTTCTATTTTACTAGTGACGCAGTTTGGAACTGTTTGGTCTTATAGCTCCACACCCCTCCCTAATTGAATCATACACAACGTAACAAGGCATGGTTGAGAAGTCTCCATGCGCTGGATCCAATCGTAAGATAGAAAAATTTAATTCCAGTTCCAATGACTTCACCTTTATCTACACGCAATTGGTCAGAAAGGAAGAAAGGCCATGTATCCAACTAAGTAGTGTGAGTTAAAGCAGGGCGGGGACCTAACGATAATTAATTTTTACTTCTTCTTAAAGACAGGAAATGATTTTATTTTAAAAGGTCAAAATAGTTTTAACTTGCTTTTTTAAAAATAATTACAGAATGAGACAGACAACCAACTGGTTGGCCTTGAAGTTGATCCTCAGAACTAGGTTCACCTGATTTGAGACTATTGACATGCGTCAGAATATTATTGTAAACAAAACTGTGATTAGTCATTCGAAATATGAGATGTTTCACAGTTTTTTTTCAAATATTAAAGCCTTTATCCAATTAGAGAGAAAATTGCACTTAGCGGCAACGAAGCTGAAGTGGAAAAAGTAGTCAAATTCATTAAGAAATACAAATTAATAGCCAGTATTTAATTGTCGGTCGTCCACATTCTTCTATAGATGCTTTATTGATATTTCTCTATTTTTATTTCCGTACTTTATTATTACATTCTAATTTTTATTACCATTATATTTTTTATGATATTCCCAATTCATTGTTTCCTTTGTTTTTAGTCTTCTTTTTTTCACTAATTAATATATTTTTTTTTTCTATTATCTTTCTGTCTATCGAAACTTACTTGCCCGTTTGCATTTACGATATTTGGCTCTATTATCCTCGGCTTTGAAGAGATGTGTCATGTTAGTGAACTTGCTACCGATTACCTCAGTCTTATTCTGGAACATTTTATTTAATAAAATATTATCTTAGCTTATGTATCTGTTCTTTGGCTTTGCTTTAATTGATATAAATATCCCTCCAAGATAAGTATCTTACTGAGCCTCTTTTAAAAACAAAAAGACTCTAGGCGTTGATGACTTGTGAGTTCTACGCCTAAAAACTCAAATAAACAAACAAACCAATTAGAGAGAGGGAAATGTTATAATCAGCAATCCAAATCGAAATAAACAAGGTTGATAAAGTTTATTTTTATATAAGAAAGGCTGTCAGGATTGGACCTGAATTAGAATAAAACACAGAAAGCATTTTCACATATTAATATTTTAAATGTTATACTAAATTATTTATTACAACAAGTAAATACATAATAAAACCTCTATATTGAAAATAAGTAATTTCTTCGTTTCTTTCCCCAGTCAAGTTATAGTAATGTAATAATAACATTTACAAATTTTTATTTTTATTGGGCTCAAAATTTTATAATTTAGTTCCAATCTATTATATGTCCTTATTAAGAACTCCTAACTATTTAAACTCCTTTAAAAACTATTTAAAAAAAAATTCAAACGAGAACAAGGAAAGTACGGAGTCTCATGAGTAAATGAGACCAACTTCATCTACACCACCGAATGAGATACTGACAATGGTACCCACTTTCTAAGAGAATAAACAAAAACAGTTTTCATTGACGAAATAGGTTTTTTGTTCCCTCTCCGGTAGCGCTTTTTTACGCCAGTTTAAAAAAAATGGTGTTTATCTTTAGTCAAAGAAAGAGGGATGGTATGATGCCGTGTACCGCGCAAGATTTATTTTTATAAAAGTCAAGAAATCAAAACTCTGTTTACCTTTCTTTTTCAATTTAATTGATGATATAGAAATGTTTTTTTTTTAAATAAAGAACAGGCGAAGAATCGAACAACTAAAAAAAAATCTTTAACGTCTTTTCTGGCACCGAGCCTTGGTTCTTCGTTGATAAGTTTCTTTTGTAGAATTGGAACGATCTCAGTCACTTAAAATGTGATACATCGATAAGAGCGATGGTGTAGAAAACTAATAAGTCTAAAAAAATATATAAAATGTTTGGGAAAAGTTTCAATGAACAATCATTACCCACTTTCGTGGACCGTTAGAAAAATTACAGAAATTGCTACAGAAAAATCAGGCGCTCTAAGCCCGTTTTTTATATATAAAAAAAAATTAATTGCCAATTAATTTGAGGTAACGTCTGGAAATAATTTAAGTATGACTAAATTTATTAATCGAAAGCTCGAAAACAGAATATTTTAAAAAAGAAATATCAATATACAAACATATCGTTTGGTAAGTTACTTTTAAGTGTGGAAAATTTTAGGAGGTTACTTAACTTAAATATGCTTGCAACCATCGCGTCCTTTTCTGTTAAAAAGGGATTTGTATAGTTTTATTAAATTCAAGATTTCAACGCCCGCTCGCTCTTCAGAGATAAATAAACACCCAAAAAGAGATTTTTGTTAGGCTCCTATCCTTAATAAATTTTCTTATCGATAAACAAGGCTGAAATTTACACAATCTCCACCAACATTTACTTACTGATGTTATATATATATATATATATAATATTTGTGAATTTTTTTTCGCATCAAAAGCTTTATTTGTCTGGTTTTCTTTAGTAAAATTTAGGTTCGAATTAACAAAATAATAATGTTTCTCATATTATCCCGCCTGATGCAATTTAATATCAAGCATTCTGTGTTTTCTCTTGTTAAATACAATGAACTTAAAAATCTTATTAAATTGAACAAAATATAAAATAGTAAAATTTTCATGTTATAAATTATGTAAAATACGTGGAATAATTCCATAAATTATTCCTTAGATAATATTAAATCAATTTGAATTGATAATATTTTTTATTAGTTAACGGGGTGGTTTTTTTATTGAATTTCAAAAACATCACAATAGTTGTACGGAAAAAAAAATATTTCCTAGGTTTAAAACCGAATCAAAATACTAAATATAAAAAAAACAAAAACACAATAAAACATTCAAACTCTTAGTTATGATGATGGGTTAAAAAAATGTGTATATATAATAAATATAAACACATTTTTTATACAATATACACAACTTCCAAAATTATATATATATATATATATATATATATATATATATATATATATATATATAATCTATACTGTTGGAAGTTGTTGTATAACATGTAGAAATTTAGCTATACTAAGACGAACAGTCAAATTATAATTCTACAGGACAGCCAAATGACATATTTCAGTTACGTTTACATGTAATCCAAGCGACCCAAAATCGATATCAATATCAACGATGTTTATCGTTAATATAAAAATAGTCATGAAAAAATCCTGAATCAACAGTACAGATTCGATACACGTAACTAGAACACCTGAACTAATGTTTGTAAGCTTATTTCATCTCAGTAACAAAGGTCGTTTTTAAGTTACATCTTTAGCAATGAGTCATTTTTCAACTAATTTCTGTCATTGTGCAATAAAGGCATCTTGACAATTTGAGGTATACTATGCATTGACTTTTAAAATTTCGGTGAGGATTCGGATAATGACATGGAAGATTTTAAATACAAAATAGAATACTCGATTTTTTTAAAACCATATAACTAAAAAAGTAAAGATATGGAATAACCTAGATGTGTGAAATAAGGGGAGCGATGAAGGCCAACATCTTCATCGTTCCTTTTTTAAGACAAATGCTTTCGTCTTAAATATTTTATTTTCCTGTATTTCTCCCTCTATAAATGATTCTGTCGAGCTATCGCAATACATAACAACTAACCGTGGTTGTTCTCTCACAAGGCTTTAACCCGAACCCAAATGAAAGTGAATCAAATGCGAATTAGCAAGATTTCGTCTAGGGCGGGGCAAGCTGGTATAATGTTTTTGAGGGGCGGTGGTGAAAATAATTTTTTAAGTAGGCAATACTTAATAAATATAAAATATTAAAGGTTGCAAATTTATCTCATTTGTAGCCCCCTAGCCCGCGGCGGCTATGTTTCATGGGGAAGCTCTGAAATACGAGAAGAAATTTTTTTGTGGTTAATGATTCATCGGAAACATTTCGGCGAGTTTCGTAGGTAACGAGAGTGATATCCGATACGACCTTAATGAAATTCGATATCATGACATCAAACATCGGATAAGAGAAGCAGACCGACCATCGATGGATCGAACCAGTACAGGTTGGCGTTCTCCATCTTCCTGTATTTTTTGTTCATTAATAATAATTTTTCGTACATAATATATGTCTATAAAAAATTAAATTATTTTATTTTATTCCCTTTACTTTCTATATTCCTAATTTATAGTTTTTGTCCTTTTTTGTCAATAGAAGTATCAGCTATTCAAACTATTTTATTAGAAAAGAAAAGATTCGAACACGGCCGGGAAATGAACCCAGGTCCTCTGCATTCCCGGCCGTGGTCTTATCTTTTCTCTTGTAATAAAATTGTTTAAAAATTATAAATTAATTATTTAAGAATAAAAAATGATTAAATTTCAGCATATCAGCTGTCAACTTTTTGTTGACAAATGTATGCAAAATACATTTTCTAACGGTTGTACAAAATTCGCCAAAAATAACAATTTTATACATATTATAGTGATACTCGTAAATTTCCAACAAGTTTAACTACTACTGTTTAGTGACTAATTAGTCAGAAGCGGAAAGCTTAGTGGAAAAAAAAAACGAGCGTTTGGCATTCGTATCCCGACGGTAATCGTTAAAGCTACTGTTACAGTTTCGTAACCTGACAGTAAATTACAGTGATCTTGGTAGCTGGTTTATCAAGCAGGTATAAATTACCGAAAAACAGTAATGAATAGTCTTCTTTCCTGCGCATTATGCTGAGCTTATCCAAAATAGCAGTTATGAACTCGCCAATTGGAAACTATTTCCTCTGGACCTCTGGAGTGTGATAGTGAGTGAATTTTATAAATAGATTTGACTAACAAAAACAAAAAAAAAAGAAGAATAGGGCAATGCAAAACATAGCTCTCAATGGGGTCTAATTTTACAAGCCTATATGTAGTAGTTGACAGCTTCATTTAGTTACCATTGTAATAAGCTTTAATAATTATATTTTAGTTTACGATAGTTAGTTCCACAAAAGAGGTCTGAAAGAAATTTAATATGTATTTAGTAGAACAGTTATTGTTGGTTTCTGAAAAGATATTGGAAAAACAAAGTCGAAAATTAGGTTTCAATTTATTATGAACCATAAATACTCCTTCAATCGATTCTCATTCACGATATATTTACAAAGAAACGGTTAAGAAAAATCAATTTGTTTTTGAGGCTCCTCAAAAAGATAAAAAAATAATAATGAATCAAAAGGTACTGAGAACTTACCTCAGTCTCATAAGTCTCGCAGTAATTATAATGCTCTACACTCTATGGTCAACTTTTGACATGTGGGCCTAACTTTAGTGTGCAAATATGTTGGCGGGCTACTTTCAAAAGTGGTACATTTTTTGCGCATACGTTTTTTGAACATACGTAAATTATTTTTGTTCAAATGAAGCTTTACTGATACACACCGAAGTTATGGTGCCCTTATTAATCTTAATCTTCCTCATTCGGAGTAAGTAGTGTAATATATTTTTTTTAATTGGGTTTTTTAAAATGTCTCCCGGGCCGGTATTGCCCACGTATGTTCCATACCTTGAGCTTAAACTTAATGTAAACCACTAATATTTGTAAATTTTCTTGTAAGTTCTGTGATTATTTTATTAAATGTCATTCATATTGGTGTAAAGATTTTTGAAAAATGATTATATCTAATATATAATATTAGACCCGCAGTCACCTTGAAATATTGAGATAACTTTTTTTCTTAACATACACTCCGGGACAAATAAAAGTGTACAGCCCATTGTGCTTATGCCCCTTATTGCTGCCCTTATTGCTGTCTTATTATTTACAACTGGTACTTTTTGTTTTAAAAGGAATAAATAATTAGTGAATTTATTTACTCTTTATTTGAAATTTAAATATACAATTAAAACCATTCAACCAGTGATACTCATCAGTATTAAACGCACTTTTAGCGTACAATTGATTCTGGAGACAATTCCAAAAGCCCTCGATTGTGTTCAGATCCGGTGAGCGAGTTGGCCACTCCACCAATGAGATCCTCATTTCATGAAATCCCTCCAGAGTTGCCTTCGATTTGAGCATTAACTTGGAAGAAATGAAAATTTCCATCTGGAAATATCTGGGTTGCCCATTGGTACACCCTTTCTTTGATCAAGGTTTAATTTTACACACTATTGACTCTTCCGGTAAGACTTTCAATCAGGTAATTACCAGAGGCGGTTATCGCTCCCTAAACCATCACATCTCACCCTTTATTTTGACGTTTTATTCTGTTGTAAATAGTTTTTTGCCCTTCTTCTATGTAACTGCATTCGTTATCAGGCAGGGGGGGATTTTTTTTTTTAAATTTTTGTCCACTTGATATTCATTCACAAAGTTTTCTCTGGATGGCTTTCGTAGATACATTAAAATTTAAATTATTCTTAATTTTATGTGCCGACGATAATTCACCTTTCCTTGTCTAACGACGAATTTCCTTCTTCATCGTTACAGTGTGACGTCCTAGCTTTTCTTTTGTTCCTCTCTTCTTCTTGACCCGATTGTAATCAGTTTTGAAAATTTTAGCAGCTTTGGTGTAAGGAAGAGAATATTTTCGCCCAACTTCCCTATAGCTAAGGCCAAGACCAACATCTTTCGTGTTAATTAAAATGCATAGAATTAAATGCAATTAAATATATAGATAATTAAATGCATAGAATACATATATATACTACTGAAAAGCAATATTCAATGAGTGGATAAGATTAGAACCGAGATACACAATGATATACTAACTGTACACTTTAATTTATCTTAGTCTCGCTTATTTATACTATGATTAATCCTCTTGATGACAGCAAAACCCACCAATGGTGTTTCCTAAATAAATTTGTTTTTATTTTCTGCCATAGAATAGTATATAAAAAATATTTATTACCATGAATTAAATAAATAACTTATATATATATTTATATATAAATAAAAATAAGTTGAAACTGTACACTTTAGTTTGTCCCGGAGTGTATGTGTACTTGGCTGATCATTTTGCTAGCTACGATATCATTCATATGACTTTCTATCTGTTGAATATATCGTCATTGGAATGGTCTCATTAGATTCAGAAGAATAGAAGCTATCAAAAACTATATGTAACTTGATAAATACACAGCTAATCTTTCAGGCCCCATTATCAACCCCCGCATAAATGGTTTAGGGTCCATTAACTTGACAAATCTGCAGATCTCAATTCTTACAACTAAGAAATCAAAACCTCAAAGTTTCATATAATGTATTTAATCAATTTTGTCTCATCTTTAAGTTTTTTTCGATTTTCTCAAAAACGGCTTTAATGATTTCGATCAAACTCGCCATTAATGAAAATCAAGTATTTTTTAATATGAGGTAAGTTTGATCATCGTATAAATGTTATGGAAGGGGACTTTTTTGTTTTCCTATAATGTGAATGAAGAAATAAACAATCTCTCGTTATGCCTAAAAATAAGAAATGGCTTGAACCCCTAGCCACAGAGAGCCGAGCCAGGATAAATCCCCTAAGTTTTGATAATTTGGTAATTCCACGTCAATTTAACACTGGCTTGAGCCTCACCATTACAGATTTTCTTGAAATTTGGTGTATGTGTACTACTTGTATCTACTAGAACAATCGTGAAATATTACTGATATATGTCTACCCGCTTTTGAATTATTGTCTCTAAATCCCTCAAAAATAGGCCGAGAAGAAGAAAAAATCATGAATAAAAATAGCTGTAGATGTTTTCCAAATTTGACAAGGACTATGAGATTGGTGTCGTTTAACAGCGCATTCCATGCCGTTTCATATGATATACAAAAATGTATAGGTTGTATAAATGTATAAATTTTTTTAAAACTAAATGTAAAATTTTAATTTTAATTTTCTCAAAAAGGGCATTTTTTAAAATTTTTATATTTTTTTGAAAAATAGGTAGTATTATATCTATTCGTGCAAAAAAGTATAAAAGTGGGAAGAAAATTTCTTCATTACTAACACAATTAAAAAGTAGTGATAAGATTTCATAAATGTAGCATTTTATGATTAAAAATAGCTGCAGATGTTTTCCAAATTTGACTAGGACTATGAGATTCGTGTCTTTTAATAGCACATTCCATGCCATTTCGTATGGTACACAGCAATGTATAGGTTGGTACTAAAGAAATTTTCTTAAATCCAAGTTTAAAATTTTAATTTCAATTTTCTCAAAAAGGACATCTTTTATATTGTTTATATTTTTTGTAAAAAATAGGTAGTAATATATCTATTCATACAACAAAATATAATAGTGGAATGAAAATTTCTTCATTACTAAAAAAACTGAAAAATAATGATAAAATTCAATAAATCTAGCTTTTTATGATTAAAAATAGATGTAGATGTTTTCCAAATTTGACTAGAACTATGAGATTGGTGTCGTTTAACAGAGCATTCCATGACGTTTCATATGATATAGAACAATGTATAGGTATAGGCAGTATGACCTATTTTTTAAAAAAAATATATAAAAATTAAATAAAAATCCCCTTTTACAGAAAATTGACATTCAACTTTTAAACTAGGTTTTAAGAAAATGTCTGTAGTACCAACCTATACATTGCTATATTTAATATGAAATGTTTTTTCTTATTTCTTGTTAACAATGTTTCTTCTTAAAAAACACAACTCTCATAGTCCTAGTCTAATTTGGAAAACACCTGCAACTATTTTAATCATAAAATGCTGGATTTATGAAATTATATTACTACTTTTTAATTTTTTTAGTAATGAAGGAATTTTCACTCCATTTTTATATTTTGCTGCATGAATAGATATAATACTACCTATTTTTAAAAAAAATATGATATTTTAAAAAATGCCCTTTTTGAGAAAATTAAAATTTTACATTTAGTTTTAAGAAAATTTCTTTAGTATCAACCTATACATTTTTGTATATCATATGAAACGGCATGGAATGCACTGTTAACCGAAACCAATCTCTAAGTCCTAGTCAAATTTGAAAAACATCTACAGCTATTTTTAATCATGATTTTTTCTGTTTCTGGACCTATTTTTGAGGCCTTTAGAGACCAATAATTCAAAAGCGGGTAGACATATCTCAGTAATATTTAACAATTGTTCTAGTAGGTAGCATACAAGTGTACAAGTAGTACACATATACCAAATTTCGAGAAAATGTGAAATGGTGAGGTTCAAAATGATATTTTTTTGTGTTGATTTGACGTGGAATTGCCCTGGTAAGTCGTCCTAGTCGAATTACCTCAGGTCATCGAGATCCTTTCCCAATGATGGTAACCCACTTGGGACAGAGCCGACAGTGCATATGTACACAGTACCGTCAATGGCAAGAGTAAACGATGCTGGTAGACACTGGAGCTACGAAGACTAACGTCTCCTCGAGTGTGACCTGCAAGAAAAGTCTGTCGCTCTCCAGATGACGGCTGAGGACTGCAACAGGAGAAGCAGCCAAGGTATTGGGGTCCCATCCCGAAACTTCGGGAAACAATCAATTACAAAAAATAAATATTTTAAATTTTCATAATAACAATATATATTATTTAAATTACAATGGGTATGTGCGTTTTTAATATGTAGGTAGCTTTTAATAGGAAGGTACTTCCGAATATTCCAGAAACTTTCTTTAAACAGATATTAACTTTTCTTCAATACTGGTAATAACTTCTTTTCTCCTTAAGTAGATGAACAGCGAGTTAAGACGGAAACAAATTTATATATGTTTTATAACTATCCAAAGGTAGCGGGTTGATACCTTGGAATTTTTAAAAATTGGCTACCGCTAAATACCGTAATACCACTTTTTGATGCTAGCTTTAAAACTAGGAATAATGGGAGGGGAGGGGACGAACGGCTAACGCGTTAGCAACAGGTCGAACTAATATATCGAGTCCCCATGCAGAGGACCTTTAACTCAGCCCTTATCCCCCCGATCTCATCCCTGGCCCGGGAAAAAACCGAATAGCCGAAAAGGCGAGGTAAGGGAGAAAAAAACAGAGTTAAATTTAATTCAATCTGCCGACATGTTAAGGATGACCTTGCCCTCACTCCACATGGCAGGTCTCCTAACCCTAGGGAATTTCTATGAGTAAATTTATAAAACTTAGTTATGACTAGCTTGACTTATACATGTAGAAATAAGTTAACAAAGATAATTAACCACCGTTATAGAGATAAATATGCAGGCTCGCGTTAGAAATGATTGTATATGTAATGTTCGTGATCAGCAAAACCAATAACTGATTCATAATTATCGAAGTTGCCCCTGTTCCATTCGTTCTATTTACTACTATCGATTTTTACAATGGCCAAGGTCATGGTTCAAACCGGTGGCCAATGAATAAATTATGATCCCCAGAATCGGGCGGAGATCGCTCAAGCCTTTTTTCGATTTCGAAACTGCTCCTTATTCTATGAAACGATAATATCAACATTAATTATAAACAATATTCAAAATGTTTTTAAATAATTTATTTTTGAAGAGAAAAGATTTGGCTCCGCCGGGAATCGAACCCGGGTCGCGCGCGGTATGCTAACCATTACACCACGGAATCGCTTCCAAACGGTGCCAAATCCTTCCTCTTCACTGACACCTCTCCCACGATCTCGCAAGTTTTGCGAGTATTTACGGGAGATGGACAATTTTTGTCCAAATTTGGGCATCTCTTGACGTTCGTCAATTTTTTAAATTATTTTATATTCATTTAACCATCATTGTCGGTAACCACCTATTTTTTAAATTATTTTAAATAATTTATTTTTGAAGAGTTTAGAAGCGACTCCGTGGTGTAATGCTTAGCATACCGCGCATGTCACGCGGAAGACCTGGGTTCGATTCCCGGCGGAGCCAAATCTTTTCTCTTCAAAAATAAATTACTTAAAATAATTTAAAAAATAGGTGGTTACCCACAATGATGGTTAAATTAATATAAAATATTTAAAATGTATAGGTAATTTACTAGCAAGGAGTCAATTCAAAGGAGTATTTAAAAATAATAATTATACAGAAATTTATTTCTAATCATTACAAAAACACTATAAAAGACTTGAGGGCTGAAACCAATGTAGACAGAAAGTATGAATTTTCTAGTTTGTAAGTCTTTAGAAAATCGCAAACATAGTTGACTAATCGCTTTTTTAAACATATTCTAGTTCCAAATATTCCAGCTATTCATCCAATCTTTAACAAAAATTTACTTCCAAAATTACATTTTTTAAATATGTCACAAGCTGGGAAGAATACTGATATAACTCAAAACTACAACTTTGAGATATCGAGCTTAATAATTTTTTGCACTTATAATGAGGTCTCATTAATTTTCTTTTCATTCGCCTTTTGTCCTAATGACTTTGAATTATATATTCTAATGTATGCTATAAATTTTACTCAATAGTAAAATATAGATGATTTTTTCGGACTTCCCGGTACTCTTCCCAGCCTGGGACATTGATATTTGATGATTTTATTTGGATTTCTTTTAAATTTAAACTCCGATTTGGAATATAATAATTTATTCTCTACTTTTTGGCTTTGCTCTAACGGTGTCTTAACGCTTTGTGTTAGAGGGTTGAGTACATTGTAAAATTTTATAAATGATGGTTTGGCCATATTTAATGTACAAATATTTATATATATTATATTGACCATATGCCACTCCATAAATATATCTTAATACGATATCTCTGTAGGGGGCCAGTTCGTAAGAAATAAATATTTCTTAGGATCACGTTGTTTTCAAGGAAAGATTGAATCATATTACTGTTTTTATTTATTAACTTCTTTTAACAGTTTCATCAGTAAGATCAACTTGGAACTACTTTAAAACATAAACAGTATGTAACCAAACTTGGAAAGATGGACGTAGAATAACGACTTGAGTTTCACCAATGTTGCGAGTGGGCAGTACCACAGGAAACACCTATTTAAGAGTTCACACTAATAATTTGGTTTGGTTTACTAAAACGTGAGTCAACTTTTTGCCTGTAGCAATGGCATGGACAGCTGATTCTCTCATAATATTATACGTGATTATGGTTGTTTTTAAATAATACTTTTACTAAGGTATCACCGAGTTATTAACTTTTGCTAACCGCATTCCTTACGCCGCTCTTAAATATGATTGACCATTTGCTCAAATAAGGGTGAATTTTTTTTGTCTTCCTACTTCGTTTTCTTCTACATAAACATCTTGGTACATAAACGTACCATTTCAACATAATCGTAGGACATAATCACCCCTAATATTCTTGGTTAAGTTCCATTTAAGTTGTGTTAATGGTTTATTATTTTGACCTGAAGGAATAAGTGAGGTAAAAAAAATTTTTTTTTAAATCCAAGAACAAATGTGAACATGTAAAAAAAAAAAAAAAAATAGAATTTTAGACTTGATAAAAAGCTATCTAATAATAATTAAACATAGCCAGAGTTAATATTTCACTTTTTTGACTAAACATTAAGTCACGAATAATAATAAGAAAAATGACAAAATAAGAATAAAATATAACTATTAAATTAAAAATAAATAGTCATTTAATTTTTTTTTCCATTTATATAAAAAGAGCAATATGGATATTATGACTATTATTCTGGAAAGAGAACGAACTATGAACTGTGTGTTATGGGAGATGATATGAGGAAATGATAAGAGAAAAGTTAAAATTAATAAAACATACTTAAAGTTTTAAAACAAACATTTAATAATTAAATAAACCTGAAATTCATTATTCATATCTATTTCATTGAATTAATAACTTTATGAATTAATTAGTAAAATAACAAATTGATTAATTGTACTTTTAAATGAGGACTGAATGAATGAATGTACCTACTGCATTTCCTTTCGAGGAATACCTCATATAACTAGAGTTAGCAATAATAAATAAATAGGTAGCTCTATAAAAACAAAAACTATTTAAGAGATAATGAAATGCACAACATGCAAGATTTAGAACACTTTATTACAGTATACCAACTTTTAAACTAAACGAGGGGGAAATATTCTGGGAAAATACTGATCAATTTTTACTTTCACTTACCTATATATGAAATATATAGTAAGTGGAAGTATTGCGATCGTGAAAAAATTCGACTTCCGGTTTTCAACGGAAATACACGTTTTGGGGTCCCCTGAGTCGAAATGACCAAGTCCCGCGAAATGGTCTGTGTGTGTGTGTGTGTGTGTGTGTGTGTGTGTGTGTGTGTGTGTGTGTGAACAGACTAGCTCAAAAAATATAAACCGTGCGATCATGAAATTGGGTATTTAGTGTAGGTATATGTCCGCGATGTGACAGCGTAAATTTCATCAAAATTACTCAAAGGGAGGGGGTACTTTACTTAATAACTTTTTACGTTTTTTTCGATTTTCTCAAAAACGGCTCAAACGATTTTGATTAAACTGAGTATTTGATGTATTAATATGCCTGAGATATGACTGTAAAAATTTCATCAAAATTGATTAACCGGAGGGGGGACTTTACTTAATAAATTTTATAACATTTTCACGTGTTTTTTTTATTTACTCTAAATCGGCTTTAACGATTTTGATCAAACTTGGTATTTAGTATATGTATGTGCCCGCGATGTGACAGTAAAAATTTCATCAAAATTGATCAATTGGAGGGGACTTTACTGAATAAATGTTGTCTCATTTTCACGTGTGTTTTTTATTTACTCAAAAACGGGTTTAACGATTTTGATCAAACTTGGTTGTTTAATGAAATTAAGGACTTGCTCTATTTTATTCTTTTTTATCTTGAATATTTTAATTTTAAGTAATGTATTATTGGTGATTGATCGTAATTGACAAATACAGCAGTGTCATCTAAAGTTCGAACAATCATAATTCCTAGTACGTTTCATTCCCCATGTGATTATTGAGAAACAATAAATCTAGTTTATAAACTTTCATTGTTTTCAAGTATGTATGTATGTATATATGTTTGTCTTCAGTCCTTTAAAAAAGTTTTAATTGTAACTAAAATTGTTCACATATTTTTTTTATTAAGAAATGAACTAAGTAATGTTCCTAAATATTTACGCGGAAAAAATCATTGAAAAACATAACTATAGTTTATTTCTTTATTAATCATACATTTGTAAAATTTATTTATTTATTGTTACCTCTACCCGGTAGGGTCATAGGCAAAAAACGCTTTCGATTCAAACTTGATTGTACAGTTTTATCTTCATTAAAAAAGTCATCACTACCTTCACCGAGTCCTCCATGTCTCCCAACAACTCCTTCAGGTTATTTTCCATTTTCAATTCACATTGGTAGCTTGGTAAATCTTGGGCATTCCGAAGGATGTGCTTGACTGTCTGATTGTGGGATGGCAGTGTCCACAGGTTGGGGTCTCAAGTCCTCTCAGCAGGTAACCGTGCGAAAATTCACAGTGCCCAATGTGGAGTCTGCTTGAATGAGGAGTTGCTTCGGCTGAGAATATTGAATATCTCCTGGCAACTTGTATAGATACCTTCCTGAATCAGTTACCACAGAACATCATACTGTATCCGCTATCTTCGATGCATCAGTGTATATTAACTTGTGATTTGCATACTTCTGGATCAGTTCCAAGAAGTAGCCTTTGATTTGGGATGGGCATATACATTTTTTGTAGACATTTGCCAATGATTTGTTTATTTTTGGATGCCTGTTTAACCACTCAGCAACTGTAATGCTAATATGAGGGTGAATTGGGTTTAAATTCAAACAGAGTTCTGTCAGCGATTTATAAATCCTTCGGTTGAAGGCTTTTGTTTTCACATCCTTAAGTCCATGCCCGTCTGGATCTTCGCCGAACAGAATTGAGTTCAATGGATGGTCTAAGCATGCCTTCAATTTGGAGACATATTTCAGTGACAGATATGTTCGTCGCATGACTAAAGAAGGCTCTCCTGACTCAATGTATAGGCTTTCTATTGGAGACGTCCGGTAAAAACAAAAAAAGAAAAATAGTGGAAACATCTTTTGCATAAATTTTGTTTATTTTCCAATTTTAATCCAATATCCATGGGCGGCGGATAAAAATTGAGACATCAGACGAAATAAATTTTATTAAAATTTAAAATTCTATCCCGAAGAACCATATGTTGGGGAAAATAATTATGCAATCATTAATAATAAAGGAAAGGGTCATTCCATATCAAGTGGTCCAAAGTGGTTGCTCGATCATTTTAGAAAAAAAATATAATTTTACTACCAATTACGTATGGAATCAGTAGTTCAAATCAATTTTTTAAATTTTTTTAGGATCAACCGTTTCAAAATGGCAGCCATTTTTGTTTCACCTTTCAGGCCGATTTTTGAGTTTTTAAGCTCTCACAGAAAACTCATTTTCTCAAGACTGGTAAGTCATAGACTAATAATTCAAACACAATTGTTTTCCTTAACGTCTGTTCTATATTTCGTGTTCTTTTTATTATTTGAATATTTCGAAATCCAATACTTGAAAATGGCTATGGAAAACAACTGCTTTAAATTCACAAAACACCGTTTTTGAGGGTAAGTTTTGGTTATAAGGGCATGTACGCCAAAGCTGATTTTTGGCATGATAATAAACCTAACTAAGTAGCTTTCATTAAAAGTTCTCTTAACCCGTACATTCTTTACCTAATTTTTTTATGAATTTTTAAATTTCACGTTTTTTAATTTTTTGTTAACTTTAGGCTCTAATATCTCTGGTGGGCCAGTTACTAAAAATCTCATTTTTTTACATGTTATGCTTGCATGCAACATAAACCTAATATAAGAAATTTCAACCTGTATATTTGAGTACTTTGGTAGCTACGAATTTTTGAAAATGGTCATTTTCGTGCTCATTTAACAATGCATAAACTTGATTATACTTCATTAATATTTTATTATTTGTGAATTTTTCACTTTTAATAACCCTTATTAATTAATTGTTTTGTTTTTTAATTTTGTCTATTTCTAATGCAAAAATAAAGAAACATTGGGTCTAATTATAATTAAATCTACTCTATTAAATTTTTATTATTTTTTTTTAATGAAAAAGTAATAAAAAATATTTTCTGTCGGACAGAGAAAATGAGTCTTCTGTGAGAGCTTAAAAACTCAAAAATCGGCCTGAAAGGTGAAACAAAAATGGCTGCCATTTTGAAACGGTTGATCCTAAAAATTTTTAAAAAATTGATTTGAACTACTGATTCCATACGTAATTGGTGGTAAAATTATAATTTTTTTCTAAAATGATCGAGCAACAACTTTGGACCACTTGATATGGAATGACCCTAAAAGCAAAGATAATGATAATTGTTTTATTTCACGAATTCGATGAAAATCTTATATCTGAAATACACTAATTATGTTTGATTTTTATTTTAAAATTATTAAATTGGAGAAGGGGGACGATAGGTAACCCGGGGAGTTCCTATAGATGAAGTTCCCAGTAAACTGTACGGCTCTAAATACACCTACAAGATGTCTACACACTGTTAAAATGCGCGGCCAGGATTTCTTAATTTTTATTAAGGCATCGGATATAAAAATAATTCAAAATCACTTTTATTTAATTGTATCATTCAAATTTCCATCGGGACCAATATTCGTTCGCTATATATAAATATATAATAATAATAGTGATGGCGGAAAGCAGAATGAATTAGGCATCGGAACCTATCGCTAGTAGGCCTAATAGCAGATATGAACGTGTAATATGTATACAGGAGAACGGATCATCGAGTGTCTGTCGTTCAAAAAATGTAACTACGTATACATTTTTGTAATGAAAATCATGAAGAATGATTGTGCTCGAATCGCCAGCACCAATATGTTTAAGTCCTCGAATTGGAAATTTCAAGAGTTTTATCTGTGTTGACTAAATGATAAAAATATTATCTTTCTTAAGAGACACGCCTTTTTCTTTTTCTTTTTTTTTTTTTTTTTTTATCACCTCACTTTAACGTGGATTATTTATTGTCTGGGCTAGGCTAAAAAATTGAAATGCGTCAATACGAAAATAAGCAAAAAATATCAAGAAAACTTAGCTTTTCAGAAGGTACTGGTTCTTACAATAACATCAAGCAGGAATGTAGGGGGTTAGGTATCATAATTATAAGCTTTTATGGTATCAAATTAAATTTTTATCTTAATAAATATTTGCAAAAATAAGCAAATATCTATGTTTATTCCAAGGTACAATGGATTAAAAATGTCGAACCGCTTTAATGGAAATTTTTTTGAAACAACAAACGGATACACATCCAATATTCCAATAATTTACAAATTTCACATGTTTATTTTTGGGCCCTTATTAGGATACAGAACTATAGTGGTGATATGATATTTCCTAAGCTTTTGTATTAAAAATGATCTTTTAATATTTGAATAACATAGATGAGGAAATGATATAAATCAATTTTATTGACAATTAGTCATACTCAAATTTTATCTGTGTTTGATCAAACTTTGGGAGATCGAAAAGACTTCTGAGCTTCTTCCTGAAACGCTCGTGAAGGAGTAATTATTATTGTTGGATTTTGGTTTTTTAGTCATTCTGACAACAGCAGTAGTTGAATCATACATACGCCAATGCTATAATGACAAGTTATAATGAGGCAAGTGCTCAGAATTATATAACCATCGATCATGGTCAACTCAATTTTAATACGTTCCAATGAATCACCATGAGATCGTTTTTCTATAGACATTAATATATTCTTATTTTCGTTCAAATTCATACGCTCTTTAGGAAACCTCTTTAAAATAGATAGTTATGTAAACTCCAGGCGTATAAGCATAATTCATAGGTGTGCATTATTCTATTTAGATATATTTATGTATACTTAATCATTTTAGGAAAAGAAACCGACAGCGGACTAGGTCGCTCAGGTTTGTATAACGGTATCCTTGATGACGGCCAAGGCTAGGTCTGAACCGGCCCACTTTCTCTCCGATACTTTTTTCACACATGATTGCTTGTTTATATCACAATGTTTCATTAAAAAGTTATTGAAAGTGCATAGTTTCATTTTCTCGTCTTCATTCTTCTTGTTAGTGAACCTGATTGTAATTAGAGTAAAAGTGGTCAACTTTCTAACCTTACCCTTATTTCGAATTTTATAATATATTATTAGTAATAGTGATATATTCAAGAAACTATCTTCGACCTTGGGCAGCCTATAGGTAGGGTGGAGCAGGTATTTAGGTAGTTTAGCCATCGGGCTCATCTATTTGGCTAGTATTGGTGCACAGGTAGATAACTCATAGCACTTGTCAGCTTTTTATTCTATTTAGTGAAAGCATTTAGTGAAAGTTCAAAAAGACTCTATATTCCATAAAATAGTTTCTCAATAGCCTGCTAATGTACGAAAATGTAAATTAGGTTTTATCTATATCGGAAATCGAAAATTTTGTGAATAGCATCATTGATTAGTGAAGTTACAATATGATATTTTCACCACATATTGAAACTTATGTGCAAATAACAGCTGAATAATGGCTAGTTTTGCCTTAAACGAGGGTTCAATACTAATATATACAACATCTGTCCTTCAAAGGCCTCCCTCGACACACCTCCTTTGAAACCCTAAATCAGTCGATATTTACCGTTTTAAGGATTCGGTCATCGTTTGGCTCGACAAATTAACAAATACACTTTAATCGAATCGCGATAGTACACTTTAAATAATATGAGTGCCTTCCGTAACCGTGGTCTGTAGCCTTCGAGAGGGTTAACTTTAACTGTTGTAACTTCAACAACTCGTTACCTTTAACGAGAATACGACATATCGCTCGTCTAATTAAAAATTGTCTACCTAAAAAAAAAGGAGAGTCAACTAATATTTCTTACGATATTTTCTATATTTCTTAGGATATCTATTACCTACTTCATTTGATTGTTAAAATGTTTCAGGAATCATTACTGTTGAGGTCAGTAAGCGGTCTCGCTCAGAGGAACTATAGGAAATTAAAAGATAATTCAGGAAAAAAAAAATTAAAATGCGATTTTGAGTCAGAACAGACATGCATTAGACGAGTGGTACGTTAGAGCAATGTCTCTTTCCATAGGCCATAATCCGGACAGTGACGGGAGACTTTGAACCCGTGTAATAAGAATACTATTATATTTTTCTACTATTATATATTTTGGTAACCTTAAGAATAATTTGAACCACCTGCCAAAGATGGAGTGAGGAGTCAACAAATACGCTTTTAAGACCTATCACATAAGAAAAAAGAGGGTATTAAGATAAGACCAATCTGAAGCTACGCTGTTGAGCTCTAAAAAAACTATCAGATTCAACCTGCCTCAAATCATTGCAATCCAAAATCCTTCCTCACATCTTTAAGTCTCCTTATTTGTCAAACAATCACCCATAAAAACCTCAATGTTCGATGTCGCTAATCTAACCAAATCTAGATAGGGTTAGATAGGGATGTGGTTAGCATAGAAACCTTCAATACCAAAGGTCGCGAGTTCGCGTCCCGTGGTGGCCCAAGGATTTTTTAATGGGAGTAAAAAAATCCTTGTCTATGCCGTCACTCGGACAGGACGTAAAATGGAGGTCCCGAGCCTGTGCGATGTCAGGTACTCGTTAAAGATCCCTATCCTAATTATACCTGGATAGGCAAAGTTTAGGACTCCCACTGTAGCATCGTCCGATTAGCCTTAGTGGCCTAAGGTGACGTTAAAACAAACTAACCAATCTAGATACCTGACCTTTCATAATACACTTTAAACCCAAACGAAACCACTTCTTTACAACTTTTAACATGGTCCTATCAAATATTCTATTCGATTATATTAGTTCCCTTCTTCTTCGTGAATTTTAATTCAAAAAGATTTCTATATCGAAGAAACGATTCCGGGCCAGTTTCATGGATGGGGAAGTCGATGACCACTATTACGTGAGCGTCGGGAAGAAGGGTGAAAGGATCTTCGGCTCCAGTGGCTGCTTCTTCAACTACGGTTTCGTCCGCTTAATTCGATCTAGCTCTTCTTATCAAACATGTTATACAACGCCTTAACTTACACACTTATATACGTACATTTTTTTTTATAGGATGAACTAAATTTACTGCTATGCAGCCAATGAAAGATTAAGTTCTAGGGTTATAATCTGATATTTATAATTTGGTCAGAAATTATCTACGAGATAGACCTTAAATTTTATTCCTGATTAATAGAATTTATTCGCAATCTTACCTGAAAAGGTTAAGGGAATTATTATCCACTAATAATTAAAACCCTTATGATTTGAGCTCACAAATTTCAGGTTATCAAGGTTGTCCGATAAAGATTATCTTTTAACTAAAGTTGTGTATATGTATTTTTTAAAATATAATTTAATATTTATTAATATTTTAAGTTTATAACAAAATTTAAAGGATAAACAAATAAATAATAATTAGCTGAATAAAGAGCCCAAGGAACTTCCTGACAACCATAGTTAAAATCCTGAAGATGTCTTTTCATTTTCACTTTTCAAATGCGCTTCATCCTAAACTTATGTACTTTTCTCAAAAATTAGCAAAAACATGTAGACAAAAAAGCGAAATCACCTCTTTGAAATGTATTAAAAAATCAGGAAATTTTGTTCGCTTGCAGGGGAAGTATAAATACGCTCCCTATACCCCAAATAATATGATGAAGGCAGTGTTTTTCTTCCACCAGGTCTGAGTAGACAGATTTTGTTAATTGGTGAGCTGCCGTTGGCGGATTGAGATTAGGGGAGTCGACCAAGGACGATTCATTAAACAGAGTTAGTGAGGGCGAGCTTACGGCCCCTGCCTATGCGGGCCTCACAATGGATATCATTTTAGGTCTTCTGGAGGGCTTTAAGTAACAAATGTGGGGTACGTGTTAGTAGTTGTAACTTCTAAGGGCAACAATAGCTAAAAGCTTTTCATTAATTTAGATAAAACTGAAATAGGTAGTACTATGATCAGAACTTTCTGTGGCCTTTCAAAAGTCGTTAGAAATACAGTAACTAGATCCACTAAAGGAAGGAAAATCTTCAATTACATATGTAATGTAATGATGTATGCAGTTCACCACGTATTAAGAGAGCGGACGAATAAGTTGACACACATTAATTATAATGAGTCATTTATTTTTATTTTTTACTTTACAAATCAGATCATTATGAAACGTAGGATGAATTGATGTCGCCTCGAATGAGGCGTTTTATACATCTTACATTTATATCAGACGGACGTGAAGCGACATCCTCAAAAGGAAAACCAATGTAAAAGGAGATACAAGACTTAATAATACACGTAACGCACATTACACAACTAACCACAGAGATATGTACATTCAGTTAGGATAGATCCGGGAAATCCTGATAAATGACTGACATTGAGGTGTAAAGAAATCGTTGGGAAATATAAAGAAAATCGTAACCGCTAAATAGCTAATAATAAAAAGAAGAATGAGAATATTTTCAAGACATGTGTGGAAAAAATATATAAATAAAAACATATAAAGTATATTAAATAAATTCATTAATTTAGGAACATAATAATAAAATAATATGGCTATACAGTATGATATATAGTGGAACGCATTGGTAGCGAAGCATATTATTTAAAATACTTTTTGTTTTAATCTGCTTTCAAGATTTAGGAATCATTTAAATATTTTTCATAAAAAATGTCATGTGATTTTTGTATTTAACAAATAATTAAGTTAGGATAGATCCGGGAAATCCTGATAAATGACTGACATTGAGGTGTAAAGAAATCGTTGGGAAATATAAAGAAAATCGTAACCGCTAAATAGCTAATAATAAAAAGAAGAATGAGAATATTTTCAAGACATGTGTGGAAAAAATATATAAATAAAAACATATAAAGTATATTAAATAAATTCATTAATTTAGGAACATAATAATAAAATAATATGGCTATACAGTATGATATATAGTGGAACGCATTGGTAGCGAAGCATATTATTTAAAATACTTTTTGTTTTAATCTGCTTTCAAGATTTAGGAATCATTTAAATATTTTTCATAAAAAATGTCATGTGATTTTTGTATTTAACAAATTAAAGATAATGATTTTATGAAAAGCCTATTATAAAAAAAATAATCATGCTTTGACTTAAATTATCTGAAACCATTACTTATTTTCTTTTGCACGCTGTTTTTTTTTCTTTTTTTTTTCGAATCGATTCTAAATTATCAGCTACAAATCAAAACATATTCATAAAAATCAGAAAATATACATGCAATTGTTTTTTAACACTCTTTCAATAAGGTTTTCTTTTTCAATGTTTAAAGAAATTATATATAAATAAATATATATATATATATTTATATAGTTGAGCATAATAGTATATAGATGAATAGTATATTAGTATATAGTTGAGCAGCAATAACACTATAAAAATATTTAACAATAGTAGCACCGAACTATTAATAAAGAAAATATATTCACCGTTATAAGTCGTTTTATAAATCAGGAATTCATTCAAGGACCAAAGACAAACCAACATCTGTTTCTCAATGAGGCGAACAAGAACAGAAGTTTCTTTAGCGGAGTTTTTTTTTTGTTGTGATATGACTCAGTGGAAAATGATAGAAATTTATAAGCTGTTTCTCAAAACCAACAATCACGCAGCTTCTGATCTTTAAAATTGAGTACGAAAGAAATACCTTTTCAAAGTAACAAAAAAAAAAAAACTGTTACTTGAGTACTTCCAAAGTTACATTGTTTTTCTATTTTATGTTTTTTAAAATAATTAATGGTAAAAAAAAAAAAAAAAAATCAATGCTCTTAAATATTCGAGTGCTCCCATTGTACAATTTCTCCACAAGCCTGTTCAAGATTTTTTATATTTTATTATAAAATACTTAATTTAGTGATAGAAGAATAACATTTACTTAACTTTTCTTTACTTATTATATCTCTTTAATATGAGCAATGTATATTGTACCCTGAAGACCGAATAAAATTAATTAATTTTCACTCCAGTCAATTTTGTCAAAAAAAAAAAATTTCAACGGATATAGTGTGTGTGACCAAAGAATCTCAAGAACGATAAACCATACGACATTGGAATAAGGTAGGTTAATTATAATTAATTAATAAACATTCCATTAATAATTAAAAGGTGAATGATTTTTTTTTTCCTATGAAGTACCTTTGATTTTGTTTTATTTTTAAAATATAATTTTATATTAGATATCCATGTTCCAACAATTACTTAAAACTTGTTGACAACTTATTCGCATGCGCAGTGCACCTTAACAGTCCATTTTTAACAAGGATTACTTTGTTGCCAGCTTCAACATTTGAAGATGTTCGAAAGCTACGGATAGTTGCGGCGTAATGTTCCGATTTGAACAAAAAACCAAGTACAAATGGTAAATAACAACATCTGCAAATTAAAAAAAAAGAATATGTATAAATATATATATTGTGGTATAATAAATCAAATAGTTGGAGTAGGTAAAAAACAATAACTACATTTAAGTATATTACGTTACATTTCCTAGATAATTATTATTATTTTATTAAATTTTCGAAATTCTAAATAGTGTTGAAGTAATTTGTCTAGTGTGGATTTAAATTTATTTGGGCTACAATTCGTGCAAGTAGTAGTAAGGAAAGGAAAATAAGGGAACAATTCTACACAAAAGAGCCCGAGTACATTTCATTGTAAAATGATTACTTGGGTGTAATGGTCACAAAAAAATTGGGTTTGGTGAGGTTTTATTGACATCTTCGAGGAATACATTAAAAATTAAAAAAATACTCTTTTTTATTATAATGGGCAAATAGCCCATTGCCCATGTGTGCGAATTAAATTCTAAATATTGCATTATCATTACACTACGTATATCATGTTATCTATTACATCTTACATCTTACTAACATGATCTTCAAAAGATTATATGAAGCGCTTTTGCTCTATAAGTACGCTAAGAAAGTATGAACCCGTCTTGAGGAAAAGTTGAATATTACTTTAAAGGTATGTATCGAAATTCAATCACTTATGAAAAAAGTAAAATGGTTTCAAAAAATAAGTAAAGCACTACTGATAACATGATATGTGATTAAACAAATTTCATCGATCGCTACTTATGATATGATAATTACTACGAATTCTTTCATAAAATGAGGTTATGAGCCAAAATATTATCTTAAATGGATAAAAAAAGAAAAGAAAAAAAAAGAAAAATCTGTAAACTGGGTAATAATTGTTATCTTCATGAGAAACAATTAGCAAACTATCGTTAAAAAAATCGTTATTTTTCATTAACGGCAGTTTGCTTACAGCAACCATTACATTCTGATAAAGGAACAAGTCAATTATTTCAAAAATAAATTTCGTGATAAATTTCCGGAAAAGATAAATGAAAAAACCTCATCAGCTGAGTCTTACACAAGAAGCGGAAGAGGACTCAATGGAATAGTTCCAGATGAGAAATTTACGATGATTCACCTGAGAAATTTACAAGTGTTTCTTACTCAACTTCCCAGAATCAGGGAACGACCTCCAAACCATAATTGGGGCTAAAAAAAAATGCATACGTTCGTAGTGTGGTAATTACAATCGTTTTAAGTTGTTTTTGTTTTTTGTGATTTAAATAATTTCTTTTCTTTTTTTTAATAACTCAAATGTGAAATTCAATTGAATTTTAAGTATTTGAAATAGACTGAGTTTCGAAATGAGATGGATCTCAGACCACCTCGACTTTCTTTTATCAATCCAAAATCTTATGAGAATTTTGTATTCTAAAAGTCCTACAAATTAGGCTCGAAAAGAATATACATCTAACTCGAAAACCAATAGTATCTTTTAATCCCAATCAGGTTCTAAATGGTTCTTCAACAGAAGTAAACATAGATACTGGAATACTGAAGCAGCAAATCGTTTCCAAAAACTGCTGAAGTAAGGAATGACGTAATAGAAAGCTCTCATCATAGACGGCATTTATCCCAGAAGCTGAACCAAATTCTTAGTGTTTTTGTTTATTTTTGTTACTTTTTACGCCCATAAAACATTTTTTTTTTTTTATAAGAATGTTTTCAATGCAAGCGATGTGCTTTAAGCAATCACAGCTAGAAATCAGACCAAACGATGCTGGAAATAAGCCAAAACGAAGCCTAATCCTCTTCCTAGAAAGTTAGGCATAACGTTTGTTAGTATCTGATAGTATATCAATGAGTAAAGTATTTTGTATACGTTTTCGGAATTATTAGATCTCTGATCAAAATCAATATTAAAGAAATGTTGATAACATCGCGGTATTCAAAATATTTGGAATTGCAATCAGACGCAGACAATCTGTTCAGGTATACTGAAGCTTATATCTTTACATACACATCTTTATATTCACATCTGAACATTTGTTATTTTACGGCACAATACTCGCTGCGTGTTTATCTCAGCTTCCCCTGCTCGCGACTAAGTACGCCGGAGCTGCGACCCATTGCCTGCAAGAGACTAGGGCCGACTTAAAAGTTGCATGCAAAAGGACTTTGAATCAAGCTTATAAGTTGCATGCATGCGAACACCCTTTTTATTTCCAGCTAAACTCTCAAAAACCCTGAAGTAAAGCTGTTTAGTTGCAGCCCAGGCGAAGGGAGACCGGGGAAAATGAGCTGGCCAGCAAAACAAAACGTGAGTAATTTCTCTATTCTACTTTATTCAAAAATGAGGAATCAATTCATAAAAAAATAAAATAAAAATAAATTCAGCCTAATTTCCTTTTCCTTTTCTACAATTAACCATCTCACCTGCATTCAAATTTTTGCACTATCCCACATCTTCAAAATTTAATTAACCATTAACAATAGTGTTCATATTTCAGGAACAACAGTGTTCCTATGTAATTTCATGTATTATATATTTATTTATTCATTTATATACAATTCTCGGGCTTTTCGACCACCAGTGGGGTATTTTAGCCCTGTTTTACAGTATTTATAAAATTATAATAAAAATAAAATTACAATGCAATACAATTGCCTTAAATTAAATTACCTTAATAAACAAACTTTGATGCTACCGTATAATTACAAAAAAAGTAAGCCATATTTTATGAAATATATTGTTCTGTTTGAAGAAAAGCATTAAGTTTCTTATAGCTTTCTGTTCTATTTGGAGAGTTTCGTCCAGGTTTTTTTTTAAGAGATGTTCTCAGCAAGTCTCGTACGCCTAAGATTCAGTTAGGTAGTATATAATTCGCTGTGAGTGGAACCCCGCAGAGGTACATTGAGAAGGAGATTTCCTACACATCAAATGCTCAAATTTCAATATATGGAGCATTTACTTTTCTTATACACGTGTTGCACGCAGAAAGAACATTATAATTATTTTTTCACTAAATATATTTATTTATCTATTTTTCTGCTCCCATATAAGAAGTATTAGGTTTTGTTGTCGTTTTTATAATGATCAAACATTTAGATTTTAACAAGTAGGAGCGGAAGATAAAACTCGTTAAGCATTCGAACAAATTTCAGTGCATAAATAAGGCTACCTACGGAAATGAAATCGGACAGAGTTAAAAAAATATCTCGAAGGCTACATACACATTATTATCGATTAAATTTGAAAATCCAAAAATAGAGGGGTGGTTGCGGTAGGTTAACAGAACAATATAGTGTATATATATATATATATATATATATATATATATATATATATATATACAATATAGACGCAATTCATTATCAATAAAAAAACTCCCGTACGTAAGATGGACCTTTAAGAAGAAGCTATGATGATTTTTTATTAACCTTAACATATATTATTATTTTTATTAACTAATGATAATGTTTATTTACATAAATACAGACTTTTCCTATAGATAATCCATAACATACAGATAAATGTATCAGAATTCATTAGTTTCGGTTAATGAATCGAGTTCAATTGCTGAAAAGCTGGAAGAATTAAACAACAAATGAAAAAAAAATGTTACCTAAAAATCGTATAAAATATTTATTAGAGAAAAAATAAGTTAACACTTATAACAACACGAGAGAAATAAAGAATTGCAATTTATTTATAAAATAAAACTTATAATTTTATAAAATAAAATAAATCACCATGAAAAATAAAAGAATCAAAATTTAAAAAAATCACCATAAAAATAGTAATAAATAATTATAAACATAAATGAGCATTTTTATAAATAAATGAGGGACGGCAACGATTAGCCTACAATGTAGACATCAGGCTCAGAAGAGAAAATATATTTTAAGCGTGGGGAGATAAACTACTGTAGAATCTATCTTAGTTGGAGGGCATTAGCAGCCAAAAAGTAGGATAATTTAATTTTTTTTAATTTATAATTTTTTAAAACATTTTTTAGGAGTTCTACAATAACTACTGTAAACTAACACAGCTCAGGTCAGTAAGAAAATAAATCCTTTACCTGAATGCAATTTCCACGTTCCCGTTTCTTCGAGACCCCGCCAAACAGTACCCATCCATTCAAGGCCCTTTACTCAGGTAATTTTAGAAATAAAGAAAGGCTAGCTATTATCAATTTGAACTGGCTCTAGGACTTGTTCTGGCTAATCTAAATAAGACACCGACTCGCACAGGTACTTTATAAGGTCACGTGTTTTTCGAGATAGCGCTAGTGTCGCTTTTGAGTTAGTTAAGATAATCTTCTAGACCTTCTGTTCGCATTTTTCTGACGTTGCTTTTATCCATAATAAGTTAGAGCAAATATCAGAACAACCGCTAGTTCCAAGTTTCAAGACGCATAGGTGGGGTCAGACATCATTGTTCGCTCAACTTCACCTTTAAGTGTAAATAGCTGTACGTGGTACGCACAACCCGCACTGGTACGTAAGGTTCGGGGAATTAGCTGTTGAGGGGGGGATTCGCACTGTGTAAAGGCACCTTTAAGAAATAAATGTTTTAAAAATCTACCGGCAAGAAATAAAACAAATATGAGTTGGATTGGCTCATGGGGATTAAAGGTCTCCGAATACGGCATGGCTATAAAATACTAATTCAGAAAATACAATTAGTTGTATTTTTATTTGAAATAGGCTCTTAAAAAAAACAAAAAAAAAAAAACGATTTGATGAAACTTAAATTTCCTTCATCTAAGAAATAATATTTAATTTATTTTATTTAAAAAAATAAAATTTGTATTGATACGGGAAACCAATAGAAATCATTTCAATGTTTGGCATTGCATAAAGAAGGAAGATAAATACATATTTATATAATGTAACATAAAAGCTGATTGAATGTAACCTAAGTTGCTTAATTTAAAAATGAAGTCATTAGAGCAGAAGATAATGAGCTTCATGTGCTCCACTTTACAAAAGGTGTTTGCCTACCTCAACGCACAGCGGCAAAGTGCTTTCATAAAATTGGGAAAGAGCATACTTTTTATAGCTTGCACAAATTGAAGATATGTTTATTATCCAATGCTTAATCATGAACTCTCATCATCTACAGAAAAGTGAGGTTTTAACCACAATTATTCGTGCTCATAAAACATCTTTTATACGGTGAATTGCGGCACAGTTTCATCTTGGCTTTCTAATCATCAGCTTCAGGTCTTTGAACTACTAAGTTTCCTCAGAAAACATGGCTTCAAAATAAGAAAAAGACTTAAAATAGTAAAGGGAAGTGATTTAAAACGATATTTTCAACAGAAGTCTCGTGGCAAATTAATATCTTCATAAGTAAAGTAAAAAGACGTGATTTTGTGCATATATTTTTCTCAGAATTAAAAATAAGTTCGGCATGTATCCAACAGAATTGAGGCTGCTAGAAGGCAGATGACTAAGTATTTATTTTTTATTTGATAGATATAGGAGGGTGCTCTAAATTCACAAAGTTTCAAGCTGTGGACTTGCAGTTTTTATCAGAACTTTTAATGTCTCGAAATTTTAAAAGTTTAAAGCCTAACATCTCTGTTGGGTATGAAAATAAAATTTTGAAATTTGGCTCAGATTTAGTCCTTGGTTAGATGTCTCAACTGTCAAAATTTCATTTTGTGGACTATAGGTACTAATTGCAATGATATAAAATACTTTTCTATGCTCATTTGTAGGTTTCGCAAAAAATATTATTTTATGGACTTTATTAATTACAATGATATATGAGCATTCAAAAGCATGCAAAATTAGTGTGGAATATAATAAAGCAAAACAAACCGAGAGAAAAGTATATAAGTATATGGTGTCGTAGCGCTTTTGAAATAATAAATATTTTTGCACTTTTCAATGTTTTATATCCTTGCAAATAGCAGAGTCCACAAAATCAGGTCAATTTCCCTACTAAGGTTAAAATCTAAGCCAAATTTTAAATTTTCATTCCCATTTCAGTCCAACAAAGATATTAGGCTTAAACTTTTAAAATTTTGGAAATTTCAAGACTACAAAAATTTGTATGAAAAAAACCGAGAAACTCGAAACTTTGTGAATTTCGAGCACCCACCAATATCTATCAAATAAAAAAATAACAAACACTTAGACATCTGCATTAAAAAAGATTTTTTTTTTTAAACCCATTTTTGTAAAATTATCGCTAAGAAGTTTGAAGAGGTATATGGACCATTATATTTAGTTTTAAGCTCATACATGTACTAACCTTTATTGAAGTTTATATCTTCCTATACAGATAGGTATGTATTTAAATGTTCTAGGATTAGTAAAGGAGGAGATATTTTATTGGGAGCAGAGCACTAAAATAGCTTTAAATACGCGTTTGGTCGGTAATGAAATGGCCGCCATTGACAATATAAAAAAAAATATAATTGCATTTTTGTACTTCTAATGTATTGCAATTCCTGTTATATATATTAAAAAATTAAACCAATTAATTTATTTTTGGGCCGCTGATATGCATAGATCCAAATACTAAAAGTATAGCGAGGTAACTAAACAGCAGCTGAGGAAGAATACTATCAAACAGCTGAACAGTATACATATACCTTGATGAAAACGATTTTATTTTAAATGCATTTTCGGGTCTTTTTACGAAAAAAATCCACAGGATATATCATAACTCAAACAGTGATTACAATAGTATTTTTTTAAATAAATAAAAGATCTCACGAGCTTACACTCGGCGGAGGAGCTCATGCAAAAAGAGACAATAAATTACAATACAAAGTGAAGGCAACAGAACGCATTACTCGAATATATGTAGAGAGAGGAGATTTAAAAGAATTTAATTTTTTGAAGAAATGATCCAAGATATAGTTTACTTCATCACCTCAGGGGAAAACTTCAAGTTAAGGGTTATATCGATTTTTTTCTTTTTAATAGAGCCATATGTTGGATATAAATTAATAAATGAGTTATGAAACGTGGTAGACCCGAATACATATTTAATGAAAAAATAGTTTTTAGTCTACAAAATCAATGAGGAATGCGAGCGGTGTATTCTCTACTAGCTCAAACAACCGAGTTCATTACTCCCATTGTTATACATATCAGTGCCTCAATATATTCCATGCCATAGCCCTCTACACCGATCACACCTCCATACTAATGAAATGATTCAAAGTCCCTTCGCGAACAAAAGATCATACGCTCACTACTTGTAGGACAGTCGAGGACATAACAGGAGGATTTAAGAGAATAGGAATAAGAGGACGTACAAGAAAAAAAATAATGTAACGGGACCCGTTCAAAACGAACGGTTAAATAAATTATTTCAGGGAAAAACCTTGAAGATAGTGGAAATTATTTGTTTCAAGCTGACCTCATCATTAAAAAAAACTAATTCCTTCCCGAATCAATTTTCAGTTGGAAGCTAATGTTCCGGACTGATTTCATAAATAGGATAAGATATGATTCCTGAATGATTTCATTAATCATATCTCATCCGGTATTTTTTTATGGAAAGAAGAGAAATGTTAACTTATTAGTAATTAATAGATAACTATAGCCTTATAATGAGTTTAAATCTTGATTCTTACAATATTCATACTGCCTTAACGTGCAGCATGAGGTGAAAGGCTTACAAAGCCTAAATTAATCGACTGATCACCAAAATGAACAGTGATCAGTCCTGAATATCATATCATACTTGAATGGTAATCCAAATAGTTAGTAGTGAAGTATGTATTTATATGAAACATATTTCATTTAAAGGGCTTAAACTCAAATACAATTATTATTTTGTGAAAAATAAAATCCTAAAAAAATATTTGATGGCAGGATGTTGTAATGGAAGCTGTGATGGAATATTTGCAAACCACTTCCTCTTTCGTAATACCAAGCCTCGAAAACCTAGATTAAAGAAATATCACCATATTACACTGATGAGACTTTATCATCCATTTCAGCACGTCAGCAAATTTTTTTTGCTTGTTTAGGGCAGATGGATTATTTCAATACAGCATATACAACTTTTATTTTATACATCTAAACACACCTCATGAAATGAAAAATGAAACAGCCGCATCGTTATTGGATTCGTTTAGTACTTTCGTATCAACAAATTGATATAACATTCTATACGTATATTCCGTTAAAGGAAAAGAGTACCTCCCGTTTGATATTGGGTACTTTACAGATTAAATCTTAAACCACAGTTTTTAAGCAACCAGATTTCTACAGATATTTAGACAGCCAATTTATAGCAACTTTAATTCAAATTTAAAAAATCAGTAGTAGGTGTTTTAGGGCGACACATTTCAAGATTAATAGGCCCTCAAATTTATTTAGATTCCTACGCAGGTACAGTCCATCCATTCCGGATATTAACATACAGTCCATCTTTTCAGGATCGATGTACATAGCGGCCCTCCAACAAACATTAACTAATCACATATTGAGATCTTCACAAAATCCAGTTATGACATACTAAATATGCTATTATGGCTACTTTTGATGTAAGAATTTTCTCAAAAGAATTAAGCTTTGTTCAAAACAATAAATTTAAATGGAAATTGAAAATCTGGGTGACTGTATTCTACTTTATATGAATTAAATTTATATAAATATAACTATAAATTCTGATAATTATTTTTTAACAAATGCTATTTTTGAGAAGATTTCAGTTTCAAATGATTTTTTACATTTAGCTCTGCTAGAATTGAAAAAAAAAAAAAACTTTAGCTCTGTTAGGGCTTATATGAATTTATCGTTGAATGTGACGCAATTGATTTTTACGCTTTCACGTCCAAATGGACGATTTTGAAGAGAGACCCAGTTCTATTTTAACTGATGTTGCAGCTTTCATGCGGAGTATATATAATTTGAGGAACCGATGGAACCCAGGAAATGAAGCCAAAATATCTTGACTATTTTGAAACATCTGCATCATTTACAATCATGATTACACCAGCACTTATAGAATGCACTTTGTACTTGAGAAGCTGACCGACGAGGATCACGTCTCAAATTTTAAGTATGCTAGATATTATTGAAAACATTTCAAATAAATTTCCATAAAAAAAAAAAAAAAAAAAAAAAAAAAAAAACCTTTAGAAACTAATTTAAATTTAAACTAAATGTGATATTAATAAAGTATTTTATCATAGAAAGATTATTGAATGTTGTTCAGCTTGTTGCATATATGTATTTATTCTTAAAAAAAATAAATTAATTAATAAAATGATGATAAAATAATAATTGAAAATGATCAAACTACAGTTGCAGCCATAAAAAAATTGTCTCTTTTTAAGTTTAGCACATTTTGATTTGAAGAGTGCCCTAAAGGGCTATTTTTTCAACGACTAGTCCCAACAGTGAGAATTTATAATTTTGTCTTTCTACAGTTCTTATATATATGTGCAGTACTATTTTACTTATATTCCTATTATTTTAATTTATATAGATTTTGGTGCATCTAGCCCTTGTTTTTGTACACGGCACCTAAAATGTTATTTTAAATAAATAAATAAATATATTCCTATTAAATAAATATATCTGTAATTCTACAGGTATAAAATAGAATAGTTTTAATTGAGAATTCAAACGTTGAAAGAAATCAAAAGAAAAACAAACGTTGAAATTGCAATATTCGTGGATAAGTTTGATGCTGATGATGTTAAAGTTTAAAATCTCTTTACCAAGACAGCCAACTCAGTTTGAAAAAATCACCATGTGGTATAAAATTCAATTTTTTAATAAGTTTATACTTCAAGAGATATATACTTAAAAATAAATAAAAATAGATAAGTGTATAATAAAAATAATAAGTGTATAATAAAATTTTATTCCTTTATAAGTTTCTAATGCAGGAGATATTTACGAGGGTGTTTCAGGTTAATTTTAGTATTTTATTATCACTATTATTTTGGATTCCTCCTCCCATAAGCACGTAGTGGACATGAGTAAACATCTCACATTGGGACAGATGACGAATCTAAGTGGAAATAATTCTGGAAGCGACATTTTTCGTTTGGTTGATGTTAACTATTTCCGCCTAGATTGGCGATTCGTCACAGTGTGCATCTGTGTGGTCCATTAGTTAAAAAAGTAATTGATATAACAGTTAAAAAAAAAAATGTAATAGAAATATTTAAAAATGCTAGGGAATGAGATATTCCTATGAAGTGATTAAGACAACCAGCCATAGGTTCCAACCGACAATTCGAAAGTAAGAGGCCGTTGTGCTCTGGATGGCAAGGCGGAAACGTGGGTCGGCAGATGTTCTCCATTTCCTTCCATAGCGCCCTAATCACAACTCCCAGCAATGGGAGTTGTAATCACCTAACACTAGAAACAATAAATTCATAAAGAAACAATAAAAATTTATAACTAATGCTTTCTGAGAATGTAGTAATTTACCTATAAATATGCAATATTGGAAATTATAATATTGAGCAATGTTTTTCAAGTGTCACAACAGTTATAAGTTTATAATAAAAACAGATTTTATTTGAAAAATTGACTTTGTTATAAATTACTAGCTGTATACCCCGGTTTCACCCGGGGAATCTCATTCTTCTAATAATTGTGAACAAATGTAAAGTGAGACCATAACGCTGTTTATAACAATAAAGAAAATACAAAGAAATTGGCTGAAGTTATGCAATTTTAATATGGACAGGTGTTCGCACCTGATATAAAAGAACCACTGAGCGAAATTTGGAGAATTTAGGACAAATGGTATGGATTGCTATAAATAATAACAATCATACAAACGTAATTTCATCTTTATTAATAGAGATTATCTAATTGAATTATGTTATTTACGCAATCGATTTTTACTAGCCAAAAATTCATACATTTCTCAACAACAATTACCAACAAGTAAAGTATAATATATATATATATATATATATACACACATATATATATATATAAATATACCTTATATTGTTTGTTTGACGTTGTAAATTATAATTTTATGTTAATAAAATTATTTAAGTCCGCATTAGTGGTATAATACAAATATTTTATATTATATAATGTGTTTCGCCTAAGATATTTGAGTACTCAACTAAGTAACGTAATTGAGTGAAAGTTTTGTTGATTGTTGGATGCTTTTTTTGGCGCATTCATGACTTTCGGCTGTATCTGTCCAACTCGTTATATATAAATTTCTAGTGGTTCATTTCAGAACATGTTCGTGCAGAACGTTCTTCATTCTTCTTCAGACGTGTGTAGGATGAAACAGGTAACAACAACAACTACTTTTCTCACATTACATCGCCTGTCATCTTTACTGAGTATCAAGTAGAAGAGCAGCTGGATCAGATAAGGTAATCGTAAAAACAAAGCTTCATGACGAACTTTTTTAAAAGTTACTCGGTATTGACTTTATTATAGGCATGCATTGTACACGCCTTTGTGATATTAAAGAAGAAGAAAGTAAGCGGAGCGGTGAAATTGGGATCTGTTCTCATTTAATCAAGAATTATCACTTATGGCGTATTCAAAATATAAAAATATTACCATCATAAGAACTCTTTAGTCAACTGAGAAAGAAAGTTGAACCATGATGCAAAAAGAACACGTTTCCATTTCGTGTGAACCACGTCGACCTATATTACATCTTGTAGCAGTCACTATCTAGATATTGGATAGTTTTTGCGTCTCTTAACATCCGAGGGGACACTAACATTCGTTCGGTCCCCGTGCAGAGATAACTTTCAGGACACCTATTAACAATAAAATCCAACTATTCTTTAGACATTTTATCTTAAATAGGTGTAGAAGCAACCTTCCTAACCTTATACTAATCATTCGGAGGATCGGTTTCTTTTTCCTACGAACAGAATCCACGTAAAACCATCACCATTAACTAAACTACATTTAAATGGACAAGGAGCTTGTCATATATTTTGAGTCCTAGATAGATAGAAAATATTAACAAAAATACTGCAGAGCTGCATTAAACAAACTGGAAAGAAGTAGCCCAAGAAAGGCAAGCGTGGAGAAGGCTGGTTCAGGCGGCTTAAGGTCAACAAGGTCTGAAAGATAACGGAAGAAAAAGTAAATTCCATAATTTATAAAAAACACGTTGCAAACAATTATAATTCTATACCTAATATTCCTGAACTTCTTAAATATTGTTGAAATAGTTTCAATCATTCAATAAAATCATTCTAAAGACTTCAAATGGTGTTAGGTTGAGAACTTTAGCGAATAAGAAGAAATTCCGGGTTTTTTTATACTACTTCATCTTGTGATTTTTTATTTATGGGAGTAGTAAACATATTATCCATAATAGCATATTGTATTTTATGTGAACTATATACAATTTTAATGGATAAAACATTTCTTTCTTAGTTATAAAACCACAGTCACTTTAAATAAAATATATTGTCACTGGATGTAGCATTGTAAAAAAGACCCGAGATTGCTCTAATGGGCAGCAATCTTTCTCCATACAAGTCTTTCTCTATACAAGCTCCAATAGTTTTATAGGGGGTGATAAGATTAGGAAGAGCCCAAACTAAAATTGTTAAATTGTTAAAAGTTATCCTTCCAATCTGAGTAGGTCGAAGATGAAATCCCCTTATATTTACCACATTGTTAATTGAAACAGAGAATGCTTAGTAGTTATAGTGAAAAAAATGATTAGGAGACTGTAACGAATTTGACTTCAATAAGAAACTAATACATTCACAATGAAATAAGATGAAAATCAGAAAACTTTGGTGAGACAGCATATAATTTTAGAAGGTTTTATTTTTAATTCGAGGTCCTATCACAAGTGAATCCTATGAACTTCAATAACTTCTATGTACTCACAAATATACAACCGATACAGATGGATTACATATGTTTTAATCATGTCAACCACATCCGAGTTGCACATTAATAATCGGATATTATTATCTGCATCCTGAATTCAAACGTAGGAGTAACCGAGATAATTAAACAGTGAAGAAAGTGCATCCGCTAAGAGCATATTTTGCAAATGCTACTTGAGAAAAATGGAAATATAAAATAATTTATAATAATGAATTAAAATTCTTTTCAATATTTCAACGAAATCGCATAATTAGTAATTCATTATAGATATCTTTGCTTTTTAAAGAAATGAAAAAGAAAAAAAATACCAATAAAATAATATATTTTTTTTTTTAATAAATATACAACTAGGTCAATGAATTCTAGGCTCAAAGGAAACAGAATAACAAAATTATTAGAACCATTCCAATAATTTTAATTAACAATATACAATGCTAACAATAATTAAGCATTAATACATTAATTTGCATTTATATTATTAACTTATTACACATTAATAATTATATTTTTCCATTAAAAGAATTATTCTTGTAACTCTTATTAGTTAATATTTATGCAACTATCAATGGTCCATTTTGGATTTATTGGTTAAAACTAATGTTTCAATAAATTAAAATTAATTTTTTGTCATTCTTCTATAAAGTGCATTTCTCTAATATTTTTAGGTTTATTTTAAAAAGAAAGATTTAGCTCTAGGTAAGCTACTAATATAATTTGCAGTAATTAGATCTTGATAGAAAGAAGCGTTACCCCCATCCAAGACAACCTTTGAAATTAAGACCATAGCGGGGTTAGTGTAAGATATTTGCAATGTCTGATTCACAAATCATCACACCAGTGTCAGCTTTCAGGGTTAAAAATTATCTTTCTTCCCCGGCAACAATATTTATAGTAAGATAAAGATATTTTAAAACCATGGTCCTTAAGGCGTCGGGTCAAGTAGATATGGCATCCATACGATGGAGTACCGAATTTTTTCGCAATCGAAATATTAGGCCGAAATATTCTTGTGCCGAAAATAAATAAAATCAGAATCTACTGATCTCTTGATAAATCCTTTATTGCAACATATTTTGTTTAAATAATATTCCCAGCAGTATTTATGTTTTAAAATATATTTTATTTATACGAACAGCAAAAGAAGGATCACAACCACCAAATAATTGTTTAAGAAGAGTGATCATATAATAATTCAATCAGTTTGTAGATTACAAACGTTTTTTAGGCTTAACAATGAAATACTCTGGTTTGAAACAGACCAATACCTTCGTGGAAATTTCAGCAGATTATTGTATTAACAATTTCCAATGTGGCTAAAATGAGTGGGCAGATTGGTCACAACGCCTACGGGTGGGAAGGGTCTTGGACAGGTGGCACACCTGGGCGCCCACAGCATGCATATTGTCAAGCGAATTGCCACCCACGACCTACCTACAGTATACAAGTATGTTACAAAATTATAAATATCGTCCTTATATCCATATATCAAGGAATCTCTACAAGATGACATCAGAGAAAGTATACCTATTAAGCGAACTACGAACACGCAAGAGTGATTTAAATTTAAATATGTATTGTAAGAAATACAACAATACCCACTGAAAAAAGAAAAAAAAGGAGATAGATATCATTCACCTTCAAATAGATTACACAAATGGTTTAACTAAGTCAGTAGTTAACTAATTCCGGTAGTTAATTACATTTTTAACTACTAACTACAAGTTAAGTAGTCAGGAGGAACCCCGCCTACTTTTCTGTTCTTACAATATGCATGCATGGCAGTGGCAGTTTTAAAATAAGTATATAATAAGACTATTTTAAATATAAGAAACTGGTACTATTTTTATATAAATTTTATTTATAAAGTTAGCCGCCCTCCCCATTCCAAATAGAATGCAGTAGGTACTACAACAAAGCTCACTAATATCAGGAAGTTATTAATATTTGGATAGTCATCAGTAGTTAGAAGTCAAATAATCGTAATTACCAACTAAATTTGTATTTAGTAGTTAAGGCATTCTAACTACTTTTTTCTAACTTGTAGTTTGGTCGTTAGAAACATTTAAACACGAACTACTAGTTAAAAATCAGGTTGCGGTGCGCGCATCACACAACTTTCACTTACCACCCTTCTTTTTTAATTAAAAATAGACAATGTTTTTGAAAATGGCATAATTAAGTGCTACCAGAGAGGGAATACTAAACTTTATTTTATTTATCAATAAAAATTATATTTTTTTTTATTGGAAAACGAGGTTAGTAATTCTTACAGTGGTGTACCAAGAATGAAATTGGCCCCATTTATCCTACACTCCAAGCTTTCGAGGGATTCGTTTAAATTTGTTTATATGAATATTTTTTAAAAGATTACAGAAATCATAATCGAGTTTTAGACTGAACGATAATTTTTTTTCGACGATATAGCGTAAATAAGGATCGATGGATAGAATTCATAACAAAGGCCGATAATAAATTGGAATAAAATGGTCTCTTCAACCACTTGTGTCATTTTGTTACAAATAAAGAAGTGGAAGGCAGCGGCAATGAATAGAGAATTGTTTAAGGAAGCCTCGATCCAGCAATGGGTTTTGGTGCCATAATAATAATATTAAATAATAATATTCCGAAAATAAAATATAAATAAAAAAGTATGTGAAATAAGTCATATTAAACAACAACCTAGAAATAATTAATTACACGAATTTCAGTCCTTTATCATTCATGTAATTTATTTTAAGACGAACAATACAGTTTTCTGGGCATGAAATTTTGTTTGCTTCTCAATGTATAAAAAAATACTGCTAAATATAGTTCATCATCAATTATGCAGCAACACAAAACTACCTCTGAATAATGCAGAGATTTAATGAGTTCTGAAGGCTATCGTTTTTAAAATTGACTGTAACGAAAAATATTATAAATGAAAAAAATATCAATTAATCGGTTGAAGTACTAACATATGTATAGAAGAAGTGCGAAATTAATTCAGAATATTAAAAGACCAGATTTTTATATACATTTTTGTAAAAATCAACAATATTGTAAAGAAATCATCGATAGAATCGATTGTTGAAGAGTTTTTTATAAATAATAGGGTTATCTAGGTAGTATGTTTTTTTCTTCTTTTCGGTTTGTTATTATTTCTACATTAGAAATTAATCACTCCCTTTGAACTTATTTAATAAATTCATAATATTTTTAGCCCGGTATATAAAAAAAGCTGGAAGAATAGTGGGGCTTCACTGGGACTGACCTTGTTGAAGGACAACTGGGCTGGGGACATACCAGCAGTACATGCCAGGGCATCAACCACTCTGTCCAAGATGGAGGAGTTCTTCAACTTAACTATAAATTACGATAAAACAATAAAATATTTTAAACAAAGTAGTAGCTTTGTTACAAATACTTTTTTTAAATTTGTATCTACTATAAAGTATGTAGTAGAATAAATTTGAACTAGCCATACTAAAAGTACCAGGCAATCAATGAAATATATCTTTATACTTTCAAAGTATTAGTATTTTTTTATTTATTCCAATTTTTTTTCTCTTGATTTAATTTCACTAAATAGCTCTTATCATGTGTTTTCTGTGGATACGATAAGAGATATTTTAAATATATATCTTGTCGCGGGTTCGCGTCCCGTGTTGGCCCTAGGATTTTTTAATGGGAGTAAAAAATCATTGACTCTGCCGTTTCTCGGATAGGACGTAAAATGGAGGTCCCGAGCCTGTACGATGTCAGGTAATCGTTAAAGATCCCTATCCTAATTATAACTGGATAGGCAAAATTTAGGACTCCCAGTGTAGCATCGTCCAATTAGCCTTAGTGGCATAAAGGGACGTTAAATAAGCAAACTAAATATATATTTTATACAGAATTACAAAAAAACCAGTACAACGATAGAGTGTTATACTGTAGCACCGACCTCAGCTAGAGGTGCCTACCATTTTCCAAGAAATTACAAACATTAAGATTTGCATTAGTACCTATTGTTCATACATACAGGACAGAAAATCGTATTTTAAACCGAAGAGTAAAGATTATTTTATAGCATTTATATTTATTCTCCAGTTTTAAACACCATTCTCCAAGCTATGTGATTCGAGAGTTTAGGATGCAATGAATCGTTCATTAGTATCTGATAGCACACATTTGTCGTCAGTCATTAAAAGTTATGATAAGCGTATTAGGATGGGTTGGGAAGTCAGCTGTTATGATAAACTGTAAAGAGAATAGGGCCGAGGATGCTTTATTGAGGAACACTTACAAAGGGGCTATTTAAATTCCTCAGCAGTGATGAAGTTTTTATCATGACCAGACTTTTTAATTTCACTTAGTAATCTCCCCTCACACCTGGGACGAGTAAAAAGTATTGCCTAACAGGTGAGGAAGGATAACTCTTTCTCTGGATATTATATAGACTGGATACGAGAAACCAAAAAGCCAGATAGTTCAAAACGAGTACATTCTGGGTAAGCGTTTTTTTTTTTTACCAATAACTGAATCTTGTTTTATTGATAAATCATTTCCAGTAAGGAAAGGAAATTAACTGTTGTATACTTAATACACATTAATGATATCTTAAAGAATAATGTTTTCAATCAAGCAGAGTATTACTATGCAAATATTCTTTTCCGAAAGATATAGCAACACACATACGACAGCAGGGTCACGTTCGGCTGAGGAAGAAGAATATTAAGCTATGAATCAGTTCTAAGATTACAATCATTGTTATAGAGAGTCCTCGATTGCTCAAATGACGACTAAATTGCTCGACCAAACAAACATTTTTATTCAAATCATTTTAAATTTTTTTAGAGGAGCATCCCCGAAGCTGTTCATAAAACAAATCAAAGTTTCAGCATGATATCAAATCATAGTATACTAAATTCTTAGTTACTGTAATCGAAATTAGATGAATTGATGCTACAATAGATCAGGTAAAGGCTAATAACGGGTCGGGACAAAAATAAATAAGTATATTTATAAAGCCGCGGCTCGGCAACCCATAACGGATACAAGAGCCACTGTTTTCTATCGATGTTTACTAACCAGAAAGGAGTAATGATATTTTTTTTATTATTTTTTTTTTTTTTTGGTTTCTTCCCTTCCTCGCCTTGTAGGCTATACGGGGTTTCCCGGGCAGGGGAGAGGGTGGGGGATTGATGCCGAGATTAATTAAATTGTCCCCTGGCTCCGGGTTTTGAACTTGCTATCTTCATGTTTCCAAACAGACGTTGCCATGGGCAACGCGTATTTTCTAATGCGTTTGCCCACTCGGCCTTCAAGCCACCCAAGGAGTAATGATATGTGTAAATAATAAATTTTCCAAGTAATATTAAGCTTTGCTAATAGTATTCAGAGAATTAAATAGTATATAAATTTCATTACCCCCCCCCCTTATGGGTAAGGTAAAATAATACCTACCACATAATAAAAATTTAAACAAAACCGATAACTAAAGATAAAATGATAAATTCATTTTAATCAGTACGAATAGTTTTGATTATATTAAAAGATGTGGTAGCATCTAGTGATCTAGTCAACCATAAAGATAAGAACTCTTATCAAAGCACAGTGTGAAACACATATAATCTATTTATCAATTTAAAATTTTGTTGACAATGTTTCTTAATTAAATTAATTTTACATGAACTAAAAAACAAAAAGAAGAAAACATCTTAACCTATTAATTAATTATATTATTAAATTATACACAAGAAATACAGTTAATATCCTGCCAGAGTACTATATAAACTACATAGACTATTAAAAGTAAAGAGATTCTGAATCATGTAGTATGAAATTAAAATAACTATGGATAAATAGTTTATCTATAATTTAATCAATGAAAATTTAATGGAGAACACATCAGTAGGTAGACCACGAAAAATATTAAATGAATAAAAACCCAATAGATTGGCTTAATTTATTCAAATGTTGTTTTATAAACACTCTTCAACTCTTGACTCTCTTCAAAATAATCACTATTCTTTAGGTATTTAATTTCTATTTAACATCTCAATGGATAATACATGTCAGGACCGTCAAGGTTATGTATACGATAATATGATACAATTTTAATCATACATGCTAATATACATTATATATAGTGAAATTTTACTAGTTTCATCGTTGCAATTCGGTGTTTTTATAAATTTGTATTTTTATAATACAGAAAATAACAACAATATATAAAAAAAAAAAAAAAAAAGATTGGCTATTTTTTCATATTCCTTTTGCTTTTGCAGATATCAATTATCTTATCCATGGAAAGCGGAGCTGACACACCTTAAGTGTGCCTTGCAAGAAATAACGCTATCGTCACTCTTTGTTCTATTTTAATTTGTAAATTGTTGGAGTCAGATATTTTTAGATTATCTGTGACATAGGCAAAATTAGTCCTTCAAAATGAATATGCATTAAATCTTAAAAAAAAACAATAAAAAAAAAAAAAAAAACGAAATGGCCTATCAGAACATCTTGAAATTTCATCATCCTTAAATATTCTTAGAAAAATTAAGTATAAAAACATCAATCATTGTATAACTTTTGTATTTTTATAGGGTAAGAAACATAATGAAGTGAAATCACTCTCTCATACTGAATAATCAATACTTAAGGAAAAAATTATTTATTTACCTTAAATTATAAACATATGATAGTAAAACGTACAAATAATTTTACATTCCTTTTTAATTTAAAAGAGGGATAAGAACACGTGATGATGAGCTTACCACAGGAAACTCCGTTTTGAGCACAGCTTTCCCGCAAATGTCCTGAAACAGAAAATAATCTGTTTAGACTAATCCAATAGCTACGGTTTTAAACAAAGAGATATCGGCTGTATTTAACATAAATATAAAACAGGACAAATGGTATAAAGGTGCCTGAATTTAGAAACTAAAGCAAAACCTAAATGCTATTATCACTTTAATTTCTGAAGGTTCATATAATATTTCACATCGCCACCTGGAGGTTAATCACAATACTTAACGATGTGGCAATACTGCAAGGTGTTATCTCATGCCGATCTGTTGCACTATCTTCCTCGGAACGGCTCTGTAAGCAACTGCATTATATTTATCTCATCCAAACCCATCTTTCTTCGTCTGCACTGAGATTTAAACCAGTCCGCTCAGTCTTATCTCAAGTTCTTTTGTAATGTATTAACGAACCGAGCGAAGAGACGTTGATGGAAAATTATTAGGATTTGAGGCGCTTGTTAACGTTATGAGTTACTGTTCGAGGAGATGGTATAAAAAAAGTTTCATAAATATGATTACTTCAACAGTATCAACCAAAGGTTTATTCAATGATAGAATGATCGGGGAGTAAAAAAATGATTGCTATTGTGAGTATGAGGAAGAGAAGGAAACCTTTGTTTTTCCATTATTGTTTGCTCACTGACTAGAGCCTGATGCAATTGATAAAGAGGGTTAGGAACAATTTAGATTCAATACAAGGTTATCGGAGAAGTTGGACTAACCAATGCTAAAGTATTATAATTTTAAAAACACAATTTGTATACAGACAAAAGATACATAATACAAAGAGTTACTAACATACTGTATACATTAGTGTTATACATTTAAGTCTTAGAAATTGTGGTGTTTTTACGTTCAAGAAATATTTATTTGTTTATTAAACACCCTTCCCTGCCTTTCAGCAACACGGGTGTAAAATTTTGAAATTGCAATAATACCTTCAAAATGTTTTATTATTTTTCTTATAATTTCTTTTGGGAGAGTTTAAAAGGACTAATTAAATCGAAATATTAATAAAGAAAAAACAAATTTAATATCGACCTGAATCACTGCTCTAAGGGTAGAAGCTAACAATCGGTGATGGAAATTGGATGTGAGGCCAAAAATAGGGGGGTAGGTGCGGGTTCGTTCAAGAAATATTTCAAAATTATAATGCGTAATAAGAGATAAGAGATTTTGATATGACTCGCAAACCAGTATCATTATCAACGAAGGATGATCATCCCCTTGACTCACAGTATATTTATGGGGGGAAATAGTTACAAATTTGTCAATACTTAATGAACATCCACTTAGCGGATTTCCCACATTTTAATTAGAAATATGTATGATTCTCAAACGTATACAACACGAACTTGAATATCCTGGTGCGCTGACTGGGTATATTCCATGAGGGAAGTAAGTAGTTCAATGTTATAACCTAAAACACCAAACTAATTTCAGATAAGTGATATCCATGATTTTATGAGATTGACACCATTTTTTTTTTTTTTTTATATTTACTTAACATAATAATAGCTTTTAGCCAGAAAACGTGATTTTATACCGATAATCTAAAGTAAATTTTAAGCTATTGACTGTACCGTAATGGGAAAGTCTCATTCGCTTCTGACATAAAGAAAAATGTCGGCTACAACAAAATTAATTTGTATACCTTCCCCCCCATTTCACCATTTGTATACCACACCCTAATTTTAATCTAATTTTAAGGCTATTAATTTGGGTGGCATCTGCAAAACTATGACCAAAGTACAATTAATTTTCTATTTTAATACAAATTTTGGAATATTTTTCAACTAAATTCATTGTATGGTAACTGAAAATCAGGCCAAGTGCTACAAAAAAAAATCTTTTGTGGTCGATGGATAGAATGAAACATGAAAAACATAAATGGAACACTTACTAATTTACAAAAAAACAAAACACAGAAACATTATTATATCCATTAACATAACTACTACTGTGATAGAAATTTTATACAACTATCAATTCGAATAATAATTTGTTTTCGAAATTTCGGAGGGAGGGTGGAATTTGATCCCTCATACCCACACCACTTCTGAAAATTAAGTGTACATAGGAATTGAGCCTTCTAAAGACAAATGTGTGTAGCAGAACTAAAGGTATAAATAATAAATAAAATCTTAGATAGAGCCTCATTGAGGGCAAAAAACTGTTACTAAATAAAAGCTTATATTTCACTGAATTCTTCACCCCACTTCGCAATAAGAAACAAGCGCTTGGAAACCCCCAAAGCCTTGGAACTAACCCAATACTGATTCGCCACTATAAATGCTAACTGATACAGCATTTAAACAATGCGCACGTCTCTGCCATCACTGCCCTCATTCCAAGAGACACGCTTCGCTTAGATATAAGCCTCTTATATCATCAATAATAATATTAGATTTCACACGAGAGAACCATTCACGAACTACAAGACGATAATGACGCATCAATATGCTCAACAAGTTGGGCCGGCCTATTGTTTAGAAGGGAAATAATTTTCTCCACGAACAATCATTATGCTAGAAACAATAATTACCCCACAAATGGTGGCATCAATAAATATTCACAAGCTGGGAATGATTCTAATCGACGTTAGGCATCACAATAAGAGCTGTGCTGGTTAAATTTCTGATAATTATTTCAGTTGTTTGCCATTAATTCGAAAACGATGGAACTTGAAAATAAAATCATTACAGCCGCTTTAACAAAATCAATTATCAAAGATGGGCAATTTTTACCCTTGAGGAGGAAAAATGATTTACGCTTATGTCCCATTCCATCGCCTACAACTCGATCCAAATGTCTCCATATCATTCGGTTTCTTGCATTTCATTACAATTAAGATCAATTTGGGTAAGTTTATACCTATCTACCAATATTTGTATTAGCCCAATGACCAAGCCTTAAAGAAAAAAAAAATAACCTTAATGAGGAAGTAAGCACTCTCAACATGGTAATCAACACAGAAAAGATAAAATACGTGAGTAGCAGAAGAAGCCATACAGGGTTATGAGGGTGTTGAGAGGAATATCCTGGATGGGAGGGTTCCAGAGATGGGACCGGAGCAGGAGGAGGCAACTGGTGCTGAAGAGGAGAGCCTGGTCCTGGGTCTGCTAAGGACAACTGTTTCGTACTGTGAAACAGTTAGTTTTATGATATCGTAAGAAATGTTTACTTAGTTCTATCTTTTTCTCTATATGTACAATATGAGGGAGAATATATTATGAATATAAGGTCTATGTTATATTAAGAAATTCTTCCTGATTTCCATAATGGTTAATTAACATAATAAATAGGTGATGGAGCTTGTCCTTGCAATTATATTGATATCCTTATGATTAAATATAATAAAAATTACATAGTTTCTTAAAAAGTTTAATAAAGTTTAATTTTCCTGGGTCAAATTATTAGCGGATTAAAATAAGGAATAAAAGATTTAGAAGGTGTCAGAAAACGAAAGAAAAGTCCAGAAAAGATAGGATTTTCTCTGATTTTGTAATGAAGTGAAACATGAGTAAAAGCTGCTTTAAATAATTACATTTTGGAACATTTTGCGGTACGTTTACAGCTCTATTCAGATCCGATAGCTTTTAATATTTTACTCTGTCAAAACGTGATGTACTGTACTCGTGCGGGGTTTTCCGTTGGTGATGTAAGGTCTTGAAGTCATTGTCTTTTTATCGAACTTTATCCCAAGGTAATCCGTTGTTTATGTCTGGGAAACGTTAGCCTTGTTAAGTAACATTTAATATTTCAGAACAAACTATTAATAAATTATGTTTATTGCTTATTTCATATATAATATTTTTCATAAGTTATAGCGTGAAGATGAATTTAGCAAAGGAAGTGAAAATTCTTCATTGATTTTTCTAATTTCTAAATAGAAATCAATTGATTTTACATCATAAAATGCAACAGTACCTGGACCTTAAGCAACGTACAATGAGGAACTTAAAAGGTTTGTATATGAGCAAGGGCGTTTGCAGGATTTCTTCGAGGGGGGGAGGGGGAAGTAGGCTGTAAAATTCCTATGACCGAGGGAGCGGATTGAGGTATTTTAACTATAAGGCTGAATTAATTCTTCAAACCTAATTGATATTTGAAACTTAAAACATTTGTTTATACATTACTTAATAAATATAGTAAATGAGTACGAATTAATTTAATTTTTATTTCTCGTTTCTCAAATTTCCTATGGGAGGGGGGCAGCGGCCCTCCCATGCGGACGCCATGAGTATGAGAATTTCCTACAAGAGTAATGGATTGACCATGGTTGAACATTACAATAAATCTGTCTAATACACAAATCTTAAATAATGATTCGAAGACTAAAAAGCAAAAGAAAAAAGAGGAGGAATCTTCATTGATTTTTCTAATTTCTAAATAGAAATCAATTGAGGAACTTAAAAGGTTTGTAGGTTATTAGGCATGGTTTCATAATTAGCAACTTTCATCAACAGTTAACTATTTTGGTTGAGAATTTGAAAGCTAGAAACATAAAGTTATTTAGAACAGTGTGTTATATTAGATATTGTTCTAATTGATCTTGCTGCAAAGCTGGTAGCATCAGTTAAGGTCTGGCCACACGTGTCCGCACCGGATCCGCACCGTAGCATTAATATAGGTTATGTTCAGAATATTTAACTTACATATTACCTTTAGTTATGCCTAAAGTTCAGGCCACACATGTCAGACAAAGACCACTTTAGGCATAACTAAAGGTAATGTGTAAGTTAAATTAAAAATATTCTGAACATAACCGATATTAATGCTAAGGTGCGGATCCGGTGCGGACATGTGTGGCCAGACCCTTATTTTTCGTTAACCTCACTATCTATTTATATATGTATTGATGAGCTTGCATTAATCCTAATTAGCAATTCTATCGTTTCGTCATTTATCTCGTTAAAGAATCATTAATTCTTTTGAAGATAAAATCTTTTAAAAAATTGTATTTAGTTTCTAAAATAAAGAAAATTTAAGAAACATATTCATTTCACACGTATCTAAATTTTACAGAATAGGTAAAATGCGTTATTTGAATGATTTAAATTAATCATTAAACTTCTGAAAATTATTACTTTTATTTTATTTCACAAGGATTCTGAACTTCTAAGTTAGTTTGTTTTTTCAATATGTTTTTGAATGTTGAATAATAAGCATCCAATGATCCAGAATATTTCAAGATCCGTGGCTAGGGCTGGCAATCATTAGTATGAATAATCTTCGCTCTTCAATATATCGATAAAATCAGAAATCTGTTTACAATTTAATAATTTAAAATTCAAAAATTTATTTTATATTAATGAAATGGTTTAAGATTTTTAAAATTGAAAACATTTATTTATAAATTCAGCAGTGAAAGAAACTGAAATAACAGCCGTACCCCAGTATAAATTTGGGTCATCTTCATTAATTTGGGTAACGACCAAGTTAAATAATTTTCGAATAATATTCGGCAGTTAAACAACGATCACTACAGTCTATGATTAGTTTAGAACTTTACCAACATGAGTAATATGGAGTTAACTAATTGGCGACATTAATAAACACGGATTTTTTAATCAAAATTAATAAGCATTAATCAGAATTGCAGTAGGCGCTAGCTTAATTTCCAGCAAGTTCCTGTTCAGGCCGAAAAAGAACCTATTATTTTATCACATTCTACTATAACTGCTCCAAAATGGAAATACATAACAGTTAATATTGGCATCGATTTAATAGACTATTCCTGATTCCCTGTTAGCCTTATGAAGGTTTATAGACTCCAGATATTAGAGGAAACAGAAAAAAATATCTTCCTATCTCCTCAGAACAATATTAGTTTATGAGATAGTATTTCATAAGGATATCTTGCTTGAAAAATACTTTTCTGTCCATAATGCAAATCCCAAGTGCAGTTGAATAAATTTAAGAAACGACAGTTTAATAAGTAACCTATTAATACACTCAGTATATATAATAACAAAGGAATGGGAATTATATCTCAATAAAATTGAAAGTGTTTATCTCTGTTGATCAAATGAATAGAACTGTCTACAAATGAAAACATTTATACCACATGTGCAATTAACAAGAATACATTTATTTACATGAGTTTTTCTTTAGAAGTTATCTGAGATTATTTTATTATTTTAATTTCTTAATAACGAATCCAATTAGTCTTATGAGAATATAATATGATAAAACAAAATGAACAATGTTCCCGGTTTCAGTGAATCAAGAGATAATTCTCATGTGATAGGCATATCTCAACTCGAAGGAAATATGACGAACATTCATCAGAAACCGTGCTAATGATATCTCAATATTTTAGTTTCACGGTTATTGTAGCAGCCAATTATTTTTAATATATTATAACTACTTACACGGTTATTGTATCAGCCAATTATTTATAATATATTATAACAACTTACACGGTTATTGTAGCAGCCAATTATTTATAATATACTAGCTGTATATCCCGGTTTCACCCGGAGAATTTCATTTCTTAAATCTATAAACTGAGACTTTTATCGAATCAAATGGTCGATTTTGTAAAAACCAATTTAAAGCGAGATCAAAACGATTATTACAACAATAAAGAATATACCCAGAGATCGGCTGAAGTTATGCAATTTTAATATGGACAGGTGTTCGCACCTGGTCTGAAAGAACCACTGAGCGAAATTTGGAGAATAAAGAATATCAGCTGAAGTTATGCAATTTTAGTATGGACAGGTGTTCGCACCTGGTCTGAAAGAACCACTGAGCGAAATTTGGAGAATTTAGGACAAACGGTATGGCTTTCTATAAAGAACAAATAAACAAACAAACAGAATTTCAACTTTATTTATATAGATTATAACAACTTATCGTTCAAATTATCACCTCTTAAAATTTAAATAAAATAGGCATTTTAATCAAAATGAGCGTGATGGAATACATAAGACCGGATAGAAGGGGTCACAGGGGTCATGACCCCCCCCCCCAAACATTTTGGCTATTTCAAGTTTTGTGTATTTATTACGAATAATGCAATTAGAACGCATGCAATGGACACTTATATGTCCAAGGCATAAGAGTTTTGGTTGTTAAGATCGCAGTCCTTCTTAGTACAAGGTATTAATTTCATACAAAAATGGTGTTGTCAGTCACGTGATTATGAGACAGGGGGGGCAATGACCCCCAAATTTCCAGCGAAATCCGCCCCTGGATTGACTTCGGGTTAGTTGACGTATAATTTTTTTTTATTTTCCAGTAAAAATAAGCAAAAAATTAATGCATTAAAAAGTAATCAAATACTCATTTTTTTTGTTTTAGATATTTGAAATTTTCACTGAGTTCGGTGGTCTTAGAGTACAATAAAATCTCTAATGCTTGCCTATGCAACTCATCTGAAAATTCACTCTTATATAGCAGAAATTTTCATCTTTCAATTTTTAAAAAACAGGATTTGGCATAACAGGCTTCAGATTATGTAAAAACTTAGGTTTTTTTTTTTCATTCTTACCTTTCTTCTTATTATGAATAAAATTTATAAATCTGTACAAAATATATCACATTAATTACTATAAAGGAATAAAAACTATAAAATACTAATTTATAGTTTCGTATAAAAATTTTATAGAATTAGTTAAATACTATTTTACTATATAATACTTTATAAATATGAGTACTATCTCCATATAGTATATTCTGATTAATCATATAATAGGCAATATAAATAAAAAAATGGCAAGATATACGCAGTATAAACACGAAGGGTTACTGAATTGCTTAAAAATTTAAACCGCCTTTCCAGAATATTATTATCTTTTTCGCTTTTTACGACTGTACTTTTTAGGCTTATCATAACTACGGGCAAAAAATATTGAAATAGGTCGGGTCGGAGATATTTTAATGATTATACAAATAATTTAACTTTACTACTACTTTTAGAAAAAAAAATTGTAAAAGAAAGAATTGAATTTTACAGAACGTAAAGGGAGAGGGGGCACATAGGACTCAGTTGTTATAGGAAGCTCAACAGATCTAATTGAAATCAATTGCCTGCTTGTCCTGCTTTCCCATCGTCTGCATCTACATGTGGCATGTAAAGCTTATCATTAAACACCAGCATTAATAAAAAAATTATATTATTTAATTATAATAAATCGCAAAACCCAGAGTACTGTTAATGAATAATTACCTATTTCTTGCAGCATAAATTATTCGGTAACCTAAAAATCTCAAAGAATTGTGTCAAAACTATAGGCTTAAAATGAATTTCCTTACTTTAAATCTAGGCTTATATCAGGAAAATTTAAATATTTGCTCTTCATATTTTTTTATGCATCCTATATGGAATAATTCAGCGTGGAGATCAACCATAGAAGATATCCAGACTAGTTGCAAGACCTCATATATAAAATAGATTCACAAAATATAATCTTAAGGACGATAATGAAACTTGAGAAGAAAATGCTGAAGATAAAGGTCTGTCCATGACTTCCAATTCCTCCCGTATTGTATCCTTACGATGAAGAATCCTAAATTTCATTCAGCATTCATTAAATAGGTTTTCCCTTTTTTTTAAAGTAGGTTCTTTAGATTGTATCCGTGACCAAAATTATATATTTATAATCATAGTCAAATATACAGCATTAAAAAAAAAAAAAATAGTTTAATCGAAAGCTTCTTTTTAATTGATCCCCGATGATTCTCGTAGTAAAATATGGTTGTTTACAGAAGTTTTTAGGAACGCGGAGGATTTCTTTGGCTCTTTCTACTGTCCAAATACTCCAACTGCTCTAAATCACTAAATTTCTGTAAAATAATAAATTTTTGGTATTAGCTGTTTGAAGAGAAACAGTTGATGAACTTGCAAGTTGTGGTATACTAATAAATGTTCAAGCTAAAATTTAAAGCTGCAGACCAATCCTCCACAGCAGATTTGACTATCGCATACACCCACATTTGCATAATTAAGTAGAAACCAGAAACTTTCATTGACATCATACAGAGAGAAATCAGAACGCATTGCACAACATTAAGGACTGCGCAGCACATAACACAACAGCCAACAATTTGCCGCTAACATAATTTTAAGGATAAAGTAATTCGTTATTATCTTTTAGCCAATAAAAAAATTGTTCGTTTTAGCTTTACATTAACATTTATTATTAACCTGCATCGATATTCATTTGAGTACAATTAGTAGAAGGATCTAATTTTTCCTACCGTCCTTAAAAAAAATTGTTAAATATACATTATGGTGATATCCTAAATCATGTAAAAAGTTGCATTTAATACTTTAAATAAATAAAAGCTTCAAAAAAGGTACAAGGATCCAGTTTTATTTCCCAGGGAATTTTCCAGAAGTTGGAACTGTTGCTTGATGAATCAGTTGAGAAAACTAACCCATCAAATTAAGAATTAAAAGAGTGGGGGGGGGGGGAGAACATGAGAAACCTGTTCGTTATCTATACATAGCCATAAATAATTTTGCAGCAATAGGTTTAAATAAAGATATATGTAATATAAGCAGAATATAACATCCCTGTCGTTTTCTGAAATTGAAACACTTTACTATTGTTATGGCAAAGTTATTATAGTTTTGACACTGTTCCTGGTAAATGTTGCCAAGAAATGAACTCAGGAACATCTCTAAGGTTATTTAGTAGTTGAAGAAGATTCAAGTTAAGTTTAGTCAACTTCATCGAAAGGAATGGCGAACATAATTGACTCAACCAAAAATATTTTCGAATTAAACCAGTAGTAAAATATCGAAAATAATAATATCCTTCGTAATAACAAATTAACCATTAAATAAGTCCCAAAACCCTGTCGCTTCTCTCCTAGCGGGCAGCCTTTTTTATATCAATCAATTTTATGTCTGCCCAGTTTTTGCTGCGAGGACTTCTATCCAATAGTGCCGTTTTTGAAAATACAATTTAGTTTATTCACTACTTTTCCGAAGATAGATTTAAATAAAGAAATATTAACGGTCCCAACCGTATGTAATATCGCTATGTATAATATCTCCTTAGTTTTCAGAACAATATTCAAGCGATCATAATTTAAAATTACGTACCAATTTATTATAGGTCATATAAACATCTTCATCACGATATCTTATCGAAAAACGGCCAATATCTCAACTGTTTAGTGACGCACCTACTTCATCTTGGGGTTGCCGGATTTATGTGACAGCGAAGTAAACTCAGCACCTCCTCTCGGAACACAGATGTATTGTAGATGTATTCATTTATGTAAATGAGAAGTACTGACGACAATATTTCGCAAAGGAAAAAGATTGTCATTGTAGAAAAAATTTGTATGCATTCCCTACCCAATGGAACATTTGTTTTTTAAAAAAAAAACTCATATCTAGTCAAAGTAGGGAGGGTGTTGAAAGTTATGTACAGCACGCACCGCACTAGATTTTCCACTTTTCTGAGTGTATTCATAAAATTGAAAAGGTGACTGTTAATATAATTATAATATAAAGGCCCGGTACAAACGAACGTGGTAGAGCGCGACCTGGGCGCAGAGTGCTTTGAGTATTGGACAAAAATCTTTTGACTATGGAATATTATAGTAAATACTGTGCTGATATACCTCATATGTGGGGTCGGAAATAATATTTGGCAGAATTAGAGCCAACAAAAAAGGGAAATCACGGTTTTGGCAAAATATGTTAGATTTAAGGGAAAATAGAGGATCGTTATAGGGTATTTTATTAAAATTTATGTTTAATAAGATAATTAACCAAACAACATATCAAATACAAAAGATACTCTCATGGTTGTACAAATAATATTTAACATAATAAAATAATTTTTGAAAGTATGTACAATAGTTAAAAGGCGAAAACGTCCGTGATAAATTTATTTATATAAGTTGAGTTAATTTTGAATTATGTTATAATTATTTCAAATTGAATTTATGTTCAATTTAATTTTAATAAGAAAATTATTTTATATTAATTTAACCATCATTGTGGGTGACCACCTATTTTTTAAATTATTTTAAATAATTTATTTTTGAAGAGAAAAGATTTGGCTCCGCCGGGAATCGAACCCGGGTCTTCCGCGTGACATGCGCGGTATGCTATCCATTACACCACGGAGTCGCTTCCAAACGGTGCCAAATCTTTCCTCTTCACTGACACCTCTCCCACGATCTCGCAAGTTTTGCGAGTATTGCGCATTTCACGCGGAAGACCCGGGTTCGATTCCCGGCGGAGCCAAATCTTTTCTCTTCAAAAATAAATTATTTAAAATAAGAAAATTAGATAGATAGACAGTAAGCACAGCACTCACTCACTAAGAAAATTGTAACTGTAAGAATTAATGAGATTCCTTTGAATATTCGCTGGTTAGATTATCTTCTAAGTTCATATCGGTGAACAAATCTAAGCTTGTTTTTGTCAGCTTATTGATAGCTCGTTCACATATTAAATATTGCTCAATTGGAACATCATTGTTTTTGATTTTATCTGTAATATATTTCTTTTAGCGAATATTTTAAACACAATCTTTAATATCAGACTCCATTTCTTTTTTTTCTCATAAATGAGACAAAATTGGCATCTTTTTAAAGAGTTCTCGATTTTTAAAACCTAAAAACTATTCTCATGAATATTGGGCCAATTTCATAAAAAATCAGTTCCAAAATTAAATGAGAGTTAATTTTAACTGAAAATTCAAATATTACTTATATAGTGTAATGCAGTAAACACAATTTCCAAACACAAATTAAATATAAGTAAATAAAAACAGTAGCTACAGTGATTTTTTTAAATATGTTTTTAGGCCTTGCATTCTATATCTAAATATGTTTTTAAAATTAGGGCATAATTTCAGGCACTGCTTAAAATTATTGATATTGGTCAATTTACTGTAGTAAAACTAATATTTTTTATGGAATTAAGTGTAACAATGTATTTAATTAGAACGGCTTATCTAATTGTTGTAGATGCGAATTGGTTTTCAAGCAAGCGCTGAGTGTCTGATTTCATTTGAAAAACTATCGTCAAAGTCAGTCGCAGGTTATCGCGGACCATCTTTATACATTTTTATTCTAAACTAGCTGTATACACCGGTTTCACCCGGAGAATTTCATTTTTTAAATCTATAAAATCTGTAAAGTGAGACTTTTATCGACTCACACGGTCGAATTCGTAAAACAAATCTAGGTAAAGCGAGATCTTAACGATTTTTATAACAATAAAGAATATACCCAGAGATTGGCTGAAGTTATGCAATTTTAATATGGACAGGTGTTCGCACCTGGTATGAACGAACCATTGAGCGAAATTTGGAGAATTTAGGACAAACTTCATCTTTATTTATATAGATCATTAGACTGCAAATAATAAAAAAATGGAAGGGATGTTTTGCGGACATTTTGTAATATTTGAGCTTAAAGTTAGTAGAACATCGAGTGAGTCAAAATTTTTTCTTACCCTTGGCCATATTTTCCAAAATAATTTCGACTTTCACCTTAAATAAAGTTCACTGTATCCCTCTTCTGAACAGAAAGAAGGCTAAATGAAAAGATTACGACAAAGCCAATGTTTACATCTATCATTTGCATCTTTAGGAATATTTTAAATGTAAATTAAAAAAAAAAAACTTGATTTTTTGATTTTTGTCCATTGAATGAAGCACTGTGGGGCGGGTTGATTTTTATTCCCCACGGTTTAAATCTCGTCATTCCCACCATGGATAGAATAGTTTGGTTACTAAACCTGTAGTATGGCTGTATGGCCGAGAAGGGATACCAAAAAAGTAAATAAAAAAACGACTAAGAAAACTAGAAACCATTAAAAATAAATAAAAAAAGTAAATCAACTCCACTCAGAAGTAAGAAGGTAAAGTGAATCATATCAGTATAGAAGAAAGTTTCGGTCAGTATCAGTATCAGAGGAGGCGGTCCTTCTATATTTAGTGAGTATGCTTTGCTTGGGCGTTGAACTCAATATGCAACAGCCATTTACAGTTATCCACGAAAGAGCTTTTTAGTGAGTGGCATTCACCTCTAGCAAACATTTCCTTCCTCTTTATCTTTTCGGTCATGGTGAATTCATGATTCGAGCTACCCCTTTATTCAATAGGTGCCAACACAGTGAGGACGACTCAGAGGAACAAGTGCTGGATAGAATAATAACAAACCCAAAGGTTTGCCTCTCAATGCCACGCTGACTCAGTAAACTGGATTCTTATTAGTTCAATGGCACACTGGCCTAAAGATCTGAACGGAATTCTGAACAAGAAGCTGAGTAGACACTATAGACAAATTGGATTTGTTTATTTTCTCACATTTTTTATTAGATATAATTTTAACTTATCAGCTTTTTATTTTAATTTAATTAAAAAAGAAAAACGTTTCACATACGGGAAATACAGACTGATCTATACTTAGTTTTTTTATTAAGTAAATATTGAATTGAGGAAATTAATGAAAAAGGCTGTAAATGCCAAAAATAGAAAAATAATAAGTAATTAGGAAATAAAGTAAATTCAATGTAATGGACACAGTTGTGTGTGCCTACCTTAAAGATTTTAGTATCTAGAGCCCTAACAAATAGCAAAAAGGCTATTATAAGTCTGATTGGACTAAAGAAAACGTAAGTGCCATTAGCTAGGGACTACACGTTACATAGGCCAATAAAGTGGTACCATTGGCGGATCCAGGGGGGGGGGCTGTGGGGGCTGCAGCCCCTCCCTTTGGAAATTTTTTCGTCATTTAAAGATAGAGTTTGATTTTCCTTAATGTAAAGAAACAAGTTAAAGAACAAATAATGTGCAGAACAAGTAGAATTTCAGTTCTGGAAAAAGAAGATAAAGGTAAAAAAGCTGATTAGCAGATCTAAATGAAGGGCTGAGGTGCTGCAGCCCCCCCCTTTACGATCGACTGGATCCGCCCATACTATACTTTTCTTAAAGCTTCGATACTCGATATTATTGGACATTAAGTAGCGATGCTTGTGATACGGATTCCTGAAGAGATTATTAAGCCAAAGAAGATGGAATTGAAGAAGGAAGGAACTAATATTGAAATTACTTAGTAGAACTGAATTCATCTCCTCAATTTTTTTAATCCGAACTTGAGCTCAGTTACTAGTTTTTTCTTCTCGATTCACAGGTCTAATTATACTCAATATTATAATCAAGCGGTATTATATTCAAAGTTAGTCAATATAACTTTTTTTCAAAAATTTATTTTAAAATAAAGACAATTTTAAGTATGAAAATAAGAGATCCATTCAGTTTTCTCAACTTTTCCGGGTTGTGTGGATGAAAAGAGTCATGACAAGACTACAAAATGGCCGTTGACCTTCTTTGCTTTAAATAGACCTTCTTCAGTATTAGCGCGTATAATCCGTCGCTATAACAAAAAACTTAAAAGTTATTTATATTTCTTACATTAATATATGTGTGTGTGTGTGTGTGTGTGTGTGTGTGTGTGTGTGTGTGTGTGTGTGTGTGTGTGAATGTGTGAAACACTGCCGCTTAAAAAGTAACTGCATAATAAATGCATAATTGACTAAACTTAATAAAATAGCATTACAACACTCTACCTATTGTTTCCTATGGTATTCGAAGTGCTTACAAATCCAAATGGTAATTACATCCGAAAAAAAATATTCTTCTAACTGTAGTAAACTAGTTAACCTAATTAATTTAACGATCCTTCAGGTTATTGCACATGAGCTGTCGACGAATAAAACCAAAGTACAGAGTAACAGGAAACTAAAATACAAAATAAAATATACATTCACCGATCACTTCATCAACTCAACACCAACACAAGCTGGGCCTGCAGCAAACAAACTTCCTTCCAAACCCGAACAAGGCAAGGAATGTGTTTACGGAATCTCTTTTGAACTGCCTCATTCGCATCGAAACGTCTTAACTTTATTTTTAGATCGAGCTAGAGGATAGAATTATTAATGGATGTCTCGAAAAATCCCATATAGTACTTGATGTTAATTACACCACACTCTCTTTTCAGGATTATTCAACAACTAATTTTTTTTTTAAAAAACGATACTGTACCATCTCTACATAATTTATATAAATATACTGGGATCATTTCATTCTTATCATGCTATAACTGCCCAAACATAAAGGAATTTATATAATAGGAATATATTATAGTCTGATGTTAAAGAATGATATTTGCGAAGGTTAAAAATAATAGCATCAATAAAAAAAGTAACTGTTTTTTTAAAAATCAACCTAAAACATAGTCTAAATATTAACCTAAGGTAACGAAAAAATAATAACGAAGGAATTATTTATTTTTTTCAAAGAACTTTTCGGAGTTATTACAACGCAGCTAGAGAGACCACAACCTGCAACATAGCAATTAATGTTTAGCACGTACTTCCTCCATTTCCATTTCCTCCACTTCTTCTATGTCATCCTTTCCTTCACCAGATAAGTTACTAATTACCCCTATGCAGCTGGGAGTAATAATATATTAAGGCAAATTTGAAGAAAGAAAAAAAATATAAGTTTAAACCCAAAAGAAACGAAGAATATTGAAACAAGTTTTAAAAGTATATATTTATAAATGTGCGTATGTAATGAAAATTGTTGGCTCTGGTATAGCTTATGTATTTCAACTACAAAGTCCAGTAATATTACCAATGTTGTTTCAATTTATACAGTTTTGTAAAGATCAATTCAATTGATACTTAAATAAGTGAAAGTAAAAACGTCAGTGCATGTTGAATTATCCTGCGATTACATCCATAAATACCATTATTAATGAACCCAATTTTTATGTACTGAAAAGATCTTCATAACAAAATAGATAAAAGAAGATCATTGAATTTAGCACGACGCACAGTGGGAAAATGTTGTTATTTAGTGGCCAAAAATCTGTAACTCCTGATCAAATGACGATAATTCAATAATTCATTTTTCATTAAAGAGCATGGGATTTTCATTATCAGGGAGTATAAAAAAAAATAAAAATACCATCACTCTAAATATTTCATTTTTATATTAATCCTTTCTTCACTTTAATTTAAATAAAATATTTTACGAGTATTAGGGGCAGGGTTACACATAGCGAATGAAATGAGTCAGTATTATTATCTATTGAGCTTTCTGCTTATGCACATCTCTTTTTAAGGCATTTGCTCCATTTGATTTTTTTCAGAAGATTTTTAAATAATTATTGTCGAAAGAAGAAAAAATTCAAAAAAATAATTTAAAATATCCAATTTTTTAGGACTTTTAACGGAAAAAATATTTTCAAATAATTTAACTAAAAGTATATTTTATGATTTAGTCTAATTCGAAGCCGAAAATATATAGAAAGTTCAAATATAGGGATTTAAATCTTAAAATCGATATATCGCCGGTCGATGGCTTTTGATCGATCAAATTCTATTTGGTATTTTGGCACCCTTCACCCTCTACCACTGTGAAAAAAAATTAGAACCAACTATCGCCAATAAAATAATTTATATCAATTTAAATACTTTCTTTTCGTAAATTACATTGTCAACGTGGATGAAATCAAAACGCATTTTATCCAATAATTGTACAGCCATCTTTCTTATTTATAAAATATGTTCGGTGCAGTAATATAAATCATATATTATACATACAAGTAATATAAAGTAAAGCTCAGTAGGAAAAAAATTAAATTTATTTGAAGCATAATCTAAGCTCATCTCTCTGATATTATTATTTTTTTCTATTGAGTTTTACTTTTTATATTATTGCACCAAACATTCTTTATAAATAGGAAGGATGGCTGTAAAATTATTGGATAAAAATGCGTTCTGATTTTATCCACGTTGACTTTGCAACTTAGGAAAAGAAAGTATTTAAATTGATATAAATTCTTTTAATGGCAATAGTTGGTTCCGGTTTGTTTTCACAGTGATAGGGGATTTAGAATACTAAAATGCCATAATAGAATTGGACCGATCAAAAGCGATCGTTTAGCGATATATCGATTTCAAGATTTAAAGCCCTATATTTGAACTTTGAATATATTTTCGGCCTCGAATTGGACTAAATCTTAAAATATACTTCTACATTAATTATTTGATAATATTTTGTTTCATTAAAACTTGTAAAAAATAGGATATTTTTAATTTATTTTTATTTGTGGATTTTTTCGTGTTCATAAAATAATTATTTAAAAATCTATTAAAAGGAGGAAATGCCTGAAAAAGACATGTATAAAAGCAGAAAGGTCAATAGATAAGTATAATAGAATAGTAATACTGACTCATTTCACCCTCTTTGTATGGCCATTTACCTAATAAACTATTTTATTTAAATTAAAGTGAATAAAAGAGTCAGATTAAAATTAATTTGAATTACACAGAGTGATGATATTTATATTTTTAGTCCATCCGCGTTCTTTTTCTGGGGTTCCTGATTCTTGTAGGGTGTTCTAGATTCGGATTGTATATCTGGTAACTTTAAGTATTGCCCAAGTTAATCTGGCTCAGTGAACGACACTCTCCGCTCACTTGTCAGAGCAAGGGAAGGCATTGGCTCCTGATACGGAAGAGGCGGTGGGGAACAGAGCAAGACCTATTGCGTCAGCGGCTCTAAGGTTACCCAGCCGGATCATCCGCATCTCCGTTCCGCGATGGAGTCACCCTTGGTCGGATCGATATGATCTTGGCAATTGAAGGGGGAATATTTCAACAAAGCATGATTTCATCAAGTGAAAAGAGGGCAGAGTGTGGAAAACGTAAGAGATTCGTCGAATAGACAGATATTTGTAAAAGTACGTTAATCAGTTCTTTCTTACTAAGCGCTATTATTAATCATATCCCTTCAGTGGTATAAAGTGTGAACTTCCTACCTTCTAGCTTAATTCTGCTTCAGCACTCAATAGCAAGATGTAAACTCGCTGGGACTTGTTGATTTAGGTTTCGTGTAGAGTCGAAAAAGTTAAATATGTCATTGGGTCCGTAAACACATTCTTCATATTTGTCATTTAAGGAGCAATATAATTAATACACTGACATGGTTTTTAGGAAGGTTTGTCCATTCCCCCTTGTAGGAGGGGTAAGAGCGTAACTTTGTCTTAGAAACATCTCTTCTTCCTGACATCAATTTCAATCATACAGTAAAAGCACCATTACTACTGAAAGGAATAGAGTTTATTTTTAAACTGCATTAAAAAACATAAACCGAACATTGGTAGCTGCTCGGTTTAAGTTGAACTTTGCACTCCCTCTGACTTACCCCACTTCACTTCACTAAATATTCTCATACAAAACAGATGTCATAGAGGAGTTAAACCTAATATTTGTTCGGAATTCATTAGAGATAAAACTGAAAACTTATTGATATTCCTTATATATTAATAACGCGTCTGAAATATAAATGTAGTTTTTATTCTGTCGATAGCGGATTAAGCTGAATTTATTATTATTAAATTAAATTTATTACAATAATAAATAAAAAATAATAATAATAATAAATAATAAATAATGATAAATAAAAAGAAAAATAGATTTATTGTTATTTATTATAAATTTTTCACAACAAAAAAATAATACCATCTGTTAGTATAAATAATAAATATACTAACGAATTTTTATATTAGCACAAAATAGAAGTTGAACGAAAACTGTTCTTAAACGTGTTTTGAGCAAAACTTAATAAGAATAAAATTCATCAAATTACAAAATTTACAGATGTGCAAAAACTAAAAATTTATCTTTAGAGGGACCAAAGGTAGCTAGGATTTTTTCTATCCTGTTCCATGCGATACGTGTTAATATTCAAATTTATCTAAATGGAAAAGATTTTTTATTTCAATCTTCAATTTATAAAATTCTTTGCACTGATAGCAGGCTGGCTTAGGCACACAGTAATTTAGGGGTCTAAGCTGATTACTATGGACCTTCAAAGTCATAATTACTGCACTATTTTGAATAAATAATGTTTAGTCCTACTTATAATTATAATAATTATTTTCAAACAACAGCGGAATTATTTCTTCAAACATATATGAAATGTCACAAACATTCAGGGATGTTTTTCTGTGTCAGTTCTAGGTTCTATTAGGATATATTATAGATGTACTTACACAAGAATTGTAAATAAGATAGAAACTAGTTGGAAGTACTGATGTACTGATGTAAGAGGGAGAGATATCAGAAAAATTAAACGGTGCTGACCACCTGTAAATAAATATGATGGCAGGTAGGAAGAGCGCAACAAAAACTAGCTACAGCTGCCCTTGGGGTTGATATCCCAGCGGCCTTGGCTACTGTCTCCTATCGGGATTCCTCAGCCTGCAGGACTTCAATGTCTCCTCACCAAGTAGCATCAGCGTATCATCACTCAGGATAATTAAGTAAAACTAGTGGTCAAACATGAAACAAATGCCAAGTTGAAACCAATATCCCGAATTTCTTTGAATTTATTGAGCATTTTCGAACTTAAGGGCAAAAACTTTCGAGACATCGAAACTTAAGAACAGGATTCTCTGGAAAAACAATTAAATAAATAAACAAAATTAAATTTTTAGAGAAAGAAATTTTGTTATATTCAGGAGCTCCCTGTTAAATTGTAATTAAACCACAAGTTTTTAAATAATTTCAAATTCAATTACATAGACGAATCTTATTAAGCAGATGTTGTTCTACAAGCATCTGCTTTCTTAACCAATAAAGATAATAAATTCCTAGTCAACACAAACGTTAGAATACAGCCTTGAGTCGAAAATACCGATAAACAAGTTACAACTCAACATTTCCCTAGAACTGGCATCAACGGGATAGAAAATAAAATATCGCACAACTTAAGACCTGATGTCATCAATCAGATATGTTACCATCAATAAATATGAGTTTGTTTGCGATGTTTCCGACAAGTATCCTGTCTTGAAAGACGCATTACTTCAAGTCAGAGAAAAAAGAAAAGAAAAAAGTTGCTAGCAATAACAAGTCAACAGATGGCCTAGATCCTAAGAAGCTACGCAATTAGCATGCTAAAAAACCGTCGATGATAAAAACGGGCCTGGCCCATAACGCTGTCTGTGGTGACACATTCCAACAACTACCAGCAACCAAAGCTAAGCAGGCAAATATCATCTGCAAATAATGGATGTACCTATCAACGTGATCCAATATAAATATATATATTATATTATGGTTTTTTTTTTTATAAAACCCAAACTATGCTTGGTGTTTTACGCGGAACTTAGGTTCCCCTTTCGCGTATAAAAACAACTCAGCGATGACAACCGAGAAAAAAATCTGGCGCGATGCACGCAACACACAACTTTCACTTACCAACTTACTTAGATTAGAAATTGACGTGTTTTTTTAATTGCCATTTCTCAAAGTCACACATTTTTCCACATTCATTTCTTATTTTTGTTTTTATTTGCTCTCTAAAGTACCTACAGTATTTTTTTTTATTATTAAACAAACGTTTTTACTTGTGATAATTCGGCAATGCATAATATTCAATAATATTCGGCAAAGCATAATACTCCAAGTCGTCTGATTTTATAATTCTCTATGTAGTTGTTGAAAACTTCATTTAGTTACCATGAAACAAATAATTCCCATTAAATGAACAGAACATCTTTAATTATAACGTTATACGTTATAAATAAAATTTATAAGTATTGGTGGCAGATGAAGTATCTTAATATATCTTATCCAAATACTCAGATCTATCTCAGGTCTCAAATTGTTCAGTTATATTTATATATTATTTACCAGTGAGAGTATTTTAATATGTGTTATGTATACATAATATAGCTGAACAGAAAGGCCCACACAGACTTCATATTTATACGTGGGTTTAAATATGATTGGGTTCAATGCGGTTCTAGAGCCCAGCTCTATTACGGTTTTAAGCCGCTTACTTGGGTCAGGTGTGGTTTTTGTTCTTTTTTTCCCCCATCTAACTGCTTACGTAGCACGAACAGTTTTCTCAACTTCATGCCCATACACACGCAGCTGAATAATATGAATTCCACCTTTCACATACTTATATAATACCATTTCAACAGTAACACTATGCCGGTGTGGAATTAATAACAGTGCACTATCATATCCTTTGTAAAAATTATAATTTTTTTCGGAATCATAGAAGAAAATTTATGAGTGGCCCAACTATAAGAAAATATTCAAGAAGAAAGACGCTATTTCGTATAAAGAAGCTTTACGGGAAACACAGATACTTAATTGTTTACTGGAATGGGGAAAACATTAAGAATAATAATAGTAGAAAAAATATTAATAAAAAAATAATATCCAGCCAGAATAAAATTAATTTTTGAAATTGCATGTGCCATAATTGAGGGTTAGACAAAAGTGGGTTCATGACATTTTTTTTTAAAGGTTACATCTTTTTTCCAAAAATGTCAATTTTCACGTCAATTTAACATAAAGCATGCACCATGCGGGTTCCTCCAAAATCCGCTCATAGTTTCCATTCTCTCCAAGCATTGCAAGCTCTTCAAGTTTAAAGCCCAATTTACAACTTCCCTCTTGAACGTGAGGAAACCATCGAAATGAATTCATTTAAATAATACCACTGAAATATAATTCGCAATCACAAGCAATAGTACCAAATCAATTTAGTCAAGAATTGATCTAGTCAGTTCCATCCGTAGAGTATCCAGTATTAATTTTAAGTTAGGCATGATATAAAAAAGTAATCCTTCGCTGTGCCGTCTTTCGGATGGGACGTACAATGGAGGTCCCGAGCCTTTGCGATGTCAGGACCTCGTTAATGACCCATGTCCTAATTGTTCCTGGATAGTCCAGACTCCCATCCCATTTAAGACTCCCAGTTTATCTTGGTCATTTTGATTTCTCTGCAAATTTCAGGAAACTCCATCTACGAAAGTTCTTTATGTTCCGACTTACTTCTGAGTATCGGTGTTGATGAGTCGGTAATTTTGAACTGGCAGTATCCATGATTTCTGCAAGGCCGGCAAATTTTCCCCGTTTTATGCTGATATTTTCATTTGCCAAAACTTACTCAATAGTAAAAATAGAAAAGCAATCTGAATACACACCATATCTTTCAGCGAAATTCATTGTGTTAGATGTGCCTAATCTGGTTTAAATGGTATCATGCTTACTTTATCTTCTTGTATTCTTCTTTTATTTGTTTTCGTCATTATCTATCTTGCATGGCCATTTGATAGTTCTAACTTTCTAAGATAGAGTTTCGCGAATTATAAAAATCGAAACAAAATTTATTAAAAAAAAAAAAAAACAGGATAAAAAATATCAAGCGAAGACGAATTGTTGAAGTTTAACGTTTCAATTATAAAAGAAGAAAGATCACAGACATGGTTCAATACTTTATGTGTGATCCCCTCTCCGAGAGGAAGTTAAATAATAATACTACATATTTTTATTACATATAATTCACGTTATAGTTACATATAATCTGATGTTATATCCCTATCTCAGAAAGTTCCAGGATCCGCTAGTTTGGTTACTTGATTTCAAGAATTATTTAAGGCTGTATTGCTAATTTAAAAGAGATGTTTATCTAAAAAAAGTAGGCGAAAGAGTGGATAATTCACAGTTTCACAGATGTAAATATTGGTGATTAACATAACATATACAACAAATTAACTAACAGAATGATTGATTAATTAATGTTTTCTTAGGGAACTAACTTACATGCTTTAAAACTTTCATAAGTAAACGAAAAACATTAAATACTGATGTTAAGAAAATTTTGAAGGGCAAATAAAGATCCTAATTACACTAACATAAATATTTATAATGACTAAGAAAAATACTACATTCACCAAACTACTTCTCTGCAAAATATATTAACCATCTACATTGCAAAACAACAAATAAAGAATCTATACAGATCACTAATCGTAAACCAAATAGCCACAATGAGAAGTCATTGTGCATACTTGAGTTATCAGTTTGGGAAAATAAACAGAGTAGAGCATAGAGCCTACACTTTATCAGAAAATAACAAATTTATATGTCCCCTCATTTTTTTCATTACTGCTTATTTATATTTAATTATGATAATTTTGTTTCTTGTTTGTTTAATAACCCATTTACCACTCCTTTGCATTATAAGGTGATTGAATTTTTTTGGAAAGATCTTGGTGTTACGGCTCTCTGGCTTGAGCTAAAAACCGTTCATATTTCAATTACAATTAACCCAGGCACAGGTTTTGCCAGCTTCTTGGGAAGTTTGCTGATATCAGACCACTGTAGATATGCCAAATATTTGGACTTATCAAAATGAATGTCGAAGAATATTTGTTGTTTTCTTATACCAGTTACTTTGATTGTGGGGTTCACCTTATGTTTAAACAAATCTTAAGAATCACTTAGCCTAATAAAAAATAAATTAATCTATTGTTCCAAGGTGATTTGACTATTGGCGAGGTGCTGGGCTGGGTATAGAATTGTTACTATACTATACTATAGTTATTTATAGTAAACTTATGAAGTACTGCAAGTCAATGTATCGTTTATTTCTTTATTTCAGCAGCAGTCTTTGCCTTCTTTTCTGTAGTTAAATCCTTTTTACGATTTATCTTAGGAAACCGTTTTGAAATTATCCCAATCTATTATAAGTCGATTTAGAATAACGTTTAAAAAAAGATGCAACATAGAGAAGTTACGGATTAAACACGCATTTATAAATCATAAGTTTTATTAGGCTCAGTGATAAATTTCCTTGAAAGTAAATTCGAATTAATTATTGAGTCTCCTTTTTTTAGTTCTGGCAGATATATATTCATACATTCATTCGTTACGGGAAATATAATATTTTTATATAAAAAAATTAATTACTTTCCAGAATATAAAACAATTATAAACAGGAACAGTTGAACAATGAAGTTTATCAGTAACGGATGATTTATGACGGTTAATATAATGCTATATTGCCTCAGATGATAATTGTCTAATTTATAGAAAGTTCAGCGTCATTTTTGTGTGGTAGGATAAGAGTGGGGATCAAGCAAGAAGGGATCCAAAGCGGTGGCCCCAAAAAAAACTTATATATATATATATATATATATATATATAATATATTTGTTTACGTAATATTATTACGTTTGTATGTAACATTTCAAAAATATTTTCTGTCTCTTACACCTACCTAATTTAGTAGCAACTAATACACCATAGAGATAGAGATTACGGAAACATGAATAGATTTCAAATGAATACAAAAAAAAAAAAAAATCCAGTTATGTAACGCTATCCTTGCATCAGCAGCTCGGAAAGTATGAAACGGCAGATGGTGGGGGGCGGGGGGGGGGGGCACATTCATCGCAACCCACGCGCTACACCAACGCTGCAGCGAAAAGTTGCCGATTGGTCTTCAGGATTTTCACTCCATAACAGTGATAATGGTTTTCCTTAACGAAGAGAAAATCTTGTAATTCTTGAACAAAAAAGGTTATGCTTCATTAGTTGTTTTTTTCTCTTCTCTTCCCGAAATTCGTGATTTAAAATTATTGCAGTCGTGCTTGATCGACGAAAATGCGAAATAAAATTAAGCTTTGTTCAGGGAAATATCGCTGATACATAAAAAAGTCATCAAATAATTTTCGGAAGGAGAAACACTTTATTATCAAAATATATGACAAAAGTGGGGCTGCTCAATTATATTGAGTTGCTTAAAAACACAGCTTTCTTATCAGTAAAAAATATACATATTTTAGTAACGCAAGCGCAAAAGAAAATCAAGTGAAAACTAATTAGTTGCTAAATACAAAAGCAATTATAATAGGCTAAAATATAGTAAATATAATAAAAAATATAATATAATAAAATATAAAATATAATAAAAATCACTTATTTACATTGTTTACATAAATAATGCAGCCTGCTAAGCAGTTGTCAATTATATATATGATTATTTATAATACCTAATGAATCAATCAGAATTGATTCAGCTAGGATGGTCAGTTTATCTTGGTCAATTCCTACCACGTCGAAGAATTTTCTCGCTACTTTGCCAATTGTTCCTCGCGAACCAAACCACAACCCTGTGACTTTAAACTCCCTATCACCTACTTCTTCATAAAATTTATCTTTGTAGAAGGGTATGCATTTTTCGTAGATCTTCTTCTTATCCCTATCTACTTTTTCGGCCTGTTCGCTGTCGTTTGTTTCGTAGCGAACGGTTGGGTCTAATATATACACCTCCTTACCATTTGGCTTGTATGCTATTATATCGGCATATCGGGTGGAGCCGTCAGTGTCTATGCCATATACTTCCTCCAGACACTTGTACCCCTTTTCAGCCAGCATCTCCATTATGGCGTGTTTAACCCTGTGATGGCGACGATTAATCAGAAAATGGTTATGTGGACAGCTACCCAGCACATGTGATGGGGTCTCAAATTTGTACATCAAATTTGTACAGGATTTACTTCTTCTTTTATTTTATTATATCTAATAAAGAATATTCATGAAATCGTACTGAGATGTTTTATCAAGTAACTTAGAAGGTACAAAATAAGGTTTTCTATATATTATATAGTTTCTATATATTATATATATTTTATTATATATATAAAAGTATATATTACATATAAAAATGTTTATTTGATGTTGGAAGATAGTTTACCGTAGATATAATGCAGATGAAATGGTTGGGGTCACTGTCAAAATTCATAGCACTAATATGTAAGAATCAAATATTTTATTTTCGCCAACGTTTCGACCCAAATTTCAGGTCCTCATAAGTACTTTTTGGCAGATGATGGCTAAGTGCCTTTGCCTTGGTTAACACCACCAAGATTGATGAGGAGCTGAAATTCGGGTCGAAACGTTAGCAAAAATTAAATATGCGATTCTTACATATTATTGGTATTTATTTTGACAGCACCACTGTTTCCTCTTCATAAAAATTTTTAGATCGAAATAAACGCAATTCGGTAACAACAGAGAATCACCACCCCAAAAATGTTTTTATATAAACCCGAGCCTTACGTATTATCAGTTTATCAGTTATACAGTAGTAGCAGGTTGGTGTAGGTAAACATTCCAAAGATTCTGGATACCTGGATAAGAAACACAAAAAAAAGGTCTCCTTTGGATGGGAAAACCTTTACTTAATAGGAAATTTTCAACTTAATAACGGTAAATATGTTTCAATCTTGAGAATAAGCAGCTCTAATTATGAATTCTAATTCATTCTAGAATCTTATGTTATTATAATTAGTACGTAACACTATTTTAATAGATAAAACATGCATTAAAATAAATTATTATGTACAAGGTCAACAAATTAAGTTCCAATCTTCTTGGTATACGCTACTATATTCGTGGGCGGATCCAGGCGGTTATAAGGATGGGGCTGCAATCTCAGGGGGGCTGCAGTCCCACAACCCTTCCCTAAGTCTGTCAATCAGCTCTTTTACCTTTATGTTCCTATCCCACAGCTAACATTCTACTTGTTCTGCATCTTATTTGTTCTTTACCTTAATTCCTCATATTTAGTCAAGTTAAATTCTATTATTAAATGAAAAACAATTGTCCAATCGGGGAGGGGGGGGGGGGGGGGGGAAGCTGCAGTCCCACAGGCCTTCCCCTGAATCCCCCATAGGGTGGTAAAGAATACTGAAAATCCATTACCCTATTGAAATTTGAATATATATATATATATATATATATATATATATACATATATATACACAATATATTTAAATATTTGAAAATTTTGATTCAATGGGCCTATGATGGAGACTTCACGTTAGGCTTTTAATCAATTCCGTTATTAGTTTGAATAATTTTATTTTCGGAGTGATTCAACATAAAACTGGATTAATACAACATTCAGATATTAATTTAAAATAAAAAAAGGCAATTCGATCTAAAAACACGAACTAACCAATTTATAAGAAATATTTACGATTAACAATCAGCTCATAAGGTTAACTGCTAAATAGGTATGGAACAATTCAATAAACCTTGCGTCATTTGAACTTTCGAATGATTTCAAATTAAACAGAAGATAAATTTTTTTTTAGATAAGGCTGACTTTCTTAAGATGTTTATAGAGAATACGATAAGATTTCCCTTATGAAATGGAAAATTATAACAATCCCAATAAACAAAATCAACAGAATCAATTCGACATTCCTTATTACGACATTCTTTTTTATTTGTGGTTTTTACGATTCAAAAATTGTATAAAACTATTAATTCAGATATTCCGAGAAACGAAGTTCAGAAGGAAGTTTGATCTAAATGTCAATATACAGGTACACCACATCATCAGATTCATAAGGCATTTTAACACAGATGAATCATTGATTAGAAGAAAGAATTGATTCCAAACATCTGATTTGAATGGAGGTGATTTTATCTGGTATGATGTTAACTTATACAAATTAAAATTAAATAACTGCATTTGCTCTTAACAAGACCTATCTTATGACCACACAACAGGATACTCAGTTACGAAGGAAGATGAACCAATGAATTATATTTCATGAGTAAAATCAAACAAATTGACGATAAAAGCTGAGCAGGCCGGCATAATTATTTACGAAGGAAGCGTTCTATTTACCACCATTTCGATTCTACGAACGATAATGGTTCATAAGAATGGCTCATCAAAAAGGCTGACTCGACCTCTCTTCGACGCTCATCACAAAAGAGATAAAAAGTCCAAGAAATGTTTTCGCACAAATGACAGGACTTATTATAAACAATTTTTTTTATGAAACAATTTATTGACCTGATATGAGAAGTCGATGCCATGATAACGTGTCAGAGATATCCCTAATACCCAAACATCACAAATCCAATTCTATGCAAGCATGTAAGAACTATGCATGTACTAACTATGCATACTAAGAATACAGATAATTTAAATAAAATATATCTCAGCAAGACAAGGCGAAGGAAGAAGAAAAAGAAGTTGAAGGCTGCCCCAATGCTACAGGTGGGAAGTGCCCTTGACAACTTAAAGCTCTTGAAAGCTTAAAACAAAGATATTGAGATATTATCGTTCTTGATAGTGTTTACATTTAAATAATATTGATTAATAATGCCAAAATCATGGTCTTTTCGAATTAAAAGATTTTACTTTTACAAACAGGATTAACATAAATTTGTATTCATAGACCGGTATTTCTTTTAATTGTACTATTTAGAGGATATGTGTTTAATTATATTCTTAAATCACTTAATCGACATTTTATTTTGTAAATATAAATATTTATTCTTATAATTATGTGCAATAAAATACTTAGGCCACCATAAAAATAATTTAAATTTAAATTATATACTGATGTTGATGAATTCTTTTAATTGTACTATTTAGAGGATATGTGTTTAATTATATTCTTAAATCACTTAATCGACATTTTATTTTGTAAATATAAATATTTATTCTTATAATTATGTGCAATAAAATACTTAGGCCACCATAAAAATAATTTAAATTTAAATTATATACTGATGTTGATTGACTTAAATACACGGTGTTTTTAATTATATTTATATGTAAATATAAATTTTATATATCGCTATTTGCCACATTGCCAAACAAATAAATTTTAAATAATTAAATCCCATGAAGTAGTCCTCATATTTCTGCACATGTAAACTATTTAATACCAACAAATTCAATTTTCTTAATCACTGATAATGAAAAGATAACATCTCGTGAAATGCCAAAGAGAGAAAACAAACTGAAGTATGTCTAATTCAAGATATTTTTATGTTATGTAATGCTGTCAGAGTAAAAATGATTAATAAAATTTAATAAACAATTAGTAGATCATTACCTTTATGTTCTTTGAGTAAGATTTAAGTCAAAGGAGAACAATATTGCACGAGACACAAACACAAGAGCTAATTTGCCCAAAGATGCTCACACTATACAAGACCCAATCAGGACGGCTTGACCCGCAAGACTGGTTTCCCAACCCTTCTCCCCTCTTTGTCCTCAGCCAAGCTAGTGGCGCGATCTACATCGGCATCTTGGCACCATTCCTATATAATACCTATATAAATTAATAAAATGATCCCAAACATATCAATTAAAACCAATATATTTTGCACTTTTGCTTTTTCTAAATATTAAACAACCTTCAAACCGTACAACGGTACTGGGAAAAATATCAATAATCAATGTGCAAAATAGGATTGGGTGACAAGTTTTAGAGCCAAAAAAATAAAATAATCAATACGTTAAAAACCTGTAATTAAAATAATTCACCACTCAAATACAAATTTATAACGATAAAATCCCAATATCCAATAACCTAAGTTGAAAGATATTTTTATGGTGTTAGTATGTTGTTTATTAGTTTCAGTAATTCTTGAAGTATAATGTTTTATCAAAATTTCCGCAGTGCATGCGCAGGGTGAGCCCCTCCCCTTTTTGAGAAGAGAACACCATCAGGGGTCATCGAACTATCACTATTTGGAAATGAAAAGCGGTTATATGTTGTAATATTTTGCATTAAGTCAGACATCTATTGTATTCAAGCACTTAATTGTCATTTACAATGTTTCTTTCTATTATGACTGGAATTTAAATAAAGTCGCCCTCCCTCAATGAATTTCTGTATCGTTACTGGATGTTGGATCATATGTGACAGATTCATAGGAAGGAAAAAGTTTGAAATTCTACTTCCCAAAATAGCCATTCTGAAAATAAATTGGCTATTTTAAAAAAACGACATGCACCGATACTTTTAATAATAATAATATTTGGGCCCAGATTTAGAAGTAAATTTTTTTTTTTGCTTCTTAAGCCCTGGACAACAAATATTTTTTTGTTAAACCATATGAAAGCAGTCCCCAAAGCCCCCCCCCCACCTGGATCCGCCAATGTACATATTGGGAGTTCATTTTACATTTCATATTTAGCCGAAAAAGAAAATTAAAAACTATAATAATAAGTAGTTCAATCAGATTTTAAAAAAACAAACTCAGATAATTACGGGGTAACATGACTTCTTACCGAGTGTAAATATATTTATTAAAAGATACTAAGATATACTTAGTAAATATATGTACGTATATATGCAGGGTTGGTCTAAATAAATATTTATGTATTGCCTTAACTATTTAATAATGAAATCAGAGGGTAAGAAAATAAAAAATGAAACTCAGAATCCCCCTTTATCTTTTGAAGCATACAAAAAGAGGCGAAAAAATGTATAGGTTAAAATGAGGTTCCGAAGATCTTTAGCCAGCAGTTTTATTGCGTAAATTATTTTTGATGATTCTGGAGAATGAAAGATATATTGAGTCACTCGTGAAATTGTGAATCAGCAATTTAAAAAAAAAAAATTAACAAGCAACTGCAATGCAGACTAAAGATGAATCACTATTGGTTAATGCAAGTAATTAAAAATTCTAAATCACCGTAGTTTTAAATAGATAACACAAATGTTGCCCCCTCCCAACTGGGAGTATTACGTGTTGTAAAACATACAAGGGATTCTTACAAATTTTATTAAGTAAATTCAAAACGCATATATACTGTTTAATTGTTTATTTAAACATGTTTCAGAAATTTTATTCTTTTCCAAGTCAGCATCTTTTAGCGCCACAGGTTCAATACAAACCAGGTAAATATTCAATGGAGTTGTAAGAATTACTGTGGCTATGAATTTACCGGAGTTTAAAAACCTTAAATAATCTTGTTTGCATTTTTCAATCAGATGGGTATGCAGTATCCGCCGATACTATTATCGGTAAAAATATACCGTCGATACGATCCCGGTTGAGAATAGATCTTCAAGACCTAGAACCTTGCCCTTACGTCTTATTGATTATCCCCGATTTCTAAACCGGGGGAGAATCATGACCTAACGTACCTGATTCCTTCCAAATCCTTGTTGTTAATGTCCTTTCACCACTTCCTTTCTGAGGGGGTAAATCTCAGGAGACCAATTGTCCGGAGTATACGGGGCCTTCTGGGCTTGGGCTAATTACCGACCGAAAGTGTCATTGATTCAGAGTAATTCAGAGAGCCTCGGATTGGACAGACTTCACGGAATAGACCACGCAGGGGAAATGACTTACGATTAGCCATATGGAACATTGACAGGTAAAAAAATAGAAATGATAGAAGAAATGAAAAATTATAAGGTGGATATAATGGGTAAAAGTGAAGTAAAGAAGAATGGAAGTGGACTTAAGGAACTCAATAATGGATATGTGCTGCTATATTCAGGAGTGAACACTAGGGAAAGAGCAAGTCAGGGCATCAGTATAGTTCCAAAAGGAGAAATTTTCAAAAAAGTTCAACACTGGGAGCCCATTAACCCTAAAAGGATGTTAGCAGATTTACAAACGACTCTAGATAAATTGACTATTTATTTACTAGTGCATGCTCCCACAGTCTGTTCTTCAGCCCAGGATAAGGAGCAGTTCTACAGTGATCTACAAGGGTTAGTGAATTGGGTGGCGGGATGGTCGAGTGGACAAACGCATTGCCCATGGCAACATATGATTGGGGACCCAAAGATAGCAAGTTCAAAACCCGGAGCCAGTGCAAATTTAATAATACTCGATATCAATCCCCACCCTCTCCCACGGCCCGGGAAACCCCATATAATCTAAAAAGCGAGGAAGGAGGGGTCAAAAAAAAAGTTTTGTGAATGCTGCACGTGCCAGAAACAGGAAGGTGATATGCTGAGATCTAAATGCGAGGACAGGTATAGAGCACTTAAAATCTCGCGGTGTGGTGGGACCTTTCGACGGAGAAAGAGTAATGAATGACAGTGGCCAGAGGCTCTTAGGTTTCTATGCGAACAATAATATGCTGTAGAGTAATTCTTGGTTTAAACACAAGGCCATAATCAAGATCACAATTGAAGGAGAAGGGAGTATTTCTCCAGCATCATAGATTACTTTACCTGCGAAGAAGAACTAAGGCCATTAGAGGAGGAGAACTGGGTAAAAGGTTGAGAAATTTATAGTTAGTAGGGAGTGAGAAAGAACAAGTAAAATCTAGGATCAAACTGATATTTCAATAAAAAAAGAATTATCTGTAAAAGTATTTATAATTTAAAATATTTATTTAAGAAAGGCCAAATTTAAAAAAAAGAAAAATTACAAATTTTTAATAGCCTACAATTAGGCCTTCGACGCGCGGTCAGTAAACGAAATAGGAAGAATCATCACTAGGGCCCGGATTTATATGTAGTAAAAAATTCAAAATATGTACATATATATCTAGTTATTTTTTGTAAAATATGTAAGAAAAAATGAAATATATGTAAAATCCATATCATTGTAAAATGGTTTATTTATTCTTTGAAATTCTTTAAGAAAAATATATACAGGAAGGATAATAAATTTTAGTGTTGGATACAACTTATATTTTAAAATTATTGGATACAACATACATTTTTAAATTATCAAACAAAAAAGAACGCCGTTGAGGTCGTAAAATAGCTTTGTAACGGCTGAAAGAACGCTCTACATCAACCGAAGTCAATGGAGCATATTTAAAACTTGCTAAGTCTGATGGTGAAAATGCTTCTAAAAAATCTTCTTTTATTTCCTCACCACTGTGAATTTTTGCCAATAGTGTGATTTCTTTCCATCCTGCGTTTTTTCTTAACACATCTTGCAATTTATTTTTCATTATGGTTCCGATTTCTCCTGACGCATCTTCTAGCTTCTCAATGGTAAAGTTAACAGTAGCAATGCCTTCGGTTATTGGCATGTTTTGCGTTTCGAGTTTATTTATTAAGTGCATTAAAAAACATGCATTTGAGACTATGTAAGCCAAGTTGTTTTTCAAGTTGGGTTTCTCCATTACGGATTTAGCTTTTTCTATTGCAGCAACCGGATCTGAATCTAGTTTGGATAAACATCTTTAATTTTATCGAAGTTCTTGCAGTAATATTCGGCTGCTTCTAACCAAGTGCCCCATCTTGTAATTACTGGCTGAGGAGACAAAGATAGGTCAGGAAAAACCTCCTTAAAAATGTTTACTCGTTTTGGGGATTTTAAAAATATTTTTTTAACATTCGATATCAAAATATCAACATCCGAAAAATGAAGTCTGACAATCTCTGCTACTCGATGAAAAGCATGGGCGAGGCAAGTGAGATGGATCATATTTGGATAAAATACCTTCAAAGAAGCTCCCGCTTTCACCATATATGGAGCTGCATCTGATAAAAATAATAAAACTTTTTCATGTAGAACACCAGTTGGCCACAGAAGACTCATAGAATCATTAAAAAAACGTGTAATAGTATCATAATTACATTTGTCCAGATATTCACAATTTAAGAGAAACTGTGGTGCAGGCGAGTCCTGGCATAGCCTTCCAATTATTATATTTGCAATATATCTCCCTTCAACATCAGTAGTTCCGTCAATCGAAACCCAAATAGGACCATTTTTTATGTCATCTCGAATTTTAACAAGAGTTTCCATGTAAATATCTTTCAAATAATTTTTCCTTAATGTGCTTTCATCCGGTATCTTTTTATCGGTGTAGCGTTCTAAAAAACTCTTGAAATCAGGATTATTAATTTTATGAAAGGGGATGTCAGCTCTAATTAATGCGCGACATAAATCTATATTAAAAGTTGACTCACGAGATGAACCAGCTGAAGAAGCTTCTATGAAGGTCTGTTGCAGCTTTGAGCTTCTTTCTTTGTTCCTTTTATGTTTAGCTGTAGCGATATGCTGGGTAACTTGGAAATGTTGTGAAGTTGACAGTGCTGTATCACAACATGAACAATATAATATTGCAGAATCACTTTTAAATGTCTCATCGGGAATTTAAAAATGTTATTGAATTCGAATTCTACTTTAAAATTTTCCTTGATGCTATTAAATTTAAAAATACTATTATTAGTTATGATGCAAAATTGGAGGCAAGCAGAGGAGCATACTTGGTTTGGAATCAATGTCATTGATTTTCATTTAATAATTCAAATTATTTTGTATGAAATCCGATATAAAGAATATAAGAATATGAACTATCTTTTTGGCTTTGTGGCTAGCCTAGCAGCCTTACAAAATGAGGTCGCGGGTTCGCATCCCACGGAGGCTCTAGGATTTTTTAAAGAGGTAAAAAAACTTAGCTATGCCGTCATTTGGATGGGACGTAAAATGGTGGTCCCGAGCCTGTGCGATGTCGGATACTCGTAATGATCCCTATCAAAATTTAGGACTCCCACTGCAGTATCATCCGATTAGCCTTAGTGGCATAAAGTGACTTTAAACAGATGAATATGAAATTTAGTAAGCAGCGAAAGAATGGAATGGAAGCTTATTTAAATGTTTAAAATTGATAAGATTTACTGATAATTTTAATTGTAGTAGGCTGAATTTTAAAACAAAATAATACTAGTGAAAATTTTTATAGAATTTTTACTTTCAC